>JAZHRO010000025.1:148317500-149517500 GCA_037157565.1 Thalassia testudinum | reverse complement strand
CCGGGGGTTAGGACTGGCCACTCTGTACCGACTTGTTGGCCCTCGTGTACGTAGTACCGAGGAGAGCTAGTAGTGTTAGGAGAGTACTAGCTACCCCACGGGCCCCAGGGTTCTGCTAGCCTCCTTCACCGACTTGTTAGGCCCACTAGGGCAAACCAGGGTAGTCAGGCGAGGGTGCGCGGACTGTGGAGGGGCAAGGCCCCGGTTTGGTTACTGTGGAGGGGTTGGACCCCTGTTACTGAGAGGGCTCTGCCCTGGTTCCGTGCTGTGCTTTGGGCGCACCCGTTAACGGAAACGACTGACCGCGTGCCAGTGCGGGCTAGCTACCTGTGCGTTTATCGCGCGTGCCGTAGTCACCGTTACGTCTGTCAGTGACCTTGGGGTGGTTGACTGAGGGTAGGATCACCACGGGGGACTCTCCCGGCCAGGAGAGCACCACGTGCTACTTCTACTTTTGGAAAAGACTGCAATCAAGATCATTCCCACGAGGACATTCGAGATCAAGTAAAGGATCTGAGAAATAAATGAAATAGTGAGAAAAACTGAAAGATGTGAATAAAGGAAGTAATAGAACATAACAGCTACTGTACACTCTACTGTTGCCTTTAGTTAGTTTGCCACTCTACTCAGTGTTTTGCTAACGTGTTACACTCGTCACCTTTTTCAGGACTAGGTGTTGAGCAGCCAGGGTCGGCGGCTGCAGAGGACGCTGGGCCGAGTAGGGTCCAGTAGAGTTACCACAGCCTTTTGTACCTCTTTTGTTTCTGTTCTAGTGAGTAGTTTTTGTTTCCGCTGTACCTTCTTTACCTGCAGTTCTTGTTATATGATAAATGTTGTTTTACTGTTGTGGTGGTACCTACTGTAGTAGTTTCTTTCCTTACTGCTGTACTTTCTTACTGTTAGTTATATTCATGCTGAATGTGATTTATTTTATTGTCTTTTGGTTACTTCCTCGTTGGACGACTAGGTCTTGGGATTAGTCGAGTCGGTCCGGTTCTCGTGTCTCGTAGGGACTCGGGAACCGGGTCGTTACATAACCCTTAACCCTATATTTTTATCATTAGCATATAGATAGGGGGAGTTAAAATTATAAGCTATTTATCAATCATTAAGGGGGAGATCTTATTAAGTTAGCTATATTTCCTTTAGAAATGGGGGGAAAAATAATAGCTATCTTGTTGTTACAAAAAAAGGGGGGACATTACACTTGTTAAAAGAAATTCAACCCAATTATAGAAGAGCATGTTTCAAGAGGGAGTTATAGGAAATTTAAAATTAATTAAACTTTTTTGATAATGTCAAAAAGGGAGAGGATTTTTTGCATTATTATTTTTAATTTTGTCATCATCAAAAAAGGGGAGATTGTTGATGCTAGAGCACCACGATCGTTTATTTTGATGATAACAAAACACGTGTCTTTTAACATTTGCATCTGAGTTCGAGTTTTTAGGCTAAATTGCAAATAAAGACAAGTGTTTAGATGGAATTCGAGCTTGCATCCATGGCAGATTAGAGGAGGTTGATGAAGAACAAAGGAGCTTTGTGAAGAGCGATAGCTTAAAGAAGGAAGGAGATGAAGAATATGATAGATTTCCTTTCCTTTGTACTATGTAATTTTGTTTCTTTGTTTTGCTCTTTATTTCTATCTTAGATCTTATGTTAAAGAGCCTCAAAGGATCCTTAAAGTAGTCCTAAGAACACCTGCACTACCCTAGGATACTTAGGTTTTCTATAGAGAACTTAAAAAACCAAAATAGGCACTAGACAACCTTTTTAGACGTTTAATCTGGGTTTTAGACTTCTGATAAAAACTTTTAAGACATCTGGCTATTGACTCAAACGTCCGACTATCTAGGCTGGACTTAATAGGTTCTGTCCGTTTGAATCAGTCGTCCAGACCTTAACCCAGACGTCTTACGAGACGTTTGATGCCTTTTCCAGACGTTCAATTAGTGGAACGTTGGCTGCCCACGCAGACGTTGAGGAATCTGACCGTTAGCTTATATCAGACATTATCAGACATCCGTAAGTGATCCCAGATGTCTGATATGTGACCGTTTTGCCTTGACTAACACAAAATCGCTTTTGGCAGATCTTGTAGTCGTTACCCTTCTTGGTAATCCATTCCCGCAGAACAAATAAGTTTTCAGACGTTCAGATCTTGTGCCAGACGTCCTATGTGTCATCTGATGGACTTTCACTAGAACCCCGTTTTAATCTGATTCAAGTCAGGATGGAAACCCACCTAAAATCAGATGTCAGACTTGGTTCCCAGACGTCTGATGACCCTGTCAGAATCATGATTAATTCTGACTACGGCCTGATTTGCCTTGGATTTGCACCCAACGGCTATGGAAGCCTTCCAAGGCCTTCCAAAGCCTTCCTAGGGCCTCTATAAATAGAGGAGGACCCCTTGGCTTGAACATATACCTAAGACACACCTTTGCTAGAATATTTCCACTCACTTGTGTCTAAAAGAAGTAGGACATCAAATAGAAGAAGCTTTAGCTCTACAAGCACTCTCTTCACCTAACAGCTTCGTCCTGCTGTGCACCTGCTCTCCCGCTGACGTTACGAGAGCACTGTTGTGCCAAAGCGTGGTTCACGCATCCGGGTCATCACTTCGACGCACTTCCATCAAAGGGAAGTTTGTTAACTCCTATAGAAGCTAGGTGTTAATATTTGTGGCTCTATAGGATTCTTATATTTTTATTGTTCTTTGGTTTGAGTATTCGCTTTGCGAATTCTCATCTCCATTGAGGGACAAAATCCTCTAAGTGAAGAGGAGCGGTTGAGGAACGCTACCCTCGCACTTCTAGTGTGGTTGTACTTGAGGTTGAACTACCCTCGTTGAAGTAGTTCGTATAGTGAATTTGATCGACTAGATCGATCGGAAAATCCTAACTCGAGAGGGTTAGGTGGTGGTTTTCACCCGGGTTGAGTTTCTACCTAAAAATACTTGTGCCTAATTGTATGATTGCTATTTTTGAGATTGTTTATTTTAATTCCACATTTTTTACGTCACATTGATCTCACCCCCTCCAAGTGGAAAATTACATTTGGTATCAGAGCAGGTTCTGCATTTTCGACGTTACACACCGCGAGGATCCGATGGAGGGGAGCAATTCCACGACGAGGATTCTGGAGGGGCAGTCTGCCACTAGACCGCCATTCTTTGACGGGAACAACTACCCGTACTGGAAGCTGTGAATGAAGACTTGGCTACAAGCCAATGACTTCACGATTTGGGCCAAATGCGAGACGCCGTTTGACATCTCAGAGAAACCCACGGGAGGCTACTCGCAACAACAAATCCGGGAGCTCTCTCTAAATGCAAAAATAATGAACGCATTGTATTGCACTTTGAGTCTGGAGGAGTTTAACAGAATCTCGCAGTGCGCCACCGTATACGAGATTTGGCACACACTTGAGGTAACTTACGAAAGTACCTCAAAGGTAAAGACTTCTAAAATAAATTTATTTTCTCAAGAGTTTGAATCTTTTTCTATGAAGTCTAACGAATCTTTAAGTTAAATGAACACTAGGTTCACTCTCATAGTAAATAGTTTAAAAGCTTAAGGTAAGACCTTCATCAAGGGGCCTAATAAGTCGGTGTAGGGTGGCTAGCTGAACCCCGGGTCCCGTGAGGTGGCTAGCTCCCTCTCTATACTAATAGCTCACCTCGGTACCGTTTACACGAGGGTCAACAGAAGTTGGTGTAAAGTGGCCAATCCTAACCCGGGTCCCAACCCAAGGGTGACTAGCTCCACTCTATGCAAAAGGGGGACAATCGCTCTCCTTGGTACCATGTACTCAAGGGCCAGCACACTTCCCGTCTACATTCCAAAATTTTCATCTAACCACAGGAGCTCTACTCCTAACTCCCCGTAGGGTTCATGCTCATGTTCACCACATTATTCCGATCCAGATTCCATCATTCATAGTTCAGCTCTCATTTATATACAGGCAGCTCGTATTTTCATAATTTAATACATGCAACTGATTATTTCACAGGTAATTATTCAGTTATCTCAGGCAGCTCATATTCTAACAGGTAGCTCATACTTATTTACAGGAATGGCTAGCAGTTTAACTTATTCATGTATACGAATACAATCATGCAGAACAAATGGTTTAAACATTTCTCTGTATTAGGGTTCATGCCACATCCTAGGTTTCCAGTTGGCTAATTCCACAGATACATTCTTATTTAATAAGATTAACAGGGGTAGACCACTCTACCAGACAATTCGGGAGTAATGGGGGCCCGAACCGCAGACCTAGGCATCTCTGCGAGCCCTAGACACGCAGTAGGTCAAAATCGTATACCAAAGAATACATCACAAAGGAAGGTTCAAAATAGTGTATAAAGGTTTCTAATACGTAGAAAAACTCACAAGGAAACTACAGATACTTCGTTTGCGTAAAACGGATCCCGATCGGATCCCAAACGGGTCAAAAACGTGTCTATTGACTAAAATCAGATGTCTGGAAACAAGTTCAGACATCTTAAAAGTTACAAAACCTCACCTTAAGTTCCAGCGGTGGCCTCAGATGTCCAAGACTCCCCTGCGATCGTCTGAAAGCAGTTCCAGACGTCGGACTACTCCAGTCATCTAGAAGCACCTCTGGTTGTCTGGTGAGCTGATCAGACATCCGAAAGTGCGTGGAAGGGCATTCTGCACACCTTCCTAAGGCTGCTCCTGCGTACGACAGAGCAGCCATCCTAAAATCAGCCAAAATATCCTCTGCGGTGTGGCCTGCATGGCCTTAACCGCGAAGAGAACGTACCTTCGCGATAAAGGTGCTTTCAAATGTCTGGTCTTGATTCCAGACGTCTAAACGCTCAGCCAGTCGTCCAGACTGCACTCCAGACGTCTAATGCTGGAAAAATTCCAGTACCAGAATACGCTCCCAGCACTCCTTGCCGCGCTCCGCCTCATTTCTCCTGCTCCGCCACAGCCCCAGCTGCTGCAGGTGGTCGAGGATGTCGCTCCGGACTCCCTCCTCTCGTATGTGCCGCGGTGGCCGTGCGAGCTTCCGACGAGCTTCCACCGAAGCTCCCGACCTTGGCTTCCTCCTCCTTCTCACCCACCCTCCTTCTCTCTCTCTTGCGCTCCCTCGCTCACCTCCTCCCGCCGCTACACCATGCTCTGAAGGTGGAGATGGTGGTGTGTGGAGTGGAGAGAAGAGGAGGGGAGGGTGGCCTTTTATAAAGGCCGAGGGTGTAGGGTTTGGCAGGGGGAAAGAAGGAGAAAAGGGAGAGAAAGGGAGAGTTCTGCGCGCCGCCCGCACGCAGAACGCAAATCGCGTACAAAATTTTAATTTCCAGAGGTCTGGGAAAGGGTCCAGACATCTAGATAGACGTCTGAATGACACTCCAGATGTCTTAAAAGGCTAAAAGTGCGATAGGTCTTTACACCTGCTGCGGACACATACGAAGGAAGGTGGGACGTTTAGTCCCACCTCGGAAGCTGTTGAGCAGGCGCAGTGAAATAAATTGAAAAAGTGAAGTAGCCTCTTTACCTCCTGACCACGGGGTGAGGTCCCACTCACCTCTCACTGCCTCATCTGTGACCCGATCTTGTGGACCTGGCTTGACCCGTATACCTGACCTGCACTCCTCGCCCACCACCTCACGCGGTGGGCCTGATCTCGGGCACGCACCTAACCTGATTACCCGAGAAGCAGCTCTGGGAGAGCGAGCCTAAGAGAGAAAGAGGAAGAGAGATTGCGGGGGTGGGTAGGGGTAGGTTTTGCTCTCACAGGCAAGCAGAAGAAGAAGAAGAAGCCAAGGAAGAAGAGGGCGGAAGCCAAAGAAGCTAAGGGAGGAAAAGGCAGGGACTGAAGAGGAAGAAGCTAAAGAAGGGCTGAAGAAAGAGAAAGAGAAGGAGGAGCTGAAGGCAAAAGAAAGAGGAGTTTCCAGAAGGAAAGAAAAAAGAAGAAGAAGAAGAAAGAGAAGAAGGCAAAGGAAAAGAAGGCTAAGGCACGAAAAGAACAGAAAAGAAGAAGGAAGCAGCCACAGACAGAAATCAGAGAAGAGAAATAGAAGCACTGTAGCAATTATAAGTTTAAGACGTCTGATTTCCAAATCATACGTCCATTTTTTTGCTCTCTTTATATACATTGACATTCTGAGTTTTTCCACTATAACTCTCATTTTCATTGTATATTATATTCAATTCCAATGTTGTGCTCTTAATTTTTAAACCCCAATTTTCTCCCTATGTTCGACCTCGGACTTAAAACTTCGAGTAATAAAATATATTTGTTTTCAAGCGATTTCAACTATACTATGACGCATTGATTTTAAAACATTAATCTCATTTGCTAAACATTTTGGCACCGTTGTCGGGGAGCAACAGGTGATTTAGAAATCTTGATCACAATTTCTGATTTGGTACTTACTTAATATATCTCTTTTGTTGTGATTGTTTTAGAGGAAAAGATTCAAAGGAGGATAGCTGCACAACAAACACACCCGGGGCAGGTAATCTCTGATTAGTCCTCTCTCTTAATCCCCTCATTCTAAAAAGGAAAAACAAGATAAAAATCAATTAGGGCTACCTGCTTTCCATCTTTAGCTAAGTCACCAAAGTTGCCTGATTTTGATTTCAACAACAAATATTGATTTGTGCATCCATTTAAGGTAACTAGGGCTACCACCTTCTTGATTGAGCCCTAGATATCATATTTTTGGCAACTAAATTGGACCAAAATTAGAGCCAACTTAAGGATTCCAATTTAGGGTTTTTGGAAATGCATCTTTCTAAGCAAGAATCAACTATTCCAAAAAAAGGTGTGCCTAAGCCTTGGTTGAAAAGACTTATTCAAAAGAAACCCTAAAATTCAAGCTCTTAATTTTACTTGAATCCTAAAAGAAAGGACCTAAAGCTTCTCAAAGGACAATAGGTGAAGTTGACCTCTTGTTGGATCAACCAACCTTGAAATTAGGTCACTTTTGCACTCAATACATCTAAAGTTCAAGTGGAATCCTAAGCACCTTTTCTCTTAAATAAATGTGGCAGACTTAAGAGGTCAAAGTCCCCATTTTGGTCTACCTAGAATCTCAGTGACAAGAGAGGTCAGGTGGGGGAAACTCTATAACTCGTGGGGACGCTCTACCGTGTAGGGGTCTTTGCGGAACTCTCCCTCTCTACCTGCCCAAGTATTTCTCAGGTGGACGGCTTTCTGACTAAGGGATATCATCTGCCTTGAACCTTTATAGTCATCCAAATTTTTGGGTGTCTTGATTGGGTCCAGCACATTCTACTCTTGTCTAAACCATCGGTGCATGTTCGGTAGGAGGTCCTTAAGACCATCCTTAAGACCTCCTTTAGCGATTCACTCTCGCCAAGGCCAAGCCTCGACGTCCGTGTTTGTGCAACAACCCTACCACATAGACATCTCCTTTGAATCATCAAAACCCAATTCTCCTTCTTCCATCATCATGGCACAACCAGTAGAAGAAGAGAACAATCTTGGAAACCAACTCCAGCATCTGAATGATCTATTTTAAGCCTTTGTCAACCCGCCGCAGCATCCTATGATGCGAGATCACTACAATCCCGCTGCGGTGGTGATCGAACCTCGAGTCCAAATCCTGGCTGGAGGTCCTGATTCTGAACTCAAGTCCAACATCATTCATGCTATTCCAAACTTTCATGGGCTTAATTCCGAAGATCCCTTCCAGCACATCAAACAACTCAAACATCTAGCCTAGACCTTCAGATCAGATGTCCAAAATTGGGGTATTCTTCTTATGAAGATGTTTTCCTTCTTTTACATGGACAAGACAACACATTGGTATCACACTCAAATGTGTCCAATCAACACATGGGTTGAACTACAATCCGAATTCTTGAAAAAGTTCTTCCCAGTTGGTCGGACAAATGCCTTACGCCACCAGATCACACACTTCACCCAGCAATCTGGAGAACCTCTTCATGAAGCATGGGGACTGTTTCTTGGATCTCATGCGAAAGTACCCCCATCACGAAGTTCCTAAATGGGAACAAGTCTAGTCTTTTTACTAGGGACTCGGTGAAGATATCCGCTTATTCGTCAATGCAACCTGTGGAGGAAATATCATGGGTCAATATGAAGACACTGTGTCGGAGATTCTCAAAAATATGTGCGAGAACTCCATCAATAATGACTCCATGGGCTTATTCGACCAGACGAATGCCCGCGCATTAACAAATCCAATGGGAGCACATGAGACGCAGGGCCTGTTCGCATCCGTTGACTTGGAATTGATTGCCAGTCGGCTGGACGAGCTCTCTATCATCGAGAAGAAGGTGGACAAGCTGACTCGACATCTGCAGTGAGCCACCTTTGCGCAAAACCCGTTTGCACAACCACCTCTAAGGAGGGAAGCTGTGCATAACATCTATCACCGATCTTCTCAGGGGATGGACCCGTATCCACCCCCGTCTAACTCTAGGACCGGAGGAAACTCAGATCCGACTTACTCTAGTTGGGGGAACTCTGAACCCTCGTACTCTAACTTTCCTGAGGTTCCTTAGACCTGCGAGGACCTCAACGCCATCTAGAATGATCCATTCTCTAATACCTACAACCCTGGATGACGGAATCATCCCAACTTCCTGTCGGAAAGAAATACTTAGCATCAAAGACCACCATATCAACCCCGTCCACAAGCTCCTTGTCCGTACCAGCCGCCTCAACCTCGGCCTAACCCCACCTATCAATCTGGGCCAACCCAAATAGATCAAATGACTCTTATCCTTCAGACTTTGGCTGACATTCAGAAGATGAATGTGTCTATGCAAAAACAACACAAGGATGAGATCACAGAGGTTCGCAATCAACTCGCCCAGATGGCGAATTCCCACCAACCTGGCATACTCCCCTCGCAGCTTCTGCCGAATCCAAATAATGTGCCGAACCAGAGGCACGTTATGAACCCAAATTCGGGCCAAGCCCACATGATTTATCAGGCCCCTTCTGTTCCATCACCCGACGGGATGGAAGCTTCGACATAGTATGTGGGATTTCAATAGCAGCCACCTATTTTACCAACCCCGAACCAAAATTAGGCAGGACTGAATTCTGTAACAACCCGTAGTGGCAAAGCAACACAAGACCCACCTTATCCAAGCCACTTTCAGCCTGGTAGTAACCCAAGCCTTAGGATAGTTATCCAGGACACCCCTGTCCCAGATCAAGAACTTGGACCTATTCTAGAGGAACCATCCAAGGTTCCATTTCCCGAGGCCTTGACCAAGGGAAAGAGGACAAACAAACCCGTGGCTCCTGAGGAGGATCTAGTCAAGCTCTTTGAATAGGTCCACATAAACATCCCCTTGATGGATGCAATCCACCATGTATCGGCTTATGCACGATTTCTGAAGGACATGTGTACACCCAAGCGTAAGTTGCAAACCGAAAGTGGGAGTCCGATCGTACCGTCAGAGCAAGTTAGCTCTGTAATTTTGAGCAAACTCCCACCTAAGGCAAAAGACCCAGGTACTCCCCTAATTTCCTGTACCATTAGTGATACCCAATTCGACAGAGCTTTATTAAATTTAGGTGCCTCCATAAACCTAATACCTATATCCCTCCTTGACCACCTTGAGGAATCTGAGCTTAAACCGACAGAGGTGACATTGCAGTTGGCTGACCGATCTATTAAGTCACTTAAAGAAGTACTCGAGGATGTCATTGTTAGTGTGTGGGATTTCTATTTCCTGGTGGATTTTGTAGTTTTAGATATGGATGCTCCAAAAGACCCAAGGGATATACCAATTATACTAGGGAGACATTTTCTGTCCACTGCTAGGGCCAATATAAATTGTGAGGAGGGCCAAATTGAACTGAAATTTGGGAATCAAACACTGAAGATTGACATCTTTAAGGCCCAACAAGGGATTAATTGCGGTGTTATAGAATAAATATGTGATATCAAGGCTGTGGTTGATGAACCGTATATTGAGGACAACCTGATTACTTCCAATCAACCACAAGAAGATCAAAACCCGCAATCAGAGGAGTCCGAATCTGACTTAGATACACCCATAACTCCTTCCCTTGATCCTGACACACACTCTGAACTGCCTGCTGCTGCTGATAACCCCATTCTAGAACTCAAGCCTCTTCCCAACCATCTGAAGTACATATTTTCGGGCTCCAATCAAACGTTTCCTATGATTATCAACTCCAGACTCACACCTGACCAGGAATCCCGTCTGATTACTGTTGTCAAGCAACATCGTAGAGCCATTGGATGGACTCTCGATGATTTGACTGGTATTAGCCCTTCTTACTGCACACACCATATCTACACTGAAGAGGGCACACGACCTTCCCGTGAAATGCAGAGACGTCTAAATCCTAATCTGCAGGAGATTGTGAAAAAGGAGATCATCCAGTGGTTAGATGCAGGGATCATCTACCCGATCTCCGATAGTCGGTGGGTGAGTGCAATTTAGGTTGTGCCTAAGAAGGCAGGACTCACCGTTATCACGATTGAAACCAGAGAAGTCATACTGACCCGTGTGGCAAACTCGTGGAGAGTCTGCATTGATTATAGAAGACTCAATTTCTCCACGAAGAAGAATCATTTCCCACTACCATTTATTAATCAGATCCTCGAGAAACTAGCAGGAAATAGGTTCTTCTACTTTTTGGATAGGAACTCCGGTTATAACTAGGTGGCAATCCATCCTGAGGATCAAGAAAAGACCACTTTCACCTACCCCTTCGGGACGTACGCGTTCTGAAGGATGCCGTTCAATTTCTGCAATGCACCCGCTACTTTTCGGTAGTGCATGCTTGCCATATTCTCAGATATGGTAGGTGATTATCTGGAAGTCTTCATGGATGACTTTTTAGTATTCGGAGAATCATTTGATGATAGTCTCCTGCACTTGGTCTAAATCCTCAGGAAGTGCATTGACGTGAATCTGGTTCTTTCCTGGGAGAAATGCCATTTCATGGTGCCTGAAGGAATTGTCCTGAGACATCTCATATCAGAAAAAGGCATCCAAGTCGATCGAGCCAAGGTGAACTTGATTTCCAAGCTCCCTATGCCTAGCTCAATTAAGGACATCCGATCTTTTCTGGGGCACATCGATTTTTACCGCCAATTCATTCTTGATTTCTCAAAGATCGTGTGCCCCCTGACCACTCTGGTTTCTAAGGATGTACCTTTCAAAATCTCCAAGGAATGCACTCAAGCATTTGAAATCCTTCGTGATCGAGTTACCCAAGGCCCGATCCTATGGTCCCCTGATTGGTCTCAACCCTTTGAGATCATGTACGATGCATCTGATTTCGCTGTAAGAGCGGTACTTGGGCAGAAAATTGACGGGAAACCCGTGGTCATCTACTACGCTAGCAAGACACTTGACAAGGCTCAGCGTAACTACACAATTACTGAGAAAGAGCTGCTAGCCGTAGTATTTGCTCTGGAAAAATTCAGATCTTATCTCTTGGGTTCTCGCGTTATTATTTACTCGGATCACACAACTGTGAGGCATCTCCTTGCGAAGAAGGACTCGAAACCTCGATTAATCCACTGGATCTTGCTATTGCAAGAGTTTGACCTCAAGATTCATGACAAAGCGGGAAAACAGAACGTGGTAATTGATCACTTGTTCCTCCTTCCTTCTAAGATCATCGACCCTTCCGGACCCATCACGGAACATTTTCCTGATGAGCACCTCCTAACTATCAATACAGGGCCCCTATGGTTTGCTGATATAGTAAAATACCTGGCATCACATCAGATCCCGTCTAATTGGCCGAAGGCCAAGAAGGATAAATTGCTCTCCGATGCCAAGTATTACTTCTAGGAAGACCCATATCTTTTCTGCATCGGTGCTAATCAAATCGTTCGACGATGTGTCGCGAAAGCGAAAATTCAAGACATATTGTCTTTCTGCCATGACCAGGCATGCGGTGGACATTTTTCAGGTCATAAAATCGCAGCAAAAGTCCTCCAGTGCAGTTTCTATTGGCCAACGATTTTCAAAGAGTCATACAATCACTGTAGGGCATGCACTCGTTGCCAAACCTTAGACAACATAAGCCATCGTGATATGATGTCCTTACAGCCGATTCTTGTATGCAAAATCTTCGACATATGGGGGATTGATTTTATAGGACCCTTCCATGTTTCGGACAGCTTCGAGTACATTTTACTCACTATTGACTACGTGTCTAAATGGATCGAAGCTGTTCCAACCTGAACCAATGATCATAAAGTGGTTATCAAATTCATTCATCAGAGCATCTTTTCACGGTTCGGGATTCCACGTGCTATAATTTCTGATGGAGGTACCCATTTCACTAACGCTCAATTCAGGTTACTGATACCAAATACAGGGTGTCACACCAAATCTCTACTCCATACCACCCCCAAACTAATGGTCTAGCTGAGCTATCAAATCGGGAGATCAAGAAAATCCTCTAGGTTATTGTTCGACCTGACAGGAAGGACTGGTCATCCCGACTTCCAGAAGCTTTGTGGGCTTATAGGACCGCCCACAAAACCTAATTAGGTATGTCTCCCTTCAGATTGGTGTACGGGAAGGCATGTCACCTCCCCTTCAAATTGGAGCACAAAGCTTATTGAGTAGTACGGAACTGCAACCTAGATCTTTCTAAGGTAGGAACCCACAGAAAGCTTCAAATGAGCTAGATCGATGAATTACACCATGACGCGTATGAGAACTCGCGAATTTACAAAGAGCAGGTTAATGTCAGGACTTGAACAGGTTGTGTTAATATGGTGAAATTATCGTTGGAGTATAGTAGTTAACCTAAATCGAGCCTAACCATCCTTTTACAAAATTTTTTACCTAGCCTACTCAATTTTATCTTGGTCACTTTTAGGCCCAGGGTCAAACTCAGGGAGGCAGGAATTAGAGGTGAATAAGTTTCTACGCCTTTCCTACAACGAATCTCTTCTGTGCGTTTATTATATTTTTGGTTTTTTTTCTATTTAAGATTTTTTTGCTAATAATTTTATCCTTGAGGTACACCCTTAAAATCAGATCCTTGGCTTTGAGCCAAATTGTTCTTGGCTTTGGGCCAATTTAGGGTTCCAAAAACTATTCTTGCTATTCGCAAGATCGAGTACCTGCAAGACAAGGATTATATTTTCTCTTTTACTATTTTTTTATCTTTTTAATAGTCGGAAACAAAAGAGAAATAGAGGTTGCATGTAAAGAAGTAAATATAGTCTATATATATATAGATATATATATATATATTATATATAGGGGTGCGGGTGGAGGTGGAAATGGCGTGTAGCACAGTGTTGAGTTGGTCGACGTCTAGGAAGACGCAACCAACAGCACGAAGTGCCGCGTGAAGTGTGGGATGGATGTGTGGAAGTGTGTGCGGAGGCGCTTTCTCTATGCGGGTATCGGGGAATATCAGCAACTGGTGCAGATATTCCCGCGATATAACGCGTGGTGGAGTGACTAGTGCGTATGGATGAAAGTAGGTGATATGTATATATATATATATAGATGTATATATATAAATATATATGTGTGTATATATATATATATAAGTATATATAAATCTATATTTATAACTAGATATATATGTATATATATTTAACTATATAGATATAGATATATATATATATATATCTATAGATATATATGTATATATGTATGTATATATGTATATATATATGTATAAATATCGATATATAAATATATATATATGTATGTATGTATATATATTTATATATAGTTATATAGATATATATATATATATGTATATATATATAAAGATATATATATATATATATAAAGATATATATATATATATATATCTATATAACTATATCGATATATAAATATATATATGTATGTATGTATATATATTTATATATAGTTATATAGATATATATATATGTATATATATATAAAGATATATATATATATATATAAAGATATATATGTATATGTACATAAGTATATATAGGTGTGTACAAGTGAGTGTGAGTGTACAAGTCAGTGTGTGCGTACGAGTGTGGTGTGTGTGTGTGAGTGAGGGCATCTGCTGGAGCATGTGGAAGTGGGAGTGGTGAGTTAAGACGTCTAGCAGCCGCAAGCGTCGTCTGATGGCACGGGTGCACGCAGGCGCAGGCACGCAAGGGCACGCGCGCACACTGGAGGGAGCACGTGGGCGAGAGACTGCAGCACAGCGCACTGCGTAGTGCAGCGCACCACGCTACGTGCTGGAACGGGAGCGGGCGTGGGCGCGGGCGCAGGCACTGGAGCGGGTGCAGGTGCAGACGCAGGCACGGGCGCTGACGCGGCGACTGGCTGGAGGCGGTAGTGGCGCGAAGAGAGAGCGCGTGGTGACCGGATAAGTGAGAAACTCTCCGGTCACCGCACTGTAGCTACAGTGTGGCGCAGAAATGCGTGAACAGTAGCTACAGTGCCGCGTAGCTTCGACAACCGGTTGCGGTTGGTTCTGGCATGCGCAGGCGCATTGGAAGGCGCCTGCACGCGCGGAAGGAGCTTGCGCCGGTGCTGGCGTGCGCGGGCGCTGCTGCTGCTGTTGCTGGTGCCGTGCTACTGCTGCTGCTAAGCTTCAGAGCTTGGGTCTTCGGCAATGGCGGAAAGGGCTTCAGCGATGGAATCAGAGATTGAAACCACCATGCTCACTTGCTCTTGGATGAGCTGGGCGGTGGTGGAACTCACAGTGGTGGTCGTGGGACCACTATGAGCCTGCTCCTGCCCGCAGTGTATCTCTTCAGTGGGAAGAGGTGTTGCATATGGAGGGGAGAGGGGAAGAAGATGGCCAGAAGGTGTTGCTATGTTTTCTGTGTCCAGGCTCCCCCTTGCAAGGAAGCGAGCAGGGCAATTTAAAGGAGATGGAGGCATGCACTGCCATGCCCAGACTGTGAATGACCAGCCATGCAGCTGGCAGGGCATGCATTGGCAGAGAATGGCGCGAAGAAGAGCAAGCCCATGCCCTGAGCTGCGTGGAGAAGAAAAAATAAAAAATAGAAGATGGTGAAATTGCGAGGTAGCACTTGAAGAAGATGTTATTTACATGGCCAATTATTCACTTTCCTCCCCTCTCAAATAAATGCATGCATTTGTTAATTATTTACAAATGCAACTATGGCTACCTAATATGCAATGGCAATGCTAGGAAATAACACAAGATGGCATAATTGTAGGTGTATTTTTGCTGTGTAATCAGTTAAGGCCTTTTACGACAAGCACATATCCAGAAAGATCTTCCACCCTAGTCAAAAAATCTTACTCTTTGATGCCAAGCTTAAACTGTTCCCAGGAAAACTACGATCAAAATGGATCGAACCTTACCTCGTCCGATGAATATTTGGAAATGGAGCCATTGAGATCAATCCACTCAGCCATGATTCAGAACCTTTCGCGTGAACGGTCAGAGACTCAAACCATTCATTGACTTGACCGATACAAATTTGGCTGAGATATCCTTTACCCTCCATTATCTCTGAGCTCATTGCACCCAGTCGATGGCGTAAAACTCAACGCTTAACGGGAGGCAACCCGTCATTCTTGAAAAATCTGAAACCTTTTTTGACATTCCTGCACTGAATTCATATTGCACTTTAGGGTTCATCCATTAGAACAGCTGACCCCACCTCAGGTACCCGTACCCGAGTTTTGAAATCTTTTGCAACAGTCACCTCGACCCATTCACCTACCTAAAACCTGTTCTAATGAATGATCTAAGCTGAACTCGAACCCACCTAATTTACAATGGGAACATTGCAAATCGTAGCCATGGGGGGGTATGAAAGTGCAAAACACCATGAAAACTCATCTCACAAGAAAAGGTTTCAACAAAAAAAAAATCATATATCACAAAAACATCGAAAAAAATGAAAAAATCTTGAAAAAGAACAAAAAAAATTCTGAGGGGAGAGAAAATTTCGAGGCCATACAAACTTGAGGAAAAGTGAAAAGTGTCAAAAAGGAGCACAAAATGAAAAGAAAAAAAAAGAAGAGATAGTCAGTAGTAAGAAATTAAGAGATTAACTAATTTCTAGACCATATCAAGAAAAAGAAAAATGAAGGAAAAAGTACTAATGAGACACAAAAGAAATTAGTATGAACGCTGATCTTAAACCTCTTGGGCTAGACTCTTATGCTTAAAAATTCAAGTATCCGCTAAGATCTAGATAGTCCTTAAGAGGTTGGGGAAAATGCGAAGCTTAAGTATTAGGTCTAAGGCTTAGGGAGTATTCGGCCTCATTAACTGACCTTTGGTTTGCGAGACTCGGTAACCTAAGCACCCCAATCCACACACAGTCTGGTTCAATGCGCATAATTATCAAAATCACGCAAAAGCGTTTAAGTGTTCTGGAAAAGTTGCCTAAATTAGGAGCGGCCGATCAACACAAGTTGATTTGGACGAGTTCCAGGCGTGGAGAGGCGGGAAATTCCCCTTGAAGATGCACAATAACATATCGTCTGCTCGGTGCTTGTCCCCTAGGATATCTACATATCCTATCAGGGACATGTAAGCAGCTTATGCTGGCTCAAATGCCATGGGCGGCATTATCACGAAATGTCGATTGCCAGGGTCTAGATTTAGCTACAGAACGCCATGGGCAAGATTATCTTGAAATCTCGAAAGCCATGGTTCTGGGGATTGCCATGGGCGGTGCTATCATGAAGCATCGATTGCCAGGGACCCTTCGAGGATTGATGATGGGGACAAGGAATTCGATACAGACTGTGTTGAGAAGCCAATTCAAAATTAGAAATAAAAAGAAAAAGAGAGAGAAAACTCTCCAAACAAAGAAAATCCTCTGTCTCTCTCTTACAAAAAACACACTGCAAACTAAATCGAGGCTAAAATATGTTACAAGCACAGGTGCTTTAACTGCAGAGTCCAATGAACCTTAGGATAGTTCCAGTGGGCCTTAAAAACCTTCACGGAGGACCGAGGCTAAAGCTGGTTAGATCTGGATTTTGGTTAGTACTTGAGTACCTCTAGGCCAACTTTCGGCATTCTAACTAAATCAAAAAGAAAAAAAGCACTCATCAAAATTTGTGAACATCAAGGAACTCATGGTCTAGAACAGAAGTTAAAATCATAAAATTTTGCTAAGGGACTAGCAAAAGCTAGACATGGGGGTATGATGGTAACACCATTATGAGCCCTAACTAGCTCATTTTGGCCTAGAAAAGAGAACAAAAGCTCCTACATAACCAACAAGAGGTCTTAACTCAATGAATAACCATTCTGAGAGAATAGCAAGAAACAAGGGGTAAAACTATAATTTTACCATTGCAGTACAACAACGGGATTTCTCATGAACTAAACACAGGTCAAATAGTCTTAACAAGATAAAAAGTGGGTTGGTTCAAACAGAAAAGGGTTCATGTGAATTCTAGGAATTAAATGACTTCTTCTAACCCTAATATAGACCCACTTAATTTAACAAGGTTATGGTTAGGATAAAATTTACTTAAATCCTCTAAAAATCATGGAAAAATATCATCTAGGGTTTAGAACCTTAAATTTGGCTCTTAGAACATATTTTGACCTAAATTGGGGTCACATACAAATAGTTGTCCTAAATTAGGTTTTTGTGTAAATTTCCTAGTCAAATGTGATCAAACCCAAAATCCAACTTTACCATTGGATTCTTTAGGTCCAAACTAGGTTTGTACAAAAATTTGGATCTAAGGGGGATTCATCTTGACCTACTTTGCAAATAGGTCCAGTAAAATTACATTTCTACCCCTAACTTTTGAAAATTTCTACAGAAACACCCCTATCTTTGTCCTCATTTTTTGCAATTATGGCCCTTTGCCATTATAGCGGAGGGAATTCGACTCCGGCGAGGTTTCGAGGGAAAGATCTCTGATTTCTCAGAGAATCCCCTTCAAAATTGAAAGAGAGATTCTCTGAGAAATTGATGATGTATAATGGGTATATAACACAATGGTTGTATGATGATGAATGATTATTGTTATGATCATGTCGTTGTAGTATAGGGTGTATAATATAACATTAAGAATGTCGTATAGTGGTGAGTATGGGTGAGTACCAGTCATTACAACCATTATTATCATTTGCTTATTTATCTAATTTTTACTGGTTTTGTTTCAGGTCGTTCACTGGGAGGCAATTTATTGAATTTAATTCGGTCACTCTTTGATCTCAAAATTATCCTCTAATTCCAAAAAGAAACTTTACATCTTATTAAAGAATGAATGAATGTGTGTTTTATTTACCTAATTACTAAGAAATACTTGCAAAAATACTAACTATGAACAAGCATCAAACAATCTATTATTATACTCTAAACTATGTATTTACAAGTTATCCTATTAGTACTAACATAATAGTACATAATACATTAGAATGCAATGGTGTAGAAACTTAACTTATTATCTATTATGTATAGTAACATATACAGCAGTTTTAGTGACAGATATAAGCGTCGCTAAATCTCAGAAAACACTATATACAACCTAAAAGGCAAAACTGAGGTCTTTAGCGACGTTTATAGTGTCACTTTATTCTGTTAGTAATTATATAGATTTACTTATACGTATGTATATTACTTATTCTACTACTATATGTACAGTAAGTCTTTCTGTTCTTGTTATCTCTTGTGTTCTCTCTTTTTCTTCTCTTTGTGTTAACTTAACTCGTCTGTTCTTTTCTTCTGTGTAAACTCTTCTGTCTTAAGATACTTCAGAGGCTGCGGTGGGGAGGGGGTTAGGCTAATGTCATTAGTTTAAAACATGCTTAGTTTGCGGGCGCGCTTTCCGAGGGATACACAGCACCCTAAGGGTGGGACCAGACCTCTACTAAGCGCGCCCTAATCTCAGATTAGGTGGCTTAATTACGTTTTCATATCAGCGCAAGGCCTCAGCCCAACGCCACATGCTCGCACTCTCGGGCCCCCAGCCCCCACACACATTCATCGCAAATCAGACAGTACATGGTTAACGGGTAATCGGATCGAATGGAATAAGATGTTGTTTCGGGTGCCCGGCGCCGTGACGACTGGTGAACCTATAGCATAATTAACTTATATGTGGCTGCGCTTGACTTGCAGCACACGATGTGGTGCTATTCCAGCGCCACATCGTGCGCTGGAAATCAGGCGCAGCTGCGTCTGTACGCACTTTTGGCCCTCGATTTGGGGGCCATAAATTATTAAAAAAAATAAAATAAAATATGGTAAATAAAATATTTACATAATACTACATAATTGATTAATTAATTTTGAATTTTAAATATGTTTACTATACAAATAAATTCGCTAAACTAGGCTGATTATACAGGTTGATTTAGGTGATTAAATAGTTAATTACTTATAAAATAATTAGTAAATGGTCTAATTGAACTTAAACAGTTTTAATTTACATACTTAAGTATTTAATACATATTTTTATTGTATTTTTACGAATTTATTTATGTTTTATTTAGGTTAAAATAGCTATTCTGGGTTGTTAAATTAAAACTAAGCTAATCAGTAAGCTATACTAGGTATAAATACACTTTAATTAGCTTAAATTACTTACTATAAATATTATCCTAAGTTTATAGATTTATTTAATTTAATTATAGTTCTAAATTATTAATTTAGCTAAGTTAATCTATAATCTAGCTACTAAATATGTAAATAGAAATCTGTATCTTTATATAAACATAATTAAGTAAATACATACATAATAGTTTAGTATATATACATATATTTACATAGATTACATATGTATATGGATTTATGTACAGGTTTTATACATATTTACAGTATAACTATGTCTCTTACTTACATAATTAGGCTATATGTTATAGTTATAATACTATGGATAGGTATATTTACAGTTTTAAAATAAGTATGTATAATTAGGTTTTAGTAGGAAGTTAGGAAATGAGGGAAGAAGGGTTAATTAAGTTTTGATTTCAATTTAAACAGCAGCTAAGCTACTATCAGAGAAGATGGAGAGGGATGAGAAGGTGTGCTGTTCAGGGTGTTTTGTTTAGCATCAGCAGTGGCTTAAGCCACTGTCAAATGGGCTAACTGCTGCTGCAGTTAGTCCACTTGAAGAGAGGGATGTATTCAACAGATGAGAGGAAAATTTAGAGAAGAAGGGAGTTTAGAGAAGAGGGGAATGTAGCTGCTATTTGCAGCATGTTGCTATGTACTGGGAGAAAGATAAAATTCAAATCAAACTAAAAATTGAAGAGATGAAATCCAAATCTGAAAGGGGTTTAAATCTCACGAAAATCTCATGTAAATTCAGCTCAAATACTCATTAGGAAAAACCTTATCAGAAGCATCCTTTCAGATCAAAACAACAAATGGCATTGAGTTAGCTCTTCCTAATGCTATAGACAGCATGAAGGAGAACTTAACTCAATCAATTAAAACCAAAAAACATACAATCCCAGTTTCTTGCAACCTTGAGTATGGAGAACTCCTTAGGTTAGGAAATCACCATACAAAAATAATCATCAAAACAGGTGGTGTATGACAGTTCTGAAATTGCAAAACAGACTAAGAATGCATTAAAGGAATTTATAAAAGCTTGCGAATGCATTCAGATCAAGGTAGAAACAGATTCATGAAAGGCTCTTCTGAGTTGTTCTCTGTCACCAGAGAACTTCTCAGAGTCCTTGCCCACAATGAAAACCAAAAATCCCTTCAATTTGTCAGATCTGTCAAAACATTTCAGAGAGTAAAAATCCTTTAAAATCCAAATCAAAAGTGCTCTGACAAACTGAGGCAATCCATTTAAAACAGAGGGGCTTTTGTGAAACAAATGGAGTGAGTGAGAAGCCCCAAATGGTGCTTGTGATGCCACTTTCAGATCTGAGGCAGTGCACCATCAGATCTGAATTGGGTCAGGATGTGTGGGTGATTGATGAAAAATTCGTCGTTAAAAGGAAAAACAAGAATCAGAATTTGGATGATGGAAAAACAAAACATGAAGAGGGAGATAAATTGAACAATGAACAGATGATTCTTCCCCTCTGATCTGGACTGATCAGAGGAGGTGAGGGAGGGGATCTAATACTTATTCTACTCCTAAGACTAATCTAACTACAGCTAACATTAAACACTAACAATTAAAACTAAATCTATTCTAAACTACTGCAAACTAAATCTAACACTACTTGTGCAGAATTAAAAACCTAAACTAAAAGGAAGAATGGGACCTATGGGTCCTTAGCCGGCGGCTAAGGAGGAAGAAAGGAGGAGGGTGACTCCAGCGGAGGGAAGAGTCTGCTAGTGAGACTCCAGGGTCGTCCTCAGGTGCTACGAGGTC
Organism: Thalassia testudinum; assembly: GCA_037157565.1. Lineage (NCBI taxonomy): Eukaryota > Viridiplantae > Streptophyta > Magnoliopsida > Alismatales > Hydrocharitaceae > Thalassia > Thalassia testudinum. Next base: position 149,496,213 of record JAZHRO010000025.1, on the reverse strand, counting down.
CTTAGCGACGAGGAGGGTCGAGAGCAGGCGATGATTCCACAGCCAGTGGCTGGGAAATCAGGGTCTAGATGAGGAGGAGAGACTGGAGTGAACGAACTGATCGCTAAGAGATGTAGGAGGGAGCGATCCCTTGTGCACGACACCACTGAGGTGCTTAAGTAGCAGCTTAGTGATTGGAATCACCGCAAGGGTGAGGTTAATCAAAATTAAGCCGGCGGTGAGGATGAGATGGGTAGAGCGCGCGGCGAGTCAAGAGACAGATCTGACCGTCAGATGAGATCTGGGAAGAGAGGTGAACGCACGTATCGAATCGCGCGAAGGTTCCATTTGATTCCAGCCGCAGATCGAGATCAAAAGTGCGATGGACGGTCGAGAATGGCTGTGTTCTTCGTGTGCTACAGTGCGCGTGAAGAACACAGGCTTCTCTCTGAAATGAGGGAAAACTTGCAGGAAGACCCTTGAACGAAGAGGTAGAAGAATAGCGTGCAGGTCCAAAAGTGAAAAGAACTATAACTGGAAGGGCCTTGCAATCATACAGAAGGGTCTCTATGGCTTGCAGAAAGGTCCAAGAAGGAGTTTTGAAGGGTAGAAATGTAATGCATGAAGGACCTAATTGTAATCTATTTATTTCTAAGCCTAAATGATGTCCAATTGCTTTCAAATTATTACATGTGCTTAATTGAACATTTAAGACATTGATTTTACTTCTGATTTATCTTTTAAAACTTGTTTATGTGTTTAATTGATGCATGGATCATCATTTTTTCTTTAGTTTTCAGAATATCTCATTTTTGTGACCTAATTAGGAGGTTTTAACACACATTAAAAGTTTTACGTCTTTTCTTTAATTCCCACACTTAACCCTTTTTATATGTTAATTTGATATTGTTTTGCTTAGTGTCTAGCTTAATTTCGACCTTTTAGCTATGATGAGTAGCCACTCATCAGAAATCTCCTCCAGTTTGAACACAATCAGAGGCTCAATTTGGTTCCCAATCTCTCATGCGAATGCATGAGATATTCAGGTCTCCTTCTAGTTTCCATCTCCGGCGAGCTTGCCATGCTTGGAAGCTTGGCTTCTAAGCACCAAACCTTCCTCCAAGGCCTATAAAAGCATGCCCAGATCACCCCACATCCTCCAAGCTTGAAATTGGCCTAAGAATCCCTCTATTTCGTCTCTTCCCCCTCTGGCCAGTGACTCAGCAAGCTTCGGTGAAATCCCTCTCTTTCCCTCGTCGCTCTACCACAATACCAATGGCAGGGTTCTCTTCCTCTATTTGTCTACATCACGCCACACCCGCTGACACCTCTACAACCCCTTCATCGTCACCGTCCTCCCCCCACTGAGTGCTTCGTCTCCGGTGACGGCAATACAAGCTGGCCGCCATCTCTGCCTCCCCCTTCATCTATCTACGCTTAGCTAAGTCCTCTCTCTTTTCTAATCATTCCTGCCTCTTTATTTCTTGAAAATGACCCTCGATGCATGCAACCACCCTCACCTTCTTCATCTCCAGCCAGACCTCCGACGAGGCGTCCCTGCTGCTCCACACCTCCATCCGCCTCGCCAACCACCCCACAAGCACCGCAACACCCCACTGATCCTAAACCCTCACTCCACTCACCGCGCCACGCCCCCAAAACACCCCCCGAACACACCCACTCTCACGCACACAGGGTGCCCTAGGTACACACACTCTGGCCACCCCACACCACGCCGACCCTCGCACTACATTCACTGTGCCTTGGCAAAGCTGTCTGAGCTTTTTGACAAGGCCGCGAGGCCGTTTTCGTGTTGACAGGTGTAGGCGTCTTTACCGCCATTGACACACGCAAGCAGCTAGCTTGCAAGCTTGCTCTAAGTCTCCTCGCTCCAGGCTACGAGTCCTAGGTTGTGCAAACTCATTTCGTGCACAGCTTCAGCCAAGTAATTGGCACTGAAGATCCCAGTAGCAGCTGCAATCAAGGAAGCCTCCTACTGCGGATGCATGGGAAGGAAGGTAGGACGTTTAGTCCCACCTCGGAAGCTGTTGAGCAGGCGTAGTGAAATAAATTGAAAAGTGAAGTAGCCTCTTTGCCTCCAAACCACGGGGTGAGGTCCCACTCACCTCTCACTGCCTCATCCGTGACCCAATCCCTACGGACCTGGCTTGACCCGTATACCTGACCTGCACTCCTTGCCCACCACTGCACACCGGTGGGCCTGGTCCCGGGCATGCACCCAACCCGATTACCCGAGAAGTGACTCTGAGAGAGCAAGCCTAAGAGAGAAATAGGAAGAGAGATCGCGAGGGCGGGTAGGGGTAGGTTTTTCTCTCGCAGGCAAGGAGAAGAAGAAGAAGCCAAGGAAGAAGAGGGTAGAAGCCAGAGAAGCTAATGAGGAAAAGGCAGGGACTGAAGAGGAAGAAGCTGAAGAAGGGTTGAAGAAAGAGAAAGAGAGAGAAAGAGAAGGAGAAGGAGCTAAAGGCAGAAGAAAGAGGAGTTGCCAGAAGGAAGGAAATAAGAAGAAGAAAGAAAAGAAGGCAACGGAAAAGAAGGCTAAGGCACAAAAGGAACAAAAAAGAAAAGAAGGAAGCAGCCAGAGATAGAAATCAGAGAAGAAGAGAAATAGAAGCACTGTAGCAACTCTAAGTTTAAGACGTCTGATTTCCAAATTAGACGTCTATTTTTGTGCTCTCTTTATATATATTGACATTATGAGTTTTTGCACTATAACTCTGATTTTCATTGCATATTATATTTAATTGCAAAGTTGTGCTCTTGATTTTTAAACCCCAATTTGTTGTCTGTGTTCGACCTCGGACTTAAAATTTTGAGTAATAAAATCTATTTATTTTTAAGTGATTTCAACTATACTACGACGCATCGATTTTAAAACATTGATCTCATTTGCTAAACACCCGATTTTAAGTATTTTCATGTGTGGGGATATGTAGTTGAGGCAAGGCCTTATAGGCCTAATAAGAAGAATCTGCACTCCAAGACTATTATAGCTGCTAGTTTATAGGATACTCGGAACGGTCAAGAGGGTATAAATTTTACGATCCCACTAATAAGGTTATTTTCGAATTTGGAATTGGTGAGTTCTTTGAGAATATCGAGGTTGTTAAAGAAATTAGAGCTAAAGATTTTGTCTTTGAGGAGGAACTTGTAAATGTTCCCATGGGTGATATTCCAATAATTGGGGATTCTGTCCTTTATGAACCTCCAAATATCTCCGAGGAAGACAAATTTTGGATGTAGCTCTTGAAGAACAATCTCATGTTCCTCAAGAACCTATTAATGGTAATACCATCATTAGCTATAATTAGCTTTAATTAATCAGAATCAAGAGACAAATGCCCATGAATGATTGCCTAAGGACCGTAATTCCATGTAGATCCGTTTTGAGGAGAGAACATTAAATGAGGATTAATTCTGTAATTTTAACATTATATCATAAATGCAGAGTAACCACAAGGTCACCAAGGGGTAAATTAACGGTCAAGTGAGCATTAAAATCTTAAGAGTGGGTCTGCATAGACAAAACCAGGGTTTCACGTGTTTCGAGAACAACAACACAAAATCCTAATTTCAGACCTACTTGAATTGAAGAGGTTCTGGTCATGATAAAATTCATCTAAACCTCCTAAAATTCGTAGAAAAATATTTTAAGAGGTTTGGTAGCCTTGGTTTGACCATATGAACCCATTTTGACCTTGAATAGAGTTTCAGACAGGATTTTACCCTACTTTAGACTTCTGTGCAAATTGCCCAGTCCAACGTGGTCAAAGCTCAAATGCAACTTTACCATCAGATTCTTTAGATCCAAATTAGGTTTATATCAAAATTTGGACTCAATCAGAGTCTATTTTGACTTAGTTTTCATTTCAATCCATTAAATCTCTGTTTCTCTCAATCAAGCACCTAACTTTCGAATTAATTACATAAAGCCCCCTAACTTCTTCATCTTCTTCACAGACAGGTCCCTACCGACATTAGAGGTCAATCGACCTAAGCATCAACCTTTGACCAAGTTAAAACTTGATCAAATCACCACCAAATCCCACCAAATTTGGTGAGATTGGTGTTCAAACATTGGAGATCTATTTCATCAAGATCTTGGACCCTGATTCATGGTAGAGAGATCATGCAAACGCACAAAATTTGTGGAAATTTTTTATTCCTAAAAGAGGCTCAATCAAGCCTCTTTCCTTATTTAGAGCTCAGGTATGAACTCTATAAAAAGTCCCCATGCTTCAGTCGTCCCCATGCTTCTTCTCCTACCTCCGACTTACTCTGACCTACTCTAGCAACATCTCCTTCACCTCTTCCTATGGCCTCCCAATGACCAAATTGGGAACGCCACAACCTTCCTCAACTTCGAGTGCTCCTTGACGACCAACTCAGGAGCTACCTCGAACCCTTCTTCCTCACTGTACCCCCTCTGGAGCCTTCGTCTCCTCCGACGCTAGCCAATCACAACTGGTGCCAAATTCCCTCTCTTCTCGTTCGTAGTTAGGTCTCCCTTCTTGCTCTCCCTTTCTACTTCAATTCCATCTCCTTGACCTTCACTTTTGACTGCTACATCGCTCTCTCCCCCTCCATCTTCCCTAGCGTCGACCAAGCTCCGGTGATGTTGAGCGCCCACTACACTCCACCAATCCACCTGCTCCAACTCCCAAAAGCTCTGCCTTATGCCTCAGACCAAAAGTCCTCACCCAATTTCATCATCCACTCACTCCATGACTCCACCGAACAACCCATCCTCCATCCATCATCTCCGATCTTGGCTGCCCACCATACGCTGCCATTCACCGAATAAACCCTACCACCACACTCGCTGTGGTCCAACAAAGCTGCTGAGCTCTTTAATTTGGGCTTTTAGCCCATTTTTATGCTTTCAGGTGTCCGGTCAAAGCGCCCTCGCCGCCGTCGTCATATTGGTCTCCGACCACTGACCTCTGGCTGTCACTGCCATCACTGCCACTCGCTATTGAAGTTGCTTAGTCTCCTAAAGATTCCAGCCACTCAATTGCTCGTAGCAACAATAGCAGCATGCAATCAAGGGAATAGCCACGCTGCTTCACGTGAAGGAGGAAGATGGGGACAAAGTCCAACATCGTTCACTATCAAGTGATTGCAATAGCATAAGGTGGATTTGTGCTAAGGGCTTATCACCTCAAACACTAGGGGTGAGGTCCCCTCACTCCTGCGCACCCTCGCCCATGCACACATGCACACGGGCCTGGACCCATGACCTGATTGCCCACCTAAAGATCCAATTACCCGATTGCATGTCAGATTAGAGACATAGGGGAGAAATTATGAGGGGGAAGGGTTTTGCTTCAAGATTCATGCCCTCGAGATGTGTGCTTGAAAGCTTAACACTTAGCTTCTAAGGAAGAAGGCTTACTCTGTGGTTGCCCTTGTGCCTTGGTTATGCTTCGTGCCTTTATGGGGTTACTCTTGCAGTGCCTTGTGATCACTTAAGGCATTTGAGCCTTATGTGCGACGTCTAATATTGGTTAAGGCACTGTAGAGTTATTTGATATCAATTCTGACTTGGCTAATTGAGATATGTGGCTTTGAACACTGTTGGGAAATTTGAACTGTGGGATGTATGCTTAAGTTGAAGGATTTATGTGGTGATTTAAATCACCATTTTTTTGAGTTATATTCTTTTTCTCCATCAATTTCTGAGATACACTTTAGTTATCACATAATATAATTTTGAGTAGTTTATTCATTACATATCTTTAATTGTGATTCATTGATTGTGCTCATTATTTCTTATATTGTGATTAGTACGTGAATTCCAATTTGCTCCCTGCGAATGACATCGGACTCATTTCCTGTTTTCGAGCATTCTTTACAAATTTAAGTGTTTGTTGTGTTTTTTGAGTTTACTACAATGTGCATCTCTTAACACTCAACGAGTTTGCACCAACACTTGTGCTTTTGAGGAGATCCACTAGGGAAAGAAGAAATGCAATCTCATATGATTATATTATATTTCTTCAAGAGCATAAGGTAGACATTGGCATGATGAAACATGACCCAGTCACTGTCCGTCAGGCAATGGAAAGTGTACATGCTCAAAAGTGGATAAATACCATGCAAGAGGAAATTAAGTCGATGAATGATAACGGGGTATGAGATATTGTTTCTCTTCTTAAAGATGCAAAAACCATTGGTTGCAAATAGACTTTTAAAACCAAATGGGATTCGAAAGGAAAGCTAGAATGATATAAAGTTTGCCTTGTTGAATCATCTTCTCAAAAAAAAAAAAAATTGCCTTGTTGAAAATAGTTTTACCCAAAAGGAAGGGATTGACTAGAATGAGACTTTTTCTCCAGTTTCCTTTAAGGATTCACTTAGGGTCATTTTAGCATTAGTGGCACATTTTGATCTTAAGTGACATTGAGGAGACGACTTATATGACCCAACCCAAGCACTTTGTGATGGGTGACCCAAAAGAAATGATATGCAAATTAAGAAAATCTATTTATGGACTCAAAGAAGCCTCAAGACAATGGCATTTCAAGTTTCATCAAGTGATTGTCTCATTCGATTTTGAGGCAAATTTAGCCGGTGAATGCATATATCATAAGTTCAGTGGGAGCAAATATATCTTCTTGGTTCTTTATGTGGGTGATATCCTCTTTGCTACTAATGATATAAGTACTCTTCATGATACTAAGAAATTTCTTGCCAAACACTTTGAAATGAATAATTTTGGAGATGCTTCATTTGTGTTAGAGATTGAATATGTCATGGTCGTTCTCGCCATATTCTACGTTTATCCCAAAGAAGCTATAAAGAGAAGATACTTAAAAGATATCGGATGCAGAATTGCAGACCATTTGACACTCCAATGGAAAAGGAAGACAAGTTTAGTCTCCAATAATGCCTCGACAATGATTTTGGAAAATGGGAGATGCAATCAGCCCCTTATGCATCAGCCGTTGGGAGCATAATATATGCCTAAGTTTGGACATGTCCAAACTTAGCATATATTACTGGGATGTTAGAAAGGCACTTAAGTAATCCGGGCAGAGAACATTGGAGAGCAGCCAAGACAGTATTCAGATATTTATAGAAAACAAAGGATTACATGCTCACTTATAGAAGGTCAGATCGGCCTGAGGTGATCGAAAATAGCAACTCCGATTTTGCTGGATGCCAAGGCCGTAGATAGTCTACTTTGGGTTATGGTTTTCTACTAGCCAATGGTGCAGTTTCTTGGAAGAATGCAAAACAATCTCTTATCGCCTCTTCCACCATGACAGCAAAATTTATTGCATGCTACGAGGCATCCAACCATTGTGTATGGATGCAAAATTTTGTCACGGGCCAAGGCATAATTGATGGCATTGATAGGCTGTAACGACCCGGTTCCCGGGTCCCTACGAGACACGAGAATCGGACCGACTCGACTAATCCCAAGACCTAGTCGTCCAACAAGGAAATAACCAAAAGAGCAGTAAAATAAATCACATTCAGCATGAATATAACTAACAGTAAGGAAGTACAGCAGTAAGGAAAGAAACTACTACAGTAGATACCACCACAACAGTAGAACAACATTTATCATATAACAAGAACTGCAGGTAAAGAAAGTACAGCGGAAACAAAAACTACTCACTAGAACAGAAACAAAAGAGGTACAAAAGACTGTGGTAAACTCTACTGGACCCTACTCGGCCCAGTGTCCTCTGCAGCCACCGACCCTAGCTGCTCAACACCTGGTCCTGAAAAAGGTAACGAGTGTAACACGTCAGCAAAACGCTGAGTAGAGTGGCAAACTAACTAAAGGCAATGGTAGAGTGTACAGTAGCTGTTATGTTCTATTACTTCCTTTATTCACGTCTTTCAATTTTCTCACTATTTCATTTATTTCTCAGATCCTTTACTTGATCTCGAATGTCCTCGTGGGAACGATCTTGATTGCAGTCTTTTCCAAAAGTAGAAGTAGCACGTGGTGCTCTCCTGGCCGGGAGAGTCCCCCGTGGTGATCCTACCCTCAGTCAACCACCCCAAGGTCACTAACAGACGTAACGGTGACTACGGCACGCGCGATAAACGCACAGGTAACTAGCCCGCACTGGCACGCGGTCAGTCGTTTCCGTTAACGAGTTCGCCCAAAGCACAGCACGGAACCAGGGCAGAGCCCTCTCAGTAACAGGGGTCCGACCCCTCCACAGTAACCAAACCGGGGCCTTGCCCCTCCACAGTCCGCGCACCCTCGCCTGACTACCCTGGTTTGCCCTAGTGGGCCTAACAAGTCGGTGAAGGAGGCTAGCAGAACCCCGGGACCCATGGGGTAGCTAGTACTCTCCTAACACTAGTAGCTCTCCTCGGTACTACGTACGCGAGGGCCAGCAAGTCGGTACAGAGTGGCCAGTCCTAACCCCGGGTCCCTGGGGCGGCTAGCTCCGCTCTGCACTAAACAGGGGGACAGTCGCTCTCCTTGGTACTCCGTACTCAAGGGCCAGCTCACTTCCCCAAAACTATTCCATTCACTTTCCAGGAGTTCTACTCCCACTTCCCCGTAGGGTTCCATCCTTTTTACTCAAGATCCAGGTTTCACTTCCCAGTTTCACGTTCTCACAATCCATGATCTCAATCATGTTTCTTTATTCATAACAGGCAGCTGTTAATTCAATTTACAGGCAGCTTTATATTCCTTTCCATTTTTCCAAGACTGCAGTATTATACATTCCACTAGTTTTTCCATCCTAGGGTTCATGCCACATCCTAGGATTTAGCATACAACTAGTTTTCCAGCCCTAGGATTCATGCATCACTTAGGAGCTATCATTCCATACATTTCTCATTCCTAGGATTCATGCAATGTCCTAGATTCTAGTTATGGTTCCATACTTTAACAGATTTTAATAATAAACTTAAGCCACTCTACCAGGTACAACGGGAGTAATGGGGGCGTGATCGGGAATCCCACGTGCCTCCGCGACTCTCAAGACTGCAACTAAACGAGGTCCTATCATAAGGATCAAACACAAGGAGTGTCTCAAAACAGTGTATAGCTACTGTAGACGGGTAGAGGAATTAATTCTGAAAAGAACGCAACTCGAATAGCGGAAAATGGAGCCCGAACGGGCCCTAAACGGGTCGAAAAAGACTATACTGTGCAAAATCAGACGTCTGGAACTTCTTCCAGACGTCTTAAACAGTGGATCAGAGAATTACCTGTTCAGTGTGGTTTCCCAGACGTCCAGAAGTCTGCGGGGACGTCTGTCCTAACTCCCAGACGTCCGATGGTCACCCCGGACGTCTGGAGGTCACTCCCGCCATCTGGTACAACTTCCAGACGTCTGATTCGCAAAGGATGGCGAATCAGCAAACCTACACACAGCCAACTCCCTCCCTTAGTATGGTCGGTCGACAGGAAGGAAGAAGAAAGCAGAATACACACCTTTCAGACGTCTGTATGAGCTACCAGACGTCGTCCTCGCTGTCCGCCTATCAACCCAGACGTCTGATTCTGGAAATTTTTCCAGAATCAGGGCGCGACCCGGACTCTGCTCGCGACGCCGCCCGCGTTGCACCTCGCGCTCCTGCTGGTCAGACTGCAGCAGGTCCCTCTCCGCGTCGTTCCGCGCCCCCTGCGCCCTCCGCCGGCCGGCCAAGCCGCTCCAGCGAGCTCGCCCTCACGGCAGAGCTCCGCCCTCGCACGCCGCGCCTCCTCTGCGCTCACTGCGGCCGCTGCTGCAGCCCTCGCGCTCGCTCGCTCTCGTGCACAGGAAGGAGAAGAAGAAGGAGACGGTGGAGACGGGAGGGGAGGCGTGGTCCTTTTAACGCCGCGCGGAGAGGAGAGAGAGAAGGCGCGGCCGGCGTCTGCAGCCGCAGAAGAAAAAGAGGGAATAACGAATATGCGGTCTGCGCGCGCAGGCGCGCAGACGACTCGCGGGTGTGGACGATAACGGTTTTTCAGACGTCTGTAAACCATCCCAGACGTCTGGAAGGACGTCTGGATGTGATCCCAGACGTCTGGTCAGACGTCTGGGCCACCTCCCAGACGTCTTAAAATACGTCCGGGGCACACGTTCGTAACATAGGCCATTCAAAATGTATTGTGACAACCAATTCGTAGTCTTATATTCCAATAACAACAAGAACTTCTTCAAATCGAAGTATATTGAGATCAAGTTCCTAGTTGTTAAAGAAAGAATTCAGAATGGACAGTTGTCTTTTGAGCACATTAGCACAGACTTTATGATTGCAGATCCGCTTACCAAAGGAATTTCACCTATAATGTTTCAGAAACACATAGCTTCAATGGATGTAATTTCCTTACAAGAATTTCAGCTTTAGTGGGAGTTTGTATAAATGCTCCTTGTAATAGATAAACTTTGGTATTTTGAAATTTCAGTTATTCAGTTCTTTGGTTATTTATAAAGTTTTGTAATGCTTCATTTATGTGGAATAACAAAACTTATCAGTTTTTTCTTAAATGTCCATTTTGAATCTATGGTTTTGGTTTTGATATTTTGGTAGTAATCTCAATTCAAAGGACTAGTTGAAAATAAACATATTACTGATCATATTGTATGTAATTTCATGTTGCACATCCACACATTTTTTGTTACTATTTTACACTAGTGATTGTAATCGATATTGATTTAGTTACAATAATTATAACAAATGCTACCTTGATTCTATTACTAATGTGATCGGTAGATCAGAGTATAGGCATATCTTCCACACACACACACATGTTGGGATCTGCAATATTAACACCGGCTGATAAATGGATCTCTGTTCTTCTTTCGTACACTTTTTCATCAAGTAGTAGGAGATCATTGTATGCCTCGTAAGACTAGCAAGCTTCTTCATCGTCAATATTAGTCATGGAAATCGTTAAGGTAGAGCCTTTCGGGACTTGGTAAGGTGGTGATCGGTGATGGGGAATGGATTAATTGTCAGAGAAGGTGTTAATGGAGAACAAGTAGGAGAAGAAAATGAAGGGGGAGATGGACAAGTGAACAGAGACGTACGTCTCTCCGTAACTACGAGAAGGAGGGAACCAAAAAAAATGTATGCACAAGAGAACATTTCTAATCAATAATATAAATTTATAATTTCTTACCTCTCTTCACGTTGTATTTTATACTGCCCTCCCCGCTAATCCAAAGCAAAAAAAATGCTAGAGCTTCATCGATCGTCGTTGTAAAGTAACACCTTTACTGGCAGTCCCCGCGATATCCGCTGCGAGTTGGGAAGGAGATGGCCGTGACGGGGAGGAGGTGGCAGCAACACACACACCAAGGGGTGCCGCCGTTACGTAGGTGATGCCGACGACAGGGACGGGCGGGAGTCGCGAAGAGGAGGTGCGTTGGTGGCGACGTGGAGGAGGGAAGGGAGTTCGGGGTGAGGGAGGGGAGTAGGAAGAGGACAAGGATCGGGTCTACGAGGCCGATTAAATATATGGAGGAGAGGGAGTGAGCCTCGTTTGAGATACGGGGAGATGGAGAGAGTTCGGCGAGGAGTTGAAACGAGAAGCAGGAATTGTGCGTTGACGATGACAGTAATACTAGCCGGGAGATAAATAGATGGCAAACTTATCTTCTAGGTTGGTCGGCACTCGAATTGGAGCTCCGTCGTTTTTACTTTAAGTGGTATTAATCTGTTCAACAGCTGAGTTATTCGACAAACTCAGATATTATGCATTGGGTAACGAAAGAGAAGCAAGTGGGTGGGACTATCCCCGTGTGTTGAGTAGCAACTAGCAAATCAAATACCAATATGAAAAACTTTACTATAGGAAAATGTATGCAAAAGTAAGCACTCCGGATGCACTCTCTCCTACTAAGAAAGCAGGACACTTCCTTCCGTTATCCTCTTCTATCCATTCAATAGCTGTCATGAGTTATGTCCATTTCAATATTCATTCCGATAGCATGAAAACACTGTCCAATAATATATGTACATGAAGTAGTGATGAAAACACCATCATGAGCCTTAACTAGCCTGTTTTAGTCTGGAATAAAAGATAAAAGTCCCTACATATTCATCTGAGTGTTATATCTCCACCTTATTATATTTTGAGAAGAAAACAAAAAAATCATGGTTAATTCTATAATTTTAACAGTAAATCATAAATACAGAATAACAAAGGGGTTGGATAGTGGTGAAATAAATGTCAAATGAGCATTAAAATCTAATAAGTGGGTCCATGCAGACAGAAACGGGGTTTCACGGATTTCGAGAACTAATTTAGCACCCAAAACCCTAATTTTAGATCCGCTTAAATTACTGAAGTTTTGGTCATGATAAAATCCATCTAAACCTTCTAAAATTCATATAAAAATATTCCATAAGGTTTGATACCCTTAATTTGACCATTGAAATCCATTTTGACCTTAAACAGAGTCACAGACACAATTCTACCCTAATTTGAGTTTCTACACAAATTATCCAGTTAAACTTGGTCAAAACTAAAATCCGACTTCACTATTATATTTCTTGAGCCCAAATTAGATTTGTACCAAAATTTGGGTCCAATCAGAGGTCATCTTAACCTAGTTTACATTTTGGTCCAATCTAACTCTTTCTCTCTCATTCATGCCCTTAACTTTTGAAATATTTACAAATAGCCACATAACTTCTCTTTGTCTTCTTCAAATGGGTCCTTGCCACCATGGCAGGTGTGAACCCATGAACCCGAGCTTCCAATCAATGATTCCTCTCTGATTACTTGGTCAATCTATTCCAAATTGGAAGGGATGATCCTGAGGAAGTCCTAATTCATCTAAACCTAATTCTAGACTCCAACTCCCCTCAACAAACTCGTGCAAATCCTTGGATTTCAAGGGCCTTCTTCCTAAAAATCCGAGCTTCTCAAGCTTGTTTCCAAGCTTGGAAGCTTGCTTGAAGCTCTATAAAAGCTTCTCCAATGCATAACCGTGCTCCTTAGCAAGGTTTGGCAGGAGAAACTCCTCTTCCTTCCCTCTCCAGCCACCTTCGCACCTTGCTCCGGGGACACTTCTCTGTTCTCCTCGTCTAGCCATCCAACAATCAAATTGGACGGCCCTCTGCCTTCCTTCGCCTCTTTCACATCTCTCCAACCAAAGAGGGACTGCTCTCTGCCTCTTCATCATCACCACCAACTCACCGAACTCCATCTTCTTCAACTCCGGCTTGCCAACGTCAGCGCTCTCCATCCATCTCCCTCCCCTCTAAGCCTCTCTATCCCTTCCTCTCTCCCTCTACTCTCGTTGCTCGTAATCACAAATCACTCACAACCACAGTGTCACCCGCACGACCTTCATCTTCCCTGCCTCCGGGGATGCTCTGGCGTAGCCTCCAACCCAATACACTTCACCAAACACCTCACCGCCACCTGCATGAGCTTCGCCGCACCACCCTCTACAAAAGCCCCCTCCTAATTTGAGCTTTCACCCACTAAATCACCTCACCAACCACCATCGCTTGCACACACCCTCACCGAGGTTGCCAGACCTCCACACCCACTTAAACATGATGCCACCACCATCAACGCACTCGCCGTAGTCCGACGAAGCTTTTGAGCCAATTTGATTAGGCCACCAAGCCATGTTCTTGATTTCAGGTGACTGATCGGACCTCCGCCATCGCCCTCGACTACTCCGACGACAGCTGCAGTCCTCCGGCCACGACTCCTCCAGGAAAAGCCCCCAGATGCTGCATCTCCAGACAGCTACATTCTAACTGAATTCCAGCAGCTTATTCCCTGATAAGAACATTTTATATTCTTGCTCAGAGTTTTTCAAGTCTGATATGGGATATAAATGACTGAATCAAGGAATAGGTTGCTGAATTGGAGGTCCAGACCTGCTGCAGATTGTCTTCTCTAATGTCTGGATTCCCTGCAGCACCTCATGGAATTTTTCTTAAGACGTCTGGAGTTGCTGCTGTTGTTCAGTGGCTACTGCTGCTAATCTGCTGGTTTCCAGCAACAACATAGCTGCTGTTCTTGCTGCTATTCTACTGCAGCTGATGTTGATTTGAAATGTCTTGACAGTAGGCTTAGGTATATTATGGTAAATGGTTGACCTGTGATGTAATGAGTAGTTTACTTTGTAACAGGCTTTCATGTACTATTAGGGTTGAATTCAATCTGAATTGCTTGTAATCATGTTTACAAATTCCTTTGTGAGCCATGGATTGTAGTCAACTATCCAAAATTAAAATTAATGGAAATATAAAGTGAATTTCGTGCTTAACTGCTTGCATCTTTTCCATTTCATGTGTTGAGCTTACTTGAGGCAGTCTACTACCTATATAACTTGTAGAACTAGATTTAGGGTCTTGAGTTCCTTTGAAAACACTTAAAAGACCCTAAAATGAGCTAAACTTGTAAATAAATAAAATTAATATAAAAAAATAAAATAAACCTATCTTAGTGAAGATTAGGTAAATTTTTATATACTTGCTAAGTTTCAAGGCATTCTAAACCCTCGGTTTGGTAGAACATACCAACCAACGGTTCAGTCTACCTTAAAAACTTAATAAAAACCTCTTAACACAAAACACCAAAAAGATTTCCATTTTTCTCATCTATTTCTTTCTCTCTCACCTCCTACCTCTATAAAACTCAAAAAACCCATAAAAATTAGAAAAACCTTAAAAATACCTAAAAATCCATTGTATACTATATAAATACTTGTAGATATAAGGTATATAGTAAGCTATATTTGTAAATATTGTAAAATAAATGTATATAGGGTATATAAAACTTATGTATATATTATATAATGTAACATAAGTATTTAAGTTAGCTTAAGCTGTATATAACCTATTTATATAACTATTTATCAATTATACTAATTTTTATGTAATATAAGCTATATAAATTAATAAAATCCTGTAAATAAACATATTTAGTACTGATACTGTACATACGTATTTATATGTATATCATGTACATTAGGAATCATGTACCATAATTTAATTATATATACAGAATAAATAATTAATTTATTTATTTACTAGTTAAGTTATTAGATTAAATTAAAATAAATTAATAAATTAAGTTAAAACTGAACTAATTTATACTGTACCTTTGTATTCATGTATTTTACGTAAATTAAGATAATTTAACTATATTTATAATGTATTATATTATTTAAATCTAATTTATATATAAAATAGTCTAAAATAAGCTATTTAAATGTAAATAAAATCAAAATAAAACCTGTAAAATAAAATAAAAATCTTTATTAAATACCTTAATCTGTATATTAACACTATATAAGGTCAATTAGTCCGTACATTAACTAATTTATACTTAATTTAGAAATAAAACCTAAAATATAGTATATATAAACTGGGAACTTTGCCTAATTTATTTATACAGTAAATATAATTAATTTTATAAATTAATTGTACAATTATATAGTCCTATGTAAATACTTTATTATCATATAATTTAATTTTTAATTTTAATAATGTGTGGCCCTCAAATCGAGGGCCAAAATCCTAAAATCATCAGAGCTGTGCTGGAATTCTAGCGTTAAGTCGCGCGCTGGATAGCGCCACATCGTAAGTGGAGAAGTGCTCTGAGGTGCTTAAATGTTTTTTGTGTTTATGGCTATTTAGTCATCAAGCGCTGGGCGCGAGAAAACCATATACCCCTTACCCTAAGCATGTATGGATATGTATGGCATTGTTCTGTGATGTGTTGGTGTGTGCGGTGTAGGTTGGGGGCCCGACACTGTGCGAGAGCTTGATTAAGCCCATTACTTAGCATGAAACATGATTAAGAGGCCTAATTAAAGAATTAGGGTGGCTCTTAGTAGAGGTCTGATCCCACCCGTCTCGGGTGCTGTGTATCCCTCGAAAAGAGCTGCCTGCCAACCTTAAAACAATTTTTAAACTAAGTAAAGGCCTAATAAGGGGGTTAAAGAAGAGAAAAGAGGAATTTGCCTAAGTGTTGAAGGCTGTAGGAATTACTTAAGAGTGTGTAGCGGTTGAGTGTAGCAGAAGAGAAAACATAAGAGGAAAGCCTGAAAGAGGAGAGAACAGAGAAGAACTAAGTGTAAGAGAAAAATGAAGAAAAAAAATGTATGTATGTATATAAATATATATAGTGTATATGTATATATATATAAGTATATCATAAATATTAAGTATATGTATAGTAAGTATACATAGTATAGAAGTGTTTAAACTATATATGTACATAAATAACCATATAGTTGTACTGACAGAATAAATCATCACAGTAGATAGCATTGGTGTCGCTATAGATCCTAGTTTCTACCTTAGATTCTATACATAGTTTTTCTAGGGTTTAGCGACGTTTGTATCTGTCGTTGTAAATATTATATATGTTACTGTATATGTTAGTATGTTAAGTTAGGATAGTATGGTATATATTATTATTTATTATTGTATATATATGTAAGTATTAGTATTATAAGTTATAAATAGATAGTATATAGTATTTAATTATAGTGTTTGATGTTTGTTTGTAATTAAGTGTTTGCAAGCATTTTAGTTGATTCCTTTGTACATAATTAAGCTATTATTTCATTCATTGATTATTCATTAATTCATTCATTTATGATTGTACATAAGATTGATCTTTTTGGAATTAAAGAATAATGTTGAACTTAGAGAGTGATGTATATCAATAACTGCCTCCTAGTGAATGACCTGGAATAAACCAGTAAAAATTATGTAATTAAATAAAATTGACGTGATAACGGTTTATATTTGTGACAACAACAACGACGATGATTTTTTATACAAACCGTGGTCGGTTGCTTCATATTATTTTTGGCACCGTTGCCGAAGAGGCAACTCTCTATACGTCAAAATCATTCTTTAATTCTTCATTTGTAAATAATCTTTGTTTTTATATATAAATTCATTCATTCATATTCATTGTTTGTACATAATCATTCTTTTATTGATTAATTCTTTTTGTATATACATTCTTTGATTCTTTTACTAATCAATTGCTTTTGCATCACTTGAGGAGTAGAAGGAGTAGCGTCATCTTCCAGGCGGAGGTCATCTTCCTGGCAGGTTTGCTGCGATCCTGACCCGACATCCCAACGGAGTTTTCCCTTGGAGCAGCTGCATTAGCATTAGTAGTAGCAATAGAAGTTGTATGGTATAGTTTAGATTTAGGTATATTACTTAGGATTATTTGTTAGGTATAAGTTGTGAGAGCCTATTCTCACACACATTTTGTAGTAATTGTGGACTCTCTCCCTAGACTCTCTTTTATCTCTCTACTCATCTCTCATTGACGCGATTTTTCCATATCGATTTCTTTTTCTTTTGTTTTTATTTGTTGCATTATTCAAAATCCAAAAAAATTAAAAAATCAAAAACTCAAAAAAAGATCTCATCCCTTATCTAGTAGCAGCATATCATTAAGCATCCATTTGTAGGTTGCATTCTTTCCTGCTAGATTTAATTTTCAAGTCAAATTGCATACTTGTAGAGTTGCTGGAGTCAAGTATGCATTCCCTAGCTTTCCTCAACTCGTGCCATTCTTGCATTTAACCTAAAATTAAAAAGACCATCTCTTGTTTGAAAAGACTAGAAAAGCGAGACAAGCAGCATAGAATACGCTTTTAAATACTTGAACAAAATAAAAAAGGAGACATAAAAACTTGATTGAAACCTTAACTGAGGTTTTAATCGCCATTATGTTGATTGCTATCGTGCACACAACACAATCACATAAGATTCACTTACATGGGTTTCTATCTCATCTCCTTTTGCACCCACAGTATCTGGATTCGCACGCCAGTCTTATCCAGACTCCCAGTGGATTATAGAAGTCTGCACTTCACTAGGTCTATCTTTAGGACATGTACAATTGTTTGAAACATTTTTTTGCGTACTATTATTTTTCGTAGCAGCCTCTAGGAAAATTCGATTTCATCTCGCTTGCTTACTAAATTGGTCTATTGCTCTGATTGAGATTTTTTGGGATTTCTAATTTTGGATTGAGATTGAAATTGAGATTTTATCCTTTCTATTGAGTTATGACTGTTTTTAAAACTCGTTTTCAAACATTGACTCAATGGAAGGTATGAGATCCCAAAACCCTGAGCTAGTACTCCCCTTGGGTGCTGATGCCCTTGCTACCACATCTACTTCTTTGCCTTCCACATCCAATCCTATACCTCTTGAACCTCAAACTCCCATCCACTACTCCACGCATCATGAGGATGATCATGATTTTGCACAATTTGAGGATTTCGAAGAACTTCCTCTACATCTTATTGCACATCCTCCACCACCGCCACCACCAACCCATAGGTTCCAACCTCCACCATATCCTAATTTCCCTAACCCACCACCAGAGAGAGGACCTATGCCTCATCTTCAACACCTGTTTGAAATACAACTTCAGATGAACACCCTTACCCAACAAGTGCAACAGCTTACACAAGCTATTAATCTTTTAGCAAACCCCCAACCGCAACCTCAATCTAGAAACCCTCAGGCACCACCTCAACCTCGTAGACGTCAACTACAGGATTATTATAATCCCGCAATTGCCCAACCTATGCTTGTGGTATGTTATCCCGATGAGGGTCGTGTTGCTGAACTGAAGCCGAACATCATAGCACTTATTCCTCACTTCCATGGACTTGTTTCTGAGGACCCTTTTCAGCATTTAGAAGAGATGAAAAATCTTGCTCAAACTTTGGATCCGTAAGGCCATGATCAACACACACTTTTAATGAAAATGTTCTCCTTTTCATTAAAGGACAAAGCCACCTTTTGGTTCAGAACCCTTGCACAGACTACACCAATAGACACGTGGGCTTCTTTGGAACATGAGTTCCTAAAGAAGTACTTCCCTGTAGGTTGCACTAACGCTCTAAGGCGTGCTATCACTACATTCACCCAAAACTCAGGAGAACAAATGCACGAGGCTTGGGAGAGCTTCTGAGAAAATGTCCCCACCATGGTGTCCCATGTTGGCAGCAGGTCCAGATCTTCTATCATGGGATACATGATGACACACAGAATTTTGTAGATGCCACTTGTGGAGGCAATTTCCTGTGTCGGGATGAGGACTCAACCTTTGAGCTCTTCAAAGACATGGTCGAAAACTCTATAAATAATGCTTCGATGAGCATGCTTAATAGAAAGTCCTCACATTCCCATTCACATTCAGGGGTACACGAAGCCCAATCTAGCAGTAGAGACTTAGAAATAGTGGCTAGTCAGCTGGATAAGGTGGGCTTAATCGAAAAGAAAGTAGATGATGGAAATTTCTCTCTAAACCTTCATCATCTCCTTCTTCTCAATCACCTGCACAACACACTTCTTCTTAGTTTCCCACAGGGAGGTAAACTGTGAATAACCTTTTTGTGACACAACTTGCACTACCGGACTATTCATGTCCTTATCCTACACTGGTTGGAGGAACCTTTGTTCCTCCTTACACAGACTTCCCTACACCTTCTGGAGCTTCGGAGGAGCTCCACACCATTCACAATGACCCTTTTGCACAAACCTATAACCCTGGATGGCATAATCATCCAAATTTCTCGTGGTCAGGAAATTCACAAAGACCTCCATATCAACAACCTTCTGCACCACCACAGCACAACCCGATTCGAGCACCACCTCCACAATCACACACGTATCCACTGCGTGCCTACCAACAACCCCAACCCAGGCCTGGCCAATACTTTTAACCTGGGCCTACACGAGATGACCAGTTGGGGTCTATCATGAAAGCTCTTGCTGATATGCAGCAACAAAACATTGCTATGCAGCAGAGACAGGACGCGGCACTAGCTGAGATGAGAGCCCAGCTATCGCACTTAACGGAATTCTGTCAACCACATTCACTCCCATCTCAAGCACAACCCAATCCGAGGAACATACCTGCCCAGAGGTATGTTCAACCTAGACCTTCAGTGCAAGGTCAAGCACATGTCATCTCACAACCCTTGCACGAAACTGAATTCTACACTAACCATAATTCTTCCTATCAACAACCTCAACCACCTCTATTACCAAACTCTGAGCTACCATCTACATCTAGGGCTGAACTTAATGCCATAGACACTAGGAGTGGTAGAAGCATTGTAGATCCACCAATTTCTGCTTCTACATGTTTTCCTGGACCTTCTACTTCCACTCCTCCATCTGATTCACTTCTTCCTGCTTCTTCTCTACCTAGGAGTGACCCTCTTATCACCACTTCTGTACCATTTCCAGAGGCTTTAAAGAAGAAGGGGAAAGGAAAGAAAAAGACCTGTGTGGCACCTGAGTAGGATTTGCTTAAGCTCTTTGAGCAGGTCCACATAAACATCCCCTTGTTAGATGCAATTCACCACACACCTCTTTACGCTAAGTTTTTAAAAGACCTATATACACTTAAGCGTAAAGCAAGGATTCAAAAAGGGAGTAGTCCAATCATCCTCTCGGAACAAGCAGTTCCATCATATCCAGTACCCTCCCTACTAAGATGAAAGACCTAGGTGCCCCTCTCCTATCCTGCATGATAGGTAACACAACATTCAATAAAGCATTACTTGATCTAGGTGCTTCCATCAATCTTATCCCAACATCCCTATTGACACATTTCAAGGTTGTCAATCTGAAGCCAACCGAGGTGTCCTTGAAATTAGCTAACAAATTAGTTAAGACACCTCAGGGAATGTTGGAAGATGTTATAGTGTGGGTCAAGGATTTTTACTTCCCTGTAGACTTTATAGTCCTTGACATGGAAGTACCTAAGGATATTCAGAACACACCTATCATTCTAGGAAGACCTTTCTTGGCTACGGCCAAGGTGAACATTAATTGTGAGTAGGGCCTAATAGAGTTGGAATTTGGAAAGCAGAGGATAAAAACTGATATTTTTCAAGCCCAAAGAGGACCATCATGTAGTTTAATTAAGGAAATCTGTTCCTTGGATTCTTGGGATTGGTTGATTGAGGATACTTTGATTGATTCACTAAATTTAGAACCTCAACACTCTTTGGACTCTAACTTGACTCACACTGAGACACCAGCTGTAGAAATTGAGGACTTACCTCTTATTCCCTTAGTGTCTCTAGGATCTTTTGAGTTCTCCACACCTGCTCCTTCACCTGATCCTATACCTGTTGAGCACAAACCTCTTCCTGATTCTTTCAAGTATGTCTTCTTAGGACGTGATCAGACTTATCCTTTGATTATCAACTCTTTCTTATCATCTAATCAATAATCACGACTCTTATCTGTCCTGAGAGAACATAGACAGGCTATAGGATGGAGCCTCTCTGACTTGACTGGCATTAGTCCTTCTTACTGCACACATAGGATTTTCATTGAAGAAGGATCTACACCTACTAGGCAGCCACAGCGTAGATTGAACCCTACACTTCGGGAGGTGGTTAAAAATGAAATGATCAAGTGGTTAGACAATGGAATTATCTTCCCCATTTCAGACAGTCAGTGAGTAAGTCCTGTCCAGGTTATGCCTAAAAAGGCCAGACTTACCGTCATAACCACTGAATCTGGAGAAGTCATCCCTACACGGATTGCTAGTTCATGGCGAGTATGTTTTGACTACAGCAAACTCAACCAAGCCACGAAGAAAGATCATTTCCCATTGCCTTTCATTGATCAAATACTAGAAAGACTGGCTGGGAATAGATTTTTATGCTTTTTGGATGGCTATTTAGGTTATAACCAGGTGACAATTCACCCTGATGACCAAGAAAAAATAGCCTTCACCTGCCCCTACAGAACCTTTGCATTCCGTAGGATGCCATTTGGATTGTGCAACGCCCCTGCTACATTTCAACGATGTATGTTTGCAATCTTCTCCGATTTAGTAGGTGATTATTTAGAAGTCTTTATGGATGACTTCTCGGTCTTCGAGAGCACATTTCATGCATGCTTAGACCACCTAACCATGGTTCTGCAAAGATGCATTAATGTAAATATGGTACTTTCCTAGGAGAAATCACATTTCATGGTACCGGAAGGACTAGTTTTAGGTCACCTTATTTCTGAGAGAGGAATAGAGGTTGATCGTGCGAAGGTAAAATTGATTTCTGAACTACCACTACCTTCGTCGGTTAAATAGATTAGACCTTTTCTCGGGCATGTTCGTTTTTATTGCCGCTTTATAGCGAACTTCTCGAAAATAGCCTGACCTCTCACCAATCTCCTCTCTAAGGACGTAGACTTCCAGATCTCTGACGATTGTGTTCGTGCCTATACAACACTTCGTGATTTGGTTACCAAGGCACCAATACTGCAACCTCCGGGTTGGTCTCACCCTTTTGAGATCATGTACGATGCCTCTGATTATGCAGTAGGGGTTGTCCTTGGTCAAAAACTTGACGAGAAACCTGCAGTCATTTATTACGCTAGCAAGACCTTAGATAAAGCTCAGAGGAATTACACTATCGAGATCTATTACTGAGCATTTTTCGGATGAACATCTGTTGGCCATAATGGCCTTCCCTAGTTTGCTGACATGGTAAACTACTTGGTTACAAGGAAAGCCCCGCCAGATTTGGCGACTTCCAGGCGGGATAAGTTGATTTCCGATGCCAAGTACTACATTTGGGAAGAACCATATCTTTTCCATATTGGAAATGATCAGGTAATCCGGAGATGCATTCCTGACAACAAGGTCAATAATGTCATCTCATTCTATCATGACCAGGCCTGCGGTGGCCATTTCTCTAGCCAAAAAATCGCAACGAAGATCCTCTAGTGTGGGTTCTTCTGGCCCACAATGTGGAAAGATGCACAAACTTATTGTAGGGCATGCGCAAGTTGTTAGACCTTAGGTAACAAGGGCCCATGTGATATGATGCCCTTGAATCCGATCATTGTGTGCGATATCTTTGATATCTGGGGAATTGACTTTATGGGACCCTTTCCAGGATCTAATGGCTTCGAATATATTTTACTCGCTATTGATTATGTCTCTAAATGGATCGAAGCCATCCCCACCAGAACAAATGACCATAAAGTTATTCTTCGGTTCATTCAAGAGAACATCTTTTCCAGATTTGGGGTTCCAAAAGCCATCATCAGCGATGGCGGGTCTAATTTTGCCAATGTGCACTTTCAGTCCCTGATGAAAAAGTATGGGGTGTCACATATTATCTCGACTCCTTACCACCCCCAGACTAATGGATTGGCAAAATTATCAAATCAGGTGATCAAGAAGATCCTTCAAGCCATTGTTTTGCCTGACAGGAAGGATTGGTTTACCTACCTTCCGGAAGCCTTGTGAGCCTATAGGGCCACCCATAAGACCCAGTTAGGCATGTCTTCCTTCATACTCATGTACGGGAAGGCATGTCACCTTATCGTAGAAATAAAGCATAAAGCCTACTAGGCAGTATGGAAGTGCAATCTAGATCTTGTGAAGGGTGGAATCCACCTCCAGTTGTTATTGAGCGAGATCAAGGAACTGCGCAATGATGCGTACGAGAACTCGCGAATCCTTCCATGACAGGCACATTGCAAGAAAATATTTCCATCCTGATAAGAAAGTACTACTCTTTGATGCCAAACTCAAGCACTTCTTAGGCAAACTTAGATCAAAATGGATTGGACCATTTCTGGTGAGACAAGTATTCGGAAATGGAGCTATCGAAATCAGTAAACTTAGCCTTGATTCTGAACCTTTTGTCGTGAATGGTAAGTGACTCAAACCTTTCATTGAACTTATTGACACAAATTTGGCTACAGTATCTTTGGATCTACATTCCCTTTGAGCTTCATTGCATCTAGCTGATGTCGTTAAACTTAGCACTTAACGGGAGGCAACCTGTCATCTTTTGAAAAACGTAAAACCTTCCTAGCATATCCTTTTGCTAAATTCATATTGCACTTTAGGGTTCTTTGTTACAACCCAGTTCCCAAATCCCTACAGGACCCGAGACTGGCTTGACTCGACTAATCCCAAGACGCAATCGTCCAACAAGAAATAACCAAAAAGCAGGAAAGTAAACCACATTCACTATGCTAAGTAACTAATAGTAAAAGAGTACAAGCAGTAAAGGAAATAAAAGCTGCTAACAGTACATATCACCACCACAACAGTAAAGTAGAACAAGGTACAGAAACAGAAACGATAACAACAGTCTAACTCACTAGCAAAAAGGGAAGTACAACAACAACGGGAACTACTGCTGGGCTTGACTGGGCCCTGCACCCTCTGCAGCCGGCGACTTAGGCTACTCAACTCCTGGACATGTAAAGGGTTATGAGTAAACAGAGTCAGCGAACATTGAGTAGAGTGGTAACCAAACTAACAAAGCAATAGAAGCTAACAGGTAATTTATCTTTTCCAGTTATTTTGTTTTACAAGTCATTCCTTTTCACCCATTGGTTTACTTTTCAGATCTCTTTCTTGATCTCACATGTTCCTCGTGGGAACGATCTTGATTGCAGTCTTTTCCGAAGAGTAGAAGGCACACGTGGTGCTCTCCTGGTCAGGAGAGTCCCCCGTGGTGATCCTACACCCAGTCAACCACCCTGAGGTCACGGACAGACATAGCAGTGACTACGGTACGCGCGATAAGCGCATGGGTATCTACCCCGCATTGGCACGCGGTCAATCATTTCCGTTAGCGAGTACGCCCAAATTACAGCACGAAATCGTATAAGGCCTAGCCCTCTCAATAGCAGGGGTCTAGTCCCTCAGAACCAAATAGGGGCCTTGCCCCTCCACAGTCCGCGCACCCTCGTCTGACTACCCTGGTTTGCCTAGTGGGCCTAACAAGTCGGTGTAGGGTGGCTAGCTAAACTCGGGCCCCGTGGGGTGGCTAGCTCTCTCCCTACACTAGTAGCTCTCCCCGGTACAATGTACGCGAGAACCAAAGAAGTTGATGTAGAGTGGCCAATTCTAACCCCGGGTCCCAACCCAAGGGCGACTAACTCTGCTCTACACTAAACAGGGGATAGTCGCTTTCCTTGGTACTACGTACTCAAGGGCCAACACACTTCCCACTCACATTTCCAGATCCATTCCATTTATCCATAGGAGCTCTACTCCTAATTCTCTGTAGGGTTCATGCTCGTATTCCCCATGTTATTCCATACCAAGTTTCATGATTCACAATTCCATTCTCAGATTCTACACATGCAGCTCGTATTTCCACAATTTGCATATACAACAAGTAATGTCACAAGTATCTGTTTCACTAGTACAATCATTTCATATTTCACAGGCAACTCTTATTTATTAACAAGCAATTGTTTACATTTCTATTCATTCATTTAATACTGCAATCTCAACATGCATACAAACAGTGCAAGTACTTCTCGTCCTAGGATTCATGCCACATCCTAGGTTTCTAGTTATCCAATTTCACATATGCAGTTATGATTTATAATTAAAATAGGGGAAACCACTCTACTAGACAATCCGAGAGTATTGGGGGCTCGAACGGCAAGCTCACGTGCCTCTGCAGGCCCTGAACATGCAACAGATCGAAATCTTATACCAAGGAACATAACACAATGGAATGTTCAGAATAGTATAAAAGGCCTTCTAACAAGTAGAGGAACTTGCAAGGAATCCACAGATATCTCGTTTGTGTAAAATGGACCTCAAACGGACCCTAAACGGGTCAAAAACAGGACTACAAACCTAAATCAGACGTCTGGCACAAGGTCCAGATGTCTTAAAAGTAATCAGGGTCTCACGTCAGGTTCCTACGTTGACTTCAGACGTCCAGAACCCCTACTTGACCATCTGGACCCAACTCCAGACATCCGACCTCTCCTCCAGTCATCTGGGAGTGCTTCCGGTTGTCTGGTAAGCTAGCCAGACATCCGAAATGCATGGGAGGGCGTGCCCCGCGCATTCCTGAAGCTATCCCTACACGCGACAAGCAAAATCACCTACTTTTAGCCACACAGATTGGCTTTGTGGTGCGGCTTGCATGGCTGTAACCGTAAGGGGAATGTACCTTCACGAAGCTCTGCTTTCAGACGTCCGGTGTCATCACCAGACGTCCAACTCATCGTCTGGATGACACAGTAGACGTCTAATTCTGGGAAAAATCCAGAACCAGACCGACCTCCTGCTCCCTTTGCCGCGCACAGCCGTGGCCTCTCCTCCTCGCCTGCAGCTCTGGTTGCAGCAAAGCGTCGGGGACATCTCCCATGACGTGCTCCTCCTCCCACACGTGCCGCTCCGGTCGTGCATCCTCAGGTGAGCTCCCACGAGCTCGTGAGCTCAAGCTCTTCCTCCTCTCTTCACGCTGCCTCTCCTCGTCGCTCGCTCTCGCGCCCTCTCTGGCGCTCACCCCTCTCGCTGCAATGGAGAGGAAGAAAGAAGGTGGTGGCGGTGAAGTGGAGAAGAGAGGAAGGGGGGAAGAAGGGGCCTTATATAAGGGAGTGGCTAGGGTTCTGTGGGGGAGAAAAAAGAGAGAGAAGAGGGGAAAAGGGTAGTCTGCGCGCAGCCAGCGCGCAGATGGGAAGTTGCGTACAAAAATTTTCAATTTCTAGACGTCTAGGAAGGAGTCCAGACGTCTGACTGATAGTCCAAACATCTTAAAAGGCTCAAAACAGAATGAGTCTTTACATTCTTCCATTAGAACAATCGAATCCACCTTTAATACATGTATCAAGGCTTGAAATCATCTGCAATAGTCATTCCAACCCATTCACCATCCAGCTGTTCTAATGTACGATCTAAACTAAATTCGAACCCACCTAATTTACAATGAGGATATTGCAAATCGTAGGCATGGGAGGGTATTAAAGTGCAAAACGCTGTGAAATCAATGGATGGAAGGGTTTCATCCAAAAAAAAAGGAGAAAAGAGGAAAGGAGAGGTCATCTTGAGCTGAATGAAAAAAGAGAAGGGAAGAAAAAGAAAAGAAAGAAGAAAAATGAGTAAATAAAAGAAAAAAAAAAGAGAGTCCCTTGAAATTTAATATGGAACCTACCTAACTTCTAGGTTGGATCGGATGATTGATTAAGACCTGGAAGGCTAAAACTTAGGGAATTAGTGGTGGATACCAACCTTAGGCCTCTTAGATCTATGCTAAGGTTTAAACACTCAAGTATTTGTTAAGATCTAGATTAATCCTCAAGAGGTTGGAAAAAGTGTGAGGGTGATGTAGCAGGTCTAAGGCTTAGGGAGTATTTGGCCCCATTGGTTGCCCTTTGGTTTGTGGGACTTGGTAACTTGAGCACCCAAAATCATACACATTGTCTGGTTCAATGCGCTTAACAAAGAAAAATCTGTCAAAAGTGTTCTATTCTGAAAAGTCAACTCGAAGATTTAGCTTAGGAGTGACTCAACAATACAAGTTGATTGGACGAGTTCCCAACGTGGAGAGGTGAAAAATTCCCCTCGAAGATGCGTAATAACATATCATCTCCACGGTGCTGGTCTCTTAGGATATCTAAATATCCTACCGGGGGCATGTAAGCACCTTGTGCTAATTCAGGTGCCATAGGTAGGATTATCCCGAAATGTTGATAGCTAGGGCCTGAATTTAGCTACAGAATGCCATGGGCGGCACTATCCCAAAGTGTCAAAAGCCATGGTTCTAGGGTTGCCATGGGTGGTGCTATCCCGAAGCATCGATTGCTAGGAAACCTTCAAGGATTGATGGTGGGGACAAGGAATCCGATACAGACAGTGTTTAGGGCCAATTCGAGGCTAGATTTAGGGAAAAATAAAAAGAAAAGAGAGAAAGCTCTCCAAATGAAAAATCCTTCTCTATCTCTTTCTTACAAAAATGCACTGGCAAAGTGAACCTGGATATGTTACGTCTATGCACAGGTTCTTTAACCGTTAGGGTCAAAGAACCTTTGGGCAATTTTTGCAGGCCTTAGAAACCTTCGCAGCAGACTCAAGCTGAAGCTAGTTAGGTCTAGATCTTGGTTGATACTTGAGTACCTCTAGGCCTATTGTTGGTATTCTGATTTGATTTCTAGAGTTGCAGCTTAGTAAGGCACCCTGACGATTACATCCGACCTAGAGCCTTGGTTTGATCCACAGGATGTTTGCTAAGGGACTAGCAAAAGTTAGGCATGGGGGTATGATGGGAATACCATCATGAGCCTTAACTATCCCATTTTAGTCTGGAATAAAAGACAAAAGCTCCTACATATTTATCTGAGGGTTATATCTCCACCTTATTATGTTTTGAGAAGAGAATAAGAAACTAGGGTTAATTCTATAATTTTAACAGCATATCATGAATATAGAATAACCAAGGGGTTGGCTAAGGGTGAAATAAAGGTCAAATGAGCATTAAAGTTTAAAAAGTGGGTCTATGGAGATAGAAACGAGGTTTCGCGCATTTCAAGAACTAATTCAGCACCCAAAAATCCTAATTTCAAATCCACTTAAATTAATGAGGTTTTAGTCAGGATAAAATCTATCTAAACTTTCTAAAATTCATATTAAAATATTCCATAAGGTTTGATGCCCTTGATTTAACTATTGAAACCCATTTTGACCTTAAATTGAGTCATAGACACAATTCTGCCATAATTTAGATTTTTATGCAAATTACCCAATCAAACTTAGTCAAAACACAAATCTGACTTCATCATCAGATTTCTTGGGTCCAAATTAGGTTTGTACTAAAATTTGGGTCCAATCGGAGGCCATCTTGACCTAGTTTACATTTTGGTCCAATCTAACTCGTTCTCTCTCCTTCATTCCCCTAACTTTCGAAATATTTACAAATAGCCCCTTAACTTCTCTTCGTATTGTTCAAATGTGTCTCTGCCGCCGTGGCAGGTGTGAACCCATGAACCCAAGCTTCCAACCAAGGATTCTTCCCTGATTGCTTGGTCAATCCCTTCCAAAATTGGAAGGAATGATCTTGAGGAAGTCCTAATTCGTCTAAACCTAATTCTAGGCTTCCAACTCCCCTCAACAAATTCGTGAGAATCCTTGGATTTCAAAGTTCTTCTTCGTGAAAATCCGAGCTTCTCAAGCTTGTTTCCAAGCTTGGAAGCTTGCTTGAAGCTCTATAAAAGCTTCTCCAACGCATAACCGTGCCCCTTAGCAAGTTTTGGCAGAAGAAACTCCTCTTCCTTCCCTCTCCGGCCACCTTCGCAGCTTGCTTCGGCAACTCCTCTCCACTCTCCTCATCCGACCGTCCAACAATCAAATTGGATGGCCCTCTGCCTTCCTCCTCTTCCGCATCTCTCTAACCGAAGAGGGACTGCTCTCTGCCTCTTCATCGTTGCCACCAACTCACTAGACTCCTTCTTCGGCTCTGACTTGCCAACGGTAGCACTCTCTGTCCATCTCCTTCCCCTCTAAGTCTCTTTATCCCTTCCTCCCTCCCTCTACTCTCGTTCCCCGCATTCATAAATCACTCACAACCACACTGTCACCCACATGACCTTCATCTTCCCCACCTCTGGGGACGCTCCGACGTAGCCTCCAGCCCACTACACTTCACCAAACACCTCGTCGCCACCTCCACGACCTTCACCGCACCACCCTCTATCAAATCCCTCTCCTAATTTGGGCTTTCACCCACTAAATCACCTCATTGACCACCATCCCTTGCACGCACCCTCACCAAGGTTGCCAGACCTCCACACCCACTCAAATGCGACGCCACCACCATCAACGCACTCGCTGTAGTCCGACAATGCTTCTGAGCCAATTTGATTCGGCCACCAGGCCGTGTTCTTGATTTCAGCTGACTAACCGGACCTCCACCGTTGCCCTCGACTACTCCGACAACAGGTGCAGTCCTCCGACCATGACTCCTCCAAGCAACACCTCCAGACACTGCGGAATACCACCAAGTGCATCTCCAGGTTCCCAATCGACGCCTGTGTCCACAGTTGCTACCTCAATCGAAGTCTTCATCATCCACAGCTGCGCGAGAAGATTGCGTGGGTAGTGATGAGTGGCTACTCATCATAGCTAAAAAGCTAAAGTTAAGCTAGAAATTGGGTCAAACAATATCAAATTAACACATAAAAAGGGTTCAGTGTAGGAATCAAAGAAAAAGACCTAAAACCTTAATTTTGTGTTAAAATTGCATAATTAGGTCATAAAACGAGATATTCTTGAGAAAAAGGTCAAATGGTGATCCAAGTGTTAATTGAACACACAAACAAGTTTAAAAGTCCAAATCAAAAGTATAATTAACTTCTCAAATGTTCAATTAAGCACACATAAAAACTTGAAGGCATTTGAACATCATTAAGGCCTTGAAACTTAGAATTTATATTTAGGTCCTTTATGCATCACATTTCCTTCTTTAGAAAACTTTCCCAAACCTATTTGTAACCCGCAGGGACCTCTTTGAAATCCCTTAGGATCCGTTCAGCTCTCATTCTTTACAACTTATGTGCCTGCCTATAAATGTTCTACCCCTTCTTAGAAGGTCTCCCTGTAATTTGCCCTTTGGAAGCTGGCTACCTGGAGCCTCTTCGCGCGCACTGTGCATGTGAAGAACTCGCGGCATCTTGACCGTCCTCCCTTGATTTTGATCTGCAGCCCGATCTGAATCGAAGCTTCGTGCGAAGAGGCGCGTGTGCTCACCCAACCCCCCAGATCCCATCATACGGTCAGATTTCAATTTGGCAGCCCACGCACTCCTCTCCTCTCATCCTTGCCACCGGTGCCCTCAATGTCTACCCTCACCTACACGGCGATCTGAGCCACTGAGATTGCTATTTAAGCATCTCAGTGGTCGCACGCGTAGGGGATCGCTCTCTCCTACTTTCTTAACGATCATTCCTCCACTCCAGTTCCCCCTCCTCACCAAATCTATGATTTCACAACCACCGACTGTGAAATCCTCGACTTCTCTCTAACTCTCCTCATCGCTAAGGACCACATAACACCTAAGGACGACCACGAAGTCTCACTAGCAGGCTTTTCACTCCACTGGAGCTCACCTCCCTCCCTTCTTCCTCAGCCACCGGCTAAGGACCCATAGGTCCCATTCTTCCTTTTAGAATAGTTTTACTATTTTGTAGTTTAGCTATAGTGTTAGTTAGATAGCCTAGCAATAGAATTAGATGTAGAATTAGTGTTAATCTGCTGTGCAAGTTAGTATAGTATTAGGAGTAGATTTAGACTAAATTTCCCCCTCTCCTCTCACCTCCTCTAATCATTCCAAATCAGAGGAGATGATTTCCCCCAGTCATTGTTCATGGTTTTCTCTCTCTATGCATTGTCATATCGCTTCTGATTCCCTCAATTTTTCTCGCAATGCACCCACTCATTTTGATCTAGTTTCAAATCTAAATGGTTTTCAACCTTAGATCTAAAATTAGCATCAAAACCCATTTTAGGGGCTTTCCATTCATTTTAGTTTGTCACAAAAGCCCCTAATCTGAATTTGAAAATTGAATCAATTTGCCAGATGTTTTACGGATTCAGATTTCAAGGATTTTTATTCATTTTGGGTTTTGAATGTTTTGATCTAGCAAACTAAGATATCTTTGATTAGATTATTTATTTGGCTAGGAATCTAAGGTGATTCTAAAGTTATAATTCACCTTAGATGAGCCATAATCTGATTTGGATTTTCATGAGGATTTCGATGCTTTGAATGCATGATAAAGCTAAGGAAAATCACTTTGGTAATTTGAGGTTCTATCCTGTATTCATGAGTTGTTTGCAAAATAGAATTCTGATTTTCATCCTAAGGAGTTCTTAAAACTCCTTAAGGTTTTAGATATCTGGGATTTAAGTTTATATTTTAAATAGACTGATCTAACTCCTACATGCTGTCTATAGCATTAGAAAGAGCTAGATCAAATCTCTTTCAGCTTTGATTGATGAGATTTTATTGACAAGGGATCTTGAGTTTGAGTTGTATTCCTGAGTGATTTTTATGAGAATTTAAACCCTTGTCATATTTTGTCTTTAGAGTGATTTCTGTTTTTGTTCCCAGACTTATAGCAAATTGCTGCAGGAGCAGCTACATTCCCCTCCTTAATTCCAGCTGCAGTTAAGACGTCTGAAGAAGGATTTGGTTTGATGATTGGGTCAAGTTCAGTAGCTTCTACAGATATCTGCTGCTGCAGTTGTTGTTAGCTTGCTTCTATTGTTTCAGCAGAAGTCCTATGTCTGAATAAACCCTATGGACAATAGATTAGGTTTTAAATAGCTGCCTAATGTATAATGTTGTGTTCAACTTATGTACAAGCTTTCATGTAAACTAAATGAATTTTTGACATCCTTTAAATGCTTGTACTTTTACTTTTAAATCTTTTGTCAGCTAGATTATAAAACCTAACTATCCATAAGCACAATTAACTGAAATCCATGTTGATTTGCATGCTAAATTGTTTGCATCTTGTCTAGATATTGTGTTGAGACTGTTGAGGCAGTTTACTGCCTTTTAGACCCCTTTAAGTTTCATCCTAAGCCTTTAGGACTCATTAGAAACTATTTGAAAGGCTTAGGATGAGTGAGATTTAGAAATCAATAAAAATTACAAAAAATTAAAAAAAAATAAAATAAACCTATCTAATTTTAGATTAAGTATTTCTTTAAATATACACCAAGTTTCATGGTAACTGGAACCCCCGACTTGGTAGAATTTACCAGTCGACGGTTCTGTATACCATGAAACTAAATAAAATAAACTAAACATGAAAAGGGCAAAAACATTTCTTTCTCCTCATCCATTTCTTTCCTTCTCATCTCCTACCTCAAACACATATATAAAAACCATAAAAAGTGAAAAAACTCTAAAAATACTAAAAATCCCTTGTATAATATGTATATAAGTGTATATTTAAGCTAAATAGTAAGCCTACTTATCTATAATGTAAATTATACATATTTATAAGATAAATAACTTATGTATATATTGTAGTATGTAAATTAAATATTTAAGTTAGATTATACTATATATATCTTAATTATATAACTAATTATTAATTAAACTAATGTATACGTACAAATAAGCTATATAAAGTAGTAAACACTATAAACAGCCATATTAAGTTATAATAGTGTATATATGTATTTATATGTATATAATAAACATATTAAACCCTGTACCTTAATTTAATTATATATCTAGAATAAATAATTAATTTATTAAGTTAATAGTTAAGTTATTAGATTAAATTAAAATAAATTAGTAGATTAGGTTCAAACCAAGTTAATCTATGCTGTATATTTACACTAATGTATTTTAAGTAAGTTAAGCTAATTTAAGTCATTTATAATGTATGATACTATGTAGACTGAATTTATACATAAAACAATCTGAAATTGAATCATTTAAATGTAAATAAAATAGAAATAAAGCTTGTAAAATACAATAAAAATATATATTAAATACTTTAACATATTTACTAACTCTGTATAAGGTCAATTAGACCATATATTAACTAATTTATATGTAATTAAGGAATAAAACCTACAATTCTATTTGTATAAACTATATACTTTATTGAATTTATTTATATAGTAAATATAATTAAAAAACTAAATTAATTGTACAATTGAGTAGTACTTTGTAAATACTTTCTTATCCCATAATTTATTTGTATTTTATAATAAATTATGGCCCTCGAATTAAGGGCCACAATCGCAAATTTGTGCATAGCCGCTGGATTTCCAGTGCTGTGTAGGCGCTAGAATAGCGCCACATCATCTGCTGAGAAGCGCTCTCAGCGCTTTAAATTGTTTTGTTGTTTAAGACGTTTAGTCGTCACTGGCGCCGAGTGTCCGAACAACCGAACATCTTACTGAGCATACTAAGTTATCTGAGCTTTGTGTGTGGGTCGGGGGTCAGTGTGTGCTGTGCGAGGGCTTGGTTAAGCCCAAATCTGTGCCAAAAACATACTTAAGCTGTCTAATTAAGAAATTAGGGTGCGCTTAGTAGAGGTCTAGTCCCACCCAATCCTCAGGTGCTATGTATCTCTCAAAAGGCGTGCCACAAATTAAACCAAGTTTTGGTAAGGAAGGACCCTAATGACTCTTAAAACACAGAGAAGAGGAGAGTAAGCTGAAGAACACTTAAGTGTTAGCCATAGAGAAAGTTAAGAGGAGAAGAAGAAGAACACAGAGGAGATTTGAGAAGTTAGAGGAGATATGTGTATGTATAATATATAGCGTACATTCGTATGGATAGTATATGTAAATAAATAAGGTAAATAATAAGTATATGTATAAATAGTATAGCTTTATATATATGTATATATGTAACTTCATATATTTATTGACAGAATAAAACATCACTAAAGGTGAAATAAATGTCGCTATAGACCCCAGTTTCTACTTTGGAGTTTATATATAGTTTTTCTAGGGTCCAGCGACATTTATATCTATCGCTGTAGGTACTATATATGTTACTGTAAACGTTAGTATATTAAGTTAAGTATGGTATGTATTATTAGTTAGTATTGTATATATATGTAGGTATTAGTAATATAACTTATAAGTGGACAATATAGAGTATGTCTATGAAGTGTTTGATGCTTGTTTATAATTAGTAGTTGCAAGCATTTTAATTGATTCTTTTTGTACATAATTAAACCATGCATTCATTCATTCTTTATTGTACATAAAACTTTTTTTTTTGGAATTAAAGAATAATCTTGGACTTAGAGAGTGATGTATATCAATAACTACTTCCCAGTGAACGACCTGGAATAAACTAGTAAAAATTATGTAATAAAATAAAGTTAACGCGATAATGGTTTGTATTTGTGACGCAAACTACAACAACATTGACATTTTTTTTTATACAAACTGCAATCCTAGCATGCGATAATCATCACATCAACATCTAAAAGAATTGTTATTAGGTAGCCCCACATCGACCAACGCAGAGATCGCAACTACACATGAAGGGATTTTTTCACCCCAACCCCTCGCCTAAGACATGAGGGTCGGGTCCCCATCCACCCTCACCTGCTTAACCTGCCTCTGCACTCCTCGCTTGCGAACCACGTCCGCATGCTTGGTCCTGTTCACTCCCGGTTACCCTACCGATTACTCTGCTTAACCTAGGTTTCTAAGAGAAAGAAGAGAAAGAGAGAAAGGGGGCAGTTTGCCCCTCTGATCTCTCTCCCCTTAGCCAATCCTGAGGCCTTTGCCTCTATGCTGTGGTTGCCTCTTCTCTAAGGCATGAAGGAAGAAGGAAAGAGAGGAAGCCTTTGCCTCTTCTGTTGAAGCTGAGCCCTAAGCACTTAAGGCATCTGAAGAGCCCTAAGCACTTAAGGCATCTGAAGCCTAGTGCATTCGTCTGATCTCTGGTGCCTTAGTTCTGAATACTGTTGAGATATTAAAATTGGTTGACGAGGAAAATCTGATTGAGATACTGTGCATTTATTTGAGTTTATTTTCAAAGGCTAATTTGGTGATTCAAATGACCATTTTAACCTATTCTTTTTGCACTTTGCTACTGGATTTCATATCTATATCATTTTGAGTAGTTCTGTATAAAGGTTTTGATTGTAATTGCTTATATTTCTTGTGATTAGTGAGATTGAATTGCCAGTACTTTCTCCCTACGTTCAACCTCGGATTCCTATGATTCTGAGTTATAAATTTAAAGGATTTAAGCGATTTTATCCTATACTACGACGCATCTCTTAAATAATGATGATTTTGCTTAAACAAGTAGAATGTCAAATGATGAAAACATTATACATTCGAAAATTATGTATGATATATATATTGTGATATATACATTTAAGGCGGTTAAATAACTTTAAAGCTATTTTTATTGAAATTTGAATTGTATATGTCTGTATATATCTTTTTCTCATTTGTGTTGCCTTCCAAACATTTTTTTTTAAAGAAAATAGAAGAGAAAGTTATAAGTTTTTTTTTCTTTTAAAGAAAGTAGAAGAGAAATTGAGAAGAAGAAGAGGGGAGCATTTATAAAAAAAGGAACCTCAATTTATGTGAAATTTTGCAACTTCCACCACGAAATTCCTATTAGGATTAAACAATAACCCTTGGGCTAATTTCCTTCACAAGAAATCATGATGCAATCTTAGACTTAAGGTTCAAGGTCATTAAAGTTGATCAATTTCTAGTGAAGACATCAGATGGCACTTAAAGTTTTGTTTGCCAACTGATCAAATAGATAATAAAATAAAAATAGGTTCCTAGATCCTTGAAATTTTACTACTTCATCGATGCCTTAGGTTGGGTGGTCAACATCTAGAATAATGGTCAATCAACCAATCAATATTAGTGTTGACTACTACCTTAGAGGGTCAATATTTCCTTTTCTTTTCTATGAGCTCAGGTGGACGAACTTCGTTGCTATTGAACAATCAGAAAAAAGGGAATATGGAGGGGGACAATGTGACTATGTGATGGGAACAGCACCATGAGCCGTAACTAGCTCATTTTGACCCAATTAAGTCAATAAATGCTCTTACATAACCACCAGAGAGTCATATTTCACTGCATAATCATTCTAAGGGAAAAACAGGAAACTAGGGTTAAAACTACAATTTTACCAGCACATCATGAATGCAGTGCAACCACAGGTTTTCCTAGGGGTTCATTAAGGGTCAAAAGGTCCTAAAAAGGTAACAAGTGGGTTAGATCAGTCAGAAAAGGGTTTGCACATGTTTTGAGAATTAAATGAATTTTGAAACCCTAAAAGCAGACACACTTAATTAACCAAGGTTTTGATCAGGATAAAATTTATAGAATAATATTCTCTAGGGTTTGGTACCTTCCATTTAACCATCAGAACCCATCTTGACCTAAAATAAAGTCTCCAACAGATATTCGCCATAATTTAGATTTTTGCATAAATTACCCAGTCAAACGTAGTCAAAACCAAAATACAACTTCACCATTAAATTTCTTAGGTCTAAATTAGGTTTGTACCAAAATTTGGACCCAAGATAAGCTTGTCTTGATCTAGTTTGCAAAATAGTCCTGTCTGATTACATTTATACCCCCAACTTTCAAAAATCCTTGCATTCAGCCCCCTAACTTCCTCTTCATCTTCAAAATTAGGTCCCCCCACCATTATTGCGGAGGAAACCTACTCCGATGATCTTTGTTACGATCGTGGCATCAGACGGGTTCTTAAGACGTCTGGGAAGTGGCCCAGACGTCTATCCAGACATCTGGAACTCTTTCCAGACGTCTGGTAATAAATTTGTTCGGCATACGGGGTTGCGTCTGCGTGCGTGCACGCACAGACTGCACCCACCGCTTTCGTTCCTCTTTTCCTCTCTCTCTTCCTGCAAGCGCGCTGCTCTCTTCTCTCTCTCCCCGCGCGGCCTTATAAGACACCCTCGCCCACTCCCTCACCCTCATCTCCTCCACCTTCCTCTTCTCCTTCTCCCTACCAGTGAGAGAGCGCGAGCAAGCGAGTGAGCGGCGACAGCAACTGCCGTGGCGAGCGTGCGGGAAGGAGGGTTGCGAGCGGAAGGAAGACGCTCAATCTCGAGGGTTCGAGATTGCCGGGGCAGCTAGAGCCGACCGACGGGGGAGCGGTGGGCGTGGGGTGTCGCGGAGGGGCTGCTGCACCTCGGGCAGTAGGAGGAAGGGGCGCGGCGCGGCCGTGCGTCGCGGGCGGAGAGCGAATCAGGCTCTAGTTCTGGAAAATTTTCCAAAATCAGATGTCTGGACTTACGACCAGACGACGCTGAAGACGTCTGGAGGACTGTCCAGACGTCTGATAGGTAAGATATTTCTATCTTCTCCCTTTTTCACGTGTACGGCCATGCAGCCGTCCGCCGCGACTTCTCCTGTGTTTCGTCATGTTGAGAGCAGGTGTGTGTGTGCAGGTTCTGCTCGGGAGGGTGCGAGGGCTCGCCATCCCACGTAAATCAGACGTCTGGCTGCAGTGCCAAATGACGAAGAGAACCTCCAGACGTCCGGGGAGACAATCGGACGTCTGGAAACCAAGCCAGACATCCCAGCGGGCTTCTGGACGTCTGAAGGACTACGTAGAACTAAGGTACGACCTGACCCACCTTTTAAGACGTCTGGAAGAGGTTCCAGACGTCTGATTTTGGACAGTTTCGTCGTTTTTGACCCGTTTAGGGCCCGTTCAGCGAGGTGGGCATGCTGCTGTTGACGCCTCAGTGGACCAGCCACTGCTCCTGGGCATTCAGGCCCAAGACCTCGCCCAGCTGATACGGGATATTGTGCGAGAGGAGCTCCACCCACCGCCCCGAGCGCCTCTCCCTGGGGCTGCGGAGAGGGAGTCCTTTGTGGGACCACACGACAGACGCGATGTTGGACACGAGGGAGGGGATGGGCCGCCACCGCCCCCACCTTCCTCTGACACTTCTGTGCACGAGGCTCCTTTACCTGGAGGTGCACCAGCATCTCCACTACAGCGCCACTTCGAGCTCTTCGGGCAGTTCCGAAAGCTGAAGCCCCCCTCCTTCAAGGGGGATGAGGACCCGACCGAGGCAAAGGACTGGCTCAAGCAGCTTGAGAATATTTTCGACACCCTTCGGCCCCCGGTGGAGTGCCACGTGGCCTTTTCCACGTACCAGCTGGAGAGTGCGGCACACAGGTGGTAGAGGGCGGTCAGAGGATAGGAGAGGGACGAGCCGACCTGGGATCGGTTCGTCACCCTCTTCTGGGAGCAGTACTTTCCCCAGACGTGGTAGGACCAGAGGAGGCGGGAGTTCCACACTCTCTGCCAGGGGACGATGACTGTGAGCGCGTACCGCACGCGTTTTCTGGAGCTGTCCCGCTTTGCAGCGACAGCGGTAGCCACTGAGGAGGAGCGCCTTTGGAGGTTCGCCGAGGGGCTCCGGCCTGCAATTCGGGGGTATGTCAAACCCTTGAAGCTGTCTACATTTTCGAGGGTGGTGGAGGCAGCTATGACCTACGAGGAGACCAACCCGTCCGCACGAGACACTGACGGCGGGCGGAAGAGGCCCTTCCAACCAGACTTTTCACAGGGCCGGCGAGAGAGGAGACACGTGGCGTCCGCAGGAGAGCCGTCACGTTTTGTAGGGACATCAGTGGCCTTTGGGGGCCCTCGACAGGGGCCAGTTGCCAGCACCAGACCCTCGTTTAGCCGACAGCAGGGACCCACTGAGGGCGGGAGTCGGGTTCCCCTTTGCTACCAGTGTGGCCAGCTGGGCCACATCAGGAGGGACTGCCCGTCTAGGGCAAGAGGTCAGTAGATACTTCCCGCGTCGAGCACTGGAGGGCGTGCAGGAGGCCGCGGTTCCCAGGCGCGAGGAGGAGGACAACAGTCACGAGGAGGGTACCGACCAGCACCTACCCGTCCGACGCAAAGTGTGGCTGCTTCGTCCGCACCTAGAACTGAGGGACGTATCAACGCCCTGACACACAGGGATGCCAGAGCTTCGGGATCGGTGGTGGCAGGTATGGTTTCAGTTTCCGGCAGACTCGTTTACACACTTTTCGATTCCGACGCTACGCACTCGTTTGTCGCAGCCAGTTTCACAGTTAGTTTGGGCCAGGATTATATGCTATTAGAGAATCCGTTCGTAATCAGAGGTCTGAGTGGTCAGCTGTTTGTAGCTGAGGAGGTGTACACAGGTTGCGAGGTCAGTATCGGGGGACATAGTCTGCCAGCTGACCTGATTATGATACAAATGGAGGACTTTGGCATAATTCTGGGGATGGACTGGCTGTCCGCTTACCACGCTCTGGTGGACTGTTTTGAGAGGAAGATCATCTTCTCCATACCGGAGTTGTCTTCTTTCGAGTTTCACGGTCAGCAGTGGACGGAGGCTTCAGGTGCATTTCAGCACTTCAGGAGGCGAGACTTTTGAGTCAGGGGTGTGAGGGCTTCCTAGCTTGTGTGGTGGTAGAGCCCAGCCTTGTGGCAGACTTCTAGAGCATCCCGGTGGTCAGAGAGTACCCTGACGTGTTCCTAGACGAATTACCAGGACTATCGCCGGAGCGTGAGATCGAGTTTGAGATCTCACTAGTACCAGGGACCAGCCCCATCTCCACCGCACCATACAGGATGGCACCGCTTGAGCTGCAAGAGCTCAAGTCTCAGCTGCAGGATATTTTGGAGAAGGGCTTTGTGAGGCCCAATGCGTCTCCCTAGGGAGCCCCGGTACTCTTTGTAAAGAAGAAGGATGGTACCCTACGTCTTTGTGTGGACTACAGACAGCTGAATAGGGTCACCATCAAGAACAGATATCCACTGCCGAGGATCGACGACTTGTTTGACCAGTTGCAAGGTGCCACGGTGTTCTCCAAGAACGACTTGAGGTCTGGATACCACCAGTTGAGGATCAGGGAGGAAGACGTCTCCAAGACAGCCTTCCACACCTGGTGCGGACACTACGAGTTTTTGGTCATGCCGTTTAGGCTGACCAATGCCCCCGCTGCTTTCATGGACCTGATGAACCGGGTGTTTAGACCGTACTTGGACCATTTCGTGGTAGTATTTATTGATGATGTACTCATCTATTCTCGAGATCAGACGTAGCATGGACAGCACTTGCGGATGGTTCTGGACACACTGAGACGACGTAGGCTGTGACGTGCCTTCGTGCGTGTGTGTTAAGAGGTGTCGTTATAGTTGCACTTGATACGTCGGTTTTAAAAGAAGTAAACGGAGGTGAGTCCGAGTGTCGATCTCAGGGAGGCGTGGAAATCGGATTTTGTTTACCACTTGTTGTCACGAAAAAGGCGGAGTTTTGCTTGCGAAAGAAACGATTTTGAAAAGCGAGAGATAGAGAGAGTTTAGGGTTAGAAAGCTCTTGGTTTTGATCATGCACTTTAAACAGAAATTAAAAAGGCAACTAAATGAAAAATAATTTCATTAAACATGCATTCATAGTTCATGGTTTACAATATTAAATACATGCTTCAACAAAAGTAAATGAAAGCTTAAAAGAGAGAGAGAGAGGTAGAGAGAGAGTGGAGAGCGACGAGGCAGCCACGGCGGTGGAGGAGGCTCCGTCGGCGGCTCGTCGTCTCCGGCGATTACAAGAGTGCCTAAGACTAGCTAGGAGAGGAGTGGAGTAGTTGCAAGTGGGAGAGGATGCCTTGAATGGTGGTAGAAGGGGGTTTAAATAGAGTTAAGGGCTTCCTAAAAGAAGAATGTGCTTTAGCGACATCCAGAACGTCGCTAAAACCGCTTCCATATACGTCGGTGAAGGCCTTCTGCCGCCGGTCAACCACCCGCCCCTCTCTCTCTTCAGGCGCGATCCGTGGCTGTCGAACGAGAGACGTCCGATTGATGATCGGACGGCTGAGATCCTCCTGCGCCTGCGCTAGGATCGCGCGGCTCAATTTTGCCACGCCTTTCGCCCACAGATGATTTTCGCTCCGCGCGAATCGAACGCGCGTCGCCGCAACGCGGGCGTGCGCGCTAACCGTTGCGCCACGCCCGCGCTTTGTCGCGGCGACCGCGGGCGAGCGCGCGGATCTCGGCCGTTCGATCGAAGATCAACGGCCGAAATGCGTCCTTGGCTGGCTTGGGGGCGTGCGGGCGGCGAGGGCGGGGCGACGTGGCGCGTTCTAGGCCGTTGATCTCCAGATCAACGGTCAGGATTTCTTGGGCCCATTGTGGGAGCTCCGGATGTCGGATTTGGCCGATTTTGAGTCCGTTAGACTCCGTTCGTCGTCCTGAATCCATCCGTGCGGTCCGATTGCTCATCTGAGGCCTGCTTTGACAAATGCTTTACACAAATGACCATTAATACAGTTTATAAGCAATCTTGGTACTTGATGCATGCAATGCTCCTATTCTACTTTATGTTGTGCCTTTTATTCTAAAGATGGGCCATATTCAACCTAATTACTACCCCCTTGCGTGGTGTTATCAGGCTGTATGCCAAATACAGCAAGTGCGAGTTCTGGTTGAGGGAGGTGACCTTCTTAGGTCATGTGATCTCTGGGGACAGCTTGGCGGTGGACCCAACCAAGGTCGAGGCAATGCTCAGGTGGGAGAGACCGTGTACAGTCACTGAGATTCGCAGTTTCCTGAGACTGGCAAGCTACGACAGACGGTTCATCAGGGGTTTTTCACAGATTGCGCGTCCTATGACACAGTTGACCCGGAAGGGCGTGCCCTTCACTTGGACAGACGCCTGTGAGGCGTGTTTTCAGGAGCTGAAGCAGAGGTTGACTTCGGCTCCTGTGCTCACCATCCCTGATAGTAGTGACTGGTTCGTTGTGTACACGGACGCCTCTTTGCAGGGGTTAGGGGGTGTGCTCATGCAGAGGGGTCACGTTGTCGCTTACGCTTCGCGGCA
This sequence comes from Thalassia testudinum, assembly GCA_037157565.1. Taxonomy (NCBI): domain Eukaryota; kingdom Viridiplantae; phylum Streptophyta; class Magnoliopsida; order Alismatales; family Hydrocharitaceae; genus Thalassia; species Thalassia testudinum. The sequence continues at coordinate 149,454,114 of JAZHRO010000025.1, read as the reverse complement.
ACTGAAGCCCCATGAGCATACCTACCCTACTCACGACCTGGAGCTGGCAGCTGTTGTCTTCGCGTTGAAGACCTGGAGGCACTACTTGTACGGTGAGACCTTCGAGATTTTCACAGATCACAAGAGCCTCAGATACCTATTTGACCAGAAGGAGCTCAACATGAGACAGAGACGTTGGTTGGAGCTCCTGAAGGACTATGACAGCAGCATTTCCTACCACCTGGGAAAGGCCAATGTGGTGGCTGATGCCTTGAGCCGGAAGGCGCCCACACACCTGACCAGTTTATAGTTAAAGAGTTGGAGCCTTTTGCAGGAGATGGGCAGTTGGCGACCCCTAGAGTTACAGGGGCACTGTGGGGCAGTGACTGCGACACGACAGACTAGGCCAGAGCTGATAGACCGCATCATCACAGGACAGATGGCCGATCCGTACTTGCAGTCCCTACGCGACAGAGTACTGTTAGGAGACCCAGGGGACTTCTCTTTCACAGACCAGGTGCGCGCCTGAGGGGACGGTTGTGCGTTCCCAGAGACGAGGAGCTGTTGAGAGAGCTCCTGACTGAGGCACACGGTTCCAGATTCACCATACATCCCGGAAATACGAAGATGTACCATGACTTGAGACGCAAGTTTTGGTGGACGGGGATGAAGCGGGATGTGGGTGAATTCGTGCAGCAGTGTTTAGTGTGCCAGCAGGTGAAAGCCGAGCATCAGAGGCCTGCAGGGCCGCTACAGCCGCTTCCAGTGCCAGAGTGGAAGTGGGAGAGCATCACCATGGACTTGGTGGTGGGCTTACCGGTTACCCAGCGAGGACACGACGCAGTCTGGGTAATTGTGGATAGATTGACGAAGACGGCACGATTCTTGCCGATCCGAGTCACTTTGGGACCAGCACAGTTGGTAGAGAGGTATATCCGCGACGTGGTACGACTACATGGAGTTCCATGGGAGATCGTATCCGACTGGGATACCCGCTTTACGTCCCAGTTTTGGGCTGAGTTTCAGCAGGCCCTGGGGATACGGTTGAGATTTAGTACAGCTTACCACCCCCAGACGGACGGACAGTCTGAGCGCACGATACAGACACTTGAGGACCTTTTGTGTGCCTGTGTACTGGACTGGAGGGGCTCTTGGGAGGAGCACTTGCCCCTGGCGGAGTTTGCATACAACAACAGTTATCACTCGATACATGGCTCCCTACGAGGCTCTGTACGGACGGAGGTGTACGGCACCCTTGAGTTGGGTTGAGGTGGGAACCAAGTGGGAGGTTGGCCCCAGGTTGATCTGGCAGAGTCAGGAGGTAGTCGAGCAAATCCACAGGCGACTCCGCACTGTCAGGAGCAGGCAAAAGAGCTACGCGGATCGGAGACGCAGAGAGGTGCAGTTTGAGGTTGGGGACCACGTCTTCCTTCGTGTTTCGCCCATGAAGGGCCTGCAGTGGTTTGGGGTGAGAGGGAAGCTCGCGCCGAGGTTCGTGGGGCCCTTTGAGGTCCTGGAGCGAGTTGGACCTGTTGCTTACAGGCTTTACCTCCCTCCTCATCTTTCTGGTGTGCACGACGTGTTCCATGTGTCCAACCTCAGGAAGTACGTTGCCGATCCCAGTCACATCCTGAGTCACGAAAGCGTCGAGGTGGGCGATGACCTGACCTACCCTGAGCGGCCAGTACAGATTCTTGACAGAGCCGTCCGCAGTTTGAGACGAAAGCAAGTACCCTGGTGAAGGTTTTGTGGAGGAGCCAGCGGTACGAGGAGGCTACCTGGGAGCCTGAGGCGGCAATGCAGAAGCGGTACCCAGAGCTCTTCGCAGGTATGTCTTTTCAGATCGGCTTCGGTCCTCTTTGAGTTTGTTATGTTTATATATGTTGTTCTTTCCCACACCCTAGTTAGCGCAAGTTTCGGGGACGAAACTTCCTTTGAGTTTGTTATATTGTTACGATCGTGGCATCAGACGGGCTTTTAAGACGTTTGGGAAGTGGCCTAGACGTCTGTCCAGACGTCTGGAACCCTTTCCAGACGTCTGGCAATAAATTTTTTCGGCGTACGGGATTGCGTCTACGCGTGTGCGTGCGCAGACTGCACCCGCCGCTTTTGTTCCTCTTTTCCTCTCTCTCTTCCTACAAGCGTGCCACTCTCTTCTCTCTCTCCCCGCGCGGCCTTATAAGACACCCTTGCCCTCTCCCTCACCCTCATCACCTCCGCCTTCCTCTTCTCCTTCTCCCTGCCAGTGCGAGAGCGCGAGCGAGCGAGTGAGCGGCGGCAGCAGCGGTCGCGGAGAGCGTGCAGGAAGGAGGGTTGCGAGCGGAAGGAAGAAGCTCGACCGCGAGGGTTCGAGCTTGCCGCGGCAGCTAGAGCCGGCCGGCGGGGGAGCGGTGGGCGTGGGGTGTCGCGGAGGGGCTGCTGCAGCTTGGGCGCAAGTGGACAGGGCACGGCGCGGCCGTGCGTCGCGGGCGGAGAGCGAATCGGGCTCTGATTCTGGTAAATTTTCCAGAATCAAACGTCTGGACTTACGACCAGACGACGTTGAAGATGTCTGGAGGACTGTCCAGACGTCTGATAGGTAAGATATTTCTATCTTCTCCCTTTTTCGCGTGCACAGCCATGCAGCCGTCCGCCGTGACTTCGCTTGCGTTTTGTCATGCTGAGAGCAGGTGTGTGTGTGCGCAGGTTCTGCTCGAGAGGGCGCGAGGGCTCGCCATCCCACGTAAATCAGACGTCTGGCCGCAGTGCCAGATGACGAAGAGAACCTCCACACGTCCGGGGAGACAATCGGACGTCTGGAAACCAAGCCAAACGTCCCAGCAGGCTTCTGGACATCTGAAGGACTATGCAAAACTAAGGTACGACCTGACCCACCGTTTAAGATGTCTGGAAGAGGTTCTAGACGTCTGATTTTGGAAAGTTTCATCGTTTTTGACCCGTTTAGGGCCCGTTCGGAGTCCATTTTCCGCGTTTCGAGTTGCATTCTTTCCAGAATAAATTCCTCTACCCATTTACAGTAATTGTATACTGTTCTGAGAAATTCCTTATGATTGATCCTTGTGTTAGAACCCCATTCCGTTGCAGTCTTGGGGTTGCGGAGGTGCGCGAGATTGCCGACCACGCCCCCAGTACTCCCATTTTTGCTGGTAGAGTGGCTTTTTAATTTACTTAACAAAATTTGTTACAATTGTGGAACAATTAATAGAGTCTAGGGCATTGCATGAACCCTAGGACTGAGAAACTAGATTGAATGATAGATCCTAGGGTATTGCATGAATCCTAGGACTGGAAAACTAGATTGAATGATAGATCCTAAGGTACGGCATGAATCCTAGGACTGGAAAACTAGTGGAATATATAAATATTGCAGTCTTAGAAAAGTGGAAAGGAAATAACAGCTACCTGTTATGAATGAATAAATATGATTGAGAACATGGGTTGTATGAACGTAAAACTGGAACGGTGAAACCTAAAATGGCCAAACGAAAAAAGAACATGAACCCTACGGGGAATCAGGAGTAAAATTCCTAGAAAGAGAATAGAATGGAACTGAGAAAGTGAAACGTGAAAGTGTGTTATTTCTTGGGTACGTGGTACCAGAGAGAGCACACATTACCTCTTAGTGTAGAGGGGAGCTTGCCACCCTCAAGTTGAGACCGGGGTGGGTTTGGCCACTGTACACTAACTTGCTGGCCCTCGCGTACACAGTACCGAGGAGAGCTACTAGTGTAGGGAGAGCACTAGCTACCCCATGGGCCCCGGGGTTCTGCTAGCCTCCTACACCCACTTGTTAGGCCCACTGGGCAAACCAGGGTAGTCAGGCAAGGGTGCGCGGACTATAGAGGGGTTGGTCCCCTGTTACTGAGAGGGCTCTACCCTATACTAGTTCCGTGCTGTGCTTTGGGTGCACCCGTTAACGGAAACGACTAACCACGTGCCAGTGCGGGTTAGCTACCCGTGCGCTTATCACGCGTGCCGTAGTCACCGTTACATCTGTCAGTGACCTTGGGGTGGTTGACTGAGGGTAGGACCACCACGGGGGACTCTCCCAGCCAGGGGAGCACAACGTGTTACTTGTACTTTTCGGAAAAGACTGCAATCAAGATCGTTCCCACGAGGAACATTCAAGATCAAGAGAAGGATCCGAGAAATAAATCAATAGTGAATTAATAGAAAGAAGTAAATAACGAAAGTAAAAATATAACAGCTACTGTGCACTCTTCTGCTTCTTTAGCTTTTAGTTGCCACTCTACTCAGCGTTTCGCTGACGTGTTACACTCGTTACTTTTCAGGACCAGGTGTTGAGCAGCCAGGGTCAGTGGCTGCAGAGAATGCTGGGCCTAGTAGGGTCCAGTAGAGTTACCTGTAGTACTTTTTGTACTTTTCTTCCACTGTAGTGAGTAGTTTTCTTTGTTACTCCCTGTACTTTCTTTGTCGAAACTTTATGTTATGTACATGTTTATTTCCCTTCTGTTGTGGTGGTGTATACTGTAGTATTTCCTTTTCTTACTGCTGTATTTTGTTACTGCTAGTTATATTCATGCTGAATGTGGTTTATTTTACTGCTCTTTTGGTTACTTCCTCGTCGGACGACTAGGTCTTGGGATTAGTCGAGTCGGTTCGATTCTCGTGTCTCGTAGGGATTCGGGAATCGGGTCGTTACAATCTTTGACAGGAGATTTCTCCTTGATCTCTTAACGAATCCCTTCCAAAATTGGAAGGGAAACTTGAGAAATCCTCTCCAATCTGAACCCGTTCTTGTGCACCGAATCTTTCCCAATTTCTCATGCGAATGCATGAGAGATTTGGGTATCAAGAAACACCCAAATTCTGCAAGGCTTTCAAAGCTTGGAAAGATTATTTTCCAAGCTTTCCGTGCCTCTAGATCCTTATAAAAGGGTCGCCTGACCTTCCTGAACTCTTCACCCTCGACATCGGCCGCGATTTCCCATAATTCTTCTCTCTCTTTCAAGGCCGAAGGCTCCTCGACGTCCAGCAACCTCTTCTATTCTTCCTCGTCATCCTTCCACAATACCAATGGCAGATTCATCTTCCTCACTTCTTTCTGCATCGAGCCATACCAGCTGATGCCTTGATTCCCTTCGTCCTCGCCATTTCTACCTCACCGGAGCCACCTTCGTCTTCGATGTCAGCAACACCACATCCGATGCCATCTTTGCCTCACTTCGTCCACCTACCTCCTAGCTAAGTTCCTCATCTCCTGCACATTATTTTCGCACTCACCCCACTTCGAATCAACCACTGACGACCCTCCGCGACTTCATCCCTTCCATCTCCGACCATCCCCTCCGGCGAGACCATCTCACCTCCACAAACCACCAAATCCCTCGCTGACCACCTCAAAACATCTACCTCACCTCTACGCTCATTTCCCCTCTCGTTATTCACCACTCCACTCACGCACTCCCCCGAACACACCCACTCTCACGCACACAGTCTAACCTCACTACACACTCACAGACCACGAAACACCACATAAACACTCCCTTCGCACTCGCCGTCGTCGGGTGATACTCCCTGAACATTCTGACGGGGCCGAGAGGCCGTTTTATTGATTCCAGGTACTCGACCTTGCCACCATGGAAGCAGCAAGCAATTGAAGACGCGACTTTCAAACACGTCCCATGTCTCAGCTTCAGGTCGTGTGAAATCGACTTTCGAACACGTCCTAGCAGTCAATTGAAGACGCGAGCCCAGCTGCTGCTACAATTGTGAAGGAAGGATCTCTGCTGCGATCGCGCGAAGAAGGAAGTGGGATAGTCCCACATCGGAAAGTGTTGAAGCAGTGCATCTGCATAAATTGAATTTGTGTTAGAGGCTATTCGCCTCATAACACGGAGTGAGGTCCCTCTCACCTGCTCACCCAGCCTCATCCGTGACACATACATGTGATCTAGTTCGACCCGATAACCTGCCTAGACCTGCACTCCTCGCTCACCACGGCACGCCGGTGAGCTTGGACTTGGGTACGCACCTGAACCCGATTACCCGTGGCTCTGGGAGAGCAGATCCTAAGAGAGAAAGAAAGAAGGAGAGTCGCGCAAGTAGAGGGAGGGTTTTGCCTTGAGAAGCTTGGCCCTGACACTTAGCCAAATTCTGAAGAAGAAAAGGACCAAAGAAGAAGAGGGGTTACAAAGCAAGGCTCAGAAGAAGAAGAGGTGAAGGCTTGGAGAAGAAGAAGAAGAAGAAGCTGTAGCTGAAGAAAGAGAAGAAGCTAAAGAGGAAAGACAGAGTCAGAGATAGGAAGATGAAGAAGAGTTGCAGTACATCAACTGACAACTTTAAGCCGTATGATTTCCAAATCTGACGACAGATTTGAGCTTTCATTTCATACATATACATTGAGTTCCTTAGTTAATATTGTAGGAGTATATGGTGATTTAAATCACCATTTTACTCCCATCTTTTTGCACATTGATACCTGATATTATTGCAAATTCTTTTAGTTTAAATTGTGATCTTGATTTCTGAATTCCATATTGCTCCCTATGTTCGACCTCGAAACTTTTTCAAGTAATAAAAACTGTATTTGTTTGAACGCTATTTCGACTATACTGCAACGTGACACCTTTTTAAAACATCAATTTAGCGCTTAAACACTATGCTGCCTCCCATTACAACCATCATGTCAACAAAAGTGGGCAAATCTATAAGTAAGAGTAACTTGTGACCGAAGAACGTGGGTTAATTTAATGTTGAGTGCCAAGATCTCCTTGTAATTCTCCACCAGATCTGTGATCTTCCAATTGACATCTTCCTCGCCCAGTACTATCATTTGGACCACATTCTTGTAGTCACTAAGAATCACAATTTTGTAGCAATCCACAAGAGATGCTAGCTTCAAATCCTTCCACAAAGCTTTACTGCAAGCTCTTCTGGCGAATTGGCTACAATTGGTTCAGCTCACAAGTGATGTACAACCATGAACCATTAAGCCTAGTTTGAGAGAAGGGTTATCGCACAAAAGCAGGGGATAACCTTGTTTGGTTTATGGGATTTTTTAAACCTAAGATAAAGGGAGTTATCTTGAGCTAAGCCATCCCACCCTTGGGTGGCATAACTAAACTCCACAAGACAACTCTCCAAATTGTAACCCTTGCCAAATGTCACATGCCCCTTTGTCAGAGGGTCCTTGTTCCTAATTTACCCTCTACCCCCCCTCTCGCGATTGATCACATGGTCTCTGCCTTTTTCCTCTCTTCTTCCTTCCTCTTGCAAGTGACGACCTGGATAGAGGAGATAGCCAATCCCCTTCTGCAAGTGACCACATGGTGTCGCAAGTGACAATGAGAGGTCAATGTTAATCGCTCTACGGTCATCTTTATTTCCTACCCCCCAATTGATGATCAATGGAACCTTGCCTTCAAGGGCTTCCATCCAATTGTCCTACCCCGCCATGGACTTCATATCCCTTCCCTCATCAGAGAAGAGGAAAAATACTTGAAGAGCTGTATCTCTCAATCAAGTACCTGGAGACTCTCAAGTCTAATTTACTTGGGAGGTTAATCCCTTAAAATGAAGGTTAACCGCCGTTTACTTGACTACTTAACCCCTAATTTACTAACCAAGGTTTAGTCATTTTAAAATGGATTTGTCTAACATCAGTTTTAACTGGTGTTAGCTAACTTTCATGTTTCATATTCTTAATACTACTACCAATTAAATGTCACAAGGGTTGACACCAGAACCTAACACCAATTCAAGTAAACACAAATTGATGTTAACACCATTCTACAAGTGAACACAAATTGATGTTAAAACCATTCTACAAGTAAACACAAATGCAGGTTAACACTAACTTTATATTTTTTAACATCACTTTTCTAACTCCTCACGTAAACTAACCCTCAGAGCTTTGAGATGGCCATGCAGAAACTTTAAGGAAGGTGGTCACACACGTGTTGCTGGTGGCGGCTGGAGGAACCATGGCCATGGGCCCTTGCATAGAAACATCGAAGGGCACCTTTCCAGAAAGAGTTATGATAAGTAGAAGCAGCATTGTACACGTTAATGTACGTAAAGATTTACTATTTAATAATTACTAGGAGAATGAAACAACGTTTTCCTTCCTTCTCCACACCTTTCACCAACGTAAAGGCATTGTTTCACATACAAGGTATGAACAAACAAACGTTTTTGTGCGTCGTTTTCCCTTTTGAACTTCTCATGATCTCTTAAGGACCTGAATTATGTCTTTTCTCCTTGTAGGAAAGCACGACATGAGGCGCTTCGAAGGAGTAGATCGAATGTCGAGGACAATGTGCTTTGAATCTAGAGGAGTCCATGTGAGAGGTGAACATGTTGAGGTGAAGTTTCATAAGTATAACAATGAAATCGAGAGATTTTATTTTCAAAGATTTCATGTTGGAAACATTTTCATCCAGTACATTTTCACTCTTTCAATGGTTATGGGAAGGTGACAGGCCTGACGAAGAGCACATTGTGTCAGTCTTCGAGAAGATGGGAAGGGAACTGTCATGGCCCATTCTCGGATCCCTACAGAACCTTAGAACAGGTCGCGTCGACAAACCCCAAGACGCAGTCGTCCAGCGAGAAATAACCGAATACACAATTCATTCCACAACCACACAAGTAATGTAACTAAGAAGCAAATATAGAACTGACAGTAAGGCAAGAGAACGACAATCACCATAATATTACAGGCCATCACAACAGAACTAGTATAGTATGATCGAAATATAACAGAAATAACATGAACTATAGGAACTCACTACAACAATTAACAGAAGGAAACTACAACTGAGCTCGACTGGGCCCAGCGCCCTCAACAGCCAATGGCTCTGGCTACTTGAATTCCTGACCTGTACAAGGTTATAACATCTGGAGTCAACTAACACTGAGTAGAGTGGTGGCTAAAACATGTAATGCAATTTAAAATATTATCTTCTGATTCCAATTATCTTATTATGTGTTGTTGATCTGAGTACTCTAATCGAGTCCCGTGACATTGCTCAATCTTCCTGTTCCCTAAGGGAACAATCTTGCTTGTAGTTTTCCCACGATGCAGGATGTACACGTGGCACCCTCCTGGCTGGGAGAGTCCCCCGTGGTAGTCCTACACCCAGTCTACTACCCCGAGGTCACGGTCGCGACGTAGCGGTGACTATGGCACACGTGATAAGCACATGGGCAGCTATTCCGCACTAGCATGCGGAAAGCATTTCCGCTAGCGGGTACGCCCAAACGTACAACATGGAACAGCACAGGGCTTTGCCCTCTCAGAACAGAGGTCACGCCCCTCACAGTTAGCGTACCCTCTTCGGACTATCCCAATTTGCCCAGTGGGCCTAACAAGAGTCGGTGTTGGGTGGCCAATCCTAACCCCGAGCCTCCTGGGGTGGCTAGCACCCCCCTACACTAAGTAGCTCTCCTCGGTACCATGTATGCGAGGGCCAACAAGAGTCGACGTAGAGTGGCCAAACCCACCTCGGGTCTCCACCCAAGGGGCGAAAAGCTCCCCTCTACTCTAAAAGGGATAGTTGCTCTCTTCAGTACTACGTACACGAAGGCCAGCTCACCTCCCTAAACCAAGTCCGAACAGCCGCCCGTGGCGACGTGTTCCAGAACCATCTGGTTCTCCGTACTACAATATTCTTGTCTCATTCAATATTCCCTGTAGGGTTCTGACGTGCGCGTCCGCGTGTGTTTGGAAGTGTCATTATAGTTTGCACTTGCGACATCGGTTTTAAAGTAAAGAAACGGATGTGAGTCCGAGTGTCAGTCTCAGGGAGGTGTAAAAATCGGATTCTTCTTTTCACTTATTGTCACGAAAAATCGTGGGGTTTTGCTTGCGAAAAGGCACGGGTGAAAAGTGACAGAGAGAGAGGGAGAGAGATTAGGGTTAGAATTGTTTCATTCGCAACATGCAACTTGGATAGAAAATAGAGAAAGAAATTGAATAGAAAACAATCTTCATTTAACATGCAACTTTAGTTCACAATTACAACACTAGATAAATGCTTGAACATAAGTAAAGTAAAGCTTAAAAGAAGGAAAGAGAGAGAGAGACGGGGGGTAGCGAGGCAGCCACGGTGGTGGAGAGGGCTCCGTCGATGGCTCGTCATCTCCGACGATTACAAAAGGGCTTAAAGGTAGCTAGGAGGGGGGTAGAGCATTTGCAAGTGGAGTGAATCCCTTGAATGGGTGGTTGGAAGGGGTTTAAATAGGGAGAAATTCGCCCGAGCGTGCCTTCGTCTCCGCATTTTAGCGCAACGTGATTCGAACCCGCATCACGTGAGCGCGGGTGAGCACTCCGACAGCTACGCTGCGCCCGCTGCTTTGTTGCGGCGAGGGCGGGCGCGCGAGCAGCTCTCAGCTGTTCGATCGAAGATCGACTACTGAGATTCGTCCTCCGGGTGAAGGTGGAAGTGGGCGGCGGTCTGGATGCGGCGAGCAGATGCCACGTGGTGTGCCGTGGACCGTTGATCATCAGATCAACGATCAGAACTTCTTGGGCCCATTGTAGGAGCTCCAGATATTGGATTTGGCCGATTTCGAGTCCATTGGACTCCATTCGTCGCTTTGAATCCATCCATGTGGTCCGATTGCTCATCTGAGGCTTGCTTTGACAAGTTCTTATACAAATGACCATTAATACTGTTTTATAAGCAATCTTGATGTATGATGCATGCAATGCTCCCATTCTATTTATGATGTGTTATCTGTGCATTTTATTCTTAAGATGGACTCTATTTAACAGAATTATCACCCCAAGATGTAGTGTTATCATACCCCCATGCTTACTCCTTACTAGTATCTAGCAAGGTTTGTTTTAGCCTTTATTTTCTGTCAGAATTTAAGAAGTAACTACTTAGACACTTCATCACTTGTCAATAGGAGGAAATATACTAAGATCTTAATCTACAAAAACTAAGCAGCGCCTGGGTGTCTGCCAAAATACGAATCGCCTAAATCCTTGCTTTAATGTATGTAAATATATTTTTTTTTTCTTATTTTTAGATTTTTTTTTAATTAAGAGTGGGTTGGTAACTTTTTACGGTTACCCAACCTACCCAAAACTCGGGCAAAACTCTAAGTGCTAAGCATCTTGGTGTGAAGATTGTGATAAACTCACTCAACGGTAATTTAAATAGACTCTGGGTTTCTATGCCCCTAAGTGACCGGAAGAGGAAGTGTTTTGCCTGAAGGTGTATTTGTTCGATCGGTAGCTTTCTCCCTACGTTTGTTTTAATTGAGGTCAACACAAGGATTTTTCCAGTGTATATCTCCCCGGCTTGTCCTACTTCCCCGCTTCTTCCTTAAGTGTTTTGGTTCTTTTTGTGCAATTACTGAGCTGGGCTCTGGACAACCGACCAATGGGCTGTTACCCATGATCACTTGCCAGCCATACTCATGCGGTGAAGTGTGGTTTATTTTATTTTCTTTTCTTTTCTCCCTTTTTTTCGGTAGGTGGCTTCCCAGATCTCAAATTTACCTAGAGGCAATGAAGAAGAAGTGGTCCCGTGACTGGGCTCTGGACAACCTGCCAATAGGCTGTTACCCATGACAACTTGCCAGCCATACCACCCTAGAGAGTTCATTAGCTACCCAATTTCTATCAGAATCTCCAAGGAGTGAGTGTGGAAAAATGTGTGCAGATGCTTAGACTCAAAGTCTTTCTGAGTTATAGGGTAAGTTGATAAGTCGTATACTTATCACCTTATTTAGCTAGTGGATTAGAGTAGCTTGAGGTTGCAAGGATTTGAAGCTAAATCCATATTTTAACAGACACCAGGGCTAATTAAGCTTGAAGGCCTGAAAAGTCTAAGTGTTCAAGTTCTTTTTGTATTATTTCCCACTATTGACAAATTTCTAATGCCTAAGTTCCTTCCTAAATTCATTTTTTTATTTTTTTTATTTTTAAATTTTATTCTATTCAGACTGATTAAATGAGCTCAGGATCATGTAATTTACCACCCTCCCCCATGCTTAAGTTGGACAATGTCCTCATTGGCAAATATATGGATGCAATAGGGGTTCAAAAAAAAGATATTACCTGAGTGACGTAGAATACCGGATCAGTCTGAATCTACTGGGTTGCCTCCTAGGAAGCATTGAGTTTAACGCCTCCAGCTGGGTGGTGCTTCGTGTCATCCCTTAATGAGGGTGACACTCTCCTTTGGAGGAACCTGGGCTAGGAAGTGTTTCAATCTTTGGGCATTAACTGTAAAAGTGTGCCCAGTGTTCGGATCAGAGATTTCAACCGCCCGATTGGAGTGAGGCTTTACCACCCTAAATGGTCCTATCCACTTAGACCTGAGTTTCCCCGGAAAGAGTTTTAGGCGGGCATCGAAAAACCAGACGTGCTGGTTAGGCTCAAAGGTCTTTCTATGGATGAGTCGATCGTGGACGGCTTTCATTTTCTCCTTATACAATCGACTATTCTCAAAGGCGTCCCGACAAATTTCTTCTAGCTCAGAGAGTTGGCGCGTCCTCTGTGCACCGGCTAATTGGGAATCCATGTTACACTACTTGACAGCCTAGTAAGCCCGGTGTTCCAATTCGACAGAAAGGTGGCAGGCTTTGCCAAAGACCAGGCGATAAGGCGACATGCCTATCAGGGTCTTGAAATCGGTCCTGCATGCCCATGAGGCATCATCCAATCGTGTGGACCAGTCTTTCCTGTCAGGTCTCACAATCTTCTGTAAAATGTTCTTGATTTGATTATTTGAGACCTCGGTCTGCCCATTTGTTTGCGGATGATACGGGGTAGCAATTCGGTGGTTAACCCCGTATTTTCTAAGTAGGGCACGGAATTAGGAGTGAATAAAATGACTTCCACCATCACTGATCATGACCTTTGGTATTCCAAACTGGGAAAACATGTTCTGCTTAACAAAGTCCATGATAGTCTTATGATCGCATCGGCGGGTGGCGACGGCTTCAATCCATTTAGAAACATAGTCTACCGAGACTAGGATGTACTCAAAGCCATTGGATGGTGGAAAGGGGCCCATAAAATCGATACCCCAAACGTCGAAGATTTCGACAATCAAAATGGGCTGGAGGGGCATCATATCTTTTCTGATCATGGTCCCCAGTGTTTGGCAGTGTGAGCAAACCTTGGCAAAGTTGTGTGCATCCTTAAATAGGGAAGGCTAGTAAAATCCAGACTGCAGAACCTTCGCAGCCTTTTCTTTACAGAGAAGTAGCCACCACAAGCTTGGTCATGACAGAAAGATAGCACAATCTAAACTTCGTTCTCGGGGATACACCTCCTGATGATCTGGTCTGCACAAAGGCGAAACAGCATGGGATCATCCCAGAAATAGTGTTTGGCCTCGGCCAAGAACCTGTCCCATTGCTGTCTGGACCAGCTGTGCGGGGTCTGTCCTACAACCAGGTAGTTGACCTACTCAGCATACCAAGGCAGTCTCTTGTCTTGCACAGCCAGAATGTGTTCATCGAGGAAGGTATCAGATAAAGGCAGGGAGGGTCCAATGTGGTCTGGGTGAAGTCTGGATAAGTGGTCAGCCACCACATTCTTTGATCCGGCCTTGTCGCGGATTTCCAGGTCAAATTCCTGCAAGAGCAGGATCCATTTGATGAGCCTAGGTTTCGCGTCCTTTTTAGCCAACAGGTACCAGATGGCTAAATGGTCAGTATAGATGGTCATGTGGGATCCCAGCAGGTAAGGTCGGAACTTCTCAAGTCTGAAGACTACATCGAGCAATTCTTTCTCTGTGATCGTATAATTTCGTTAGGCCTCGTCCAACGTTTTGCTTGCATAGTAGATCACCACGGGTTTCTTGTCTTGTCTTTGTCCCAGGATAGTGCCTATGGCAAAATCTGATGCATCACACATAATCTCAAAGTCCTGGGACCAATCAAGGGGCTGAAGTACAGCTGCTGTGGAAACTAGGTCCCGGAGGATGTGATAAGCCTGGATGCAATCAGAGGTCATGTGGAATATGGTGTCGTTGGCCAGAAGGTCGGTTAAGGGTTTGGAAAGCTTGGAGAAGTCTTTGATGAACCTTCGGTAGAAGCCAACATGTCCGAGGAATGAGCGGATCTACCGGATCGAGCTAGGCGGAGGGAGTTTGGAAATCAAATCAACCTTAGCCCGATCCACCTCAATGCCCCTATGCGATACGATGTGACCGAGGATGATTCCTTCTTGAACCATAAAATGACTCTTTTCCCAACTTAACACCAGATTAACCTCGATACATCGTTTCAGGATTTTCTCCAAGTTGCTCAAAAAGTGGTCGAATAAATTCCCAAATATAGAGAAATCATCCGTAAAGACCTCCAGGTATTCACCTACCATTTCTGAAAAAATAGCTAGCATGCAACGCTGAAAGGTAGCAGGTGCATTACATAACCCGAACGGCATTCGACGGAATGCAAACGTGTCGTACGGGCAAGTGAATGTGGTCTTTTCTTGATCTTCAGGAGCAATTGCAACTTGATTATATCCTGAATATCCATCCAAGAAACAAAAATACTTTTGCCCTGCCAATCTTTCAAGGATCTGGTCAATGAATGGCAAGGGGAAATGATCCTTCTTGGTTGCTTCATTGAGCTTCCTGTAATAAATACACACCTGCCATGAGGTGGCGGTGCGAGTGGGGATGGATTTGCCATGCTCATTGGTAACAACGGTGAGCCTGGCTTTCTTTGGAACCACTTGAGTGGGGCTCACCCAGGGGCTATCAGAGATTGGATAGATAATGTCGGTGTCAAGCCACTTGATAATTTCTTTCTTAACGACCTCCCGCATGTTTGGGTTTAACCGTCTCTACATCTGGCGAGAGGATTGTGCCCCGTCTTTTAAGTAAATCTTATGAGTGCAATGGCGGGGCTAATTCGTCTCAAATCCGAAATGGTCCATCCAATGGCGGCCCGATGTTTTGAAAGGGTCGCAATCAACCTGAGTTCCTAATCCTGGGTTAGATGAGAGTTAATAATCACAGGGAAGGTCTGGTCAGGTTCCAGGAAGACATACTTGAGGTTCTCAGGTAGTGGCTTAAGTTCGGGTGCGGGTGGAACAACAGTCAATGGGAAAGGGAAAGGCGGGAGTTGATCAACATCGATTTCCTCAAATGGTGTTGTTTGATGGTAATCAGCCTTACAGAGGTCCATGGGTAGCGATGGTGATAGGTCAGAACAATGGTTACAAGATTGGTGGTCTGAGACAGAACTAAGGGTGAGGCATTCCTCGACCAAAGTTTCCACGGGATCATGTTCATCAACACAATCGCAATCAAAAGACTTTGTCGCCCAGAAGATATCCAACTGCATTTTCTTGTCTCCGTAGGTGATTTCCATACATCCCGTGCCACAATCAATGTTTTCCTTAGCCGTAGCTAAGAAAGGTCTGCCTAAGATTATGGGTGCGTTCTATAATTTTTCAGGGACTTCCATGTCAAGCACCAAGAAGTCGATAGGAAAATAGAAGTCCTTGACCTTCATAATCACGTCCTCGACAACCCCCTTCGGCGTCTTCACAGATCTATCAGCCAGCTGGATGGTGACAGGTGTGGGTGTCAACTCTCCGAAACCAAATTGGTGGTACAGGGTTGTTGGAATTAGATTGATAGAAGCACCTAAGTCCAGGAGCGCTCTATCAAATGTCATGTCCCCGATATTGCAGGAAATCAGGGGTGCTCCTGGGTCAATTCGCTTGAGCGGAAGGTTGCTTGATATTATGGAACTTGCTTGCTCGGAGAGCACAACCTTCCTAGGTGCTTGAGGTCTTGGCTTACGTTTGGGTGTACAGGCATCCCTTAAAAAGTTGGTGAAAGTCGGGATGTGCTTAACGGCTTCGAGGAGTGGAATATTAATCTGAACCTGCTTAAAGATCTCCAAAAGCTCCTCAGTTACCACAACATTTTTCTTCTTCTTGATTGTCTCCAAGGCCTCAGGGTAGGGTGTCTGAACATGGATAGGATCTATTTCTAGGTCATTGGGTTTTTCCAGTGCCTCTTCTAAGCCGAGTATTTCAGCTAGTGAAGTCTCGGGGAGAGTCGGCCATTTGGGAACCTGGGTTTTGGTACTCCTTCTCAAGGTTACCGCATTCACAGAGGCATTGGGACCATGGGTTGATCCTTGAGAAGACGAGGACAAAGAAGCACCAAACCCAGGAGGTGTTTGTGGGGCTGGCTGAACCATGTGAGCCTGCCCGGGATTGCCCTGGAACCCTTGCAAATTGGGGCCTTTGTTAATTATATTTTGCGAGTTCGGTTGTGGTTGGGAAGGTAGGGATCCTTGTTGTTTACAGTCCAAAAGTTGGCTTAACTGTCCCTTTATGAAGGCCATTTCTTCTTGATGTTTCTGGTTCATTTTAGCCATCATCTTTATCAGGGTGTCCATTTGGTTTTTCAGGGAGGGGATGCCCTATTTGGATTATATGGGGGTCTAACTGGTGGTCCTTGCTGATAGGGGGCAAGTTTGGCTGCTGGTTTGGCCTGGGCTGGTTCTGGAATTGAGGTGGTTTCTGGTTTGTCAAACCAAAGTTGGGGTGATTATGCCAGCCAGTGTTGTAAGTGTTGGAGAAAGGGTCAAATTTAGCATAACCTTGGATAACCTGTACATCTTCAAGGGTAGCAGATGTCGATGGGGAGGGAAGAGAGTAATCAAGGGTTGAGGGAGCAAAGGTCCCTCCCTACAACGTGGTCAGGGGTTGTTCCAGGTTCAGTTGGCTTAAGGGCTGGACCAGGTCAACATTATGTGCTCCCTTTGCTAGGGAGAAGGTCTGTAACAGATTCCTGGTCTGGTTTAGTAGTTCGTTAATCTTTTTATCCACCAATTCCACTCGATCTAGTTTCTTGGCAATGATGTCCATGTTAACCATTCCAGAATTTGCTTGTACCTCATAAATCCCACCACGGGGTTGACTGGAATGGTTAAACTGGGTTATGGAGGCATTGTTGAGCAAATTTTCGCTCATAGACTCAAAGAGCTCAAACGCGCTCTCCTCATCCTTGTTCAGGAAGTTCCCCCCGCATGAGGCATAGATGAAGTTCCGTAGGTTGCTGTCCAGACTGTGGTAGAAAATCTAGGCCAATTGCCACCTTGGTACTTCGTGGTGTGGGCATTTCCTCAAGAGTTCATTAAATCTCTCCCGTGCCTCATGGAACGGTTCCCCACCCTAGAGTGTAAAGGTAGTAATGGCTCTTCTAAGGGCATTGGTTTTTCCTATGGGGAAGAATTTCTTCAAGAATGCATGCCTTAATTCTTCCCAGGTGGTGATGGGTCTATCTAGGGTTCTAAGCCAGCGAGAATTCTTGTCTCTCAACGAGAAGGGGAACATCTTAATCATAACAATGTTAAGGCTAGTGTTCCTAGGTTTCACAGTTCGGGCTATCCGGTCAAGATCCTCTAGGTGCTGGAAGGGGTCCTCATTTGAACTTCCATGGAAGTGGCTCTGGATCAGACTTAAGACATTTGGTTTTAGCTCAAAATCATCTCCCCCTTCGGGGATCCTAAGGTGTGGCTTGACTCTAATAGCGAAAGGATTGTAGAAATCGCGGAGGGGCCTCGGTTGATCCTGGAATGGTGGTAGATCAAGTGGCGGTTGCCCTTGTGGGCCTTGGAAAGGTGGTGGTGGTTGCCCTTGTGGGTTCTGTAACCGGTGTATGACTTGCATGATAGTGTGGATCTATTTTTGCTGAAGCCGATGGTTTGCATTAATCTAAGCTTGGATGATGGCCATTGTGTCCGGTGGGGGTTGGTCCTCAACCTCATCTACCCTAGGTTCAACCATGTTTCTAGCAGAATCAAGTCGCCTGGATTCCCGTCCCAAAACAAAGAACTCGGGATGCAGTGAGCGTCTCCCATGCATACACTAGAGAAGAACAGGAGGGGATAAGGAGAGTGACAGATGTGAGAAGTGTCTGTTCAATCAAGCAAACAAGACTAGTCCTTATGGTGTATTCCGTAGGAGACTTAGAAATCTCAAAAAGGGTGATTAAGTCCATAAGCATTGGACTCCCCTTCCCAAAGCTAATCTGGCCAGGTTGATTATGAGGGGATTGCAAGGAAGGTTCTTCCTTTGGTTTGCGCCGCTGGTTCCATAGACCCCACAACCATGGTTGTTTGACACTGCCCCGCAGCCTAGTCACCAGATTCTACCAAGGGAATGAAAGCCAAGTGCCCAGCGAACAAAACCTCACCTCTCGAGACTTAACTCAGTCCTGCCTAGGGCACGTCTACTCAGTTTTAAAAGGGCTAGGATAGTGCTTGTGCTAGGGTTATGTGCTGAGGCGTTGATTAGGGTAGTGCCTCTTAGTTTTCCACTTTCAGTGTGTGTGCTTCTATCAAAACATGGTTTTCAAGCAAGGATTTTTTAAGATGTGGTGTCTTTTAATGTTTCATCCTTACTTTAGTGTCATTTAGGATTGACGTGTCTTAATGTTTTCAGACAAGTTTCAGTGGACACGTCAAGTTTTGCACACAATTCGGTGAAAGTAGATTTCCTTTTATTGTGTAGAGGCTCTAAAACCCTAATGTGGTCATCCTAATGATCATGCAGCTTCTATTAGATAAGTCATTTTTAGGGTTGAGTGGTGCGGCCCAAGTCAATCCAATGTGGCTTCGCAAACACCACTCAAAAAGAGAAAAGAACACTCCAAGAATTTATTCAGAATGTTAGAGTGTATATTTTTTTGTTGGGTGATGTGTTAAGGATGTGGGTCAAGTAATCATACACCACGCCAATTTTTTTTTCAATTTTACAATTTTTTTAGATTTTCAAGCAAGCAAACAACCATGAGTGAAGAACTACTCACGACCGATCCTTGTTGCGCCTACTCCCTTGTTACCATCATGAGTTGCGCTGCTTCACCGTCCAAGCGCCGAATTCCTGCAACCATCAAGTATAAGGAGACAAGGCGTTAGACGATGTGAGCATGGATGTAAAATCTAAGTGACAAAACAAATCCGTTGCCTCCCCGACAACGGCGCCAAAAACTGACGTGCGCGTGCGCGTGTGTTTGGAAGTGTCATTATAGTTTGCACTTGCGACGTCGATTTTAAAGTAAAGAAACGGATGTGAGTCCGAGTGTCGGTCTCAAGGAGGCGTCAAAATCGGATTCTTCTTGTCACTTATTGTCACGAAAAATCGCAGGGTTTTGCTTGCGAAAAGGCACGGGTGAAAAGCGAGAGAGAGAGAGAGAGAGGGAGAGAGATTAGGGTTAGAATTGTTTCATTCGCAACATGCAACTTGGATAGAAAATAGAGCAAGAAATTGAATAGAAAACAATCTTCATTTAACATGCAACTTTAGTTCACAATTACAACACTAGATAAATGCTTGAACATAAGTAAAGCTTAAAAGAAGGAAAGAGAGAGAGAGAGACGGGGGGCAGCGAGGCAGCCACGGTGGTGGAGAGAGCTCCGTCGGTGGCTCGTCGTCTCCGATGATTACAAAAGGGCTTAAAGGTAGCTAGGAAGGGGGCAGAGCATTTGCAAGTGGAGTGAATGCCTTGAATGGGTGGTTGGAAGGGGTTTAAATAGGGAGAAGGGCTTTCCAAATGAAGGGTTTTAGCGATGTTTGGGACGTCGCTAAAACCCTTCCCAAAACATCGGTGAAGGCCCCTACCATCGGTCGCTTGCCCGCAGCCGTGCTTCTTCGCGCCTGATCCGTGTGCGCGCGTCGTAAGCTGTCCGATCGAAGATCGGACGACTGGGATCCCGTGCGGGGCACATGCCTAAATCGCGCCCTCGTGCCCGCGTCATTGCGCGCATCTGGTCAGGGCGCATCTGCGGGCGCCACGTCTCACGATCACGACCGTCCGCTGCCGATCAGGCAGTCCAATTTCGCCCGCGTGCGCCTTCTTCTCCGCATTTCAGCACAGCACGATTCGAACCCGCGTCGCGTGAGCGCTCCAATTGCTGCGCTGCGCCCGCTGCTTTATCGCGGCGAGGGCGAGCGTGCAAGCGGCTCTCAGCCGTTCGATCGAAGATTGATGGCTGAGATTCGTCTTTTGGGTGAAGGTGGAAGTGGGCGGCGATCTGGACGCAGCGAGCGCAGGCCACATGGTGCGATGTGGGCCGTTGATCATAAGATCAACGGTCAGAACTTCTTGGGCCCATTGTAGGAGCTCCGGATGTCAGATTTGGCCAATTTCGAGTCCGTTGGACTTCGTTCGTCACTCTGAATCCATCTGTACGGTTCGATTGCTCATCTGAGCCCTACTTTGACAAGTGCTTATACAAATGTGCATTAATACTTTTTTATAAGCAATCTTGACGTATGATGCATGCAATGCTCCCATTCTATTTTTGATGTGTTATCTATGCATTTTATTCTTAAGATGGACCCTATTTAATAGAATTATCACCCCGAGATGCAGTGTTATCAGGTTCGTACATGAACTTTTCTTATTTCATATCCGATTTGTTAGATACAGAATAGGCAGCTCAATTTCCATATTTATCACAGTGCAAGTTTGTTTTTCTATTCATAACGTGGTTCATTTCAGGTAGTACAGGCAGCTCATGATTTATTCAATTATTCATCTTTCTACACATGCATTTCATCTAACCTTAGTGTTCATGTCGCAACCTAGGGTTCAATCGAATAGATGTATTCTAAAACATGCGTTTACTTCTTCCTAGGGTTCATCTCACCTCTTAGGTTCAACTAATTTTATGCATGCACTTTATTAATTTTGAGATTAGGGTAAGAACCACTCTACCAGGGTAACCAAGTGGAATGGGGGCTCGTACAGTAGCTCCCGACGTCTCCACAGGTCCCGTATACTCGACAAACTGGAGACCTATGACATGGATTGACAAGTCAAATGAGCTCAAAATGGCAAAGACAATGTATCATTATGTAGAGAAACTCGAACGAAAACCAATGACGTATCGTTTGCGAAAAACCGACACCGTTTAGGCCCTGTAGAGGCCCAAAAACACCAATCCTGAGTGAAATCAAACGTCTGGGAAAAGTCCCAGATGTCTTAACGAACTCGCAGGCATAGCTTGGTCGAGGCGCTTTTCTTGGACGTCTGGAACTCAGTGCAGACGTCTAAGGATGCCTTCAGACGTCTGGAGATGATCCTGGACGTCTGAAATCGCCTCGATCCTCATGCCGACGAGCCTCCCAACCTCTGACACAAGCGCGTACACGGTCAAGACGTTGGCAAGAAAATAATGGAAAAAAAATGCTTTACCAAACGTCTGATACTACCTTCGGACATCCGGCCCGACGTCTAGAGGTCACTCCAGACGTCTGATTCTATGGAAAGATGATTCCGCAGAACCGTTTCTGAATCTTTTCTTATAGCAGAAGCTGCAGCAATAGCAGCACCTCCTCGCTCCCTTCACAAATCCTCTTATCTCGGCCTCCGATCCCTCGGCTCTCCGCTCTCCCTCTCCTTCCCCTCTTGCTCGACTGCTGAGTGGTGAGAGAATGAGGGGAAGGAGAGGGGCTTTTGTGGAACGAGGAGGCGTGGGCGAGGGAAGGGCAGCAACATGGAGGAGGGTGACGGTGCCGCAAGAGGGGGGAAGAGGATCGGTGAGGGAAGTGAGGTGAGGGTCTCGTGGGAGAGGGATGGTGGTAGGGAAAATTGTGGGGATGCCCCTGCAATTATCCTCTCTCCCTCCCAAGTCTCAAGACAGAACCTAAGGGGGTTTAAAATTGCAGAAAAATCCCTATGGATTCCAGAAATGCCAAACTACCCTAAAAAAGAGTCATCTCAACATAACAAACTTAAGGGAAGTTTCATCCCCGAAACTTGAGCTAACTAGGGTGCGGAAATAAAGTAAATGTGCATAACAAACTTAAGGAGGATCAAAGTAGGTCAAAAGCGACGTACCCTCAAAAAGCTCCGAGTACTGTGCTCGCATCGCCGCCTCAGGCTCTCAAGTGGCCTCCTCGTACTGCTGGCTTCTCCACAGGACCTTCACCAAGGGTACCTCCTTCCGTCTCAATCTTCGGACGGCTCGGTTTAGTATCTACACAGGCCTCTCAAGATAGGACAAGTCGCCTCCCACTTCGATGCTCTCATGACTCAGAACATGGCTGGGATCGACGATGTATTTCCTGAGATTGGACACGTGGAACATGTCGTGCACTCCATAGAGTTGGGGAGGAAGGGCAAGCAGGTAAGCCACAGGTCCTACCCGCTCCATGACCTCAAAAGGCCCCACAAATCTCAGTGCAAGCTTCCCTCTCACCTCAAACCACTGTAAGCCCTTCATGGGCGAAACATGGAGGAAAACATGATCCCCAACCTCAAACTGTACCTTTCTGCACTTTAGATTAGCGTAGCTCTTTTGCTTGCTCTTGACAATACAGAGTTGTCGATGGATCTACTTGATCACCTCCTGACTCTATCGTATCAACTTGGGACCAACCTCCCATTTGGTCCCCACCTCAACCCAACTCAAGGGAGTAATACACCTTCTCCCGTATAGAGCCTCATACGGTGCCATGCTGATGCTTAAGTGGTAGCTGTTGTTGTACGCAAACTCTGCCAGGGGCAAGTGCTCCTCCCAGGAGCCTCTCCAGTCCAATACACAAGAGTGTAGAAGGTCCTCAAGGGTCTGAATGGTGCGCTCCAACTGTCCGTTAGTCTGAGGGTGATAGGTCGTACTAAACCTCAGACGAGTCCCCAAAGCCCGCTGAAACTCTACCCAAACCTGGGAAGTGAAATGAGTGTCCTTATTTGAAATAATCTCGCGAGGGACCCCGTGAAGGAGCACCACGTCTCGAATGTAGTGTTCCGCCAACTGTGCTAGTTCGAACGTGACTCGAATCGGCAAAAACCATGCCGTCTTCATCAATCTATCCACTATCACCCAGACTGCGTTGTATCGTCGCTATGTCACGGGTAACCCTACTACCAGATCCATAGTGACACTCTCCCACTTCCACTCTGGCACGGGAAGTGGCTGTAACAGCCCTGCAAGCCTCTAGTGCTCGGCCTTCACCTATTGACATATCAAACACTGTTGAACAAAACAACCAGCATCCCGCTTCATGCCCCTCCACCAGAAATCACGTCGTACGTCGTGGTACATCTTCGTGCTCCCTGGATGAATGGTAAATCTGGATCCGTATGCCTCAGTCAGGAGCTCTCTCACCAGCTCCTTGTCTCTAGGAATGCACAAGCGTCTCCTTATACGCAGAACCCCGTCAGTGAACGAGAACTCTCCTAGGCTCCCTACCAATACCCTATCTCGCAGTGTCTATAGATATGGATCCGTCATCTATCTAGTCACGATATGATCTATCAACTCTGGTCATGTTTGCCTCACCACTGTCACTGCCCCGCAGTACCCCTGTGACTCCTGGGGTCGCCAACTGCTCACCTCCTCTAGGAGTCTCCAACTCTGTGCCTGTAAACAAGCCAAGTAGGCGGGTGCCTTTCAGCTCAAGGCGTCAGCCACCACATTGGCCTTCCCTGGATGGTAGGAGATGCTACAGTCGTAGTCCTTCAAGAGCTCCAACCAACGTCTCTGTCTCATGTTGAGCTCTTCTGGTTAAACAGATATCTGAGGTTCTTATGGTCCGTGAAAATCTCGAATGTCTCTTCGTACAGGTAGTGCCTCCATGTCTTCAGTGCGAAGACCACTACTGTCAGCTCCAAGTCATGGGTGGGGTAGTTACGCTCATAAGGCTTTACTTGTCGTGAAGCGTAAGCGACAACGTGACCCTGCTACATGAGCACACCCCCCAATCCCTGCAACGAGGCATCTATGTAGACGACGAATCCGCCACTGCTGTCTGGGATGGTGAGTACAGGAGCGAAGGTCAGCCTCTCCTTCAACTCCTGGAAGTAAGACTCACACTCATCTGTCTAGGCGAAGGGCACATCCTTCCAGGTCAACTGAGTCATAGGACATGCGATCTACGATAACCCTTAGATAAATCGCCTGTAGTAACCAGCCAACCCCAGAAAACTACAAATCTCTATCACTGTACGCAGCCTCTCTCGCAGAGTACGGCCTCAAACTTGGTTGGATCCATGGCCAGCCCATCTCCCGAGATCACATGGCCCAAGAAGGTAACCAATCTTAACTAGAACTTGCACTTGTTGTATTTGGCATACAGCCTGTGCCGTCTCAAAGTATCCAAGACCATGCGGAGATGCTATCCGTGCTATGTTTGATCCCAGGAGTAGATGAGTACATTGTCAATAAAAACCACCACGAACTAATCCAGGTATGGTCGGAGGACGCTGTTCATCAGATCCATGAAAGCGGCTGGGGCATCGGTCAACCCAAACGGCATGACTAAGAACTCGTAGCGACCGTACCGCGTGCGGAAGGCTATCTTGGAGACGTCGGTCTCCCTGATCCTCAACTGATGATAACCTGACCTCAGATCTGGCTTGGAAAATACTGTGGCATCTCTCAGCTGATCGAAAAGATCATCGATAAAAGGCAATGGGTACTTGTTCTTGACGGTGACCCGGTTTAGCTGCCTGTAGTCGACACACAGCCGAAGAGTACCATCCTTCTTCTTCACAAACAGAATAGGAGCTCCCCATGGGGAGGCACTAGGCCTCACGAAGCCCTTCTCTAACAGGTCCTGTAACTGTAACTTGAGCTCTTGTAGCTAAAGCGGGGCCATGTGGTACGATGCAGTAGAGATGGGGCTAATCCCCAGTACTAGTGAGATCTCAAACTCGATCTCACGCTCAAGTGGTAGTCCTAGTAGCTCCTCTGGAAAGACGTGTAATTCCCTACTTGGAGGGGGTGAGATTAGCATGACGTAAAAATAATGCGGAATTATAAATGGAACAATCTCATAAAATAACAATCACACAATGTACACAATGATTTTTAGATGGAAACCCAACCCGGGTGAAAACCACCACCTAACCCTCTCGAGTTAGGATTTTTCGATCAACCAAGTTGATCAAATCCACTAAACGAATCACTTAAACGAGGGTGATTCAACCTCAATTACAACCACGCTACAAGTGCGAGGGTAGCGTTCCTCAACCCCTTCTCTTCACGAGAAGGATTTTGTCTCTCGATGGAGACAAGAATTCGCAACGCGAATACCCAACAAAATAACAAAGTAAAATACAACAATAATCCTATAGAGCCAACAAAGTGATTCTTAAACTAAGCTTCTATGGGAGTTAGGATGCTTCCCTTTGCAAGAAGTGCGTCGAATCGGTGACACGGGTGCGTGAACCACACAACGGCGCAACGGTACTCTCATGAACTATGGCGGGAGAGCGGGTGCGCAAATATCGATGCTCTCTAGATGTAGAACTTAAGCTTGGAGAGCTATAGTTTCAACTACTTCTCTTGGACACAAAAGATGTGGAAAGTGGTTTACTTAGTGTGTCTTGGTGTGTATTTGAGTGGCAAAGGTTCTCCTCTATTTATAGAGGCCCTAAGAAGGCTTTGGAAGGCCTTGGAAGGCTTCCATAGACGTTGGGTGCAAGCTCCAAGAGAATCAGGCCAGAATCAGGGTTAATCATTATACTAACAAGGTTATCAGACGTCTGATCTTGGCATCGGACGTCTGGAAAACCAGTTTAAGACGTCTGGGGATAAAGTTAGACGTCTGATTATAGGCGGGCTTCCTTCCTGACCTGAATCAAATCGAAACAGGGTTCTAGTGAAAGTCCATCAGACGACACATAGGACGTCTGAAATGATGTCTGGACATCTGGAAACATACTTTTCTACGGAAATGGATTTCCAAGAGAGTGCAACGGCTATAAAATCTCTGAGAAGAGATTTTGGGTCAGCCGAGGCAAAATGGTCATGTATCAGACATCTGGGGTCCTCTACGGACGTCTAATACGAGGCAACAGTCATTTTCTTTAGTGTGTACTAAGGCAGTCAACGGTCCACTAATTGGACATCTGGCAAAAGCATTAGATGCCTTCTAAGACGTCTGGACTAAGGTCAGGACGTCTGCTTTCATCAGACAAAACTAACTAAGTCCAGCCTAAATATTATCAGGCGTCTGAATCAATAGTCAGACGTCTTAAAAGTATTTATCAGACGTCTGAATTTCATATTAGACGTCTAAAAAGGCTGTTTGAACCCAATTTTGGTTTTCTAAGTTCTCTACAGAAAACCTAAGTATCCTAGGGTTGTGCAAGTGTTTCTAGGACCACTGTTAGGGTACTTTGAGGCTCTTTAACATGAATCTAAGTAACAAAATAAAGAGTAACAAAAGAAACAAAAATACATAGAGTATAAGAAAGGGAAATCTATCCTATTCTTCATCTCCTTCATCAAGCCATCGCTCCTCGCGAAGCTCCTCTATTCTCCGTCAAGCTCCTCCAATCCGCCATGGATGTGAGCTCAAACTCCGTCTAACCACGTCTCCATTTGCAACTGACCTGAAATCTAAGACTTCAAGTGCAAAATGTTAAATGACACGTGTTTTGTTATCATCAAAATAAACGATCGCAGTGCTCTAGCACCAACAAGACGTCGGGGTACTCACGGATTATCGGGATACTCTATAAGTCGGCCACGGGGCTAGGCTCTGCCACGACACAAGCGAGGAAGCACTTGCACCCCTGGCTCAGTAGCTTCGTTGCCCGATGCGTAGAAATGCACCTGAATCCTCCATCTACTAGCTGGCCATGGAACTCGAAGGAAGGCAACTCTGGTATGGAGAAAACAATCTTCCTCCCAAAGCAGTCTACTAGGGTGTGGTAAGCAGCCAGCCAGTTCATCCCTAGGATTACGCTGAAATCCTCCATCGGGATCATGATCAGGTCAATCGGGAAACTGTGTCTCCCTATCGTGACCTCACAGTCAGTGAAAACCTCCTCAATGACAAACACCTGTCCACCTGAGCCTCTAATCAGGAATGGCTCCTCTAAAAGTACATTACTTGACCCCAAGCTGATAGCAAAACGTATAGAAATAAACGAGTGCGTGGCACCGGAATCGAAAAGCATGTAAACGAGCCTGCCAGAAACTGTAACCATACCTGCCACTACGAAGCTTGAAACTCTAGCATCTTCGTGAGTTAGGGCGTTAATACGCCCCTTAGCCCTCGGTGTGGAAGAAGCAGCCACGCTCTGGACCGAGCGGGAAGCAGCTAGCCGGTACCCTCCTCGTGACTGCTGTCCTCCTCCTCGGGCCTGGTAACCACAACCGCCAATTCGGCCTCTAGTGCTCGGTGCTGGGAGCGTCTGTGGTGCTTTGGCCCTAGATAGGCAGTCCCTTCATATGTGGCCCGGCTGGCCACACTGGTAGCAGAGGGGAATGCAACCTCCTCCCTCTGTCTGCTGTCCCTGCTGGAGGCTAGGGGGGTTTGCTGCAGTCGGCGGGTCCCTGTCTAGGGCCCCCAAAGGTCCCTGGTGTACCCATAGAATGGGATGGCTCCCCTACTAGTGTTGTGTGCCTCCTTTCTTGGTGGCCTTGTGAGTGCTCCTATTGGTAGGACATCCGTCCTCCCCCGTCAACATCTCGCACAGATGGGTTGGTCTCTTTGTAGGACATGGCAGCTTCGACCACGTAGGAGAAGGCAGGCATCTTCAGGGGCTTTACATACCCCCGAATGGTAGGTCAGAGGCCCTCAGTGAACCTCCACAGGCACTCCTCCTTGGTAGATGCAACTGTCGGGGCGAAGTGTGATAGCTCTAGGAAACGCATATGATACGCACTAATCGTCATCACCCCTTGATGGAGAGTGTGGAACTCCCGCCTCCTTTGATCCTACCAGGTCAGTGGGAAGTACTGCTTGCAGAAGAGTAAAATAAACTGGTCCCACGTCGGCTCTCCCTCCTCCTGTCCTCTGACCGCCCTCCACCACCTGTGGGCTACACTCTCCAACTGATACGTGGCAAGGGCCACGTGCCACTCTGCAAGAGGACGGAGTGTGTCAAAGATCTTCTCCATCTACTCCATCCAGTCTTCTGCCTCAGATAGGCTCTCCTACCCCTGGAAGGAAGGGGGCTTCAGCTTCTTGAACTGGCCGAAGACCTTGTGGTGGAGCCGCAATGAGGGAACGGGTGCACCTCTAGGCAAGGAGGACTCATGCCCCGAAGTGTCTAAAGAAGGTGGGGGTGGTGGAGGATCACCCCCACCCCCTCCAGCTCGTCTAGCACCGTGGCGGCTTGCCTGCCTCACGAAGGACTCCCCCTTCGCATCCCTAGGAAGGGGCGGCTGAGGAGGAGGTTGCTGGAGCTCCTCTTGTATGAGATCATGGATTAGCTGGGCAAGGTCCAGGGCTAGAACTCCTAGAAGGAGAGGTGGGGTTGCCCCATCCTCAGCCATCTCTCGCCCTCCCCTGCGACCACGCCCACGGCCACGTCCATGTCCGCGACTCACCTCAAGAGCTCCCTAGAGAGGCAACTCCTACACGGAGATCGAAGAAGGACATGGAGCTATCAGTGACCTTTCAAAGAAAAAGTAAGACTCGGAAGTGACAATCAAGATAACACGTTGTGATGGCTATCATAGCTACATGTACAAGTGTGGTTATTTCTAGACTATTCGGTTCGTTTCTTGGGACAACCTTATTCTTATATCATCTTGTCATGGCCCGTTCCTGGCTCCCTACAGAAACTGAGAACAGGTGGCGTCAACGAATCCCAAGACCCAGTCGTCCAGTGAGAAATAACCGAATACACAATTCATTCCACAACTACACAAGTAATGTAACTAAGTAGCAAATATAAAACTGACAGTAAGGCAAGAGAACAGCAATCACCATAATATTACAGGCCATCACAACAGAACTAGTACAGTATGATCGAAATATAACTGAAATAACATGAACTACAGGAACTCACTACAACAACTAGCAGAAGGAAACTATAGCTAGGCTCGACTAGGCCCAGCGCCCCCAACAGTCGGTGGCTCTGGCTACTCGAATTCCTGACCTGTACAAGGTTATCACATCTGGAGTTAGCTAACGCTGAGTAGAGTGGTAGCTAAAGCATGTAATGTAATTTAGACAAGCAACTTAAAATATTATCTTCCGATTCCAATTATCTTATTACATGTTGCTGATCTAAGTACTCTAATCGGGTTCCAAGACATTGCTCAATCTTCCTATTCCCTAAGGGAACGATCTTGCTTGTAGTTTTCCCGCGATGTAGGATGTACAAGTGGCACTCTCCTGACCGGGAGAGTCCCCTGTGGAAGTCCTACACTCGGTCTACTACCCCGAGGTCATGGTCGCGACGTCACGATGACTATGGCACACGTGATAAGCACACGGGTAGCTAGCCCACACTGGCATGCGATCAGTCATTTCCGCTAGCGAGTACACCCAAACGTACAGCACGGAACAGCATAGGGCCTTGCCATCTCAGAACAGGGGTCTCGCCCCTCAAAAATATGGGTCTTGCCCCTCACAGTCTGCATACCCTCGTCCGACTATCTCAGTTTGTCTAATAAGCCTAACAAGATTCAATGTAGGGTGGCCAGTCCTAACCTTGGGCCCCCTAAGGCGGCTAGCTCCCCCTTACACTAAGTAGCTCTTATCGGTACCACGTATGCGAGGGCCAATAGGAGTCGACGTAGAGTGGTCAAACCCACCCCGGGTCTCCACCCAAGGGGCGGCAAGCTCCCCTCTACTCTAAAAGGGATAGTTGCTCTCTTTAGTACTATGTACACGAAGGCTAGCTCACCTCCCTAAAGCAAGTTCGAACAGCCGCCTGTGGCGATGTGTTCTAGAACCATTTGGTTTAACATACTACAATATTCTTGTCTCGTTCTATATTCCCCATAGGATTCGTACATGAACTTTTCTTATTTCATATCCAGTTTGTTACATACAAAATAGGCAGCTTAATTTCGATATTTATCACAATATCAGTTTGTTTTTCTATTCATAACGTGGTTCATTTCAGATAGTACAGGCAGCTTATGATTTATTCAATTATTCATCTCTCTACACATGCATTTCCTTTAGCCCTAGTGTTCATATCACAACCTAGGGCTCAATCGAATAGATGTATTCTAAAACATGCGTTTACTTCTTCCTAGGGTTCATCTCACCTCCTAGGTTCAACTAATTTTATGCATGCAGTTTATTAATTTTGAGATTAGGGTAAGAACCACTCTACCAGGGTAACCGAGTGGAATGGGGGCTCATACAGTAGCTCCTGACATCTCCACAGGTCCCGCATACTCGACGGACTAGAGACCTATGACATAGATTGGCAGGTCAAACAAGTTCAAAATGGCAAAGACAATGTATCATTACGTAGAGAAACTTGAATGAAAACCAATGACGTTTCGTTTTGTGAAAAATCGACATCGTTTAGGCCCTCAACGGGCCCAAAAACACCAATCCTGACTGAAATCAGATGTTTGGGAAAAGTCCCAGACGTCTTAACGAACTCGCAGGCATACCTTGCTTGGGGCACCTTTCTCGGACGTCTGGAACTCAATGCAGATGTCTGAGGATGCCTTCAGACATTTGGAGATGATCCCAAACGTCTGAAACCACCTCGGTCATCGTGCCGACGCACCTCCCAACCTTTGACACATGCGCGTACACAGTCAGGACGTTGGCAGGAAAATAATGAAAAGAAAATGCTTTACCAAACGTCTCATACTACCATTGGACATTTCCCCCGACGTCTAGAGGTCACTCCGGACGTCTGATTCTGCAGAAAAATGATTCCGCAGAACTGTTTCTGAATATTTTCTTGTCGCAAAAGCTACAGCAACAACAGCACCTCTTCGCTTCCTTCGCGAATCCTCCGATCCCTCAACCCTCCGCTCTCCCTCTCCTTCGCCTCTCGCTCGACTGCTGAGTGGTGAGCGAATGAGGGGAAGGGGAAGGACTTTTATGGAGCAAGAAGGCATGGGCGAGGGATGAGCAACAACACGGAGGAGGTTGAGGGCGCTGCAGGAAGGGGGAAGAGGTGTGGTAAGGGAGGTGAGGTGAGGTGAGGGTGTCGTGGGAGAGGGATGGTGGTGAAGAAAATTGCAGAGATACCCCTGCAATTATCCTCTTTCCCTTCCAAATCTCAAGATAAAATCCAAGGAATTTAAAATTACAAAAAAATTCCTACATATTCCAAAAATACCGAATAACCTTAAAATGAAGTCATTTCATAAACAATCCAACGAAATAATTATCAGGTATTCTAATAAAGTACATTATTTTTTTTTTTCATATGCAAACATGAACTCTATTCTGTGGAGAGGAACATGCAAAGATATTTTCATAGCGTGATTTTTGTGAGGGTAGTTCTATAGGGATGAACTGTTGTGGGGTTTCATGTTGATTTGTGTTTTGAAATGCATACGTGAACTTCATTCCGTGGAGAGAAACGTGAGAAGATATTTTCATTGCATGATTTTTGCAAGTTTCCGCGGACTAGAACATGGATGAGGTTTTGTTGCTCGTGTTCGTAGGGGTTTCATGTTGGTTTCCTTTTTGAAATAGGAACGTGAACTTTATGCTGTGCTATGGCGACAAACGTGCAAAGAGAATTTCTTGGAGTGATTTTTATGAGAGGGGAAAGTTTCGGCAGAGTAAATATTGGATGTTGTTTTCTTTCTCATGTTTGTAGTTGTAGAATGATTAATTGATTAGTGGTTTCAGGATGATTCCTTTTTTTAAATACAAATGCTGTGGAGACAAACGTGTAGAGAGATTTTCTTAGAGTGATTTTTTTTAAGGCCAATAGATTCCGCAGACGAGAAATTGGATGTGATTTTGTTTCTCACGTTCGTAGTTCTACAAGGATGAACTCATTAGCGCTTTCACGGTGAGTTTAAGTACGTTCATACTTTTATTGACCGTTTATGTGCGTTTTAGCAAAGGGTAGGTAGAAAATGTTGGATGTAGTTTGTGAGCGAAGTGTGCCTTTTCGGGTGAAAAATGCACAGATTCGAGCCATCCATTTAGAGGGGAAAAGGGATGGAGTACACAGGACATTGTTTTTAAAAAAGGTCACATCTAAATTCGAATACCACTGAACTGATTACGGTTTCATGGTGACTTTAAATACGTTCACAATTTTTTCGATCGTTCATGTGCTTTTTAGGTAGAAAACGTTGGATGCAAGTTTGTGACCGAAGCGTGCATTTGCCGAGTGAAAAATGCACAGATTCGAGCCGTCCATTTAGCGGTGGGATAGGCATGGAATGCACGTGACATTATTTTTGAAAAAGGGCACATATAAATTCGAAAACCAATGACTTGATGGGAGTGGCGAGATGACGTGCACGCCATTGCAGTGATGTTCATGTGATAGACGTGACCTATCACTGAGAAGAAAGATTGATTGCCAGGGGGCACGGTGACACAGGGGTTAGGGGGATTTTAGGTGGAGTTCAGGTGCTTTTGTTGGAAGGATATGCATAGTGATTGGATGTGCTTAAATTACAGTATACAGTAGTTACAGTCTACGACCAATTTCATGCCATCCGAGGGTTATATAAAGGATCCATCCGGTTCTGATGCATGCATACGTGTGTCGTGTGTGGGATCATTGCCGTGTGTCGTGTATTGACAATTGGAAAAAAGAGTATAATTGTGTAGCACAAACATTGATGTCCGACGACCAACGTCCCTCCCCGACACAGCACACAAATTACATCGGTGTGTCGTGAGTTATGAATCGATGGAACATAATCACGTACAATCTAATGTTGTGTATTATCAACGTAGGCCCATGATTTTATTAGCATAGCACATAATACCTCAAGTTGTGTATTATCTGACATGGGTACACAGTACATTACTTGTAAAACTTGCAACATACATCTCTCAGAATTGGTCAAGTGGAGGGGGATGACGAAGGTAATAGAGCATCCCATGATGCACACCCATCCCCCCTTCTCGTGAGATTATCCCTACGAGACACACCTTAAATTAACAGGAGACGCCACAACTCAAAACATAAATCATGCAGTACACACGATACACTGCCCAACACCTGACACCTTCCTCGGTAAATCCTTCATCATTCTCGCCAAAACATATGATGGGGGTAACATACATCAACTTTCGTCAATAGCAAAAACAATCAAATAAATGATAAAATAAAAATAAATAAATAAATAATAATAAATTATTTATACAAACGAAAAATTTCAACATTTAAAAAATCACCCACAACCTCCCTTATTCTAGGTCATGTCGCTGACAACTTCACCTCTCCCTCCAGCACTCTCGTCAAAATAACCACCGAATGCAAACACACACCAAAATTTTAATTAGAGTAGAATATACGGTACATATCAAAATTTAAAATTTAAAAAAATATTACTGACCAATAGGGAGGGAGGACCGACCGTTAGGGAGGAAATAAAATAAAAATATATCCTTTAAATTAAACTTGAGTTAAGGTAAGGAGTGAGTGCTGCCCTAGTTGGGGAGCACGAGTGAGTGGGGGTGGGGGAGTTATAGAGGTAATAAGTTTTAAGAGGGGAATGAGTTATCCCTTGGCCAGGGATAACGAGTGAGCCGCTAAAGAATAGCATGTCGGAGCATGCGTTAATAGGAGGGTGAGGGTCACAGGGAGAGGGAACCAACAAACCAAAGGTTTGAAGTGGGTTCCCCATAAGAAATACGAAGACACAACCCCTCACCCTCCGGGCCATAGCCATCTCTGTATACCAGGGGGCCAGACCCTGGAGAAGAGATGGTCATAAAAAGAGACCTCAAATCGATATCAAATCGAGTTGAGGCATCTAAGTACCTTATAGTTACAAATCGAGTCTGAGAAGAACGAAAATATCTTTTCGTAACTTTGGAAAACAACGAAAATATCAATCATGACCTTGAAAGTCGGTGACTGTGGAAAATATCGTGAAAAAAGGCATACATTCTTCATTTTCCTGAATGACATGGGAATGGACGTGAATGTGTTTGGAAGGAAAGTGACGTATTTCGTGAAAGGGGCAAATGAGATATCCTTACGAGGTAAATGACATGCACGTAGTCTTACGGCGAAGGCGAAATTTCGAACGAACAGGTGGGAACAGGACAGAGATTTAGAAAAAAATTGGACGTCATGATATACATCTACAACGTACGAATAAATTTACCTTCGGAAATCATGATAACGAAGGGGCATTGTTAGACGATTAGTTTTCACCTAATTATTTACGATGGTTGTCGTAAGTAATATTCTTAATAGATAAATAAAATTAAGAAACGTCAGCGACAATTAAAAGGTATAAGAAGAATCTAAAGTTATAATAAAAGAAATAAATGTATATTGTAAGTGTAGGATGATCTATAGGTTAAGATTTGACGAACGAGGTTGTATATAATGGAGTAGGTATTTAATAGATCGAATTCACCATAAGTGCGAGTACATTGGATTGATATATCTTTAATTTATACTTGTTTTGATTTAACTACAATTAATGACCGTAAGGATTGATTACAGAAATTTGACAGGAAGAAATGAGATGTTAGGGAGAGCATTTGATCTTCTACTGTGATTCCAACTATGGGATTGTCACCTCAGACTTCTTAGTTGAGGGATATCTTGTGGTTCTTAAGGGATTACATAAAAATATTGGAAGAGGAGAATTGAAAGTTTGAGGGATAAGTTGAAAACCTCCAAAAGAGACCGGAGAATAAGGAGCTCACGATTAAAGACTTTCGTGATGAAAAATGAGATATTCGTAGAGAAATGTAAGGTATTTTGAATATATATCATGATCATAGTAGTATATAATGTCTTAGATTGGATGTGAGAATCGGGATAAAATATAGTAAATAGAGGACTTATTAGTATGAAATGTAATAGTAATTTGATTTTGTAGTGGACGATGCTGTGATAGACATAATATGTCCTTAGTAGAACTAATGGTCTTGTAACATGTTTTTGAACGATAATATTATGCTTAGTGGGTAATATAGACATGATTTGCATGTGAATGAGTGAAATGTTAATCATTATATTGAAAATGATCGTCATGGTAAGGATTAAAGAAGAAATGTTTAGTGATATTACTGTTGGATAGAAAAAAGTGTAAGGATATATGAACTTATGTAGAATATTTAAATCTCATTCGGATGGAGGGTGAAAAGAAAGATGAAGAGAGGAAATGAGAAGAACATAAAGTGAGCATAGATATAAGTACCTAAGAAATAACGGTAAGGAAGGGTAGTGTAGAGAAATGTGTAGGTTGCAGTGGTGATTGTCATTTGAAAGGAAACAAAAATGTTGGTAAAGAACGGTAGCGTAGAGAAAGACGTAGATTGTAGTGGTAGTTGTTATTTGAAAGGGAGCCAATTTGCTACTCAACTAAGTAACTGGGTATATAGTCAGCAGTGATGTCAATGTTTACGAAAATATAAAAGGTTAATATAAAAATCGATGATTACGCACCGCACATCCACATTGGGTAATCGCGTGCATGAAGTAACTTGAATCAAAATGAAAAGATACTGGGTAATGCGAAAAAAAAGTGTGTAGTTGAAGGAAATTGTATCACATCAAATAGAGTTACATTTGACTTGGTAGACGCCTGGCGTGTATACATTTCAAATTTCAACATTACCCTGTTTTTAAAGTACCTCCGTAATAGCAATGGCAGTGGATATTATTTTTCCCAACATCACGAAAAATACTGAGTTAAAGAAGAAAAACCTGAGATGAAAAGGGTTGGATGATAAGAACATCACTAATGTATGGATAATAATAAAAAGTAATGTATTTAAAATTTATGATGTAATATATATTTGAGATGCATAATTTAAGATGCATTAAGTAATTTGATATTTACTGTGAGTAGGTGTATATGGAAAGAAAAATTATTTGTTTACGTAAAGGGTGTGAGGTATGGGAAATGTTGTGCAATTACACTGTTTGCGAGAAATATTGAAGAGTAAACATACATAGAGGATGCTGATTCTTTGATTTCGAGCATGTGAAGTGTTTGGTTCATCTATTCATTTCTTTAACGTCGATGTTGATCGATCTTTGCGAAACGTGTAAAAAAACTTAAACGTCAAACCGATGCCTGAAAGTTCGTTATATGTTAAAAAAATGCATGTGCGTATTTTTATCTTACAGACGCACGCGTAGATGCTGCGTGGAAGTCATGCAGGTGCAAACCAGGGTTTAGTAGAGATGGGTGTGCGAGAAATATTAACTTCAGACATGTGCGTATTTGTCATTCATATTGCACGCATAATAGTTTCCATATTTCATATGAGTTCGTGGGAGAAGTGAAGATCTATTTTTGTGTGCTTAATATTCGCAAGTATTTCACGTTCAAAAAATTTAGAAAGTAATAATGTCAAAACAGTGAGGGGTAAATGTCCTTGGAAATAGATAAGCACGTACGTGACTGTACCCGAGTCTTTCGCAAGTGGTAGAGCATGTCACGAAGATTGAGAGAAATGCCAACAACAGTATATTAATTCGAAACCAACACATACGGTTGACCTATCTTCATTGTTAAAGGACAGATCGAAATTGGATAAGAAATACTACATGAAAAACATTTGTATGCTGAAAAGAAATATACCTGAGAAAGTGAAAGAAGTTGCAATTTTCATTTTGTTAACTTATTACACCTTTGTGAATAAATCTGTTGAAATAAAATAGTGCAGCATCGCAGAAATTGAAGACCTGTTTATATGGCGCATAACAATAATATTTAGAATTTTATTGCTTTTGTTGTGACTATTCAAAGGACGTTAGTAACAATATAATAATATGAGGATCATGGTTAAGGAAGATAAAGTATCATTTCAAATAGAAAGAGGAAGGATGATCACATTGTGGATGATAGCAACTCAAAGAAAATGGATGTAAATTACGATTGTTAATGTCAATTGGATAGTTGCAATTACGTTGTTTAACGTTACATCCAATTGTAAGAGTAAATGATGTTAATGCACAAGATGGATGACAAGGGGGAAAGGGTGCATATCATGTGTTTACTAAAGAAATTTGCAAAGGCATCTGCATAGTGCTATGATGAGGTGAAGTTAGAATTTAAGAAGATCATCTTTGGATATTTCGACACATGTACATATCCAAAGAAAAAGATAAAGATTTGCGTGGATCTACTCACAGTTTACAATACCAATGAGAAGGGGTTCAAAATTGATGGTCATGTAATTCCTTTAACAATTCAACATGTGTCAAAGATTATAAGACTAGCGATGGAGGGAGAGTGCATCAATTACACAACGGAGTCGAAAACGGTTGCTATTATGAAATTCGAACGAAGATATTTTAAGGGTGGAGACCTAATAGTTAAAATGGTGGAAACAATGCTAGAAAGGGTTGCCTTTCAATATGATGGGGACTTTGATTATAGAGAAGGTCTTTATGATCAAGTGCAACCATTAGTAATTTTCTTTGGCTGCTTCCTCTTTGTCCATGGAAATCAATATATCTATCCAGAGTTGTTTAAATACATAGAGGATGAGGATGTGATAGGAAAGTATAATTGGGCAAAACCAACACATTCTCTAATTTATGAGGGATTTGGTGATATGGCAAAGAAGACGAAGAGTGCATAAAGATCAAAGCTAGGATACCTAAAAGGGTGCATGTCCATCATCAGTGTAAGTGTAGACATCTAATCCTTAGGAAAGTAAAAAATAATTAGCGCATATAGATTTAACCCTACATCTTTACTTCCTGTATTGCATGTGTGAGCATTAGAGATTAATGCTAGCAAGCCAACAAAACTAACAGCATTCCCATTGGTGAAAAGATGGGAATATACCAAACAAGTATCAACCACTATGAGAATAATGGGCATAAATGTCACATCACTTGATGTGAAATACCATAACAAGAAGCCATTTGAGGTCATACCACTGAAGAACTTAAAAAAGTAGAAGGATTGCAGAACGAGAATGAGGAACTGTTGATGAGGTGTGGCTCATCATAACTAAAATGCCTAAGTTAAGCTAAAAATTAGGTTAAACACTACATAATTAACACAAGAAATGTGTTAAGTGTGAGAATTAACAGAATTGACCTAAAACATCAAATTCATGTAAAAAACACATAATTAGGTCAATTAAATGAGATAATCTATTGATAAATATAATATGGTGATCCAATTGCAAATTGATCACGTCTTTGGATTCAAAAGTTCAAATTCGAAGTGAAATCAACTTCCTAAATATTCAATTGTGCTTCAATAAAAACTTAGTTGCATTTCGATATCATTAGGACCCTGCATTTATTAAATTACATTTAGGTCCTTAGGTCATCCTCATTTCTTCACATAAAACTTTCCAAGGACCATTCTGAAAATCGTTGGGGGCCTCTTTCCAAATCATAGGGACTGCTCTGCATCAATTCTTCACCACTTATGGGCCTTCATGTAATCTTTCTACTGTTTTAATTTAAGGGCTTGTTTGCAAATTCCCCTTTTACACCTATAAGTCGAGCTGCACTGTAGCACCTATAGAACACGGCCAATCTGGGTTGTTGTTTCTGTGAGCTCTTGATCCTAGGGCCAATCCTGATCTAAACTATGCGTGCTCTTGAGCATATCATCACTACACACCCTGGATCCCATCCAATGGATGGATTTCATCCTTGACTTTCCCGATCTCCTCTCAAGCCCATCCCACCGCTCATTCCTTAAATGACTAAATCCACCCTCGCGGTGACCATAATCATGTGCGTGCCTATTTAATCACCTACTTGAGCTCCTCGTGCAAAAACCAAGTCCCTCCCCCTGAGTGGTTCCTTTCGATCTACTCCCTCAGCTTTCCAACCCCTTTCATCGCCCATGGTGACAGAGTGGCTTGCTCTCCCTTCGTCAATCGCCTCTAGCCGCCAACTTCAGGCTCTTTGACACCTTCCTCATCAGTTGAAGGATCTTCTCCTCTTTTGTCGTCATCGGCCGCCGGTTGGTGACCTTGGACATCACCTCCTTCCCTTAGCTAGATTTATTGCTTTGATATCTAGTTTGATTACTTTCTAGATTAGTTTTAGTGTTGGTTAGCATAATTTAGATTAGTAGATGTAGTTTAGATGTCAAATTCTGTGATGGATTAGTTTAGATTAGAGTAGATTTAGTTTAGATCTGACTCGACCTCTCTGAATAAATTCATATCAGAGAGGAGTTTTTCACATTTTCATTTTGATTCATTATTCTTCCTCTTCACTCCATTATCCACGTTCTACTGATTCCCCTCGCAATTTAATTCTCATTTCACCCCATTCATCCGAGCATATATAGATTTGAAATTCTCAGATTTCATGATCTAGATAGCAATCAATCACCTGGGGGTCCTCTCACTCACTCCATCTATTCACAAGGACTCTCAATCTTATTTTAATTGACTTGATTTGCTCGATTCTCGCAGCTTTGTGTTTCACGCCCAATCTCGCTATTTGGAGTCAATTCGGATTTATTCGAGTTTAATTAAGTGATTCGATGTTTTAATTGCTAAATTGGGTGTAATGCAATGAATCTAAAGTGTTGGATTTGGTTTTCTATTTGTAGATGAACTTACACCCAAGTAGAGCTTTGTTTTGGGTAGTTCAAGCCAAGGAAAATCAGTGAGTCTTATTTGAGGTGTGAACGATGATTCAATGGGTTTAAATGAATCACCTATTGTCCCTGTTCACCGGTCAATGGTGAATAGGAACTCTAGTGATCACATCACCTTAGTGACTCAAGTCCAAAACTCTACAACAAGGTAACATGATTTTAATTTTGAATGACATGGAATTTCATATTTGTTCAGAGGTCTGATTTGATTTTTAAATGAGTTTCTTTGTGATGATTTTGCAATAATCGAAATGAACTTTTGATGGCTTAATTTTCATCTGGAATCATTTAGTGTTAAAAATTCAATTCCCAGATTTTTAGAGTTTTAAATGATTTGTGAGAAAGGGATTTAATCAGATCTAAACATATGGAGCAACAAATCCAAAGGATTGATCTGAGTGTATTAGTCCAACATTAAGGTGAATTTGAGCATTAGATTAGATCTATGTGATCTGCTTAGAGCTGCAGCAACAGCTTCCAGCTGTTGAATTTTGGTTGAGCAGCAGCTGATACAGCAGCAGCAGTTGCTGGGTGTTTGTAACTGCTGTGTACTTTAAGACTTCTAAATCAACTGCTAAAGGAGCAACATCTAATCTTAAATGTAGTAGTAGCAGCAGTAGCTGCATCACTGTTTGGGATTAGTCTGATCTGACTAAATTTTAAGTTGGATTGTGGGTTAAGGAAGCTAACACTAGTTTGTAATGTTAGGAGTTCATGTACAAGCATTCATGTATTTGAAATGAACTTTAATTTAGTTGGAATTGCTTGATTATGCTTATTAGATTTACTGTCAGCTACATGCAATGTGCATAAACTATCCAAATGTGTATTTGCATGAGAATTGGGTTAAAAATCATGTTTAAATGTTTGTATACCCTGTATGTAATGTGTTTGATACTTTTGAACTGATAAAACCTCAATTCCAACTAGTAGACTTCATTTCTAGGCCTTAGATTTCATATTCAAACACTCTTTAATGCTTAGATTTAAGTTAGTTTGTAAATAAATAAAATACTTTAAAAAGTAGAAAAATGAAATAAACCTATCTTGAGTAAGGTCAGGTATTTCTCTAGGTGTGTTCCAAGTCTCAAGGTATAGTGTACCTCCAACTTAGTAGAACATACCAGCTGACAGTATAGCATATCTTGGAATTTAATAAAAGACAAAAGTTGAAAAATCACAAAAAAAAACTTATATCTCTCATCTCACCCATTCTCTCTCATCCCCTATCTCTCTTATATATATAAAAGTTATAAAAATAAAAAAAACCCCTAAAAATTCCTAGAAATACATTATATACTATGTATATACTTGTAAATATGACTTAAACCTAAGCTATATGCATATATTGTATAATATGTAAATAATGTGTATAATTAATTTATATATGTATTCTATATATTAAATAAAATATTTAGAATGATTTATTATATAGATAACTTTATTTTATTATTA
This sequence comes from Thalassia testudinum, assembly GCA_037157565.1. Classification (NCBI taxonomy): domain Eukaryota; kingdom Viridiplantae; phylum Streptophyta; class Magnoliopsida; order Alismatales; family Hydrocharitaceae; genus Thalassia; species Thalassia testudinum. Next base: position 149,413,281 of record JAZHRO010000025.1, on the reverse strand, counting down.
TATATTAATTTATATAAACTAAATGTATATTAATCTAAGTAATTAGACAAACCTATCTATATGTACATAATTATACCTAATATTGTACATACATATTCAACTGTATAACATATACTATATAATACCTGTAAACTGATTTAATTATATATTTACAGTAGATAATTAAGCTAATTTCTGAAAATCTGTAACTAAGGCTTTGGCTGATCATTTCCATCTACTGTAACCATCACTTGGAGATGGCAGGTCTTTCAGATTCTGGAAGGAGGAATGGTCTGAAATGGGGGCCTTGAAGGAGCTCTATCCGAGAGCTTTTGCTGCAACAGCTGACAAAGATGCTACAGTCAGCAAGATCTGGTCCTGCAGCAGCAGCAGTTGGAATCTGGATGATGTGGAGTCCAGCAACAGCAGAAGAGCTACCCGGTTATGGGAAGAAAAGAGAAGGCTTTTATCAGACCTTGAAAGTTTCAGACCTAGGCCTGGATTGGAGGACAGATATCTGTGGGAGGGGATCTATAGTGTCCAATCTGGATATAACAGAATTTTAAATTTTGAAGAGGGATGGAGACATGATTCCATTGACAAGAAGATATGGTTGCTAAAAATTCCTCTCAAGGTACAAATTTTCCTTTGGCTGTGCAGGAGAAATGGGTTAATCACAGGTGATCTACGCCATAGAAGATTGGGTACTGATCATCATGTGTGTTTTTTATGTGAGATGAGCACTGATAATGTAAATCACCTTTTCTCTTCTTGCCTTGTCACTGATGTCATCTAGAAAAAAATTTGTCAGGAGCCATTACCAGAGTGGGATTCTATTTGGCATGGTTTTGAGGTGAGAGGGAAACCACATGTCCACATGGCTGCTACTTTTTGGTGTGTATGGAAGGCAATGAACGAGAGACTTTTTCAGGAGAGGCTGGTATGTTGTGAGAATATTGTAAGAGAGTACTGGTCCCTCATACATTCTTGGGGATCCTTTTTGTAATCTCCCTTGCTTTGCACATAATATACTGCTCCGGACTGCTCTTGCAAGACAATAGCTCTCCTTTTTGTTTCAAAAAAATAAATAAATAAGTTAATAAGTTAATTAAGTAATTTATTAACTTAAAATAAAATAAATTAGTAATTTAAGTTAATAATGAAGTAATATATAATGTACACTTATATAGTAGTATGTTAAGTATTTTTAACTTATTTATACTATATTATAGCATTTATAAATTATTTATGTGTAAGCCTAACTTAAACGTGTATTTAAATATATATAAATTGAAATAAAATGTGTAATAAATAATTTATTATATAAATTAACTATGTATTAAGTCAATTGTATAATTAATTATCTAATTTATACTTTAATTAAGAAATTAATACATAATTTAACATGTGCAAACCATCAACTTTGACTAATTTTTTTATATAGCTAATTAATTTATTTCTTTAAATTAATTATACCAGTATGTAGCCCTATATAAGGGCTTTGTAATTATGAAATTTATTTTTAATTTATATTAAAATATGGCCCTCAAATCGAGGGCAAAATCTCCTCAATCAGGACACACTGTAGCGCTAATAGGCATTGAAAGAGTCATGTGGGAAAGTCCTACATCGGAAGCAGCAAGAGCTCCACACCTGTATAAATGGCCTTTACGTTGCAACTCTCTTAGTCGTTAACGCATGGTGCAAACATGAGCATAGAGGTTTGGTTATTCTCGCGACGCATGCCGTGTACTCTTTCGGGCTTGCGTAGGTGTGTGTGTGGGCGTGTGAGTGCGTGTGAGCCTGGTATTGGGCTTGAGAATGCATAAAAATTTATCTAATCTAAACAAGGGTTGGCCCACCAGTAGGAGTCTGGTCCCACTCATATGGATGTTGCGTATCCTTCGAAAATGGTTGGCTCGTCCATTAAACCAATTTCTGGTCTTGAATGAACAGTGCGCGCGTCAGTGTGTTATGAGAGTAGAGCACCTAAATTTTGCTAAATGCCTAAAGAAGAAAAGAAGAGGAAGAGAGAAGGAGACGCTCAAGCGACTAACACTACTAGAAAAATGGGTTATGCTATCGGTTACTTGCCGTCAATTATTTAAACTGACAACAAAGATCTTTTTTCCGTCGCTTATTCAAATAAGCGACGGCAAAGGTCAGTACTCGACCTACCATCAACTGAAGAAAGCCGATTGGGCGTGCAGTGGTTATTAATATTTACCATCGGTTGATTAAGCGACAACAAATATATTTTTATCGTCAGTTATTAGAAGAACCGATAGTGAAAAGCTGGTTAAAATTTAATCGTTAATAGTAGGAGGGATTTGTAAGTTTGGTCGGTTATTGTAATAAACAACGGCAAAAGTGGGTAAAAATTACAGGTCAAAATTTTAGGCGTAATGATGTATATCCTTTGCTGTCGGTTGAGGGAATAAGTAATGGTAAAAAAAAGTATAAAATTTGCACCTGAAATTTGGGCAAGATTAGTGACTTATACCATTAGTTATTGGATTAAACGACAGTAAAAGCTAGGTTAAATTTAGCGACGAAATTTTGGCCACGATGGAGAGGGAATCGACATTATCATTTGCCGTCGATTTTTGAGAGAACCGACCGCATAGGTTCCCAAATCTATTTAGGCGTTGCGGCCTACTGTTCATCTTCCTCCTCCAAACCCTCGCGCCACCCCCCTCGCATCGAGCATCTCCATGTGGTCCTCCTCCTCAGGTGAATCCCTGTCCTTGTCATCGTCGTCCCCCCTCCTTCTCCTTCTCCTCCTCCGCACACTGCTCCCCTCCTCCTCTGCGATTGCTCACCCTACTGCTCCTCATCCTCTGTTGGTCCTCGCCCTCCTCCTCCTCCACCAGCGCCCTCGTCCTCCTCCTCTCCGGCCCGACGACGCCCTCCTCCTCCTCTTCCTTGGTTCTAACCCATCCTCCTCCTCCTTCTCTTGCACCCCCCTCCTCCTCCTTTGCTTGCACCCCCTTCCTCCTTGGTTCCTAACCCTCCTCCTCCCCACCGACATGCCGGTGCCACCCTCCTCCTCCTGACCATCCCCTCCTCCTCCTCAGCTCCCCCCTCCTACTCTACTTCCTTAGCAAGCCCCTCCTCCTCCTCCTCCTCCTCCTGACCCCGTCGTCCTACTCCTCCCCATCCTGTTGCCCTACTCCTCCTCCTTTTCCTACTACCGACCTCCTCCTCTTCCTCCTCATCCTACTGCCCCCTCCTCATCCTCCTTCTCTTATCCCTACTGCTGCCCAACGGCCTCCTCTTCCTCTTCCCCCACTACCCCCTTCCTCGTCCTCCTTCTCCTATTGCTGCCTATGCGGCTAGCCTTTATCCCCCTCTTCCTTTTGTCCTCCTCCTCTCCCCCCTCCTATCGCCCTCCTCCTCCTCCTATTGCCGCCACTGTCATCACCTCTATTTTATAAGTTGTAAATTTTTGAATAATATGATAATTGTTATTTAATTAATTGTGTTTATGAAATTATAGGTTATCGGTGACGATCATTCTCGGAAGTTGTAGTCGTTGGAGGTATAATTTTAACTTTTTTTTATTGTAATAATATTTTAGGCTTTTGTTAGATGGTGTGGCTTGTATGATTCATTGTGAATGTGAGGTGCGCCCACTTGTTTGATTGAATGAAATTTAATGTTGGGTGTGTCCACTTTTATGATGAGTATTATTTTACTATGCAGGTTTAAAGAAAACTGAAAATATAATAAGTCTGTCAAATTTTTTTTTTAATAGTTTCAATGTTTAGTTGGGATTAATATATGTTATTTAGGTCTGGTATTAGGTTATGTATATGGCGCTTGGCCTAGGGTTTTAGGATTCGAGTTGGGAGAGGGTTATGATGGTTGGGTTGGGCAAGGGTTTAGACGTTTGGTTTGGGTCAGGGTTAGGGTTTTCACTTGCTCTGGCCCTTGGTTTGCATGTTTAGTTTAGGTTAAGGTTTAAGATTATAATTATAATTTTTTATTTAATTAATTTTACTTTTCAAATTGCAGGTTATCAGTGTCGAGTACACTCAAAGGCTTCAGTAGTTTGAGGTATATATATATATAAATTCAATCTTTTTAATTTAATTGAATGATATTTTAGTTTTTTGGTAATTTTTTTTAATGTTTAAATTAGTTATTTTTAGATACACACATTTGCTAAAGAAGATATATGCACGTAATGCTAAACATTAGGTATTCTAACCCCTATGGTAAAAGTCCTCCGAATCAAATTGTGTTCAAATTACTCGCCTGTTGAGACTTATGATTATGTTATACAGAAAATGCAAGAAGTGTATGTATACCTCACTTACACGCATGGTGTATTTTCTTTGTATAATGCCATAAGACTCGATCGACTTTAGTTCGGTGAAGTACCGAACTAAAGAAGGTCCTTAAAGATTTGATGATAACTTAGTTTTGCTCGTTACATGTAATCTTGTGCGGTGAAATTTCGGTTGCTTTTTTCTACTCTTCTCTAGTATACCAACTAATCTTATCTAGTTTCCTACGGTGCCCTTAATTGGGTGTTAAAGGAAATCTAGCTAAGGTTAGTATTTGGGAGTATATTGGAGAAGTGTGGAGAGATGCTGCCGAAATTTCACCGCACTAAGGTTACATGTAATGAGCAAAGCTAAGTTGTCATCAAATCTTTTAGGATGGGCTATAAAGTAAAAATCTTAATCAACATGCACGTCATTTGGTCATTTCCCTTCCTAATAAGTGATTTGTTTACATTAAATTTTAGGTTATAATGGATAAATCTTGGATTGGATTACGGGGTTTAGATTACACCAGATATAAGGATGGAGTAATTTCATTCCTAGATTGGGCCTTTCTTGATGATAGGAAGATATTTAGGCGAGGAGGTCAACTTGATAATATCTTCTACCAATGTAGAAAATGTTTAAATAGTTCCTTTCATGATCGTAATACTGTACTCGAGCACTACATTTGTAATGGGTGGTGGCAGCATTACACTACTTGGGTAGCTCATGGGTAGCATGATGAGAAGCTCATCATGATCTCTAATTACTCCTAATTAGCTAGTCTTCCTAGTTAATTAGCTAGGATTATGTGAATTTATGGGTTAATTATTAAATAAGAGATAAATAGTAAAGGATCTTAAAATAAGTTTAAAATGCTATATTATCATCCAATTAATATTATTAGTAATCTAATTAATAATTGGACTCGAAATATTACTAATCATTCATCTAATTAATATGTTAACTAACTTAAGCATAATATAAACCTAAGTATGTAATAACTTAAGTAACATTAAATAAATTAATCTAAAAAGGTAAAAAATGTAAATTCAAGGTCTAAATATAATATTTGTCTTATTTATAATTATATATAAAAAGTTGAAAAAGATCTAAATTAAAATAAACCTGGAAAACCTGAGTTTATATTTTGGTCCTTATATTTCACTTCAATCGGGTCCTTATTTTCCATTCAGGTCCTTAAGTTTCATCACGAACAAGTCCCTGGACTTCTTCTTCTCTTCTTCACCCGACTGGACGGCTGACGACTAAAGGTGCAGCCACCGCTTGATCACCGCCAATCCGATGTCATCTCTTCTTCTCCAAGCTCTTGGAGCTTGCGCTCACCATCCCATTTTCATCCACCGGTCTAGATGATGCCTTTATCCTAATTTAGGGTTGGAGATAACCTCACCGACGTCGGAGAAGACGCCGGTGGTTATCCTCCTCCTAGCTACAATCACGTTCAGATTCCACCTCCTTCTTAGTCGTCGTCGACTATAAATACCCCTTAACCCCCCTGATTTCCACCAAGTTGGCTCCCTTCCCTCTTCTTCACTGTAGCCGACCCAATAGGTTATTCACTTCGCAACTCCAGCAATCTTCCACCACCTTATCCGACTTCCTCCATCCACTTTTATCAGCTTTGGAACTTCGTCGAAGTCAGCCGCATCTCTTGACACAAGCGCTGACTAAGGAGCCTCCTCTGCTTCACCTCACAGCCGCCGCCGGAGATCTTTCGACAACCCTCTGATTTCCTCCTCCGTCATGAGCCGTCGACGGAGATCCTCTGACCCCTTCGTCTAGGTAACAGTAAACTAGGACTAGGAGTAGGAGTAGGATAGTTTAGTTAGTTAGTTAGGTAGGTTAGTTAGCCGTAATGTAAGATTTAAATTTCTTCTTCCTCGACTCCGGCGAGCTCCTTGAGCTTGTCATAGCATTAATTTTGTCTTTTTGAATCACCGTTCATCTTCCTCTATCTTCCATGATCACTTCTATCACATTTAATTACTTATCTAATCACTAATTTCCCTAAACCACTTCCACCTCCACCGACTACTTATGTTGTCCATGGCAGTAGTAGTTGACCTAATATGCACTGGTGTCTTCTGTCGTTCGTATGCTGCGTTTCTTGCTCTTAATGATTAATTCGTTATAGTATATTACAAACAACGGTCGCCAGTTTACAATTTATTACTCGGAATTAAAACTTTCCCGAGGTCGAACTCAAGGAGCACACGTAATTCTAGAAACATAATTTCACAATTCTGTTACAAAAAGAATAAAAGAGAGAGAGTGTGAGTGAGCAAAAGTTCTCTTTTTGGCTTTTTCTTCTTCTCTCTTCTTCTTCTCTTTCAGTCGGTTCTCTTCTTCAGTCTACCTTCTTCTTTCTTCTTCTTTTTCTTTGCTGCAACTTCCTCCTCTTTCTTTCTTTCTTCAGTTGCTGCGTCCTTCTTCTTCTCTGATTTTCTTCTTTCTCTTTTCTTCCTTGATCTGGACATCTGATTCTTCACGTCGGATGCCTTAACGGCGCTGTTGCTACAGTGCCCCTGCTATCTTCTTTTCTCCTGTAGCTTCTTCTTCTCTTCGCTGTAGCCTCTCCTTTGCTTTCTTCTTCTGCTGCAGGAGCCTCTTTTTCTCTTTCTTTTCTCTCTTTTCTCTTGGCTTCTTCTGTTCAGCAGAGGCTCCCTCCTTCTCTTTTCCTTTCTTTTTCTCTGGCCCTTCCTTCTTCCTCAGCTCCTTCCTTCTTCCTTCTTCTTCTTCCCTATTGCTGCTTCCTTGCGGCTAAGTCCTTGCCGCCCTTCTTCTTCTTCTTTCCTACCTGTTCCCTACACACACAAACGAAGCAAAACCTACCCCTACCATTCCCGTGTGGCTCTCTCTCTCTCTCTGAATCTCTCTTGGGTACGCTCTCCCAGAGTTAGGTTATCGGGTCGATCGCGTGCCCGGTTCCAGGCGCACCAGCGTGGGTGTGGTGCGCAAGGAGTGCATAGGAGTGAGGGCTAATCGGGTCGCGAGTCAGATCCGTGTGGGCAGTGCCGCGGACGAGACCCAGTGGATAGGTGAGGAGGGACCTCACCCCAGTGTTTCGAGGCAAACAACCTAGAACACTTTTTCAATTTATGTGTGGGCGTGCGCCCACACACTTTCGAGGTGGGACTAAAGTCCCACCTGCTGCTATGCGCACCTGCAAGCAGGAAGCTTCGAGCAATTGGGGCAGCAATGAAGGCTTGCGACCCCAATTGAAGACCTAGGCACACTCGCGGAAGTCTTCCGCATCGCCTAGGGCTTGCGCCTAGAGTTGAAGAGGCTTGGAGCAGCTTGCAAGCTTGCTCCAAGCTTGTTGTCAATGGTGGCAAGGGGGCGCGACCTGAAAACACTAAAATGGCCTCGCGGCCACGTCAGAAACCTCAAGGAACTTCGCCAGAGCACGGCGAAGGCAGTGCGGGGGTCGGCGTGGCGTGGGGAGGCCAGAGTGTGTGTGCCTAGGGCACACTGTGTGCATGAGAGTGGGTATGTTTGGGGGGTGTACTGGGTGTGTGGAGTGGTGGTGTGAGTGGGGGAAATGCTTGAGTGGAGTGAGGGGAAGCTTATGGGCTTGTCGGCGAGGGGTGGGATGGCCTGTGGAGGTGGAGTGACCTCGCCGGAGTTGGTGGTCGGAGGTGGAACAGATGGGGGTGGTAGTGGCAGTCGAGGGGTTAAAAGTGACAATTGAAGAGGGGGAAATTAAGAGGAGAGTAAGAGGGAGAGTTTGACCTATTTAACTGATGAAGGGTGGGGGGGGGGAGGAGGCGCTTGGCACTTGTCTGCCGATGCTGGAGACGAAGGTGCCCAGAGGGGAGTAACGACATCGAGGAAGAGGTGGGAAGGCGCCAGCTGGTGCGGCCTGGCGCGGGAAGATGAGGCGGAGTGAGCTCTGCTGCAAGCATGGCAGCAGGGAGACGAAAGGAGGAGGAAGGGTCACCGAAGCCTACGGGCGTTTGACCATGGGAGGAGGAGACGAAGTTTGGGGGGAATCCTCGGCTAAATCAGGCTTGCCCGAAACGTCAGCCCCTACCGCTTCTTATAAAGGTGCTGGCGAGAAGAGGATCTCGAGGGAGCGACGTGGGGAGCTCGCTGGAGAATGGCCGGAAAGCAGATCCATGCTTTTCGTGCGTTCGCATGAGAGGCATGGGCAGTTGCAGGTCAAAGGGGAGGGTCCCTGAGAAAGAGGACGACGCAGGGAACCCCCCTTTCATTCCTAAGAGCGGCCCCCATACCCTGCGTGGTACCATCCTCCGCGTAAGGTCGTCGGAGGGATGGGCACCTGCGTGGAGTGGTAGAGGGGCCATTCTGCAAAGAACGAAAGAGAAGATGGGGGGCTAACTGCAAGGGTTCAAAAAGATAAGGGTCAAAAAGTAATTCAAGAGGACCAATTTGTAAAGTTGGTCAAAATGGTCTTATCTTAGGCCTAAATTTTTGTACCAACCTAATTTGACCCAAAGGAATCTAATGGTGAGGTTTTATTTTAGGTTTGACCACGTTTGATTGATCAATTTTCACAAAAACCCAAATTAGGTCAAAAATTGGGCATGGTTCTCAATCAAGTCAAGATAAGTCCCAAAGGCCAAATTGAAGGTTCTAAACCCTAGAGAATATTTTTTTATGAATTTTAGAGGGTTTAGTTGATTTTTATCCTACCTGAAACCTCGTGAATTAAAGCGGGTTTGTTTCAAGGTTACCGAATGTCATTTAATTCCTAGAAGTTGTTATAACCCTTTTCAGATCAGGTCATTCCACTTCCTTCCTTATTAAGCTCATTTGACCTGTGTTTAGACCCTTAGACACCCTGTTTGTGTACTGCATTGTTAAAATTACAGTTTTACCCCTTATTAATTATTTTATTCTTAAATTTGGAATTCTCTGAGTTGGGACTTTTCCTTAAGTTTTGTAGGAGCTTTTGCACGCTTATTTAGATCAAATTGTGCTAGATAAGGTTCATGATGAGGCTCTCATCATACCCCCATGCCTAGCTTTTGCTAGTCCTTTAGCAAAATTTAAGGTTTTAACCCTTGTTCTAGACCATGAATTTCTTATCAAGCTTAGATAAGTGCTTTTTTCTCTTATATCCTTAATTAAGTCAGAATGCCAATCATAGGCCTAAAAGGTACTTTAGTACCAACCAAGATCCAGATCTGTCTAACTTTAGCCTCAGTTTTTAGCAAAGGTTTTTAAGGCTTACAGGAACTAACCTAAGGTTTATTGGACTTCGTGGTTAAAGTACCCGTGCTTGAGATAATTTTAGCCTTGGTTCAGTTCGTAGTGTGTTTTATAAGAGAGAGACAGAAGATTTATATGTTTGGAGAGTTTTCTCTCTCTTTTTCTTTTTAATTCTAGGCCAGGATTGGCTTCACAACACGATCTGTATTGGATTCCTTGTCCCCATCATCAATCCTCAAGGGTTCTTGGCAGTTGATGCTTCGAGATAGCATCGCCCATGGTAACCCCCAGAACCCTGGCTTTCGAGATTTCGAGATAATCCCATCCATGGTGTTCCGTGGTCGAATTCAGACCCTGGCAATTGACACTTCGTGATAATGCCATCCATGGAATCTGAACCGTCAGAATGCTTACATGCCCCCAGTAGGATATGTAAATATCCTAAGAGACAAGCACCGAGGAGATGATATGTTGTTACACATCTTTGAGGGAAGTTTCCCACCTCTCCGCGCTGGGAACTCATCCAAATCAACTTGTGTTGATCGACTGCTCTTAATCTAGGTGACTTTTCAGAACATTTTGAAACGCTTTTGCATGATTTTGATACTTATGCTTACTGAACCAGACTGTGTGTGTGAATTTGGGTGCTTAGGTTACTGAGTCCCGTAAACCAAAGGTTAGTTAACGAGGCCGAATACTCCCTAAACCTTAGACCTAATACTTTAGCTTTTCATTTTCCTCAACCTCTTGAGGAATATATAGATCTTAATGGGTACTAAGAGTCTATCCAAGAATACCTAAGATTTACGTTCTTACTAATCTTGCTGTTCACTTTCCTTTTCTTTTCCTTAATGTGGTCCAGAACTTGGGTTAATTCCTTAATTTCTTACTAATAACTATCTCTTTTCTTTCATTTTGTGCTCCTTTTTATCATTTTGTTCTTTTTCGCCTCTTCCACAAGAATTTCTTTCCTCCTCTAACTTTTTTTTTAATTTTTATGGAGTTTTTGGCATATGTGAATTTTTTTGTTGAAACCTTTTCTTATGAGTTTTTATTCATTTTGCACTTTCATACCCCCTCATGCCTAAGATTTGCAATGTCCTCATTGTAAATTAGGAGGGTTTTTTATTGAGCTTGGTTCATGCATTAGGACAGGTATTTTGGTGAGTGGATGGGTCGGGGTGACTGTTGCGAACAATTTCTAATCTTAGATGCGAGCATCCGAGGTAGAATCGGCTGTCCTAAATGATGAACCTAAAGTGCAAAGAAGTATCAGAAAAGGTTTCAGGTTTTTGGGAAAGAATGACTGGCTGCCTCCTGATGAGAACCTCATCATGAGCCATAACTAGCTCATTTTGACCTAATACAAAGGATAAAAGCTCCTACATATCTCAAGGAAAGGCTTAACTCAGAGAATTCTGAGTTTGAGAAGAAAATAAGTCATAAGGGGTAAAAATGCAATTTTACCAGTATAATTTGCATACAGGGTAATTCAGGGCCCAAACATAGGTCAAAGCAGCTTAATAAGAATAAAAGTGGGATGAAATGATCTAGCAAGGGCTACAGCAATTCCAAGAAACTAAATGATAATCTGTAACCCTAAAATAACCCATTTCAATTCACGAGGTTCAAGGCAAAGTAAAAATAGAATAAACCCTCTAAAATTCATAGAAAAATAATCTCTAGGGTTTAGAACCTTCAATTTGGCCTTCAAAACCCATTTTGACCTACATTGAGAACCATGCCCAATTAATAACTTAATTTGGGTTTTCGCATAAATTGACCGGTCAAACAAGGTTTAATCTAGAAATGAAATTCACCATCAGATTCCTTAGGTCCTAATCAGTCATGTATAAAAACTTGAGCCTAAGAAGAAACCTCCTTGACCAACTTTACACTTTGGTCCTCATATATTTACTTTTTGGCCCTCAACTTTTGAACCCTCGCATTTTGGCCCCTAACTCTCCTTCGTTCTTTGCGATCAGGTCCCCCCTGCAAAACCTGCCACCACCATGCTCCGGCGACCTTGCGCGGAGCATGGCGCCGCGCAGGGTGAGGGGGGGACCTGGCAAGTAAACCGGGGGTGCCCTGCGTCGTCAGCCGTCGCAGGGACACCCCCTTGGTCGTTGTAACCCACCATACCGGCCGTGCGAACGCACGGACGGTATGGGTTTTTGTTTCCGGCCATCCTCCGGCGAGGGAGACACGTCGTCTCCCTCCGCCTTCCTCCCTGTTTTGATCCCTATAAATACCCCCCGTTGCTCCACCGACCGGGGCAGCTTGGATCTGACGGAGAAAATCCCCAACTTTCCTCTCTTCTCTCTCCGGCAGACGCTCACCAGCTCCGGCGGTTCCTCCCCCTCCACCTCTTCGCTCTGCCGCAATACCAGCAGCAGAGACTTCCTCCCCTGCTCTTCCCGCGCCACGCCGCACCCAGCTGGCGCCTCTCCGGCTCTCTGCTCGCCGCCGCCCCTTTCCCTGAGCATCGTCTTCTCCGGCGACAGTCGATACGACTGTCGCCCTGTTCCTCCCCCTTCGTCCCTGCAAGTAAGCTAGAACTACTCCCCTTCTTCTCCTCTTTCTTCCCCCGTTTTCAATTTATTCAATTAAGCTCTCGACCGACCCTGACCATCGTCACCCCCTTCGTCTCCGGCCACCCTCCGGCGAGATGCTCCCATCGCTCCACAGCCTCACACACCTCGCCGACCTTCACCGAACCTCCGCCTCATCACACTGAGCACCCCCCACCCCTTCACTGCCACTCCACACCTCCGTAACGCTTCCCCCAACAAACCCATCCTCCGACCAACAGTCCGACCTAGGGCAGCCCTTGCACGCCGCCCCACGCCTCGCCACCACCCACACGAGCTTCGCCGCACCCTGGCGAAGCTCCCGACACTTTCTGATTAGGCCGAGAGGCCGTTTTCTTGTGAACAGGCCACCCGACCTCCGCCGCCATTGCCGTGCAGAAGGAACTGCTTCCGCCTGCAGCTACAGGCGCGCCACGCTCAGCGCCACGCCCAGATTCAACTCCCAGGCCTTGCGAGGCGTTTCGACAAAACACCAGGCTCGCAGCTAAGGCAGAAGGCTTCGCGTGACGCCGCGATCTCCCGCTGATTTCCCCGCTGCGGGCGCGCAATTGAGGTGGGACATTTAGTCCCACCTCGGAAAAGCCTGGAGAGGCGCAGCGATATAAGATGCAAAAGTGCTGGAGGCTTACTGCCTCAGCACACGGGGTGAGGTCCCCTTCACCCGCCCGGTTACCCGGTCTCGTCCGCGCTCACGCCCCGCGGACCTGACCCGACTTAAGACTGACCTGCACTCCTCGCCCACCACGCACGCCGGTGGGCCTGGACCCGGGCCTGACCCGAACCCGATTACCCGGCAGCTCTGGGAGAGCTTTCCCAAGAGTGGTTTCAGAGAGAGAGAGACGCGGGGGGAGAGGGTAGAGTAGGTTTTGTTCTCTGACGTAAGCTCTGAAGTGTGCAGGCACAGGTGAAGAAGAAGAACCGCGGAAGAAGAAGGAAGCTGACTGTAGCAACAGGCAGTTTAAGTCGTCTGATTTGGAAATCAGACGACGTCCTGAAGGGAAAAGAAGAAAGACGGAAGAAGATCTGAAGAACAACAGAAGAAGGCGAAGCAGAGGAGAACACAAAAGAACAAGGGAAGAACTGAAAGAAGAAAAACAAAGAAGAAAGAAGAAGATCTGAAGAAAGACAGAAGAAAAAGGAGGAGCAGGAACAGCAGGAAGAAGAAGAAGGAGATCTAAAGAAAGAAAGAAAGAAGAGCATCACCTCTGCAGAACAAAGAGAAAAGAAGACAACAAATTCTTTCCCTCTCTCTTTCTTTTTGTAAAAGAAACATGTATATCTCTAGAATACAACTTGCTCCCTGAGTTCGACCTCGGGAACTCTTTTATTTTCCGAGTAAAAAAAATTTATATATTTGAAATGTTGGTAATAACTGGCTATACTACAACGTTATAACAATAAAACCCGGTTGTCCCAACGTCTTCATTTTGGCGCCGCTGCCGGGGAGCAACGGCTATTCTAGAGGTAAACATTCCTGTTTCTTTTTTTTAATTTCTGATAATCTCCTCTCTTTTGTGCAGCTACAGGAACTCAAGAAGACAAGCAACCACACGACAACCACTCCGAAGACAGGTAAATTTTTCCTCTCACTATTAACCCCTAAACTCTAAAGAGGAAGAAAAGAAAAGAACAAGCAATATAGGGCTAACCTGTCTTCCATACTTAGTAACCATAAAGAGTTGCATGTTTTCAACTCATCACTCCTGCACACTATTAAGGGTATTTAAGGGCTAACACATTCTTGCTTGAGCCCTAATTGCCCAACAAAGAGTTAAATGGACCAAGTAGAGCCAACATAAGGTCAAACATTAGGATTTCAGTAGAGACACACCCCTTAATCAAGAATTGAGGAAATCCAAAAGAGGTGTGCCCAAGCCATTGATTGAAAATAATTAACAAGAAAAATCCTAAACAATTGGCTCTCTCTAAACACTTGAACCCTAAAAGACAAGACCTGAAAGCTCTCAAAGAAAACAAGAGGAAAAGTTGACCCCTTTGGGTCAACCAACCTTAAATTAGGTCACTCTTTGCACTTAAAAAGACTAAAAGTTCAAGTGAAACCTTAAGCACCCTGATCTTAAAATTGGTAGACTTAAGAGGTCAAGATCCCCATTCTGGTCTACCTGGAACCGCAGTGACAAGAGAGGTCGGGTGGGGGAAACCCTGTAACCCGTGGGGACGCTCTACCGTGTAGGGGTCTTCGTGGGACTCTCCCTCTCTGGCTGCCCAGGTAATTCTCAGGTGGACGATCTTTCTGATCAAGGGGTCCATCTGCCCCGCACCTCTATAGTCACCCAACACATTTTTGGGTGTCTTGATTGGGTCCAGCACCTTCTAAACTTACCTCTTCCAACAGTGCATGTACGGAAGGAGGTCCCTAAGACCACCCTTAAGACCTCCTTTAGAAATTCGCTCTCGTCAAGTCCAAGCCTCGACGCCCGTGTTTGTGCAGCAACACCCTCACATTATTCTCTCTTCTGATTCAGAACCAAGTTCTTCTTCTTCCCCCATCATGGCTCAGCCAGTTGAGGAAGAAAATAATCTGGAACACCAGCTCCAGCGACTCAATGACCTCTTCCAAAACTTCGTGCACCCACCACAGCGTCCTATGATGCGGGACCACTACAATCCTGCTGCGGTGGCCATTGAGCCTCGAGTCAGAATCCCGACTGGAGGACCTGATTCTGAATTAAAGCCCAACATGATTCATGCTATACCTAAATTCCATGGGCTTAATTCTGAAGATCCCTTCCAGCACATCAAACAGCTAAAGCATCTGGCCCACACTTTTGGATCAGATGCGCAAAATCGGGATATTCTTCTCATGAAGATGTTCTCCTTTTCTCTTATGGACAAGGCCGCCCATTGGTATCAAACTCAGACCCGGCCGATCAACACTTGGGAAGAACTTCAATCCGAATTTTTGAAAAAGTTTTTTCCCGTTGGTCGGACCAACGCCTTGCGCCATCAGATTACACACTTCACTCAACAATCAGGAGAACCTCTCCATGAGGCATGGGATCATTTTCAGGATCTCATGAGAAAGTGCCCCCATCACGGAGTTCCTAAATGGGAACAAGTCCAATCTTTTTACCAGGGACTCCGTGAGGACATCCGCCTTTTCGTCAATGCAACTTGCGGAGGAAACATCATGGGTCAACATGAAGACACCGTATGGGAGATTCTCGAAAACATGTGCGAGAACTCCATCAACAATGACTCCATGGGATTATTCGACAGGACGAATACCCGCGCAGCGACGAATCTTAAGGGAGCACATGAGACGCAGGGCCTGTCCGCATCAGTCGACCTGGAATTAATGGCCAGTCGATTGGACAAGGTCTCAATCATTGAAAAGAAGGTGGATGAGCTGACTCAGCACTTGCAGCGAGCCACCTCCGCGCGTAACTCCTTTGCACAACCTCCTTCCACACAGGAGACTGTGCAAAACATCCTCCATCGATCTTCCCCTGGGATGGATCCATATCCACCCCCATCTGATTCCTGGACTGGAAGATCATCCGATCCTTTCTACACCAGCCGAGGGAACTCCATTCCCCCTTTCCCTGACTCTCAGGAGGTTCCTCAGACCTGCGAGGACCTCAACGCCATCCAGAACGACCCATTCTCCAACACTTACAACCCTGGATGGCGAAACCATCCCAATTTTCAGTGGGCAGGAAATTCCCAAACTCAAAGACCACCTTTTCAGTCCCGCCCACAGCCCCCTCGTCATTACCAGCCGCCTCAGCCTCGGCCCAACCCTACTTATCCATCAGGGCCAAATCAGGATCAAATGTCCCTAATCCTTCAGACTCTGGCTGACATTCAAAAAACGAATGCGGCTATTCAAAAACAGCACAAGGACGAGCTTACTGAAGTTAAAACTCAACTGGCCCAGTTGGCAAATTCTCGCCAGCCAGGCACACTCCCTTCCCAACCTCTTCCTAACCCAAATAACGTGCCAACCCAGAAGCGCGTTATGAATCCAAATTTAGGCCACGCTCAATGGATTTATCAGGCCCCTACTGCTCCATCTCCAGACGAGATGGAAGCCTCAACTTCTTATGCGGATTTTCAGCAGCAGCCACCCCTCCTACCAAACCCAAACCAAAATCAGGCCGGATTAAATTCTGTAACAACACGTAGTGGTAAAACAACTCAAGACCCGCATTATCCAAACCACTCCAAGCCTGATAACCATGACCCTAGGATAGTTATCCAAGGTACCGCTGTTCCAGATCCACAACCTGGACCTATCCTAGAAGAACCAACCAAGATCCCGTTTCCCGAGGCCCTGACCAAGGGAAAGAAGACCACAAAACCCGTGGCCCCTGAGGAGGACCTGGTCAAGCTCTTTGAGCAGGTCCACATAAACATCCCCTTGATGGATGCAATCCGCCACGTACCAGCTTACGCACGATTTTTAAAGAATATATGTACACCCCAGCGTAAGCCGCGAACCAAGGGAGGGAGCCCAATTGTTCTGTCAGAACAAGCCAGCTCTGTAATCCTCAGTAGACTCCCACCCAAGGCAAAAGATCCTGGAACTCCCCTGATTTCCTGTAAGATAGGTGGTACCCAATTTGATAGAGCTTTGTTAGACTTGGGTGCATCCATAAACCTGATACCCACATCCTTACTCGACCATCTAGAAGAATCTGAGCTAAAACCAACCGAGGTGACATTACAATTAGCAGATCGATCTATAAAGTCACCAAAAGGGATCCTCGAGGATGTTATCGTGAGAGTGCGGGATTTCTATTTTCCAGTGGACTTTATAGTCTTAGATATGGATGCACCTGAGAACCCTAGGGATACACCAATCATTCTAGGGAGACCTTTCTTGGCTACTGCTAGAGCCAACATCAGCTGTGAGGAGGGCCAAATAGAGCTTAAGTTTGGAGATCAAACACTGAAAATTGATATATTTAAGGCCCAACAAGGAATTAATTGCGGCGTCATCGAGCAAATTTGTGACATCAAGACTTTGGTTGATGAATCACACCTCCAGAATGACTCGAGTATGCCTCATCAACCACAGAAGGATCTTGACCCGCAAACAGAGGAGTCAAATCCAGATGTGAACAACCCAGTAACTCCCACCCTTGAACCTCACATCTATACTGAACCACCCGCTGCTGCTGAAAACCCCATCCTCGAACTGAAACCCCTTCCTGCTCACTTAAAATACGTCTTTTTGGGTTCTAATCAGACCCTTCCTGTAATTATCAATTCCAACCTCAGTCCTGAACAGGAATCCCGTCTGATTGTTGTCCTCCAGCAACATTGCAGAGCCATCGGATGGACTCTCGATGATTTGACTGGAATAAGTCCCTCTTATTGTACTCATCATATCTATTCAGAAGAGGGCACACGACCTTCTCGTGAAATGCAGAGACGCTTAAACCCCAATCTGCAGGAGGTCGTGAAAAAGGAGATCATCAAGTGGTTAGATGCCGGGATCATCTACCCGATCTCCGATAGTCGTTGGGTGAGCCCAATTCAGGTCGTGCCCAAGAAGGCAGGACTCACCACTATAACGACTGAGACCGGAGAAATCATTCCTACCCGATTAGCCAACTCGTGGAGAGTCTGTATAGATTACCGTCGACTCAATTCCTCCACGAAGAAGGATCATTTCCCACTACCCTTCATTGATCAAATTCTCGAAAAACTAGCGGGAAATAGGTTCTTCTGCTTTCTTGACGGGTACTCCGGTTATAACCAGGTGGCAATCCATCCTGAGGACCAAGAAAAGACCACGTTCACCTGCCCCTTCGGAACATACGCTTTCCGAAGGATGCCTTTCGGTCTTTGCAATGCACCCGCTACTTTTCAGCGATGCATGCTTGCCATATTCTCAGATATGGTAGGTGATTATCTGGAAGTCTTCATGGATGACTTTTCAGTTTTCGGAGCATCATTCGACGATTGCCTCCAACACTTGGTCCAGATACTCAGGCGGTGCATCGATGTGAATTTGGTTCTTTCCTGGGAAAAGAGCCATTTCATGGTGCCTGAGGGAATTGTCCTGGGACACTCAATTTCGGAGAAAGGTATCCAAGTGGATCGAGCTAAGGTTAATCTGATCTCTCACCTTCCTATGCCTAGCTCAATCAGGGACATCCGATCCTTTTTAGGGCATGTCGGTTTTTATCGACGATTTATCCCTGATTTTTCAAAAATCGCACGCCCCCTGACCACTCTTCTCTCCAAGGATGTTCCCTTCGAAATCTCCAAGGAATGCACTCAAGCATTTGAAATCCTGCGTGACCGAGTCACCCAAGCCCCGATCCTACAGTCCCCTGATTGGTCTCAACCCTTTGAGATCATGTGTGATGCATCCGACTCGCTGTAGGAGCGGTTTTGGGGCAGAAAAATGACAAGAAACCTGTGGTCATTTACTACGCCAGCAAAACACTCGATGAGGCTCAGCGTAACTATACGGTTACTGAGAAAGAGCTGCTAGCTGTAGTATTTTCCCTAGAAAAGTTCAGATCGTACCTTCTGGGTTCCCATGTCATCATATACTCGGATCACACAGCTGTGAGGCATCTCCTTGCGAAGAAGGACGCGAAACCTCGATTAATCCGATGGATCTTGCTGTTGCAAGAATTTGACCTTGAAATTCGCGACAAAGCGGGAAAGCAAAACGTGGTAGCTGATCACTTGTCCCGTCTTCCTTCTGAAATAATTGACCCTTCCGGACCCATCACTGAGCATTTTCCCGATGAGCACCTGCTGAATATTGGTACTAGCCTTCCATGGTTTGCTAATATAGTAAATTACTTGGCATCTCATCAGACCCCGTCCGATTGGCCGAAGGCCAAGAAAGACAAATTACGCTCCGATGCCAAGTATTACATTTGGGAAGACACGTACCTCTTCCGCATAGGTGCCGATCAGATCATCCGGAGATGTGTCCCGGAAGGGGAATTCAACAATATCCTCTCTTTCTGCCATGACCAGGCATGCGGTGGCCATTTTGCCGGGCATAAAACCGCATCAAAAATCCTCCAGTGCGGCTTTTACTAGCCCACACTGTTCAAAGACGCATACAATCACTGCAAGGCATGCAGTCGTTGCCAGACTTTGGGCAACATGAGCCATCGCGACATGATGCCTATGCAACCGATTCTAGTATGCGAAATCTTTGATGTTTGGGGGATTGATTTTATGGGCCCCTTTCCTGTTTCGGATGGTTTCGAATACATTCTGTTGGCTGTGGATTACGTGTCCAAATGGATCGAACCCATACCGACCCGAACCTGTGATCACAAAATCGTTCTCAAATTCATTCATCAACACATTTTCTAAAGGTTCGGGATTCCTCGTGCAATAATCTCTGATGGAGGGACCCATTTCACAAGTGCTCAGTTTAGGTCACTGATGACCAAATACGGGGTGTCTCACCGAATCTCTACTCCTTACCACCCCCAAACTAATGGTCTAGCTGAGCTGTCTAATCGGGAGATCAAGAAAATCCTGCAAGTCACTGTTCGACCTGACAGGAAGGACTGGTCGTCCCGACTTCCGGAAGCATTGTGGGCCTATAGGACCGCCCACAAGACCCAATTGGGCATGTCTCCCTTTAGACTGGTGTACGGAAAGGCATGCCACCTTCCCGTCGAACTGGAGCATAAAGCCTATTGGGCAGTACGGAACTGTAATCTAGATCTTTCCAAGGCTGGGACCCACAGAAAACTCCAAATCAGCGAGATCGATGAGTTACGCATAGACGCGTACGAGAACTCGCAAATCTACAAGGAGCGGGTTAAAGCCTTCCACGACAAACACATCTCGAGAAAGATCTTTCATCCTGGTCAAAAGGTCCTACTCTTTGATACCCGACTCAAACTCTTCCCAGGAAAACTGAGATCTAAGTGGGTCGGACCATATTTGGTCCGACAGGTTTTTGGAAATGGAGTAATCGAAATCAGTCCACTCAGCCACGATTCAGAACCTTTCATCGTGAACGGTCAGAGACTCAAGCCGTTCATCGATGTAACTTCTACTGATTTGGCTGAGGCATCTTATATCCTCCTTTCCCCTTGAGCTTATTGCGCCCAGCCGATGGCGTAAAACTCAGCGCTTAACGGGAGGCAGCCCGTCATTCTCTTTGAAAACCTGAAACTTGTTCTGACACCTTTTAGCACTCGAAGTTCACCCTTGTAGACAGCCGACCCCAACTCAGATGCCTGCATCTGGGATTTGAAATCGTCCGCAAAAAAAAAAAAAAAAAATTCAACCTGACCCATCCACTCATCCAAATTTCTGTCTTAAGGAATGAACTAAGACCCCCTAGGTTACAATGAGGACATTGCAAATCTTAGGCATGGGGGGGTATGAAAGTGCAAAACTTGTAAGAAAAGGTTTCAAACAAAAAAATTCACATATGCCAAAAACACCATAAAAATTAAAAAAATTTTTTCGGAAAAGAATAAGAGGAAAAGAGGAGAAGGAAATTTTGTGAAGGAGAAAAGAAACAAAATGAAAAAGGAGCACAAAATTATGAGAAAAAGTGATAGTCATTAGTAAGGAACTAAGGAATTAACCTAAGTTCTAGACCTCATTCAAGAAAAGTGCACAAAAAGATTAGTAAAGAATGCAAACCTTAGGCATTCTTGAATAGACTCTTAGTACCCATTAAGATCTGGACACTCCTCAAGAGGTTGAGGAAAATGAAAAGCTGAAGTATTAGGTCTAAGGCTTAGGGAGTATTCGGCCTCGTTAACTAATTTTTGGTTTACGGGGCTCAGTAACCTAAGCACCCTAATCTCACACACAGCCTGGTTCAGTAAGCGTAAAAATCAGAATCACGCAGAAGCGTCGCAAAATTCTGAAAAGAACACCTAGAATAGGAGCGGCCGATCAACACAAGTTGATTTGGACGAGTTCCCAGCGCGGAGAGGCGGGAAATCCCCTCGAAGATGCGTAGCAAAATATCATCTCCTCGGTGCTTGTCTCCTAGGATATTTACATATCCTACTGGGGGCATGTAAGCACTCTGCTGGTTCAGATTCCATGGATGGCATTATCTCGAAGTGTCAATTGCCAGGGTCTGGATTCGGCCACGGAACACCATGGATGGGATTATCTCGAAATCTCAATAGCCAGGGTTCCGGGGGTTGCCATGGGCGGTGCTATCTCGAAGCATCGATCGCCAGGAACCCTTGAGGATTGATGATGGGAGCAAGGAATCTGATACAGACCGTGTTGAAAAGCCAATCCTAGGCTAGAACTAAAAAGAAAAAGAGAGAGAAAACTCTCCAAACAGAAAAACTTTCTCTCTCTCTCTTACAAAACGCACTGCGAACTGAGCCAGGGCTAAAATCATTTCAAACACGGGTGCTTTAACCACGAAGTCCAATAAACCTTAGGTTAGTTCTTGTGGGCCTTAAAAACCTTTGCTAAAAGACTGAGGCTAAGGCTAGACAGATTTGGATCTTGATTGGTACTAGAGTACCTTTTAGGCCTATGGTCAGCATTCTAACCTAATCTATGCTCAAATAAAAAAGGCACTTATCTAAAACTATTAAAAACTTCATGGTCTAGAACAAGGGATTGAAACCTTAAGTTTTTGCTAAGGGACTAGCAAAAGCTAGGCATGGGGGTATGATGAGAACCTCATCATGAGCCATAACTAGCTCATTTTGACCTAATACAAAGGATAAAAGCTCCTACATATCTCAAGGAAAGGCTTAACTCAGAGAATTCTGAGTTTGAGAAGAAAATAAGTCATAAGGGGTAAAAATGCAATTTTACCAGTATAATCTGCATACAGGGTAATTCAGGGCCCAAACATAGGTCAAAGCAGCTTAATAAGAATAAAAGTGGGATGAAATGATCTAGCAAGGGCTACAGCAATTCCAAGAAACTAAATGATAATCTGTAACCCTAAAACAACCCATTTCAATTCACGAGGTTCAAGGCAAAGTAAAAATAGAATAAACCCTCTAAAATTCATAGAAAAATAATCTCTAGGGTTTAGAACCTTCAATTTGGCCTTCAAAACCCATTTTGACCTACATTGAGAACCATGCCCAATTAATAACTTAATTTAGGTTTTCACATAAATTGACCGGTCAAACAAGGTTTAATCTAGAAATGAAATTCACCATCAGATTCCTTAAGTCCTAATCAGTCATGTATAAAAACTTGAGCCTAACAAGAAACCTCCTTGACCAACTTTACACTTTGGTCCTCATATATTTACTTTTTGGCCCTCAACTTTTGAACCCTCGCATTTTGGCCCCTAACTCTCCTTCGTTCTTTGCGATCAGGTCCCCCCTGCAAAACCTGCCACCACCATGCTCCGGCGACCTTGCGCGGAGCATGGCGCCGCGCAGGGTGAGGGGGGGGACCTGGCAAGTAAACTGGGGGTGCCCTGCGTCGTCAGCCGTCGCAGGGACACCCGCTTGGTCGTTGTAACCCACCATACCGGCCATGCGAATGCACGGACGGTATGGGTTTTTGTTTCCAGCCATCCTCCGGCGAGGGAGACATGTAGTCTCCCTCCGCCTTCCTCCCTGTTTTGATCCCTATAAATACCCCCCGTTGCTCCACCGACCGGGGCAGCTTGGATCTGACGGAGAAAATCCCCAACTTTCCTCTCTTCTCTCTCCGGCAGACGCTCACCAGCTCCGGCGGTTCCTCCCCCTCCACCTCTTCGCTCTGCCGCAATACCAGCAGCAGAGACTTCCTCCCCTGCTCTTCCCGCGCCACGCCACACCCAGCTGGCGCCTCTCCGGCTCTCTGCTCGCCGCCGCCCCTTTCCCTGAGCATCGTCTTCTCCGGCGACAGTCGATACGACTGTCGCCCTGTTCCTCCCCCTTCGTCCCTGCAAGTAAGCTAGAACTACTCCCCTTCTTCTCCTCTTTCTTCCCCCGCTTTCAATTTATTCAATTAAGCTCTCGACCGACCCTGACCATCGTCACCCCCTTCGTCTCCGGCCACCCTCCGGCGAGATGCTCCCATCGCTCCACAGCCTCACACACCTCGCCGACCTTCACCGAACCTCCGCCTCATCACACTGAGCACCCCCCACCCCTTCACTGCCACTCCACACCTCCGTAACGCTTCCCCCAACAAACCCATCCTCCGACCAACAGTCCGACCTAGGGCAGCCCTTGCACGTCGCCCCACGCCTCGCCACCACCCACACGAGCTTCGCCGCACCCTGGCGAAGCTCCCGACACTTTCTGATTAGGCCGAGAGGCCGTTTTCTTGTGAACAGGCCACCCGACCTCCGCCGCCATTGCCGTGCAGAAGGAACTGCTTCCGCCTGCAGCTACAGGCGCGCCACGCTCAGCGCCACGCCCAGATTCAACTCCCAGGCCTTGCGAGGCGTTTCGACAAAACACCAGGCTCGCAGCTAAGGCAGAAGGCTTCGCGTGACGCCGCGATCTCCCGCTGATTTCCCCGCTGCGGGCGCGCAATTGAGGTGGGACATTTAGTCCCACCTCGGAAAAGCCTGGAGAGGCGCAGCGATATAAGATGCAAAAGTGCTGGAGGCTTACTGCCTCAGCACACGGGGTGAGGTCCCCTTCACCCGCCCGGTTACCCGGTCTCGTCCGCGCTCACGCCCCGCGGACCTGACCCGACTTAAGACTGACCTGCACTCCTCGCCCACCACGCACGCCGGTGGGCCTGGACCCGGGCCTGACCCGAACCCGATTACCCGGCAGCTCTGGGAGAGCTTTCCCAAGAGTGGTTTCAGAGAGAGAGAGACGCGGGGGGAGAGGGTAGAGTAGGTTTTGTTCTCTGACGTAAGCTCTGAAGTGTGCAGGCACAGGTGAAGAAGAAGAACCGCGGAAGAAGAAGGAAGCTGACTGTAGCAACAGGCAGTTTAAGTCGTCTGATTTGGAAATCAGACAACGTCCTGAAGGGAAAAGAAGAAAGACGGAAGAAGATCTGAAGAACAACAGAAGAAGGCGAAGCAGAGGAGAACACAAAAGAACAAGGGAAGAACTGAAAGAAGAAAAACAAAGAAGAAAGAAGAAGATCTAAAGAAAGACAGAAGAAAAAGGAGGAGCAGGAACAGCAGGATGAAGAAGAAGGAGATCTAAAGAAAGAAAGAAAGAAGAGCATCACCTCTGCAGAACAAAGAGAAAAGAAGACAACAAATTCTTTCCCTCTCTCTTTCTTTTTGTAAAAGAAACATGTATATCTCTAGAATACAACTTGCTCCCTGAATTCGACCTCGGGAACTCTTTTATTTTCCGAGTAAAAAAAATTTATATATTTGAAATGTTGGTAATAACTGGCTATACTACAACGTTATAACAATAAAACCCGGTTGTCCCAACGTCTTCATTTTGCAACAATAAAGAAGACGTTGGGACAACCGGGTTTTATTGTTATAACGTTGTAGTATAGCCAGTTATTACCAACATTTCAAATATATAAATTTTTTTTACTCGAAAAATAAAAGAGTTCCCGAGGTCGAACTCAGGGAGCAAGTTGTATTCTAGAGATATACATGTTTCTTTTACAAAAAGAAAGAGAGAGGGAAAGAATTTGTTGTCTTCTTTTCTCTTTGTTCTGCAGAGGTGATGCTCTTCTTTCTTTCTTTCTTTAGATCTCCTTCTTCTTCTTCCTGCTGTTCCTGCTCCTCCTTTTTCTTCTGTCTTTCTTCAGATCTTCTTCTTTCTTCTTTGTTTTTCTTCTTTCAGTTCTTCCCTTGTTCTTTTGTGTTCTCCTCTGCTTCGCCTTCTTTTGTTGTTCTTTAGATCTTCTTCCGTCTTTCTTCTTTTCCCTTCAGGACGTCGTCTGATTTCCAAATCAGACGACTTAAACTGCCTGTTGCTACAGTCAGCTTCCTTCTTCTTCCGCGGTTCTTCTTCTTCACCTGTGCCTGCACACTTCAGAGCTTACGTCAGAGAACAAAACCTACTCTACCCTCTCCCCCCGCGTCTCTCTCTCTCTGAAACCACTCTTGGGAAAGCTCTCCCAGAGCTGCCGGGTAATCGGGTTCGGGTCAGGCCCGGGTCCAGGCCCACCGGCGTGCGTGGTAGGCGAGGAGTGCAGGTCAGTCTTAAGTCGGGTCGGGTCGGGTCAGGTCCGCGGGGCGTGAGCGCGGACGAGACCGGGTAACCGGGCGGGTGAAGGGGACCTCACCCCGTGTGCTGAGGCAGTAAGCCTCCAGCACTTTTGCATCTTATATCGCTGCGCCTCTCCAGGCTTTTCCGAGGTGGGACTAAATGTCCCACCTCAATTGCGCGCCCGCAGCGGGGAAATCAGCGGGAGATCGCGGCGTCACGCGAAGCCTTCTGCCTTAGCTGCGAGCCTGGTGTTTTGTCGAAACACCTCGCAAGGCCTGGGAGTTGAATCTGGGCGTGGCGCTGAGCGTGGCGCGCCTGTAGCTGCAGGCGGAAGCAGTTCCTTCTGCACGGCAATGGCGGCGGAGGTCGGGTGGCCTGTTCACAAGAAAACGGCCTCTCGGCCTAATCAGAAAGTGTCGGGAGCTTCGCCAGGGTGCGGCGAAGCTCGTGTGGGTGGTGGCGAGGCGTGGGGCGGCGTGCAAGGGCTGCCCTAGGTCGGACTGTTGGTCGGAGGATGGGTTTGTTGGGGGAAGCGTTACGGAGGTGTGGAGTGGCAGTGAAGGGGTGGGGGGTGCTCAGTGTGATGAGGCGGAGGTCCGGTGAAGGTCGGCGAGGTGTGTGAGGCTGTGGAGCGATGGGAGCATCTCGCCGGAGGGTGGCCGGAGACGAAGGGGGTGACGATGGTCAGGGTCGGTCGAGAGCTTAATTGAATAAATTGAAAGCGGGGGAAGAAAGAGGAGAAGAAGGGGAGTAGTTCTAGCTTACTTGCAGGGACGAAAGGGGAGGAACAGGGCGACAGTCGTATCGACTGTCGCCGGAGAAGACGATGCTCAGGGAAAGGGGCGGCGGCGAGCAGAGAGCCGGAGAGGCGCCAGCTGGGTGCGGCGTGGCGCGGGAAGAGCAGGGGAGTAAGTCTCTGCTGCTGGTATTGCGGCAGAGCGAAGAGGTGGAGGGGGAGGAACCGCCGGAGCTGGTGAGCGTCTGCCGGAGAGAGAAGAGAGGAAAGTTGGGGATTTTCTCCGTCAGATCCAAGCTGCCCCGGTCGGTGGAGCAACGGGGGGTATTTATAGGGATCAAAATAGGGAGGAAGGCGGAGGGAGACGACGTGTCTCCCTCGCCGGAGGATGGCCGGAAACAAAAACCCATACCGTCCGTGCGTTCGCACGGCCGGTATGGTGGGTTACAACGAACAAGGGGGTGTCCCTGCGACGGCTGACGACGCAGGGCACCCCCGGTTTACTTGCCAGGTCCCCCCCCTCACCCTGCGCGGCGCCATGCTCCGCGCAAGGTCGCCGGAGCATGGTGGTGGCAGGTTTTGCAGGGGGGACCTGATCGCAAAGAACGAAGGAGAGTTAGGGGCCAAAATGCGAGGGTTCAAAAGTTGAGGGCCAAAAAGTAAATATATGAGGACCAAAGTGTAAAGTTGGTCAAGGAGGTTTCTTCTTAGGCTCAAGTTTTTATACATGACTGATTAGGACCTAAGGAATCTGATGGTGAATTTCATTTCTAGATTAAACCTTGTTTGACCGGTCAATTTATGCGAAAACCCAAATTAAGTTATTAATTGGGCATGGTTCTCAATGTAGGTCAAAATGGGTTTTGAAGGCCAAATTGAAGGTTCTAAACCCTAGAGATTATTTTTCTATGAATTTTAGAGGGTTTATTCTATTTTTACTTTGCCTTGAACCTCGTGAATTGAAATGGGTTGTTTTAGGGTTACAGATTATCATTTAGTTTCTTGGAATTGCTGTAGCCCTTGCTAGATCATTTCATCCCACTTTTATTCTTATTAAGCTGCTTTGACCTATGTTTGGGCCCTGAATTACCCTGTATGCAGATTATACTGGTAAAATTGCATTTTTACCCCTTATGACTTGTTTTCTTCTCAAACTCAGAATTCTCTGAGTTAAGCCTTTCCTTGAGATATGTAGGAGCTTTTATCCTTTGTATTAGGTCAAAATGAGCTAGTTATGGCTCATGATGACCTCCCGTTAAGCGCTGAGTTTTACGCCATCGGCTGGGCGCAATAAGCTCAGGGAGAATGGAGGATAAATGAAGACTCAGCCCGATCAGTAGAGGCTACATCAATGAACGGTTTGAGTCTCTGACCATTCACGATGAAAGGTTCGGAATCGTGGCTGAGAGGACTGATTTTGACTGCTCCATTTCCAAAAAATTGTCAGACAAGATAGGATCCAACCCACTTGGATCGTAGTTTCCCAGGGAAGAGTTTGAGTCGGGCATCGAAGAGTAGGACCTTCTGACCAGGGTGGAAGATCTTTCTAGATATGTGCTTGTCATGGAAGGCTTTAACCCGCTCTTTGTAGATTCGCGAGTTCTCATACGCATCAAGGCGTAATTCATCGATCTCGCTAATTTGAAGCTTTCTGTGAATTCTAGCCCGTACTACCCAATAGGCTTCGTGCTCCAGTTCGATGGGAAGGTGACAAGCCTTCCCGTACACTAGCCTGAAAGGAGACATGCCTAATTGGGTTTTGTGGGCGGTCCTATAAGCCCACAAAGATTTTGGAAGTCGGGACGACCAATCTTTCCTGTTAGGTCGAATAGTAACCTGCAGGATTTTCTTGATCTCCTGATTTGATAGTTCAGTTAGACCATTAGTTTGGGGGTGGTAAGGAGTAGAGATTCGGTGAGACACCCCGTATTTGGTCATTAGTGACCTAAACTGAGCATTCGTGAAATGGGTCCCTCCGTCAGAGATGATTGCACGAGGAATCCCGAACCATGAAAAGATATTCTGATGAATGAATTTGATGACAATCTTGTGATCATAGGTTCGGGTCGGAATGGCTTCGATCCATTTGGACACATAGTCCACGGTGAGCAAAATGTACTCGAAGCCGTTCGAAACAGGAAAGGGACCCATAAAATCAATCCCCCAAATATCAAAGATCTTGCACACGAGAATCGACTGCAAAGGCATCATGTCGCTATAGCTCATGTTGCCCAGAGTTTAGCAACGACTACATGCCTTACAGTATCTGTATGCATCTTTGAAGATAGTGGGCCAGTAAAAGCCACACTAGAGGATTTTTGATGCGGTTTTATGCCCAGAGAAATGGCCACCGCATGCCTGGTCATGGCAGAAGGAGAGAATGTCATTGACTTCGCCCTCTGGGACACATCTCCGGATGATTTGGTCAGCACTTATGTGGAAAAGGTATGGGTCTTCCCAAATGTAGTACTTGGCATCAGAGTGTAACTTGTCATTCTTGGCCTTTGGCCAATCAGACGGGATCTGATGAGATTCCAGGTAGTTTACTATATCAGCAAACCATGGAAACCTAGTACCAATAGTCAATAGGTGCTCATCAGGAAAATGCTCCGTGATAAGTCCAGAAGGGTCGATGATTTCAGAAGGAAGGCGAGACAAGTGGTCAGCTACCACGTTCTATCTTCCCGCCTTGTCGCGAATCTCGAGGTCGAATTCTTACAACAGCAAGATCCATCGGATTAATCAAGGCTTCGCATCCTTCTTAGCAAGGAGATGCCTCACAGCAGTGTGATCCGAGTAGATGATGACATGGGAACCCAGGAGATAAGATCGAAATTTTTCGAGGGCAAATATTACGGCTAGCAGCTCTTTCTCCGTAACCGTATAGTTACGTTGAGCCCCGTCAAGTGTCTTGCTAACGTAATAGATGACCACGGGTTTCCCGTCAATCTTCTGCCCTAGAACTGCTCCTATAGCGAAGTTAGATGCATCGCACATGATCTCAAAGGGTTGAGACCAATCATGGGATTGTAGGATCAGGGCTTGGGTGACTCGGTCACGAAGGTTCTCAAAAGCTTGAGCGCATTCCTTCGAAATTTCAAAGGGTACATCCTTGGAGAAAAGAGTAGTCAGGGGGTGAGCGATTTTTGAGAAATCAGGAATGAAACGACGGTAAAAACCGACGTGCCCCAGAAAAGAACGGATGTCCCTGATTGAGCTAGGCATAGGAAGTCTAGAAATCAGTTCAACCTTGGCTCAATCCACTTGGATGCCTTTCTCCGAAATTAAGTGACCTAGGATGATCCCCTCAGGCACCATAAAGTGGATCTTTTCCCAAGAAAGAACCAGATTTACCTCAATGCAATGCCTTAGTATATGAACCAAGTGCTGGAGGCAATCATCAAATGATGCCCCGAAAACTGAGAAGTCATCCATGAAGACTTCCAGATAATCACCTACCATATCAGAGAATATGGCAAGCATGCACCGCTGAAAAGTCGCAGGTGCATTGCAGAGACCGAAAGGCATCCTTCGAAATGCGTACGTCCCGAAAGGGCAGGTGAATGTGGTATTCTCTTGGTCCTCAGGATGAATAGCCACTTGGTTATAACCGGAGTACCCATCAAGAAAGCAGAAGAATCGATTTCCCACTAATTTCTCGAGAATCTAATCACTGAATGGTAGTGGGAAATGATCCTTCTTCGTGGAGGAATTGAGTCTTTGGTAATCTATGCAGACTCTCCACGAGTTGGCTATACAGGTAGGTATGACTTCTCCAGTTTCAGTCGTAATGGTGGTGAGTCCTGCCTTTTTAGGCACAACCTGGATTGGGCTCACCCAACGACTATCGGAGATCGGGTAGATGATCCCTGCATCTAACCACTTAATGATCTCCTTTTTCACGACCTCCTGCAAATTGGGATTCAAACGTCCCTGCATTTCCTGGGAAGGTCGTGTGCCCTCTTCAAAATAAATACGGTGTGTGCAATAAGAGGGACTTATTCCAGTCAAGTCATCGAGAGTCCATCCAATGGCTCTGTGATGTTGCTGGAGAACAGTAATTAGACGGGATTCCTGATTAGGTGTGAGTCTGGAGTTTATGATCACAGGAAATGTCTGATTAAAACCCAAGAAGGCATATTTCAAATGATCGAGAAGGGGTTTGAGTTCAAGAATGGGGTTATCAGCAGCAGCGGGTGGTTCAGAGTGAGTGTGAGGTACAAGGATAGGAGTTATGGGTTTGTCTATCTCGATGTCTGCCTCCTCTAATTGTAGTTCAAGATTCTCTTGTGGTTGATGAGGAATGATCATGTTGCCCTCAAGTTGTGGTTCATCAACCAGAGCTCTAACATCACAGATTTGTTCAATGACACCGTAATTGATCCCTTGTTGGGCCTTAAAGATATCAATTTTGAGAGTCTGATTCCCAAATTTCAGTTCTATTTGGCCCTCCTCACAACTTCTGTTGGCCTTTGCAGTGGCCAGAAAAGGTCTCCCTAGAATGATCGGTGTATCCCTTGGGTTCTCAGGTGCATCCATATCTAAGACTATGAAGTCCACAGGGAAGTAAAAATCCCGCACCCTTACAATAACATCCTCAAGAATCCCTTTTGGTGACTTGATAGATCTATCTGCTAACTGTAGTGTCACCTCGGTCAATTTTAGCTCAGATTCTTCTAGGTGGTTGAGTAAGGATGTGGGTATCAAGTTTATGGAAGCACCTAAGTCTAGCAATGCTCTGTCGAATTGGGTTTCACCGATCTTGCATGAAATTAGGGGAGTGCCTGGGTCTTTTGCCTTGGGTGGAAGTCTGCTCAGGATTATAGAGCTGGTTTACTCTGACAATACAATTGGACTCCCACTTTTGGTTCTCAGCTTATGCTAAGGTGTACACACGTTTTTCAAAAATCGTGCATAAGCCGGTACGTGGCGGATCGCATCCATCAAGGGGATGTTTATTTGGACCTGCTCAAAGAGCTTGACCAGGTCCTCCTCAGGAGCCACGGATTTGGTTGTCTTCTTTCCCTTGGTCAAGGCCTCAGGAAATGGAACCTTGGTTGGTTCATCTAGGATAGGTTCAGGTCTTTGATCAGGGACAGGGATGGGAACATCTTGGATTACTGTCCTAGGGTTTAGGTTACTACCAGGTTTGGAGTGGTCTGGATAAGGTGGATCTTGGGTCTCCTTACCACTACGGGTGGTTACAGAATTAAGTCATGCCTGGTTCTAGTTGGGGGTTGGTAGAATGGGCTGCTGTTGTTGATAATCCACATAAGAAGTTGAAGCTTCCATCCCGTCAGGTGAAGCAATAGAAGGGGCCTGATAAATCATGTGTGCTTGGCTTGGGTTTGGGTTCATAATGCGCCACTAGGTCGGCACGCTATTAGGGTTGGGAAGAGGCTGAGAAGGAAGCGTGCCTGGTTGGTGAGAATTCGCCAACTGGGCCAGTTGGTTTCGAACCTCTGTGATTTCGTCCTTGTGCTACTTTTGAATAGCTGCATTCGTTCTCTGAATGTCAGCCAAAGTCTGGAGGATGAGGGACATTTGGTCTTGGTTTGGCCCGGATGGATAAGTAGGGTTGGGCCGAGGCTGAGGCGGCTAGGAAGGATGAGGTGCTTGTGGACGGGGCTGAAAGGGTGTTCTTGGATTCTGGGAATTCCCTGCCCACTGGAAGTTGGGATGGTTTCGCCATCCAGGATTGTAGGTATTGGAAAATGGGTCATTCTGGATAGCGTTGAGATCCTCGCAGGTCTGAGGAGCCTCAGAAAAGTCAGAGAATGGGGGAGTGGAATTCCCCCGGCTAGTATAGAAAGGGTCGGAGGTTCCTCTGCTCCGAGAGTCAGATGGGGGTGGATACGAGTCCACCCCAGGAGAAGGTCGGTGGAAAATGTTTTGCACAGTCTCCCGTGCGGAAGGAGGCTGTGCAAAGGAATTATGCGCAGAGGTGGCTCGCTGCAAGTGCTGAGTCAGCTCATCCACCTTCTTCTCAATAATAGAGACCTTATCCAATCGACTGGCCATCAATTCCAGGTCGATTGATGCGGACAGGCCCTGCGTCTCGTGTGCTCCCCTTAGGGTCATCGATGCGCAGCTATTCGTCCTGTCGAATAGTCCCATAGAGTCATTATTGATGGAGTTCTCGCACATATTCTCGAGAATCTCCCACATGGTGTCTTCATGCTGACCCATGATATTC
The DNA here is from genome assembly GCA_037157565.1 of Thalassia testudinum. Classification (NCBI taxonomy): domain Eukaryota; kingdom Viridiplantae; phylum Streptophyta; class Magnoliopsida; order Alismatales; family Hydrocharitaceae; genus Thalassia; species Thalassia testudinum. Next base: position 149,381,260 of record JAZHRO010000025.1, on the reverse strand, counting down.
CCTCCGCAAGTTGCATTGACGACCAGTCTAATATCCTCACGGAGTCCCTGGTAAAAAGACAGGACTTATTCCCATTTAGGAACTCCATGATGGAGGCACTTTCTCATGAGATCCTGAAAACGATCCCATGCCTCATGAAGAGGTTCTCCCGTCTGTTGCGTGAAGTGAGTAATCTGATGGCGCAAGGCATTGGTTCGACCAACGGGGAAGAACTTCTTCAGGAAGTCGGACTGAAGTTCCTCCCAAGTGTTGATTGGACGGGTCTGGGTCTGATACCAATGGGCTGCCTTGTCCATAAGGGAGAAAGAGAACATTTTCATGAGTAAGATATCCCGATTATGTGCATCTGACCTAAAAGTCTGGGCCAGATGCTTTAGTTGTTTGATGTGCTGGAAGGGGTCTTCAGAATTAAGCCCATGAAATTTAGGTATGGCATGAATCATGTTGGGCTTCAGTTCAGAATCAGGTCCTCCAGTCAGGATTCTGACTCGAGGCTCAATAGCCACCGCAGCGGGATTATAGTGACCTCGCATCATGGGACGCTGCAGTGGGTTCATGAAGTTCTAGAAGAGGTCATTGAGTTGCTGGAGCTGGTGCTCCAGATTGTTCTCTTCCTCAACTGGCTGAGCCATTGTGGAAGAAGGTGTGTTGGGTTCGAAATTAGAGGAGAGGTCTATGTGAAGAGTTGGTTGCACAAACAAGGGCACCGAGGCTCGGCCTCAGGGAGAGTGAATTTCTAGAGGAGGTTTCATGGACCTCCTACCAAACATGCACTGATGGATTAGATGAGTTTAGCAGGTGCTGGACCCAATCAAGACACCCAAAATGTTGGGTGACTATAGAGGTTCGGGGCGGATGGACCCCTTGATCAGAAGGTCGTCCACTTGAGAATTACCTGGGCAGTCAGAGAGGGTGAGTCCCGCGAAGACCCCTACACGGTAGAGCGCCCCCACGGGTTATAGGGTTTCCCCCACTCGACCTCTCTTGTCACTGAGATTCCAGGTAGACCAGAATGGGGACCTTGACCTCTTTAAGTCTACCACTTTTAGTTAGGATCAAGGTGCTTAAGGTTTCACTTGAACTTTAATCTTTTGAGTGCAAAGAGCAACCTAAGTTAAAGGTTGGTTGATCCAAGGGATCAACTTCACCTATTAGTTCCTTTGAGAGCTTATTAAGTCTTGTCTTTTAGGGTTCAAGTGTTTTTAAGAGCCGAATTTCTTAGGGTTTCTCTTGATAGATGTTTTCAAGCAGTGGCTTAGGACACTTCTTTTGGGAATTCTAAATTCTTGATTAGAAAGTGTGTTTCTAAAACCCTAGCTTTGAGTCTTAAGTTGGCTCTAATTGGTCCAGTTAGTTGCCTCAAGATTAGGTAATTAGGGCTCAAGCAAGAAGGTTTTAGCCCTAAATACCTTTAATGGATGTACAGATAGAATGTGTTGAAATTGAAAACAGGCAACTTTTGTGATTTACTAGGTATGGAAGACAGGTTATTCCAAAATTGCTTTTTTTTTTCTTTTTCTTCCTCTTTAGAATTTCAAGGGTTTAAGAGAGGATAGAAAATTACCTGTCCTTGGTGTGGTTGTTGTGCGGCTGCTTGTTTCCTTCTTGTTTTCCTGTGCCTGCACCACAAATAAGAAGAGCTTAAGTTAGTAGTAAATCAAAAATTATGAAAAAAAAATTTTCTAGAATGGCCGTTGCTCCCCGGCAACGGTGCCAAAAGCTGGCGGCTTCCGTCATTCGTATGCTGCGTTTCTTGCTCTTAATGATTAATTCGTTATAGTAAATTACAAACAACGGTCACCAGTTTACAATTTATTACTCGGAATTAAAACTTTCCCGAGGTCGAACTCAGGGAGCACACGTCATTCTAGAAAAATAATTTCACAATTCTATTACAAAAAGAATAAAAGAGAGAGAGAGAGAGTGAGTAAAAGTTCTCTTTTTGGCTTTTTCCTCTTCTCTCTTCTTCTTCTCTTTCAGCCGGTTCTCTTCTTCAGTCTGCCTTCTTCTTTCTTCTTCTTTTTCTTTGTTGCAGCTGCCTCCTCTTTCTTTCTTTCTTCAGCTGCTGTGTCCTCCTTCTTCCTCCTCTTCTTCTCTGATTTTCTTCTTTCTCTTTTCTTCCTTGATCCGGACGTTTGATTCTTTGTGTCAGACGCCTTAACGGCGCTGTTGCTACAGTGCCCTTGCTGTCTTCTTTTCTTCTGCAACTTCTTCTCTTCGCTGCAGCCTCTCCTTTACTTTCTTCTTTTGTTTCAGGAGCCTCTTTTTCTCTTTCTTTTCTCTCTTTTCTCTTGGCTTCTTCTATGCGGCAGAGGCTCCCTCCTTCTCTTTTCCTTTCTTTTTCTCTGGCCCTTCCTTCTTCCTCAGCTCCTTCCTTCTTCCTTCTTCTTCCCAGTTGCTGCTTCTTTGTGGCTAAGTCCTTGCTGCCCTTCTTCTTTCCTACCTGTTCCCTGCACACACACACGAAGCAAAACCTACCCCTACCCTTCCCGCGTGGCTCTCTCTCTCTGAATCTCTCTTGGGTATGCTCTCCCAAAGCTGGGTTATCGGGTCGGTCGCGCGCCCGGGTCCAGGCGCACCGGCGTGGGTGTGGTGCACGAGGAGTGCACAGGAGTGAGGGCTAATTGGGTCAGATCCACGTGGGTAGTGCTGTGGACGAGACCCGATGGATAGGTGAGGAGGGACCTCACCCCAGTGTTTCGAGGCGAACAACCTAGAACACCTTTTCAATTTATGTGTGGGAGTGCGCCCACACACTTCCGAGGTGAGACTAAAGTCCCACCTACTACTGCGCAAACCTGCAGGCAGGAAGATTCGAGCAATTGGGGTAGCAACGAAGGCTTGCGACCCCAATTGAAGACTTGGGCACACTCGCGGAAGTCTTCCGCGTCGCCTGGGGCTTGCGCCTAGAGTTGAAGAGGCTTGGAGCAGCTTGCAAGCTTGCTCCAAGCTTGTCGCCAATGGTGACGAGGGGGCGTGGCTTGAAAACACTAAAACGGCCTCGAGCCACGTCAAAAAGCTCAGGGAACTTCGCCAGAGCACGGCGAAGGCGGTGCGGGGGTCAGCGTGGCATGGGGAGGCCAGAGTGTGTGTCCCTAGGGCACACTGTGTGCGTAAGAGTGGGTGTGTTCGGGGGGTGTACTGGGTGTGTGGAGTGGTGGTGTGTGTGGGGGAAATGCTTGAGTGGAGTGAAGGGAAGCTTATGGGCTTGTCGGCGAGGGGTGGGATGGCCTGTGGAGGTGGAGCGACCGCGTCGGAGTTGGTGGCCGGAGGTGGAACAGATGGAGGTGGCAGTCGAGGGGTTAAAAGTGACAATTGAAGAGAGGGAAATTAAAAGGAGAGTAAGAGGGAGAGTTTGACCTATTTAACTGACGCGGGGGGGGGGGGGGGGGGGGAGGAGGCACTCGGCGCTTGTCTGCCAACGCCAGAGACGAACATGCCCAGAGGGGATAACGGCGTCGAGGAAGAGGTCGGGAAGGCGCCAGCTGGTGCAGCCTGGCGCGGGAAGACGAGGCAGAGTGAGCTCTACTGCAGGTATCGTAGCAGGGAGACGAAAGGAGGAGGAAGGGTCACCGGAGCCTGCGGGCGTTTGACCGTGGGAGGAGGAGACAAAGTTTGGGGGGAATCCTCAGCCAAATCAGGCTTGCCCGAAACAGCAGCCCCTACTGCTTCTTATAAAGGTGCTGGAGAGGAGAGGATCTCGAGGGAGCGACGTGGGGAGCTCGCCGGAGAATGGCCGGAAAGTAGACCCATGCCTTTCGTGCGTTCGCATGAGAGGCATGGGTAGCTGCTGGTCAAAGGGGAGGGTCCCTGCGAAAGAGGACGACGCAGGGAACCCCCCTTTCGGTCTCGAGAGCGGCCCCCATACCCTGTGCGACACCATCCTCCGCGCAAGGTCATCGGAGGTATGGGCGCCTGCGTGGGGTGGCAGAGGGGTCATTTTGCAAAGAACGAAAGAGAAGATGGGGGGTTAACTGCAAGGGTTCAAAAAGATAAGGGTCAAAAAGTAATTCAAGAGGACCAATTTGTAAAGTCGGTAAAAATGGTCTTATCCTAGGCCTAAATTTTTGTACCAACCTAATATGGGCCTAAGGAATCTAATGGTGAGGTTTTATTTTAGGTTTAACCACTTTTGATCGGTCAATTTGCACAAAAACCCAAATTAGGTCAAAAATTAGGCATGGTTCTCAATCTAGGTCAAGATAAGTCCCAAAGGGCAAATTGAAGGTTCTAAACCGTAGAGAATATTTTTTTATGAATTTTAGAGGATTTAATTGATTTTTATCCTACCTAGAACCTCGTGAATTAAAGCAGATTTATTTCAGGGTTACCAAATGTCATTTAATTCCTAGAAGTTGTTATAATCATTTTCAGATCAGATCATCCCACTTCCTTCCTTATTAAGCTCATTTGACCTGTGTTTAGACCCTTAGACACCCTGTTTGTGTACTGCATTGGTAAAATTACAGTTTTTCCCCTTATGAATTATTTTATTCTTAAATTTGGAATTCTCTAAGTTAGAATTTTCCTTAAGTTTTGTAGGAGCTTTTGCACTCTTATTTAGATCAAATTGTGCTAGTTAGGGTTTATGATGAGGCTCTCATCATCCACCTTCATTGGGTCCTCCATCATCTTTTCATCACTAAAGGATCCTAATCATCGCTATAATTAGAGTAAATATCACATATAACTTAAACGCCTAAATCTAATTAAGCTCCTGAACTCGCTGTCAATGGCAACTCAGGAGTAGTTGAAATCTTTAATTAACTATATATTTATGATCACAAATTCCTGTTGACTTGTTTTGACCACTCAATTGAGTAGGAAAATAGGCCCTGAGCTTCAACCAACTCAGACTTCATATAAATTGAATTCAATGATAAATCTTTCTTTTAATGATCAAATGAAGAAATTAATTTGATCCTGAGGTTCCTTGTGACCTCAGGAACCTTTTCAAGTCATTAATGGCACAATTTTTCATTCTGTGCACAAAATTCTCTTTTTCTGGACTTACCGGAGCTCCGACGAGCTCTAACGAGTCAAAAGTGTTCTTCAGCCTGTAGAAATTAACAAGAAACTCTAGATCAATGAATTGATGATTACTGATTAATTTGAGAGTGTTTATTTGAGATTTGAATGACTGGGGTTGTAGATAGGAGTTCATCTTCTCCAACTCCAGCGAAGTTGGAGAAGTCTGACAGAATGCCTTAAGTCACATTTAAAGGATTTAAATGCTTCAGTGTAGTGCACTGAAGTCATTTCTACCTTTAAATCACTGTAACAACCTCTAGGTTGTTCTGACGAACAAACCACTTTTGAAGTTCAGGTGACGAGCCTGAAACCCTAAAATCTTAAGTTCAAACAGTTATCTAAGGGTCTAAGAATGTTCCTGAGATTGAGAGTGTTACGACCTGGTTCCCGAATCCCTACAGGACACGAGACCGGACCAACTCGATCAATCCCAAGATCCAGTCGTCCAAAGAGAAAGTAACCAAAAAGCAGTAAAAAAAATCACATTCACCATGCTAGTAACTAACAGTAACAAAAGTACAGCAGTAAAGAAGTAAACTACTACAGTACACACTACCACAACAGTAGAAAAGTAAACGGGTACAGGAATATAAAGTGCAGAACGAGGAGTACAGAATATAAAGGTACAAGAAGCTACTCATTGCTACAAATGAGTACAAAAGAACTACAACTACTAGGCTCTACTGGGCCCAGCACCCTCTGTAGCCGTAGGCTCTGGCTACTCAACACCTGGACCTGAAAAGGGTTATGAGTACAAAACATCAGCGAGCACTGAATAGAGTGGCAACCAACTACTAAAGTAGTAAATGTGGACAGGTAACTGTTGTTTTTCAATTTCTTTCTTTCTTTAACTAATTATTCTTTCTTTCACCACTTAATTTAATTATCAGGTCTCTTTCTTGATCTCGAATGTTCCTCGTGGGAACGATCTTGATTGCAGTCTTTTCCGAAGAGTAGAAGTAGCACATGGTGCTCTCCTGGCCGGGAGAGTCCCCCATGGTGATCCTACACCCAGTCAACCACCCCAAGGTCACTGACAGACGTAACGGTGACTACAACACACGTGATAAATGCACGGGTAGCTACCCCACACTGGCACGCGGTCAGTCATTTTCGTTAGCAGGTGCGCCTAAAGCACAGCATGGAACCAGTATAGGGCATAGCCCTCTCAGTAATAGGGGTCTAGCCCCTAAGGACCAAACAGGGGTCTCGCCCCTCTACAGTCTGCGCACCCTCGCCTGACTACCCTGGTTTGCCCAGTGGGCCTAACAAGTTGGTGTAAGGTGGCTAGCTGAACCCCGTGCCCCATAGGGTGGCTAGCTCTCTCCCTACACTAGTAGATCTCCTCGGTACTGTGTACGCGAGGACCAAGAAGTCGGTACAAAGTGTCCAATCCTAACCCCGGGTCCCAACCCAAGGGCGGCTAGCTCCGCTCTGCACTAAACAGGGGGACAGTCACTCTCCTTAGTACTCCATACTCAAGGGCCAGCTCACTTCCCCACTCACATTCCCAGATCCAATCCATTTATTTCCAGGAGCTCTACTCCTAATTCCCCGTAGGGTTCATGCTCATATTCCTCAGGCCATTCCATACCAGTTTTCATCATTTCTATTTCCGTTCTCTGGTTATACACATGCAATTTGTAACTCTATTCCAACTTCGGTTGATTCACAGATAGCTCGTATTTCCAACATTCACCTTTCCATTTTCAATTTATATACATGCAGCTCATAGTATGCCATTTACCGTAAACAATAGGAATTCACATGCAACAGTTTGCTAGCATTAGTACTTTACATTTCACAAGCAGTTGTTATTTACTTTCAGGCAATTGTTATCATTCTATCACTCATTCAAGACTGCAAATCAATCATCCATTACAAACATTTCAAGTGTTTCTCGTCCTAGGATTCATGCCATATCCTAGGTTCTAAACATTCATTTCACACATGCAATTTAGTTTCAATTAAATTAAGGGGAAGCCACTCTACCAGTAAACCCAGGAGTAGTGGGGGCTTTATCGGCAGGTCCACGTGCCTCAGCAAACCCCAAACTCGCAACGGAATGCGGTCCTATCACAAGGATCAATCACAAGAGGCTACTCAGAATAATATAGAAAGTATTCCAACAAGTAGAGGAATTCATACGGGAAACAACGGTATCTTAATTGCTGAAATTAAACCTCAAACGGACCCTAAACGGTCAAAAATAGTAATTCTAACTCAAATCAGACATCTGGAACACCTTACAGATGTCTTAAAAGAGTCTAGAGCCTTACCTCAGTCCTACGCTACTCCTCAGACGTCCAGGAACTCTGCTGAGTCATCTGGACCCAGTTTTAGACATTCGACAACCTCTCTGAATGTCTGGAAACACTTCCCATTGACTGGTGCCTCGCCCAGACGTCCGAACCGTGTAGGAGGGCGTGTCCCACGCCTTCCCAAAGCAACCTCTGTGCAAATCAAGCTAAATCTTCTCAATAAGGCATGAAACAGCGCCTCGACAGAATGACCTACATGGCCATATCCGCAAAGGAGATGTACGTTCACGAAGCTTACCTCTCAGTCGTCTGGAACCTCCTCCAGACGTCGGCTACGTCATCTGGACGTCCCTCCAAACATCTTATTCTGGGAAAATCCTAGAACCACAACCTACCTTCGCCTCCTCGCACCGCGCGTGGCCGCGTCGTGCCCGCTCGCCTGTTGCTCCAGCTGCAGTAGTGTCAAGGAGGACCTCCCTGATGCACCTATCTACCTTGTGCACGCGTCGACTGGCCGTGAGCTCCCCGACGAGCTCCCACGCGAGCTCGCATGCTTGCTCTCCTCTCTTCCACTTGCTGCTCCTCCTCTCCTTCCACGCCGCTCACGCTCGCAGCTCGCTGCTCTCGCTGGAGGAAGGAGAAGGGTGGCTGGAAGTGGGGGTGGTGTGAGGGAGAGGAGGGGGTTATATAAGGTGTGGGGTTAGGATTTGCATCGGGAGAGAGGAGGGAGAAGGAGAAGAAAACGAGTGTCACGTACTGTCTGTGCACAGCACGCGCACAGACACGAGTACGTACACGAAAATTTTGATTTTCAGACGTCTAGGAATGAGTCCAGACGTCTTGGTTAGGGTTTGCGTTGGGAGAGAGGAGAGAGAAGGAGAAGAAAATGAGTGTTGCGTACTGTCTGCATGCAGCATGCGCGCAAATGCGAGTACGTACACGAAAATTTCGATTTTCAGACGCCTAGGAATGAGTCCAGACATCTTGCAAGACGTCTGACCCTCAGTCTAGATGTCTTACTAGACGTTTAACCTAAAGTATGGATGTCTTAAAAAAACTTAATGACACAAGTCTTAACAGAGAGGATGTTATTCAAGGCTTTAATTCCATTTGAAAAGGTTTAGATCAGAAAGTCAAATCTGAAGGCTTAATAGTCAAACTCGAGTTTGATGCTTTGATTCTGAGTTCAATCTGATGAATTCATGAGTTTAAATTGACTATGAGATTTATTTGAATGATTTTAAAGTGAATTGGATGAGCTCTGATGGTTAATTTGATTGGATTTCAATTACTGCCAGTTTAGGTTGTTTTGGAATCCAAACTGTTGCCAGTAGATTTTGGAAAAGATTTGACTGCAAATTCTGCTCAGATAAGTTGATAAAAACCTCTAGAATTTATTTTTATTGATTAATCATGACTTTAGATGTTTGTTAGGTCATTCTTATGTCTGTTAACACTTCTTGAAGCTTTCAGAGAAGCTTGAGCTTCTGTGCACTTCCTGAAGCTCTTGAGAGCTTGATATCCACACCTGAATCTGTGGAATTCCCTGTATAACCTATTTAGAACATTAACTAAGAGAGAAAGTCTAGTCTAAGGACTTAGAATAAGGAAAATCACTGTCTAGGTCATTATTCACTGTAGACAGACTTGTAGATTCACCCTTCAAATTGAAGAGAAAAACTTCCCCTTCACATTAAATTGTCTATACAATCTTGTAGAGAACCTCAAGAGCTTTCCAACAAGCTTTTGTTTTCTTGAAATGAAGCTCTGCGCTAGGAGAAATCATCACTTGAAGTTTTCTCTGGGAGGGGGAATGTTAGTCCCACATCAGCTAGTGATGAGCGGGCGCCTTAGTATAAAACGAATTTGTTAACTACGCTCTTCAGTCGTCAGTGCTCGGCGCACGGTTACTGAATGAGCATTCAATTAATTATGCATGTGTGTGTGTGGGTGCGTATGTACCTGTGAGTGTGCGCTTGTGTGGCGTGCAGATGTGTGGCCCTGGGAGGGCATGTGCGAGGCCTAGGAGGCGTGAGCCGGTTTGGCTCGAAACTCTGAACCAGAAATAAACTTAACTAAATGAATCAGGCTTGGACCTAGTAGGGTCTGGTCCCACCCTGCAAAGGGTGCTACGTATCCCCGAAAAGTCTAAGCCGCAAATAAATAACTAATTTTTGGTTGAAGAGAGAAAACCCGGTTCGGCTCAAAAGGAAGAAGTGCTGAAGGTTCGAAAGGCTAAGTGCTGAAGAAAATATGCTAAGGGAAGAAGGAAAAGAAGAGAAAGGAGAAGGAAGATAGGAAGAGTTTGTAAGAGAAGGAACGGGCACTGAAGAGGCAAGGCAGAGACAAAAGAGAGAAGAAAGAGGAAGAAGAAAGAGAGCTCGAGAAAATAAGAGAGAGAATAAAGAGAAAGATAAAGAGAAAAAGATAAGTGAAAAGAAAAAGAGAGAAGAGAAAAAGAGAGAAGGTAAAAGAAGAAAAGAGAGAGAGAGGCTGAAGATAAAAAGAAAAGAAATGGTTTTTCTTGCATTATTTTTAAATTTCTTTTTTCTTTTAATGATGTAATAAGGTATGTTTTAATTAGAAGAACTCTCTGTTCCCTTAATTCCTTTGAAATAAATTGAAAATTAACATGTTTACTTGTTATTAAAGAAAAATTATTTGAGTAAATATGTTTTCTTATGGAATTTTGCATAATTCTTAAATTCAAATCAATAGGAAAAAGTCATGTTGTTAAAATTAACTTAATTATACCTCCTATGAGTTGTTTAAATAGCTTGGTGAATTCTAAATAATATATACCTTCCAACGAATGACTTGGACTCAACTAGTTAAAAGTAATAAAATCTAAAATGTTAGGTTAACTTGACCCTATACTACTTAACCGACACAAATTCGAGTTAACCTAAGTTATTTTCTTCTACATATAATTAAACTCAATTAACTTAATTAACTGTGTTGAGGAGTAGCATGATCATAGCACATGGAGAGGAGTCATAAACAATGAGAACACTGTTAACCAAGAGATCGATGAGGAAATTATTAATAGCAGAGGTGAAGAAATAGAAGAAATGTTGAACGAGATGAGAGCAGGAGAGGATATAAATATAGACAAGGAAGATCCATTCAGTTGTGATCCATTCGACAATGTTGTTAAGGCGGCTGAGGATCCTATTGCTTCCTATGTTACGAAAATGTCAAAGTTGTCATTTTTCTTGAAGATGTTTCAACTGAAGGTTATGAATAAAGTTAGTGCTAAATTCATGTCAGAAATACTTTAGTTTATTACTGAGTTGTTGAATAGCCCTAATGGTTTTCCGGCTTCATGGTATGAGGCAAGGAAACAGATTCGTAAGATTGGTTTGGATTGTAAGAAAATTGATGCATATCCGAATGACTGCATTCTTTTCAAAAATGAATTTACAAATTTGAGTAGCTGTCTCGAATGTGGACATGAGAGATATAAGGAAGGTAAAAATGAAAGTAAGAGGAAACAACCTCAGAAAGTTCTTCGTTACTTTCTACTGACACCTAGGCTTCAACGCCTTTTTATATCAACTAAAACTACACGGTGGATGATATGGCACTAGGATTGTAAATCTCAAGATGGAAGAATACATCATCCTACTGATTCAGAGGAGTGGAAGAGATTTGATGAAAGAAATAATTTATTCGCTTTAGAAGCAAGGAACGTGCAGTTGGGTCTTGCAAGCAATGGATTCAATCAATTTAAGAGTATGTACCCATCATACTCTATATGGACAGTGGTAATGGTTACTTATAACTTACCTCCCTGATTGTGTATGATATCGTCATTCATGATGCTGACCCTATTAATCCCCTGTCCAAAACAACCAAGAAATAGAATAGATGTTTCTCTCCAGCCGTTAATCGATGAACTAAAACAGTTGTGGTACACCAGCGTGAAGACATATGATGCAGAAAAGAAAGAATTTTACAATATGCATGCAGCATTGTTGTGGATCATAAACGACTTCCCGGCATACGCAAATTTGTCAGGTTGGAACACTAAAGAAAAGCTTTCTTGCCCAATCTGTATGGAAGACACTCATCATCTACGATTATTGGAAAGTAAAAAATTCTATTACTTAGGACATCGTAGATTTCTACCTATTGAACATAGATGGCGAATATCACAGTTCAAGAGTAAATTTGATGGCAGGATGTGTCGGTATTCAAAGAAAAATACAAACAATAAACTTAGTATAGATTCTATCAGGTTGCCGAGTCAGGTTATAATGGAAATATAATAAGAAATGGGCGAGATACGGTTAGGTCGACCATTCAAACAAGACCGACGGCCTCGAGGAATTCTGGATTTCGAAAGAAAAACATTTTCTTTATGGAGCTGCCATATTGGAAAGATCTTACAATATGTCATAATTTAGATGTTATGCATATCGAAAAGAATGTGATGGATGATTGCACAGCAATCATGGGTCCTAATCAACCTAAATAATGTTTGAACCTAGCTTAATTTGTGGATATTGCACTTATATCTTGCATATCATGCATTGCATCAATCTATTTAGAATGAGATGAGATATCCTGCTATTTAATGATTTTTATTACTATTTGCAAGTAATAAAGTGATCCAGGATGGAGATAGTGGAATAAAGCAATAAAGGAAGAAGATTGATCTAGATAAGAGTAAGGAGGATAGCCTTATTCCTACCTTTAGAAACCCTAGGACAACCTTCCCAAACCCAAAACCACCTCCATTAGGACACCTTAGCCTCAAAACCCAAAAATGGATAGCACTATCTATGTTCTTATCCACCCTATCCCTCTCCCAAACACTTAGGAACCAAAACCTGCCTTAGAAAACCTAAAACCCACTCTCCAGCACCTTTTAGGACGTCCAGACATTTGGTTGGACGTCTAATTTCTGTAGAATAACAATCCAGGAAGCCAAAACTCATATTGACACAGAATTGGACGTCCAATTTAGTGTCCAGACATCCAATTTTGTAGTATAAGATGTCTGACCACTATCCTGGACATCTGATACTGCTGTCTAGTTCCTGATTTTGGTGTTGGAAGCCTTAGCTTGCCTATTTTGACCTAGGAACCCCACTAGACACCCTAGAAAATCTAATTAGAGATCTCCTAAGCCTAGTCCACTATCCATAGCCCTACTTATCCTATCCTTAACCCAATTGAACCATCCCATACCTAATTGGGTGCATCTACAGTTGATTGGGTGCACCTGAGCCCAACTAGATCCACCCAGGATCTAATTGACTCATACCTATTAGGGTTACCCTAGCCTAATCACATGCACACATCCAATTAGACTTGACCTAGACCTAATTAGGATCACTCCTATCCAATTAGACTTTCCTAAGCCTAATTAGGTCCACACCCACTTAATCTAGATTGACCCAACCTATTTAGCGCCTAATCCTACCAAAACCCACAACCTAGCCCTACGAAAAACACTCACCTACACACACCTTCCTATTTTACCCCTGCCAAACCCAAGCACACTCTCTTGGAAACCCTAAAACTTGTGTCAAACCTAGGTCATAAAAATGTGGCATTAGCTAATTTTGGAGCCACCAAAAGTGGCAACCAAATGGAGCCTTCCATAAGGGCAAAGAGGGAGCCACGAAATTGCACCATCTCCACAATTCTCTCCACTCTCTCAACTTGCGACCACACCTCCTTCTCTCCCACTCAAGGCTGTCCTCTTCCTCCAAGGCTCCCTCCATGGACGGCTAGGAAGAAGCTCTCCTCCAAGCTCCTTCAAGGGTGGCAAGAAGAAGAGCATAAGGTTGCAACACCTTCTCCTTTCTTCTTGTGGGCGTGCCCTCTTCTTCCACCATAGAGGATCCACACCCCCATTTTCTTTTCCTCTTAGACGGCCAGAGAGAAGACCCCCCTAAAGGTCTTCTCAAGGATGGCCATTGGTAGAGAAAGGGTGCAACACCCTCCTCTCTCCACTTGGGTACACACACCCATCCTCCTCTCTTTAGTGGACGGCCAAGAAGGCTTCTCCTTAGACACTCTTGGTTGATCCCTTTCTTTAGTTTAGCTTTATTTCCATGTATTTGGGTTTTTATAGTGACTTAATTTTTGATGCATGATACTCTTGTCTAATGATTTTATATGTATGCTATTATATTCACGGCTTACAACTTTGATGCATGCTTTCATTTCGTGTTTCAAAATAAAGATCAAAAACACAAAAAGACAAAAATATTAGGTTAGATTAGATTTAGGTTAGATTAAGCCGATCCAAATCTCGACTTGTTTTCACGCCTCCCAGAGACAAACGACCGGGACTCAAGGTTTCAAAAGAATAAAATCAATCGAGTTTCGATATTATAAATATTTTTGTCAAGGGGATTTCGCGACTATACTATGATTTTCGACAATTTCAAAATGCGCGATTTCAACACTTGTCAATGGATAACATCCTAGACGTATTAAATCTAACGGATGATCCAAAGGATATGGTTAAAACAAGGAAAGACATGGAGAGTTTAGGGATACATCTAGAGCTGCATATTCATAAGGATAATGGCTACTTCCTACCTACAATTTACAGCTTGAATCGAGATCAGAAGAGTAGACTGTTCTCCTTCTTAAAGGAAATTTGGGTGCCAGATGGGTTTTCATCGCAACTTTCTCATTGTGTGAATGAAGTACAGAAAAAGATATCTGACTTGAAAAGTCATGACTCCCACATTTATATGCAAGTATTATTTCCACTGGCGACGTGAGGGATACTGCCAGAGCCAATTGTTGATTCATTCACAGAGATGAGCAGGTTTTTCAAAGGTGTTTGTTCGAAGACGCTACAAAATGATATGCTGGATCACTGGGATAAACAAATAGTCATTACTCTCTATAAAATGGAAAAGATTCTTTCCTAAGCCTTCTTCGATGTAATGGTTCATATCACCTTGCATCTTGCAAATGAAGTGAGAATCAGTGGATCTATACAATTTAGATGGATTATCCTTTAGAGCACTTTTTGAAAAAGCTTAAAGATTGTGTTTTGAACAAGGCAAAATTGGAAGGATCCATTGTAGAAGGGTATCTCTTGGAGGAGTGTATAAATTTCACTTCCATGTACATGAATGAAACAGACAACTGCTTTAATAAACTTCAAATGAATTATGAGGGACAATACAATAACAGTGATGAAGAATGTTTGTCAATTTTTGATATCAAAGAAAAGTCGATTCTTCATACAGAGTACAGGGTAATTTCAGAAAATGACAGGCGTTGCGCACATTTATATATTTTAAAATAAATTCCTGAAATCGATCCATTTTATGAGGAATTTGAATGATTACCTCTTTCAAGGACAACTGAATTTGATTTCTTAGATTGGTTTAAAGACCAAGTTAATCAATTGAAAGAGAATAAGGACTCATGATGGGTACTAGATTTTGATGTAATTACCGATTTGCCATTACATTATGCACGTTACCGCTCTGGGCATATAATAAATGGGTTCAGATTCAGAATACAATAAATTGATGATAGAAAGTTTACACAACAAGCTAGAGTTGTTGATTCAAATCTTTCCATCGGTCCAGATGGATACTATGGTGAAATAAGAGAAATTGTGGATATTAGCTTCAGATTTGATCGCAGAGTTGTCCTATTTAAATGTCATTGGTTTGATATTTTTAAAGAGGGCACCGGTTTCAAAATTGATGAGAAACACAATTTCTTGAGTTTAAATCATAACCGTCAAATTCTTCAGTCTGATGAACACTCACATTGGCATGTCAAGCAGCATAAGATTTCTATGTCCCCAGTAATTGCCAAAGGGGATGGGTTATACCCATAAGAACAGTACCACGCAACCATTTTGACGCAAGTCTGAAGCATACCAAGAATTTATAGAAGAAGGTCATTTATTTGCAATAGATGTTGATATCTAAAGTTAGTAACAATTTCTTTACTTTGTTTTATTTTTGTTTAAATGAAATTCATATTCAAATTGAAATTTATAGGGGCATCTATGTCATTATAAATGGGGTTTGGAGTAAAAATTCTTTAACAATATTTTTTATGTTTAGCAAGCTTTTTTCATTAATGATTTTTAATTATATTAATTATTGTATTTTTAACTTGTTACAGATGAAGTTGTTTAAGGAAAAACCTAAAAAAAAGGGTCCTCCTGAGACACAGCCCTCCACACAGCTCGATTCATCTCCTCAGGCTCAGCGACCCCCCTACAGCAGGCTTAGTACCCCCTAGTCACTTTCGTATGACCTGGGGAGATGGCACGTTTACTACATGCGGGGGGAAAGGGAAAGAGGAAGGAGATTGCTCAGACCTTGCCAGATCGAGTAGAGGATGATCCAGATTATGGAGGATCAAATGAGGAGGATGGGGAGGAGGAGGGGGAGGAGGTGGGAGAGGAGGGAGAGGAGGAGGGCGAGGAGGCAGAGGATGAGAAGGTGGGGAGTACGTCCCTAGTTCATGTCGACACCTCAGTAGCGAGCTCAAGTTTTTGTAACAAATCATATACCTTTAAAAAGTAAATTACTTATATGTTTTAAAGTTTATTATAACTTCAAAAATATATAATGAATATGATTAATGTTTATGCAGGTAGACTAGCAAGAGGACGGGGGAAGATAAAAAATCTAGACCTCCAGTGTATCCCTGAGGGCGTAAGAATAATAATTAGGCTTAGAACCACAGGGGAGGCAGAGAATTACCCAGGCTTTATCAGTCGAGTAGGCACAATTGTTAAGTCCAATGTGCCCATTTGCTTCTTCGATTGGAGTAAGGTGCTATTACGACCCGATCTCAGATCCCTACCGGACCTGATACTGACTCGCCTCAACTAATCCCAAGACCCAGTCGTCCAACGAGAAATAACCACAAGCAAAAAATATTCCACCACACATGCAATGTAACTAGACAGAAAATAATAAGAAGACAGTAAAGGAAACAGAATTAAATGTCTCATAATATTACATGCCATCACAACTACAACAACGAAAAGTAAAGCGGAAATATAACTGAAACAATATTGCATAAATCAAGGTACTCACTACAACAAAAAGCTCTGAAATAAAAGGGAACAACAACTAAGGCTGGACTCAACTGGGCCCAACTCCCTCTACAGCTGGTGGTACTGGTTGCTCAACTCCCTAACTTGAACAAGGTTACAAAAATCGTGGTTAGCTAACGCTGAGTAGAGTGGTGGTTAAGTCATTTATATGCAATTAACATAAGACAAGAAACTAATTTATTATTCAATTCCATTTAGTTCAACTAAGTAGTTTAGATTTGTTTATTCTTTTAGGAATGCGGTCATTTCTTGATCTTATCTGTCCTCCAAGGGAACGATCTTGATTGAAGTCTTTCTCGCGATGTAGGATGTATACATGGTGCTCTCCTGGTTGAGAGAGTCCCCCATGGTAGTCCTACACCAGGTCAACTACCTCGAGGTCACAGTCACGACGTAGCGATGACTACGGCACGTGCGATAAGCATACAGGTAGCTACCCCGCACTAGCATGTGGTCAATCATTTTTGCTATCGGGTATGCCTAAAACTACAGCACGAAACAGCACAAGGCCTTGCCCTCTCAAAACAGGGGTTTCATCCCTTAAAATAGAGCAGGGGTCTTGCCCCTCCACAGTTCGTGTACCCTCGTCCGACTATCCTAGTTTGCCCAGTGGGCCTAACAAGAGTCAATGTAGGGTGGCTAGTCCTAACCCCGAGCTTCGTGGGGCGGCTAGCTCCCTCCATACACTAAGTACCTCACCTCTATACCACATACACGAGGGCCAAATAGGAGTTGGTGTAGAGTGACTAGTCCTAACCCCAGGTCTTAACTCAAAGGGGCGACTAGCTCCCCTCTACACTAAAGGGACATTTGCTCTCCTTGGTACTGTGTACACAAGGGCCAACTCACTTCCCGTCTACTTGCAAGGTTCTTTCCGTAGACAGGAGTTGTTCTCCTAATTCCCCTTAGGGTTCATGCTTGTATTCCTTTCATCCATTTCTCAGCATTCAGATCTCACTGTTCACATCCCGATTTTCATTTTTATAACAGGCAGCTCATGTTTTAATAACTGAGAAAGCATCACATCAAGTATCTATACACTTGCTAGTAATTAGGGTTTAACATGCATCTCAAAGTAAACAGTATAGCTTAAGCAATGTTCATTTGCTTCTGCCCTAGGGTTCATTTCACATCCTAGGGTCCAATCATGTTATTCTAAACATGCACTTATTTAAATCTTAATATTAAAGTAAACCACTCTACCGGGAAACATGGGAGGAATGGGGGCTAGAACCGCAGGTCTTTTTGTCTCCGCAGGCCCCGAACACAATACAAGCTGGAAACCTATACCAGTGACTAAGTCACATCAGACGAGTTTCAAACAGTATATAATTGACACTAACACGTAGATAAACTCAAGCAGAAAACAACGATACATTGCTTGCATAAAATTCGACTTCGTTCTAACCCGGAACGGGCCAAAAACGTGCATACAGACTAAAATCAGACATCTGGCACTAGACCCAGACATCTTAAACGACATCAGTAGCTCACCTTGTGTTCTTGAGCTACTGGCAGACGTTTGGAACCCTTTTACAGTCATCCTGGGTCTTTCCAGTCGTCTGTCAGTGCACCCAGATGTCTGATAGGTCTATCAGACGTCTGTGGAGACGTCCAGACGTCCCAAAGCACTTCGAACAGCGTGGTTGCGTGCCTTTCCAAGACCTGTACCTACGCATACGTTTGCAAGTTCAAAACCATGATAGCGTGACACTACGTACCTCACGTACGCACATGCATGAGCGTTCAAGACTCATACTTCCATACTCTGCGAATTTTCAGACATCCGACTTCAGCTTTGGACATCTGCTGCTGCTCCAGACGTCTGATACTGAAAAAATCTAGTATGCAGAACTCCTTCACGGCGTCTTGCTTCTCGAGAGCTCCACCTGCAGTATAGTTACAGCTGCTCCAACGGTTGTAGGAGGTCGAGAAGCTCTTCTCCACCACCTCCTCCTCCTCGTGCGCATCCTCATCTCCTCCCGCACAAACTCCTCCAAGCTCCCGTGGCTCTCGCGGCTCCTCCAACCACGGCTCCTCCCCTTGCAACTCTTGGCGCTTGCTGCTGCACCCGCAGCAAGGGCGCTCCTCGCACGTGAGCTTTCCTACTCGAGCTCCCCCAAGCTCTCTCCTCCATGCCCTCTCTCTTCCTTGCTCACAATCTTTCCCTCCCTCCTTCTCTTTCGCTCGCGAGCTCCTCTCCACACATGGCTACAGGTGGAGATGAGAAGGCTGTGATTACTCGCCGGTAGCAAGGTGAGGGTGGGTGACAAAGGTGGAGGTGAGGGTGTGATGTGGAGAGGGGTAGCGTGGGGTTTTATAGGAGAATGGGTTAGGGTTTGGAGGGGAGGGGGAAGGAGAGGTGTGCTTGTGTGTGTGCATGAGTGTGTGTATGGTGTGGGAGGAGAGAAAGAGAGGGAAAGTTGCGGAGCCACCCCTGTTAAAAACTCTCTTTTTGCCGTAGAGCCCACACACTCAACTTACAAGGGTCAAAATTTGCATTTACACCCTTAGCTTTCCGAAAAATCCTGAATGGTCCTTGGAAAGGGTCATTTCAACATAACATACTTAAAGGAAGTTTCATCCCCAAAACTTGAGCTAAGTAAGGTGTGAAAATAACATAAAATTACATAACTTAAAGAGGACCAAAGTAGGTCAAAAGAGATGTACCCTCAAAAAGCTCCAGGTACTACTCTCGCATTACCGCCTCAGGCTCCCAAGTCGCCTCCTCGTATCGCTGGCTTCTCCATTGGGCCTTCACCAGTGGCACCTATTTTCGTCTCAAACTCCGGGCAGCTCTGTCTAGTATTTGCACCGACCTCTCGGGATAGGTCAAGTTGTCTCCCACCTCAATGCTCTCGTGGCTCAGAACGTGGCTGGGATCGGTGACGTACTTCCTGAGGTTGGACACATGGAACACGTCGTACACTCCAGAAAGCTAAGGAGGAAGGGCAAGCCGGTAAGTAATGGGTCCTACCCACTCCAAGACCTCAAATGGCCCCACAAACCTTGGCACAAGCTTCCCTTCCACCCCAAAACGCTGCAAGCCTTTCATGGGCGAAACACGGGGGAAGACGTGATCCCCAACCTCGAACTGCACCTCTTTGCACTTCTTGTCAGCCTAGCTCTTCTGCCTGCTCTTGATAATACGGAGCCCTCTATGAATCTGCTCTATCACCTCCTGACTCTGCCAGATCAACCTGGGACCAACCTTCCACTTGGTCCCCACCTTGACCCAACTCAAGGGTGCCATACACTTCCTCCCGTACAGAGCCTAGTAAGGTGCCATGCCGATGCTCGAATGATAGCTATTATATTATGCAAACTCTGCCATTGGCAAGTGCTCCTCCCAGGAGCCCCTCAAGTCTAGTACATAAGCGCATAGAAGGTCCTCGAGTGTCTGTATGGTGCGCTCTGATTGTCCGTCAGTCTAGGGGTGGTAGGCGGTACTGAAGCTCAGACGTGTCCCCAAGGCTTGCTGGAACTCTACCCAGAACTGGCAGGTGAAATGAGTATCCTTGTCAGATATGATCTCGCGAGGGACTCCGTGCAGATGCACCACATCTCTGATGTATTGCTCTGCTAGCTATGCTGTCCCAAAGGTGACTCGGATCGGCAGGAACCATGCTATCTTCGTCAACCTGTCTACTATCACCCAAACTATGTTGTGTCCTCGCTAGGTACCCGGTAGACCCACCACCAAGTCCATGGTGATACTCTTCCACTTCCACTCTGGCACAAGAAGTGGCTATAGCGGCCCTGCAGGCCTCTAGTGCTTGGCCTTCACCTGCTGACATACCAAGCATTGCTGGACGAACTCACTAACATCCCGCTTCATCCTTCTCCACCAGAAGTCGCATCGTAGATCATGGTACATCTTTGTATTCCTAGGATGTATGGTGAACCTGGAGTCGTGCGCCTCATTCAGGAGCTCTCTCAACAGCTCCTCGTCTCTAAGAACGCATAGGCATCCCCTCATGCGCAGTATCCCGTCAAAGAAGGAAAAGTCTCCTGGGTCCCCTGTCAACACCCTGTCTCGCAATGTCTGTAAATATGGATCGGCCATCTACCCTGAAATGATCTGGTCTATCAGCTCTAGTCGTGCCTTCTACGTCACTGTCACTACCCCTCAGTATCCCGGTGACGCCTGGGGTTGCCAAATGCTCACCTCCTCCATGAGTCTCCAACTCTGTGCCTGCAAGCTGGTCGAGTGGGTGGTGCCTTCCGACTCAAGGCGTCGGCCACCACATTGGCCTTCCTTGGGTGGTAGGAGATGCTTCATTCGTAGTCCTTTAGGAGTTCTAATCAACATCTCTATCTCATGTTGAGCTCCTTCTGGTCGAACAGGTACCTGAGACTCTTGTGATCTATGAAGATCTCGAATGTCTCACCATACAGGTAGTGCCTACATGTCTTCAATGCGAAGACAACTACTGCCAGTTCTAAGTCATGGGTGGGGTAGCTATGCTCATGGGCTTTAGTTGCCACAAAGCATAAGCGACAACATGACCCCGCTGCATGAGCACACCACCCAACCCCTGCAACGAAGCATCGATGTAGACCACAAACCTGCCACTGCTGTCTGGGATGGTAAGTACAGGAGTTGAAGTCAGCCTCTCCTTCAACTCCTGAAAGCACGCCTAACACTTGTCCGTCCAGGAAAAGGGCACGTCCTTTCGAGTAAGCTGAGTCATAGGACACATGATCTGAGAGAACCCTTTGATAAACTACTAGTAGTAGCCTGCTAGTCCTAGAAAGCTGCATATCTCTATCACTGTGTGTGGCCTCTCCCACCTGAGTATGGCCTCAACCTTGGCTGGATCCACAACCAATCCATCTCCTAAAATCATGTGGCCCAAGAAGGTCACCTGTCTCAGCCAAAACTCGCACTTGCTGTACTTGGTGTACAGTTTGCGTTGTCTCAAGGTATCTAGTACCATACGTAGATGTTGTCCATGCTATGCTTGATCTCGAGAGTAGACTAGGATGTCGTTGATGAACACCACCATAGACTGGTCTAAGTATGGCCTGAAGACACGGTTCATCATGTCCATGAAAGCAGCGAGGGCATTGGTTAGCCCAAACGGCATGACCAAGAACTCGTAGTGCTCGTACCAAGTACAGAAAGATGTCTTGGAGACGTCGGTCTCCTTGATCCTCAACTGGTGGTAACCTAACCTCAGATCTATCTTAGAGAATAATATGGTATCTCTCAACTGGTCAAAGAGGTCATCGATACGAGGTAGCGGGTACTTGTTATTGATGGTGACTCGATTCAGCTGTCGGTAGTCGACACAAAGCCGTAGGGTACCATACTTCTTCTTTGCAAACAATACAAGGGCACCCCACAGGGATGCACTAGGCCTCACAAAGCCCTTCTCCAACAGGTCCAATAACTATGACTTGAGCTCTCGTAGCTCAAGTGGTGCCATCCTGTACGGTGTAGTAGAAATGGGGCTGCTCCCCGGTACTAGAGAGATCTCAAACTCAATCTCACGCTTAGGTGGTAGTCCTGGCAACTCCTCTGGAAAGACGTTGGGGTACTCGCAAACCACCAGGATACTCTGAAAGTTGGCCATGGGACTTGGCTCTAATACAACACAAGCTAAGAAGCCCGCACACCCCTGGCTCAAAAGCTTCGCTGCTCGAAGCGTGGAGATGCACCTGAAACCTCCGTCTACTGGCTAGCTATGAAACTCAAAGGGAGGAAACTCCAGTATGGAGAGGACGATCTTCCTCCCAAAATAGTCCACCAGGGCGTGATAGGCAGACAACCAGCCCATCCCTAAGATCACGCCAAAGTCCTCCATCGGGATCACTATCAGGTCGGCGAGAAGACTGTGTCCCCCTATAGCGACATCGCAGTCTGTAAAGACCTCCTCTGTTACGAACAACTGTCCACCTGGTCCTCTAATCAGGAACGGAACCTCTAATAGAACACTGCTCGGCCCTAAACTGATGGCAAAACTTGAGGAGACAAAAGAGTGTGTGGCACCAGAATCGAAAAGAACGTAGACTAATCTGCCAGAAATGGTAACCATACCTACCACCACATAACTTGAAGCCCTGGCGTCTCTGTGTGTTAGGGCGTTGATACGCCATTCAGCCCTGGGTGTAGAAGAAGCGGTCACGCTTTGGGTCGGGAGAGCAGCAGTTGGCCGGTACCCTCCTCGTGACTGCTATCCTCCTCCACGCGCCTGGTGACCGCGGCTGCCAGATCGTCCTCCAGCACTTAGTGTGGGGAGCATCTGCTATGCTCTGACCCTAGATGGGCAGTCCCTCCTGATGTGGCTCAGTTGGCCACACTCGTAGTAGAGAGGGGCACGACCTCCTCCCTCAATCGGTCCCTACTAGGGGCTGGGCAGGGGTTTGGTGCTAGCAGCTGGTCCTTGTCTGGGGCCCCGAAAAGCCACTGGCGGCCCCGTAGGATGAGACGACTCCCCTGCAGGCACCGTGTGTCTCCTCTCTAGATGGCCTTGTGAGTACTTTGGCTGGTAGGGCCTCTTCCATCCACCGTCATTATCTTGCGCGGTCGGGTTGGTCTCCTTATAGGTCATGGCAGCCTCGACCATGCAAAAGAAAGTGGGTAGCTTCAAAGGCTTCACATACCCCTGAATAGCAGGTCGGAGCCCCTCAGCAAACCTCCACAGGCGCTCCTCCTCAATATACATAGCTGTCGAGGTGAAGCGTGAAAGCTCTGGGAAATGTATACGATACGCGCTAACTATCTTCACCCCGTGGCAGAGAGTGTGGAACTCCCGCCTCCTCTGGTCCTACCAGGTCTGCAAGAAGTACTGCTCATAGAAGAGAGCCACAAACTGGTCCCACGACGGCTCTCTCCCCTCCTGGCCTCTGATTGCCCTCCACCATCTGTGGGTTGCGCTCTCCAACTGATATGTGGCAAAGGCCACGTGGCACTTTGCAAGAGGGTGGAGTGTGTCAAACACCTTATCTATCTGCTCCAGCCAGTCCTCTGCTTCAAATGGGCTCTCATCCCCCTTGAAGGGGGGCTTCAGCTTCCGAAACTAGCCAAAAAGCTCGTGGTGGAGCTGCAACAAGGGAACAGGCACAAGTCCAGGCAAGGAGGGCTCGTGCTCAGAAGTGTCTGAGGGTGGTGGGGGTGGTGGAGGATCACCCCCTCCCCCTCCACCTCGTCTGGTGCTGCGGCGGTTCCCTTGTCCCACAAAGGACTCTCCCTCCACGTCCTCAGGGAGGGGTGGCCAAGGAGGCTGCTGGAGCTCCTCTCGTACTATATCCCGGATCAGCTGGGCGAGATCCTGGGAATGGATGCCTAGAAGGAGAGGTAGGTCAACCGGTGCCTCAGGTCTGGCACGTCTGCCCCTCCAACCCCAACCACAGCCATGTCCGCGGCCTGCCTCAAGTAGTCCTCTAGAAGGCATCTCCTACAAGAAGATACAAGAGAAAGAACAGGAACTATCAATGATACATGATTACATAAAGAAATAAGACTCCGAAGAGAAGATCAAAGTAATACGTTGTGATGGCTATCCTAGTTACATGTATGTGAGTGGTTACTTCCAAACCATTTGGTTCATTTCCCGAGACGATCTTACTCTGATACTATCTTTGTTATGACCCTATCTCAGATCTCTATCGGACCCAAGATCGGTTCATCTCGACTAATCCCAAGACCCAGTCGTCCAACGAGAAATAACCAAAAGTAGAAAATATTCCGCACCCATACATGCAATGTAACTAGGCAGAAAATAATAAGTAGACAGTAAAAGAAACAAAATGAAATATCTCACAATATTACATGCCATCACAACTCTAACAGCGGAAAGTAAAGCGGAAATGTAACTGAAACAGTATTACATAAATCAAGGTACTCACTACAAGAACAGAAAGCTCTGAAACAAAAGGGAACAACAGCTAAGGCTGGGATCGACTGGGCCCAGCTCCCTCTGAAGCCGGTGGTGCTGATTGCTCAACTCCTTGACCTGAATAAGGTTACAAAAATCATGGTCAGCTAACACTAAGTAGAGTGGTGGTTAAGATATTTATACGCAATTAACATAAGACAAGTAACTAATTTATTATTCAATTCCATTTAATTCAACTAAGTAGTTCTGATTTGTTTATTCTTTACAGAATGTGGTCATTTCTTGATCTTGTCTGTCCCACAAGGGAATGATCTTGATTGTAGTCTTTCCCGCGATGTAGGATGTACACGTGGTGCTCTCCTGGCCGAGAGAGTCCCCCGTGGAAGTCCTACACCCGATCAACCACCCCGAAATCACGGTCGCAACATAGCGGTGATTACGGCATGCGCGATAAGCTCACGGGTAGCTACCCCACACTGGCACGCGGTCAGTCGTTTCCACTAGCAGGTACGCCTAAATGTACAGAACGAAACAGCACAGGACCTTGTCCTCTCAGAACAGGGGTCTCGTCCCTTCACAATCCGCGTACCCTCATCCAACTATCCCAGTTTGCCCAATGGGCCTAACAAAAATCAGTGTAGGGTGGCTAGTCCTAACCTTGGTTCCAGTGGGGCGGCTAGCTCTCTCCCTACACTAAGTAGCTCACCTCGGTACCACGTATATGAGAGCCAAACAGGAGTTGATGTAGAGTGACTAGTTTTAACCTCGAGTCTCAACCTAAAGGGGCGGTTAGCTCCCCTCTACACTAAAGGGACAATTTCTCTCCTTGTTAGTGTGTACACAAGGGCCAGTACACTTCCCGTCTACTTACAAGGTTCTTTCCATATACAGGAGTTCTTCTCCTAATTCCTTTTAGGGTTCATGCTTGTATTCCTTTCATCCATTTCTTTACATTCAGATCTCACTGTTCACATCCTGATTTTCATTTTTATAACAGGCAGCTTGTGTTTTAATACTGAGAAAGCATCACATCAAGTATCTATACACTTGCTAGCAATTAAGGTTTAACATGGATCTCAAAGTAAATAGTATAGCTCAAGTAATGTTCATTTGCTTCAGCCCTAAGGTTCATCTCACATCCTAGGATTCAATCAAGTTATTCTAAACATGCACTTATTTAAATCTTAATATTAAAATAAACCACTCTATCGGGAAACATGGGAGTAATGGGGCTAGAACTGCAAGTCATGTTGTCTTCGCAGGCCCCAAACACGCTACAGGTTGGAAACCTATACTAGTGATCAAGTTACATCAGAAGAGTTTTAAATAGTATATAATTGACACTAACACGTAGAGAAACTCAAGAGGAAAATAATGGTACATCGTTTGCATAAATTCAACTTCGTTCGAATTTCGAACGAGCCAAAAACATGCATACAGACTCAAATCAGACATCTGGGACTAGGCCCAGATGTCTTAAATGACGTTAGTAACTCACCTTGTGTTCCTACGTTATTGGCGGACATCTAGAACCCTTTTACAGTCGTCCTAGGTCTTTCCAGACGTCTGTTAGTACGCCTAGACATTTGATAAGTCTATCAGACATCAGTGGAAATGTCTAGATGTCCTAAAGTACCTTGAAGAGTGTGCTTGCGCACCTTTCCAAGACCTGTACCTACACATACGTTCACAAGTTCAAAACCTCAACAACGCGATGCTACATACCTCACGTACGTGCATGCATGAGCATTCAGGACTCATACCTCGGCACTTCGCGAATTTTCAGACATCCGGCTTCAGCTTCGGACATCCGCTACTACTACAGACATCTGACAGATGCTCCAGACGTCTGATACTGGAAACATCCAGTAAGCAGAACTCCTTCACGGTGTCCTGCTTCTCTCGAGTTCTGCTTGCAGCACAGCAGCAGCTGATCCAACGACTGTAGGAGGTTGGGAAGCCCTTCTCCACGACCTCCTCCTCTTGTGCGTCCCCGTCTCCTCCCGCACGAACTCTTTCGAGCTCCTGCGGCTCCCACGAATCCTCCCCTTGCAACTTCGGGCGCTCATAGCAAGGGGTCTCCTTACACGCAAGCTTTCCTGCTCGAGCTCCTTCGGCTACGCATGCTCGAGCTCCCCTGAGCTTTCTCCTCCACGCCCTCCCTCTTCCTTGATCACATTCTTTCCCTCCCTCCGTCTCCACTCGCGAGCTCCTCTCCACGCATGGCTGCAAGTGGAGACGAGAAGGTCGTGAGTGCTCGCCAGTAGCAAGGTGAGGGTGTGATGGTGGAGAGGGGTGGCATGGGGTTTTATAGGAGAATGGGTTAGGGTTTGGAGGGGAGGGGGAAGGAGAGGTGTGCATGTGTGCGTGTGTGAGTGTGTGTGTGGTGTGGGAGGAGAGAGAGAGAGGGAAAGTTGCGGAGCCTCCCTCGCTAAAAACTCTCTTTTTCCCGTAGAGTCCGCACACTCAACTCAAAAGGGTCAAAATTTACGTTTACGCGCCTAACTTTCTGGAAAACCCCGAACGGTCCTTGGAAAGGGTCATTTCATGTGCCTGCAGAGCTGAAGAGGCAGTTCCTCCGTTAATTGAAGGTAATTTCATTTATAAATGTTATTTCTTTTATAACTTTATCTTAAAATTATTATAAAGTGAGATTAACATATACTTTTTAAAATTAATGTAGGCAAATTATGATTGGTGATGAGAACCTCATCATGAACCCTAATTAGCACATTTTGACCTAAATAAGTATACAAAAGCTCCTACAAAACCTAAGGGAAAGCTTAAATCAGAGAATTATAAATTTGAGTATAAAGCAATTCACAAAGGGTAAAACTGCAATTTTACTAATGCAGTACACAAACGGGATTTCTAAGGGTCTAAACACAGGTCAAATGGGCTTAATAAGAAATAAAGTGGGATGATTTGGTCTGAAAAGGGTTATAGCAGCATCTAGGAATTAAATGACATTCTACAACCCTAAAACAAACCCACTTTAATTCACGAAGTTTCAGGCAAGGTAAAAATCAATTAAACCCTCTAAAAATCCTGAAAAGACATTCCCTAGGGTTTAGAACCTTCAATTTGGCCATTGGAACCTATAACCTAGATTGAGAACCATACCTAATTTTTGACCTAATCTGGGTTTTTATGCAAATTGACCAGTCTAATGTGGTCAAACCTAAAATCTAACTTCACCATTGGATTCCTTATATCCAAGTTAGGGTTATATCAAAATTTGGACCTAAGGAAAGTTTGCCTTGACCTACTTTACAAATTGGTCCTCAATAATTACTTTCTGACCCTTAACTTTTTGAACTTTTGCATTTACCCCCTCAACTTTCCCTTCATTTTCTTCAGACCGATCCCTCTGCCACCCACAGCAGCAGGCCATACCTCTGGCGACTTTGCGCTAAGGATGACGCCATGCAGGGTATGGGAGCCAGCCCTAGAAACGAGAGGAGGGTCCCCTACGTTGTCCTCTTCCGCATGGACCTCCTCCCATGTTCTGCTGGTACCCATACTTCTCATGCGAACGCGCAAGTATGGGTCTCTTTTCCAGCCACGTCTCCGGTGACCAGCCCATGCCTCCTCTTCATGATTCCCTCCCTGCCAGCACCTATTTAAGGGACGGCAGGGGCTGCCGTTTGAAGCAAGCTTGATTTGGCCTGAGATTTTCCTCAAATTTGTCTTCTTCTCCTCCAGCTAAGTGGTCTAGCAAGCTCCGGTGAGCCACCATCCTCATTCTCGTCGCTCTGCCACAATACCAGTGACAAAGTTGTCCTCACCACCTTCCTCCACTTCGCGCAGCACCCGCGCGAGCACCTCTCACCCCATCTTCACCACCGTCTCCCTCCACAGGACATCATCTTCTCCAGTGACAGCAGGTACTTCCAGTCGCCGTCTGACGTGTCGTAGTGCGTGTGTGTTAAGAGGTGTCGTTATAGTCGCACTTGATACGTCGATTTTAAAAGAAGTAAACGGAGGTGAGTCCCAGTGTCGGTCTCAGGGAGGCGAGGAAATCGGATTTTGTTTATCACTTGTTGTCACGAAAAAGGTGGAGGTTTGCTTGCGAAAGAGACGATTTTGAAAAGCGAGAGCGAGAGATAGAGAGAGAGAGTTTAGGGTTAGAAAGCTCTTGGTTTTAATCATGCACTTTGAACAGAAATTAAAATGGCGATTGAACGGAAAATAATTTCATTAAACATTCACTCATAGTTCATAGCTTACAACATTAAATACATGCTTTAACAAAAGTAAATGAAAGCTTAAAAGAGAGAGAGAGAGATGGAGAGAGAGTGGAGAGCGACGAGGCAGCCACGGCAGTGGAGGAGGGCGAGTGCCTAAAGCTAGCTAAGAGAGGAGTGGAGTAGTTGCAAGTAGGAGTGTATGTCTTGAATGGTGGTAGAAGAGGGTTTAAATAGAGTTAAGGGCTTCTTGAAAGAAGAATGGGCTTTAGCGACATCCAGAGCGTCGCTAAAATCGCTTCCATAAACGTCGGTGAAGCCCTCCTACCGCCGATCAGCTGCTCGCCCTGGTCTTCCTCTTCGCGTGATCCGTGGCCGCTGAACGAGAGCCGTCCGATCGAAGATTGGACGGCTGAGAGCCTTCTGCGCCCGCGCTGAGATCGCGCCTTGGGTGCGCGTGTGCGCGCGCATTTCCCCCCGGTGTGCGTGTGCACGTGGGCGCTCGCGAGCTGTCGTCGCGCCGCGTGGCGAGATCCTGGCCGCCTGCTGCTGATCGGGCGGCCCAATTTTTCCGTGCCACCCCCTCTCGCCTTCAAAATCCGCTCCGCTCGGCTCGAACGCGCGTCGCGGCAATGCGGGCGTGCGCATTGACCGTTGCGCCACGCCTGCGCCTTGTCGCGGCGACCGCGGGCGAGCGCGCGGATCTCGGCCGTTCAATCGAAGATCGACAGCCGAGATTTGTCCTTGGCCAGCTGAGGGTGTGCACGCGGTGGGGGCGGGCTGACGTGGCGCTCTCTGGGCGGTTGATCTCCAGATCAACGGTCAGAATTTCTTGGGCCCATTGTGGGAGCTCCGGATGTCGGATTTGGCCAATCTTGAGTCCATTGGACTCCGTTCGTCGTTCTGAATCCATCCACGTGGTCCGATTGCTTATCTGAGGCCTGCTTTGACAAATGCTTTACACAAATGGCCATTAATACACTTTATAAGCAATCTTGGTACTTGATGCATGTAATGCTCCTATTCTACTTATGTTGTGCTTTTTATTCTAAAGATGGGACATATTCAACCTAATTATTACCCCCTTGTGTGGTGTTATCATACCCCCATGCTTCCTCCTTGCTAGTCCCTAGCAAGGTTTATTCTAGCCTTTATTTCCTTGGAGAATTCAAGAAGTAATTGCTTAGGCACTTCGTTACTTGTCAATAAGAGGAAATATACGAAGATCTTAATCTACAAAGACTAAGCAGCGCCCGAGTGTCTGCGAAAATACGAATCGCCCGAATCCTTTCTTTAATGTATATATAAATATACATATGTATACGTATATATATGTATATTTTCGTAGAATTTTTTTTGGGAATTTAGTGTGGGTTGGTAACTTTTTACGGCTACCCAACCCACCCAAAACTCTGTCAAAACCCTAAGTGCTAAGCATCTTGGTGTGAATGTTGTGATAGACTCACTTAATGGTAATTGAGACAGACTTCGAGTTTCTACGCCTCTAGGTGACCGGAAAAGAAAATAAATTTTTGCCTGAAGGTGTATTTGTTCGATTGGTAGCTTTCTCCCTATGTTCGTTTTACTTGGGGTCAACACAAGGATTTTCCAGTGTATATCTCCCCGGCTTGTACTACTTCCCCGCTTCTTCCTTATGTGTTTTGGTCTTTTTTGTGCAATTATTAAGCTGGGCTCTGGACAACCGACCAATGGGCTGTTACCCACGATCACTTGCCAGCCATACTTGTGCGGTGAAGTGTGGTTTATTTTCTTTCTTCTTTTTTTTTTCGTAGGTGGCTTCCCTGATCTCAAATGTACCTAGAGGCAGCGAAAAAGAAATGGCCTGTGGCTGGGTTCTGGACAACCTGCCAATGGGCTGTTACCCACAACAACTTGCTAGCCATACCACCCTAGAGAGTTCATTAGCTACCCAATTTCTGTCAAAATCTCCGAGAAGTGAGTCTGTGCAAAAATGTGTGCAGATGCTTAGACTCAAAGTTTTCCTAAGTTAGAGGGTGAGTTGATAAGTCGTATACTTATTACCTTATTTAGTAGGTGGATTAGAATAGCTTAAAGTTGCAAGGATTCGCCGCTAAATCCATATTTTAACGGACACCGAGGCTGATTAAGCCTGAAGGCCTGAAAAGTCTAAGTGTTTAAGTTCCTTTTGTATTATTTTCCACTATTGACAAGTTTTTAATGCCTAGGTTTTCTTCCTAAATTCATTTTTTTTAATTAATTTATTCATTCAGACTGATTAATTAAGCTCAGGATTATGCAATTTACCATCCTCCCCATGCTTAAGTTGGACAATGTCCTCATTGGCAGATACATGGATGCACAAGGGTTCAAAAAATAGTACCTGAGTGACGTAAACTACCAGATCTGTCTGAATCCTCTGGGTTGCCTCCTAGGAAGCGCTGAGTTTAACGCCTCTAGCTGGGCGGTGCTTAGTGTCAGCTCTCAACGAGGGTGACACTTTCCTTGGGGGGTACCTGGGCCAGGAAATGCTTCAATCTTTGACCATTGACTGTAAAGGTGTGCCCGTTGTTAAGATCCGCGATTTCAACCGCCCCATTAGAATAGGGCTTGACCACCCGAAATGGTCCTGTCCATTTGGACCTGAGTTTCCCTGGGAAGAGTTTCAGGCATGCATCAAACAGCCAGACTTGTTGCTTCGGCTCAAAGGTTTTTCTATGAATGAGTCGGTCGTGGACGGCTTTCATTTTCTCCTTATATAGCTGACTATTGTCAAAGGCGTCCCGACGAATTTCTTCGAGCTCAGATAATTGAAGCGTCCTTTGCGCACCGGCTAACTGGGGATCCATGTTACATTGCTTGACAGCCCAGTAAGCCCGGTGTTCCAATTCGACAGGGAGATGGCAAGCTTTGCCAAAGACCAAGCGATAAGGCGACATGCCTATCGGGGTTTTAAAAGCGGTCCTGTATGCCCATAGGGCATCATCAAGTCGAGTGGACCAGTCTTTCCTGTCAGGTCTCACAGTCTTCTGTAAAATGTTCTTAATTTGTCTGTTTGAGACCTCAATCTGCCCATTTGTTTGTGGATGATACGGGGTGGCAATGCGGTGGTTTACCCCGTATTTTCTAAGTAGGGCACGGAATTGGGAATGGATAAAATGGCTTCCACCATCACTGATCATGGCCTTGGGTATTCCAAATCGGGAAAAGATGTTCTTCTTCACAAAGTCCATGACCGTCTTGTGGTCACATCGTCGAGTGGCGACGGCTTCAATCCATTTGGAAACATAGTCTACCGAGACCAGGATGTACTCGAAGCCATTGGACGGTGGAAAGGGGCCCATAAAATCGATACCCCAAACGTCGAAGATTTCGACAATCAAAATGGGCTGAAGGGGCATCATATCTTTCTTGGTCATGGTCCCCAGTGTTTGGCATCATGAGCAAGTCTTGGCAAAGATGTGTGCATCCTTAAATAGGGACGGCCAATAAAATCCAGACTGCAGAACTTTTTCAGCTGTTTTCTTGCCAGAGAAATGGCCGCCACACGCTTGGTCATGACAAAAGGAAAGCACACTCTGAACTTCGTCTTCGGGGATGCACCTCCTGATGATCTGATCAGCACAGAGGCGAAACAACATGGGATCATCCCAGAAATAGTGCTTGGCCTCAGCCAAGAACCTGTCCCGTTGCTGTCTGGACCAGCTGTGCGGGGTTTGTCCTATAACTAGGTAGTTGACATAGTCAGCATACCATGGCATTTTCTTGTCTTGCACGGCTAGGATGTGTTCATCAGGGAAGGTATCAGATAGAGGTAGGGAGGGTCCAATGTGGTCTGGATGAAGTCTTGACAGGTGATCAGTCACCACATTTTTCGATCCGGCCTTGTCTCGGATTTCCAGGTCAAATTCCTGCAAAAGTAGGATCCATCTGATGAGCCTGGGTTTTGCGTCCTTTTTGGCCAACAGGTGCCGGATGGCTGAATGGTCGGTGTAGATAGTCACGTGGGATCCCAGCAAGTATAATCGGAATTTTTCCAGTCCAAAGACTACAGCGAGCAACTCTTTTTCTGTGACCGTATAATTACGTTGGGCCTCGTCCAACATTTTGCTCGCGTAGTAGATCACCACGGGCTTCTTGTCTTGCCTTTGTCCCAGGACAGCGCCTATGGCAACATCTTATGCGTCACACATAATCTCAAAATCCTGGGACTAGTCTGGGGGTTGAAGTACAGGTGCCGTGGAGACTAAGTCCCGAAGGGTGTGATAAGCCTAGATGCAATCAGGAGACATGTGGAAAGTGGCGTCGTTGGCTAGAAGGTCGGTCAAGGGTTTCGAAAGTTTGGAAAAGTCTTTGATGAACCTTCGGTAGAAGCTAACATGTCCTAGGAAAGAGCGAATCTGCCGGACCAAACTAGGTGGAGGAAGTTTGGAAATTAAATCAACCTTAGCTCGATCTACCTCGATGCCCCTATGCGAAACAATGTGTCCGAGGACAATTCCTTCTTGAACCATAAAATGGCTCTTTTCCCAACTTAACACCAAGTTAACCTCGATACATCATTTTAGGATTTTCTCCAAGTTGCTCAAACAATGGTCGAATAAATTCCCGAATATAGAGAAATCATCCATAAAGACCTCCAAGTATTCACCCACCATTTCTGAAAAAATGGCTAGCATGCAACGCTGGAAGGTCGCAGGTGCGTTGCATAACTCGAACGGCATTCGACGGAATGCAAACGTGCCATACAGGCAAGTGAATGTGGTCTTTTCCTGATCTTCCGGAGCAATTGCGACTTGGTTATATCCTGAATATCCATCCAGGAAGCAAAAATACTTCTGCCCTGCCAATCTTTCAAGGATTTGGTCAATGAATGGCAAGGGGAAGTGGTCCTTCTTAGTGGCTTCATTAAGCTTCCTATAATCAATACACACCCGCCATGCGGTGGTGGTGCGGGTGGGGATGGATTCACCATGATCATTAGTGACAACGGTGAGCCCAGCCTTCTTTGGAACCACTTGAGTGGGGCTCACCCAGGGGCTATCAGAGATAGGGTAGATGATGTCGGCGTCAAGCCACTTGATAATTTCTTTTTTAACGACCTCCCGCATGTTAGGGTTTAACCGTCTCTGCATCTGGCGGGAAGGTCGGGCCCGTCTTCCAGGTAAATCTTGTGGGTGCAATAGGTGGGGCTAATTCCTCTTAGATCCGAGATAGTCCAACCAATGGCGGCCCGATGTTCTGAAAGAGTTGCAGTCAACCTTAGTTCCTGATCCTTGGTTAGATGGGAATTAATAATCACTGGGAAGGTCTGGTCAGGTCCTAAGAAGACGTACTTGAGATTCTCGGGCAATGGTTTAAGTTCAGGTGCGGGTAGGACCACAGTCGATGGGAAGGGGAAGGGTGGTAGTTGATCAACATTGATTTCTTCAAATGGTTTCATGTGATGATACTCATCCTTACAGAGGTCCATGGGTAATGATGGTGACGGGTCAGAACTACGGGTTTGGTGGTCTGAGACAGAACTGAGGGTGAGGCATTCCTTGATTAAAGTTTCCACGGGATCATGTTCCTCAATGTAATCGCAATCAAAAGACTTTGTCGCCCGGAAGATATCCAATTGCATTTTCCTGTCCCCAAAGGCGATTTCCATACATCCCGTGTCGCAATCAATGTTTGCTTTAGCCGTAGCTAAGAAAGGTCTGCCTAAAATTATGGGTGCATTCTGTAATTTTTCAAGGACTTCCATGTCGAGCACCAATAAGTCGACTGGGAAATAGAAGTCCTTGACCCGTACAATTACGTCCTCGACAACCCCCTTCGGGGTTTTCACTGATCTATCTGCTAGCTGGATGGTGACAGGGGTTGGTGCCAGCTCCCCAAAACCAAATTGGTGGTACAAAGTTGTTGGAATTAGATTGATAGAAGCACCTAGGTCCAGGAGCGCTCTATCAAATGTCATGTCCCTGATATTGCAGGAAATCAGGGACGCTCCTGGGTCAGTTCGCTTGAGTGGAAGGTTGCTTGATATCACGGAACTTGCTTGCTCAGAAAGTACAACCTTCCTAGGTGCTTGCGGTCTCGACTTACGCTTGGGTGTACAGGCATCCTTTAAGAACTTGGCGTAAGCAGGGATGTGTTTAATGGCTTCTAGGAGCGGAATATTAATATGTACTTGCTTAAAAATTTCCAACAGCTCCTCAGTTTCCACAGTATTCTTCTTTTTCTTGATTGTCTCCAAGGCCTCAGGGTAGGGTGTCTGAATGTGGATTGGTTCCATGTTTGGGTCCTTGGTTGGTGCCTCTTCTGAGTCAGGTATTTCAACAAGTAAAGTCTCGGGGGGAGTCGGCCATTTGGGATCCTGGGTTTTGTTGCCGCTTCTCAAGGTCACCGCATTCGTAGAGGCATTGGGGCCATGGGGTCATCCTTGAGGAGACGAGGACGAAGAAGCGCCAAACCCAGGAGGTGTTTGCGGGGCTGGGTGGACCATGTGAGCCTGCCCGACGTTGCTTTGGAACCCTTGCGAATTGGGGCCTCTGTTAATTATATTTCGCGGGTTCGGTTGTGGTTGGGAAGGTAGGGATCCTTGTTGTTTACAGTCCAAGAGTTGGCTTAACTATCCCTTTACCAAGGCCATTTCCTCCTGATGTTTCTGGTTCATGTCAGCCATCATCTTTATTAAGGTATCCATTTGGTTTTGTGGGGGAGGGGCCGCCCTATTCTGGTTATATTAGGGTCTAACTGGTGGTCCTTGTTGATAGGGGGGCAAGTGTGGCTGCTGTGTTTGGCCTGGGATGGTTTTGGAATTGCGGTGGTTTCTGGTTTGTCCAACCAAAGTTGGGGTGGTTACGCCAGCCGGTGTTGTAAGTGTTAGAGAAAGGGTCAGGTTTCGCATAACCTTGGATAGCTTGTACATCTTCTAAGATAGCCGATGTTGATGAAGAGGGAAGGGAGTAATCAAGGGTCGAGGGAGCAAAGGTCCCTCCCTGGAACGTGGTTAGGGGTTGTTCTAGGTTCAGTTGGGTAAAGGGTTGGACTAGGTCAACATTATGTGCTCCCTTTGCTAGGGAGAAAGTCTGCAAGGGGTTCCTGGTCTGGTTCAGTAACTCATCAATCTTTTTGTCCACCAATTCCACTCGATCCAATTTTTTGGCAATGATGTCCATATCAACCATTCCAGAATTTGCTTGCACCTCATAAATCCCGCCACGGGGTTGACTGGACCTGTTAAACTGGTTCATGGAGGCATTGTTGAGCGAATTCTCGCTCATAGACTCAAAGAGCTCAAACGCGCTCTCCTCATCTTTGTTTAGGAAGTTTCCCCTGCATGAGGCATCGACGAAGTTCCGTAGGTTGCTGTCCAGACCGTGGTAAAAGATCTGGGCCAATTGCCACCTTGGGACTTCGTGGTGTGGGCATTTCCTCAAAAGTTCATTAAATCTTTCCCACGCCTCATGAAATTGTTCCCCACCCTGGAGTGTGAAGGCAGTGATAGCTCTTCTGAGGGCATTGGTCTTTCCTATGGGGAAGAATTTCTTTAAAAATGCATGCCTCAGTTCTTCCCAGGTGGTGATGGGTCTACCTAGGGTTCTAAGCCAATGAGAAGCCTTGTCTCTTAATGAGAAAGGGAACATCTTGATTAGAACAATGTCAAGGCTAATGTTCCTTGGTTTTACCATTCGTGCTATGCGGTCGAGATCCTCTAGGTGCTGAAAGGGGTCCTCATTTGTGCTTCCATGAAAGTGGCTCTGGATCAGATTTAAGACATTCGATTTTAGCTCAAAATCATCTCCCCCCTCGGGGATCCTAAGGTGGGGCTCGACTCTAATAGCAGAGGGATTGTAGAAATCACGGAGGGGTCTTGGCTGGTCATGAAATGGCGGTAAATCAAGTGGTGGTTGCCCTGGTATGTCGTGGAAAGGTGGTGGTTGCTCTTGTGGGTTTTGTAACCGTTGTATGGCTTGCATGATGGTGTGGATTTGTTGTTGCTGATGCCGATGGTTAGCATTGATTTGAGCTTGGATGATGGCCATAGCATCTGGTGGGGGTTGATCTTCAGCCTCATCTACCCTAGGTTCAGCCATGTTTTCAATAGAATTACGTCGCCTAGATTCCTGCCCCAAAACACACAATTCGGGATGCAGTGAGCGCCTTCCGTGCATACACTAGAGAAGAACAGGAGGGGATGCGGAGGGCGACAGATGCAAGAAATGTGTTTCAATCAAGCACGCAAGCCTAATCCTTATGGTGTATTCCTTAGGAGACCTAGAAATCTCACAAAGGGTGATTAAGTTCGTAAGCACTGGACTCCCCTTCCCAAGGCTAATCTGGCCAAGTTGATTACGAGGGGATTGCAGGGAAGGTTCTTCCTTTGGCTTGCGCCTCCAGTTCCATAGACCCCACAACCGCGGTTGTTTGACACTGCCCCGCAGCCTAGTCACTAGATTCTACCAAGGGAATGAAAGCCAAGTGCCTAGCAAACAAAACCTCACCTTTTGAGACTTAACTCAGTCCTGTCTAGGGCCCGTCTACTCAGTTTTAGAGGGTTAGGATAGTGCTTGTGCTTAGGGTGATGTGATGAGGCGTTGATTGGGGTGGTGCCTCTTAATTTTCCACTTTCAAAGTGTGTGCTTCTAGCAAAACATGGTTTTCAAGCAAGGATTTGTTAGGATGTGGTGTCTTTTAGTGTTTCATCCTTACTTTAGTACTTTTTAGGGTTGACGTGTCTTAATGTTTTCAAACAAGTTTCAGTGGGCACGTCAAGTTCTGCACACAATTTGATGAAAGTAGATTTCCTTTTTATTCTGTAGAGGGTCTAAAACCCTAGTGTACTCATCCTGATGATCATGTAGCTTCTATTAGATGAGTCAGTTTTAGGGTTGAGTGGTGCGGCCCAGGTCAATTCACGGTGGCTTCGCAAACACCACTCAAGAAAAAGAAAAGAACACTCCAAGAATTTATTCAGAATGTTAGAGTGTACATTTTTTTGTGGGGTGATGTGTTAAGGATGTGGGTCAAGTAATCAGACACCACGCCAATTTTTTTAGTTTTTACAATTTTTTTAGCTTTTTCAAGCAAGCAAACAATGAGAGACAGGTTACTCACTATCGGTCCTCAAGGCGCCTACTCCCTTGCTACCGTCGTGGAATGCGTCACTTCGCCGTCCATGCGCCGAATTCCTGCAACCGTCAAGTAAAAAGGAAAATAGGGCATTAGACGATGTGAGAATGAGTGTGGAATGGAGGTGATAAAACAAATCCGTTGCCTCCCCGGCAACGGCGCCAAAAACTGTCGTGCCATAGTGCGTGTGTGTTAAGAGGTGTCGTTATAGTCGCACTTGATACGTCGGTTTTAAAAGAAGTAAACGGAGGTGAGTCCGAGTGTCGGTCTCAGGGAGGCGAGGAAATCAGATTTTGTTTATCACTTGTTGTCACGAAAAAGGCGGAGGTTTGCTTGTGAAAGAGATGGTTTTGAAAAGCGAGAGCGAGAGATAGAGAGAGAGAGTTTAGGGTTAGAAAGCTCTTGGTTTTGATCATGCGCGTTGAACAGAAATTAAAATGGCGATTGAATGGAAAATAATTTCATTAAACATGCATTCATAGTTCATAGCTTACAACATTAAATACATGCTTTAACAAAAGTAAATGAAAGCTTAAAAGAGAGAGAGAGAGAGTGGAGAGTGACGAGGCAGCCACGGCGGTTGAGGAGGCTCCGTCGGTGACTCGTCGTCTCCGGCGATTACACGAGTGCCTAAAGCTAGCTAAGAGAGGAGTGGAGTAGTTGCAAGTAGGAGAGTATGTCTTGAATGGTGGTAGAAGGGGGTTTAAATAGGGTTAAGGGCTTCCTCAAAGAAGAATGGGCTTTAGCGACATCCAGAGCGTCGCTAAAGCCGCTTCCACAAACGTCGGTGAAGCCCTCCTGCCGTCGGTTAGCTGCTCGCCCTGGTCTTCCTCTTCGCGCGATCCGTGGCCGCTGAACGAGAGCCGTCCGATTGAAGATCGGACGGTTGAGAGCCTTTTGCGCCCGCGCCGAGATCGCGCCTTGGGCGCGCGTGTGCGCGCGCGTTTCCACCCGTTTTGCGCGCGCACGTGGGCGCTCGCGAGCTGTCGTCGCGCCGCGTGGTGAGATCCTGGCCGCCTGCTGCTGATCGGGCGGCCCAATTTTTCCGCGCCACCCCCGCTCGCCTTCAAAATCTGCTCCGCGCAGCTCGAACGCGCGTCGCAGCGATGCGGGCGTGCGCGTTGACCGTTGCGCCACGCCCGCGCTTTGTCGCGGTGACCGCGGGTGAGCGCGCGGATCTCAACCGTTTGATCGAAGATCGACGGCCGAGATTTATCCTTGGCCGGCTGAGGGTGTGCGTGCGGTGGGGGCGGGCTGACGTGGTGCTCTCTGGGCCATTGATCTCCAGATCAACGGTCAGAATTTCTTGGGCCCATTGTGGGAGCTCCGGATGTCGGATTTGGTCGATCTTGAGTCCGTTGGACTCTGTTCGTCGTTCTGAATCCATCCATGTAGTCCGATTTCTTATCTGAGGCCTGCTTTGACAAATGCTTTACACAAATGGCCATTAATACACTTTATAAGCAATCTTGGTACTTGATGCATGTAATGCTCCTATTCTACTTATGTTGTGCTTTTTATTCTAAAGATGGGCCATATTCAACCTAATTACCGCCTCTCCCCCCTTGTCCACTAAATCAAATTAGAACCACTCCTCTCTACCCCTTCTTCAATTCCCCTCACTTTATTTCACAAAAATACCCCTCGATTCCACTGTCCACCATCGCCATCTCCACCTCCGGCCAGACCTCTAGTGAGGCGTCCTCGCCGCTCCACACCTCCATCCGCCTCGCCAACCGATCCCTGAGCATCACCACCACCCACTGATCACCCTACGACCCTCCATTGATCGTGACAACCCCTGTCGCCTTCCCCCGATCGAACCCATCCTCACAGCCATAGAGCGACCTAGGCACGCATGCCTAGGCCTTCCCGCAGCCAGCCAACCCCTGCCTCACCTTCGCTGTGATACGGCGAAGGTTTTTCTTTGGTCTGACAGTGCCTCAAGGCCGTATTGCTGCTTTTAGGTCTCGAGCGTTCACCGCCATTACTGCTGATCTTGGAGCAAGCTTGCTAGTAGCTCCAGGCCTCTGCAGTCCCAGGACACGCGGAAGAAACTCACGCACAGTCCCAGGTCCCCAATCGCAGATGCAAGCCTCGCGTGTCGCTGCAATCGCGAGGACTTCAGCTGCAGGCGAAGGCGCAGAAACAGGTGGGACATTTAGTCCCACCTCGGAAATCCTTGAAGCGCGGCAGCTGAATAAATTGAAAAAGTGCATGTGCCTTATCGCCTTCGATACATAGGGGTCAGGTCCCTCGCCTACGCACGTGCAGCGTGCCATGCGCTCGCGCCTGCCCTCGCCCGCGCTCACGCCTTGCGGGCTTGAGCCAAACCTGATTACCCGAGCAAGCACTCCTCGCGCACCACCCACACTGGTGCACCTGGTCCTAGGTGCGTTACCCGACCCGCTTACCCGATTAAGGCTCTGGGAGCAAACTCTAGAGTGAATTTGAAAGAGAGAGAGAGACGTGAGGCGGGTAGGGGGTTGGGTTTTGCCTAACCTTGTACTGTGCAAGGAAGCAGGAGAAGAGGAAGGGAGGGACGCAGCGGAAAGAAGGAGAAGGAAGAGGCAGTTGCTGAAGAAAGACTTGTGAAGCCAACTGAAGAAGGAAGAACTCAAGGCAGAGGAGTAGCTGAAGATAGAGGAAGAAGATAGGAAAGAGGAAGCTGTAGAGAAAGGAAGATGAAGAAGAGAAACTAAAGACAGAAGAAAGAAGAAGACTCGCAGAGGGAAAAGAGAAGGAAAGACAAGGCAGAAGCTGAAGAGGAGAAAAGCCAACTGAAGAAGGAGAAGACACAGTGTGAGAAGAAGAAGGCCGAGTAGAGAATAGAAGAAGAAGAAACCAAGAGGAAAAGAACCTGCAAAGGCACTGTAGCAAGGGGCAGATAAGGCGTCTGATTCAAAGAATCAGACGTCCGAGAAAGAAAAGGCAGAGAAAGAAGAGAAGGAAGAGAGAAGAGGAGAAGAAAGAAAGAAAAAAAGAGATTTTTGTTCCCTCTCTCTTTAATTTTTGTAAACTAGTGAATTGTGAATTTTTATGCTTCTAGAATTAAGTTTGCTCCCTGAGTTCGACCTCGGAACATTCTAAATTTCGAGTAATAAATTGAAATAAACTGATCATTGTTTTTCACAACATACTACAACGAACATATCTTTAAAACACCGCGAACGACGATTGTCAATTGGGGTGACGACCCCAATGCCTTCTAATATATTGTTAAGCACGACGCCAAAATCCATAGGGATTGAAGGACGGAGATGAAGAGAAATGTAAGAATTTTTAAGCATTTACATTTTTATGATATACATAATTTCTTATATTATTTCTAACAATTTATATTTGGTATTTAGTTTTTCTCGAACAAGAGTTCACCCGAGGAGGCATTGGGTGATGCTCCTCCTGATGTCATGCATGCTGATTGGAGGAAGGCATGCGAGCATTGGTTGAATCTGAAGATGAAGGTTAGTAAACAATTACAAATTATTCTATTAATTTCATATATCTTAAATTCATAAAAAAATATTACTATGTATATGTACAAGAGTAAGTAAGAAAAAATAAGGCTAATAAGGCTAAAGCTCCACCACAGACCCATTGTTTGGGTCGAAGGAGTATTGAGACGGTCAGGAGCCATACGTAAGTGTTGGAACTACTTTTCAGTTGAATATTACTTAATTTTTATGTTATCTTAATATAATTGTATCGTTTTTATATTTTTAGTCCGCTCATAATATTTGTATATGGGATGGAAAGGAGTAGAATGGATATATATGAGGTCACCCACAATAAGGCTACAGCTGAGGGTGCTCATAAGTGGATTTATGAGTCATACCAGGAGAAACACGTAAGTTTCTTAAACTCAAAAATATTTATAACTTTCTATATATATTATAATAATGTTTTTCAATACATGTAGGAGCAAATGGTATAGTTAGAACATTCCCCCATTGACGAGATGTCCGACAGCATCCACCAGTCTTTGCAGTTAAAGGATGCATTTAGGAGTGATGCCACCGGACCATGGTGGTTTTGTTCATAGTGCGGGGAGGGCACATACGTTATCTACCTGGTATGGGAGGAAATGTGCCGTCTCATCTAGTATCGTCGATCAGTTGCATCAAAAAATTGACACGCTACAGCGACGAGAGGAAGAGAGGGAGAAGAGAGAGACATTTATGAAGAGTCAGATGGATGCCATGTAATCACAGATGAATAAGACAGATAGTAAGATTGAGAAGCTTTTAACCCTTCTTCTGAAGAAGGGTTAGTCAGAGCATCCATCTTCATCAGATCCCAGCATTCACAAACGAGACGACGACGACACGGGTGGAGCTGGTGGCATCGAGGTAGCTGCATAGTGATATTTATACATTTTCTTTTCTTATGTTTTTCATGTAAATATTTTATTTTCATTTTATGTAAATTTTTCATTTTGAAATTTTTTATGTACTAGACTTTTTATATTTATGCAACATAAACTTCTCTTAATTAGAAGTCTTTTAAGTATATTTAGTATGTAGTCCCATCATTTTGTAATTTCTCTTTAAATAAAAAAATCATACATTTGTCGTCGGTTATTTAATTAACCGATGATTTATAAATGATGGGAAAAATATTTTTCTCGTTGCTTCCCATACTAACCGATGGCAAAAATGTTTTTCCCGTCACATATTTTTCTGTCGCTTATAAGGAAACTGACGGCAAAAATATTTTTGCTGTCACATATATGCCATCGGTTATAACACAAGTGACGGCACAAACATTTTTGCTATCACTTATATAACTGATGGTAAATGTATATAACTGATGGGGAAACTTCAAAAAAGGGCACGTAAAGGTGAGAAAAAGTGACGAATGAATGTCGTCGCTTGACAAATAAGCGACAACAAATACACTTATCATCGATTTTGAAACACGACGAAACATCCAAACCAACCTTGGGTGAACACTTTTTTTGTCATCGGTTATAAATAAATTGACGGCAATTGTATTTTTCGTTGGTTTTTAACAAACGTTGAAATGGCCAATCCGTTATGTGGTCAAATACTATTTTGACGTCGGATGTGCTCGCAACTGACAGTAAAACGAAACAGCGATGATCATAATGGCGTCGCTTAATGGGGTTTTGTTGTCGGTTTTTAACCGACGACAAAAGTGGAATATGTTGTAGTGTAAGTGTTGTGTACTTGTGAGTCTGGGCATGTGTGTGTATATATGTATGTATAAATATATACAAGTAAATGTATATAAATAAATAATTATAAATATGTATACATATATAATTAGTATATGTGTCTAAGTATGAGTAGTAAAATTATGTTTGTGTTCCTATATGTATATAAATAAACTAGTGCTTTAGCAACAGCCATATGTCACTATATATATGTATATACATTAGTATAAGTAGTTCTTTTTTGCCATAGGTTATGTACATATGTGACTAGGGCTATAGCGACCTATATATGTATTACTGTATATATAATATATGTTACTAAAGGTTTTAGTATGTTAATATAAGTTAGTATAATAAATATTAGTAGCTATTTTTGTACCTATACTTAAGTACTACTTATATTAGTTGTTTATAATTAACATAATGTAGTAGTAGTCAATTTTTGATGCTTGTCATTTATGAATATGTTTAAGGCATTTTAATGTATATTAATTGATTCTTTTTGTATATAATTGACCAATTCATTAATTGTTTGATTGATTCATTCACTTTATAAATAAAATTAACATTTTTGGAATTAGAGAGTGATGTATATCAATAACTACCTCCCAATGAACGACTTGGAAACTAACCAGTAAAAATTGTAATTAAATAAAAATGACGCAACATCTATTTGCATTGTGATAATTATACTACAACAACACATAAAACACTGTTTTTATCGCAGACAGATAGTCAGCGAACACTGTTGGTACGTGAAAATCATCTTTAGAAATATGTGTCGTAGTATAGGACAAAAATCGCAAAAATACTTAAATTTATAAAACTCGAATTCAGGAAATTGAGTTCGAGGTTGTTCGTAGGGAGCAAATTGGTAATTTAATCCGTTAATCACAATATCAAGAATAATATGCAATTGAATCAAAAAGATGCTCAATGTATATCAGAAATAATATCTTAAGAATAACCAAGAATTAGAATGCAAAAAAGATTGAGTTAAAATGGTGGCTTGAACCACCAAATCAACCCTATAAGTTAAGCTCTAAGTATCTCAAATATATCAATAGTATCAATCAAATATCCCAAATATCAGAACCAACACAAGCACCAAGGTCAGACGTCAGAACCAAGGCTTGGACGCCTTATCTTCAGAAGTTTCAGCAAGAGCTAAAGCACAGCAGCAGTACACCAACACAAAGGCGCAAGGGCCTCTCAAATCTCAACTAAGTGTTGAGAGAGGAGAAAGAGCATGATTCCCGAGGCATCAAAAATCCTCCCCTTCCCTCCTTTAGATTTTCCTTCCTCAGAATCAGATCAAACCTGGGTAAATAGAGCTAAACCCCGACCTACGTGCGTGATTGTAGGTGAGGGTGCTTGGGCAAGCGCGTGTGAGTGCTCGTGTGTGGTGACCTCACCCCCGTGCGTTCGAAGGCAAGTAGCTGAAGAGACGATTTCCTTTTATGTATTGAATCTGCTTTGACGCTCACGATGTGGGACTAAAGTCACTCTCCTTCCTTCATGAAGCTCTGCGTGCTGCAACCGAGCGAAGCTTGCTTCTTCGCGAGTTTGACCCTACAAGCACCTACAACAATTGAAGCCATTATGAGCGAGAGTTGTAGCAAGGTGAATGAGGGCTAGAGAAAAGTTGCTGTGGTCGGGGAAGACGGTGACAGCGACGGTGAACCAACGAAGACCTAAAACCATAAATACAGCCTTGCGGCCCTATCAAAATTCCTCAGAAGTTTCGCCGTGAAGAGGCGAGTGTGATGGTGGTGGTTTTAAAGTGCGCAGTGCTCAGAGGAGCTCTATCGGTGACGAAGAAGGTGAATGTGAGTGTGTGTGATCAAAGCCCTAAATTTCTTTTGGGCTTTTGATCAGTGAAGTGAGGAGAAGCTTTGGGATCAAGTAGCAGGTGGTTTGGAGTAGTGAGGAGGCTAGATGAACTCGTCAGAGCTTAACCGGTCATAAGGAAGATGACATGTGTACAGTCGATACAGCGGTTGAACGAAGAAACTAA
This sequence comes from Thalassia testudinum, assembly GCA_037157565.1. NCBI lineage: Eukaryota > Viridiplantae > Streptophyta > Magnoliopsida > Alismatales > Hydrocharitaceae > Thalassia > Thalassia testudinum. The sequence goes on along the minus strand of JAZHRO010000025.1, from coordinate 149,336,575 downwards.
GGAGTTAGAGAAGAGTAGGGAAGTGAAAGGAGGAGTAAAGAGAGACTCAAAGTGAGAGAGAGCGTGTGAAGGCGGCCGACTGTGATGGGGTGGTGTTGGAGAAGGTGAAGACGATGACGAGGGAGTGACGAAGGAGAGGTCAGAAGCAGTCGGTCTTTGGCTGGACGCGGTCATGAAGAAGAGAGGGTGATGCTGAGCCGGTCAATTTAACCGTTGGCTAGCTCGATGAAGGAGGCGGAGAGGCTTGTCGGAGCTCGAAGAGACATCGATCGAAGGAGAGAAGTGGTGGTCCTTGGCCTTTTCTGAGCTAAGGAGAATGGCCTAGGTGCGGGGGCCTTTTATAGGTCTTCAAGATGAACTCTAAGCTTGGAAAAAATCTTGGATTGCTCGTGTTTACAAGGAAAAAAAATCCCTAAAAATCTCGATTTCATTTGAGCTCTAGAGCTCTCCTTGGAGTTATTGATTGGGTGCAAACGATCAGGGATTGCTTGAGGGTCAATCTCTCCAATTTTGGAGAGATTTGACTCTGATTTGAGGTAGAAAATCTCCCTCGAATCTTGGTTGAGAGGCTACATTCACACCAATGGTGGTAGGGATCGGTTTAAAGAAAATGATGAGAAGTTAAGGGGGTAAATGCAATAAATCTGAAAGTTAGGGGCTTAAATGTGAAGATCAAAGATCTTTAGGAACTAAATTGCAAACTAGGTCATGATGAACTTTGATTGGGCCCAAATTTTGCTACCAACCTAATTTGGACCCAAGAAATCTAATGGTGAAGTTGGATTTGAGTTTTGACTATGTTTGACTAGAAAATTTGCACAAAACCCAAATTAGGGCAAAATCTCATCTGAAACTCTATTCAAGGTCAAAATGGGTCCAGATAGTCAAACCAAAGGTACCAAACCACTTGGAATATTTTTCTATGAATTTTAGGAGGTTTATATGAATTTTATCCTAACCATAACCTCTTTAATTTAAGCAGGTCTGGAATTAGGGTTTTGTGTGCTGTTGCACTCCTCGAAATGCGTGACACCTCATTTCTATCTGTGTGGATCCACTTTTGGACTTTAATACTAAATTGACCTTTAATTAACACCTACCAAACCCTGTGGTTACTCTGCATTTATTGTGTCCTATTACAATTACAAAATTAACCCTGATTTCCAGTTCTTCTCTCAAATAAGAATAATACGGAATTACGACCCTCAGATGATTATGTAAGAGCTTTTATCAATCATACCTGACTAAAAGTGGCTAGTTAAGGCCTATGATGGTGTTCCCATCAAACACTTGTACAAAAGGATTGATTTCTTAGAAAGGGAGAACATTGAAATTAGGATGCATGCACAGCAAATAGAAAGAATGTATGAAAACTTGAAGAGGTAGTATCTTACCATGAAAGAGTACTACAATGTTGTAAAGCTATACCTCGTCCCCACGCCCACAACATCGAGGCTTATAATTAAGATAAATTTACATCCACGTAGTGTCACATAGTAATTCTATTTTTAAATGTCAATGATAATTCATTTAAGTTATGTCCATTTCAACCAATTTGGTGTAAATCAGCTTCAAGAATTTGAGAATGAAATGAATGCATCGAAGAATACCTACATGCCACTTCTCACAGTAAGTTATAGTACAAGTTAGATAGAATTTGCAATGATTCTAAATTATAAGACAAGCACATGGATGAGGTTAACTATATGCCACTTCTCAACAAAGGAACTCATGTGCATGATTCAAAGTCCAAAGGAAAACTTGGCGTTGGCATAAAAACTGGTATGAGGCCATGCATTGACGAAAATGAAGTTTGGTGCATTTCCTCCAAACATAAAGTGTTTGTAAAATTGTAGGTGGGGAGTGAAAAGGCAAGCAACATGAATAAAGAAGATGAGGGTGAAGAAGAACGATCATGTAAGGATGGAAGCATGGAGAAGAGATCAACAACAATTCCTAACAAGGTAATTACTATTGACAAATAATTATACATGTGAAAACAGATTCTCTACATTTACATGCTAAAAGAACTTCACTAAAGAAGTAGACAGTGAATCCATATACACAAAAACTATGTAAAGTAGTACTTCATATGTTTCTCTTTTATATTTTATTCTTATGGATGGCATAAATTTGCAACCACCATGCGAAGAGGGAAGGGCTGGAAATAGGGTGACAACCATTCCTAGTGAGGTAAATCCTATGGAGAAGTAAATATATGCATGTTAAACATTTACTATTTTACATTCATTGACTCCTAGTTAAAAGAAATGCATGTTGAAAGTTATCTACACGTCATTTCATGTGAGATGCCAATTATAATTAATTAGATTAAAATGCAGCAATTAAGAATGATAGTTGTAAACAATGATGAGATAGTACTTGACAATGTCCTACCTACGTTGGTAAGTATAAAAGAGTATAATTTAGAAAATACTTTCAATTTAATAACATAAATGTAATAATAATTTCATTTCATGTGAATATAGAAAGATTTACAAAAAATAATAGAAGCTTGGAAGGAGAACAAATAATGAAAATGATAGCAAATACTTTCAATATAATAACATAAATGTAACAATAATTTCATTTCATGTGAATATAGAAAGATTTAGAAAAAATAACAGAAGCTTGGAAGGAGAACAAATAATGAAAACGATACATGAGTACACTGATGGTGGGGTAAGTATTTTACATCACATTGTTGCAACAAAGGTTTTAGATCTTATGACATGAACAAAGTGGCGTAATAAATTATAATACAAGAAGACATAAAAGTTCAATTGGATATGTTGAGCAACAAGGATCGGGAAGAACTTGCTGGCCTTCTTCACTATGCAAAAGAGGTGAAGAAAAAATATGAGATGAGAAAGAGAAGATGCATTAGAGGAACTAAACAACTGTTGTTCAAAAGTCTACCTAAGGAAAGAAAGCAACTCCTAAAAGAGCTCATCCGAGCAACAAAACACAAAGATCACGTATTTTAGTCAAATGCAAGTGGCCACGTTCTACAAGAGCATTTTTGGAACATCCTCCATTATATAGGATTTACAAGCTCAAATATAAGAAACATGAGACTATATTTTAGTTCTTAATTGTCTTGCATATTATAACATTTTGTGTACTTCTCTATGGAAAATACTTTTAGGCATTAGTGCTTTCCAAAGAATCTTGGTGGAGGAAAGTAGATCTCATGGGAATCTATTAAAGGTGCATCCACTACCTACAAGTATCTCTCATGTAGTTCAAGAAAATGATAAGGAAAGATATGAAGGAATCTTGCTTTTTCATGGAGGTCGTATGAAGACCATTGTTGACAAACTCACATTGGCACTTGTTGGTCATCAACATCCATCATGGCGTGGTAGTGAGACATGATTTGTTGCATTGACTTCAAGGTTTCCAACAACAAAAGAGCTTTGCATGAGAAGTGGTAAGGGAGTCATATAACTCTCCAGAATAATAGATAAATATATTTAAATTGAAGTATCATACAGGAAGATGTAATAAATTAATTTGCATTCCATCAGGCTGGAAGGATACATTGCTACTTAAATAGTATTAATAGGAAGATAGCATCTAAGTGGGAGTTCATTGAAGATCTTGAATGTCCTCAACAATAGGCAGATAGCAACAACTGTGGGATATTGTTGATGAGGTGGGTGGAGTGCCTGATGAAAGGTCTAAATCTTGTAGAGATAAGTAAGAATACGGACATGCACAAACTTCGCCTGGAATACACAACAAAAATCTTGGAGCACAAGCATGCCCTAAAGGACATAATTTAGGAGAGGTGATGGCAGTTTAAAAGGAAAGCTTCATTTTTGGTAGATGAAAGGGGTACTATTACCGTGAACATCATGTGTTTTATTTAGAAAACATTACATTTCATGCAAATTTTGTTTGCATTTGAACTCTTCTACCATTCCACCATTTTGATATGAAGTCAAAGGTGCACGTAATGTAATATATTTGATAAATAATTTAGCATCAATTGTGTGGAATTAATGCGAAATTCCTACTTTTATACCATCTGTACAATATTGAGGAAACATCTATATGATCAAACTATTCATTGAAATGTTTACATGTGTTTTTATTTGAAGTGATGGAATCTCGTTTAAATGAGATATGACTTAGAGGCTGGTGGTTCCTCCCTTCAACATGCATTAAAGTAGTAAAAGTTATAATTGTTAGCTTTCATCTCGAATCCTATCCATTATGCTAACATTGCTACAAGTATCTTAATTATGATAAGGATGTAGAAGATCACATTCAAATAAAAGATGCTATGAAGTTTCGGTAGATAAAAATTCACATTGCAAGGATAACTATGTGTCTTCATAAAAGCCATAAGATAATGGATGCTTAAAATGTAATTTCTATCTTAAATAAAATTTGGAAGATACCATTTAAGGTAGACAAATTTGATGAGATAATGTCATCTCCTACAATAATTTTTTATGGATAAAAACTAAGGACGTTGATGTGCAGTTTCTTACTATCAAATATCATAGAATAATAATGTTACAAAAACATAGGTATCTTGAATAGAACCTTAGCAAAAAGCATATAAAGATCCTACGACTGACTAAGAAAATTAATCCCTGTAATACATCCATTCGAATTTGCAAAACGTTCATTAGATGTGCCCATGATAAGATTTCAAGTATGGGAAGAAAGGTTCTGCATAAAGAATTCAAAATGTAAAGGGCATATACACTTTACCATATATTTCACCATGTAAATGTAGAGTTGTTTAAATTACCATATGGGGTGATTTATTTTGGATGTTGCATGAGAAGAGGACAAAGGAGATTTTTGTTTTCTCTTGCTCATTCAAGTCAATACAAGCTCAACTCTAGACTTCTTCCTATTACTTGGAGGGCATCCAACACGTTTAACTTGCTTTTGATCATGTACTCTACCAATAGGAGTATCACAATTCTCCCCATCAGCCTACAAAACATGAAGTGTTAGCAATTTCTTTATATATATAGATGAAGTGCAATTAAAATGTAAGTCTATAAAACATAACATACATTCATATTAACCCTAGCCATATGCATTAGATCTTCATATGTCTTTTCAAGAACTCAAACATAACATTCATAGTTTGAAGTAGATAACGTCCCAAAATAAGCAAATCTTAATATGCATGAGAAAATGCCCTTGTATCATTCACCAGCATCTTCCAATGAAATGGGTATTTGCGACTTCTATAGATGTCCGGAATCTTTAAATCCTCCCACCATCGTTGAAGCACATACTTCTCTGGAAGAGTGTGCAGTACTCCATGATCTATAAGAATGCGAGAAAGATGCTTGCAAATGATGCCATATGCTTCAAACTTATGACATTCACAAAACATTGTCAAGGATGCTCGGTCAAAGTACGCCGAAAATTTAAGCATATGATGTTGTGTGTATTCAAATAGCTCCAAAGAAATTGACCCATCAAAACAACTCTTGATCGACTTCGCGATTGAATAATAGATAATGCTTGTCATCTTATCCTAAAACATTCTAAACACCTTCATAGTGAATATTGTTGGTGCTAGAGCACCACGATCGTTTATTTTGATGATAACAAAACACTTGTTATTTAACATTTGATTTTGAGTCCTAGTTTTCAAGTCAAATTGCAAATGGAGACAAGTGTAGAGACGGAGTTCGAGCTCGCATTCATGGTAGATTGGAGGAGTTTGATGGAGAAGAAGGAGCTTCGCGAGGAGCGAAAGCATAAAGTCAGAATAATAGGATAGATGTCTTTTCTATCTTGTACTTTGTATCTCTTTGTTATTTACTTTTTTATTTCTTAGATTACTTGTTAAAGAGCCCAAAGTAACAATACAGTAGTCCTAGGCACACTTGCAGAACCCTAGGATACTTAGGCTTTTCATAGAGAACTTAAAAATCCAAGATAGGCATCGGACAGCCTAATCAGACGTCCAATCTGTAAATCAGACATCTGATCTTAACTTTTAAGATGTCTGACTTTTGACTCAAACATCCAATAACTTAGTCTGGACTTAGTAGGTTGTGTCTGTTGAAATCAAACGTCCAAATCTTAGTCCAGACAACTTAGAAGACGTATGATGGTTGTGGCAGACATTCAATTACTGAAACGATGGCTAACAAAGTAAACGCTGAGGAATATGACCTTTAGGCTTCTATTAGACGTTTGTAGAGGACACCAGATGTCTGATATGTGACCATTGAGCCTCGATTGAGCCGAAATCACTTGTCTTGAGGATTATAGCCGTTTAGGCTCTTGGGAATCCATCCCTGCAATTAAATAGGTTTCTAGACGTCCAGACCTAGTGCCAGACATTCTGTATGTCATCTGATTGATTTACACTAGAACTCTGTTTAAGTTTGAACCAAGTCAGTAAGGGAACCCGTCTAGAATCAGACATCTGATTTAGTTTCCAGACGTATTAAGTGTGTCTTCCAGACGTCTGATATTTATCCCAGACATCTAATAATCCTGTCAGAATCATTAATGATTCTGATTGCGGCTTGTCTTGCCTTGGGATGATCCCCAATGGCTACCTAAGGCTTCTAAGGCCTTCCAAAGCCTTCTTAGGTCACCTGTAAATAGAGGAGTAGCCCTCCCTTGTTGAGACACACCAAGCAATACAATTTCCACATACATTGTGTCCTAGAGAAGAGAAGATCATCTAGAAGTGTTGTTGCTCTCCGAGATCATCTCACACACTTTGAGAGCTCCACATTCGTTGTGCACATGCTCTTTCGTGGTCGGTTTCGAGAGCATTGTCGTGTCGTTGCGTGGTTCACGCACCCGCGTCAAGTCGACACACTTCCACCAAAGGAAAGTTTCCTAACTCCTATAGTAGCTAGGTTTATTCTTTGCAGCTATATAGGTTGTTGTATTTTATTGTCTTTATTTGGGTATTCACTTTGCGAGTTCTCGTCTCCATCGAGGGACAAAATCCTTTTTGTGAAGAGAAGGGGTTTGAGGAACGCTACCCTCGTACTTGTAGCGTGGTTGTATAGAGGTTGTACTACCCTTGTTTTAAGTAGTATGTTAGTGGATTCTGATCGACTTGGTTGATTGAAAAATCCTAACTCGAGAGGGTTAGGTGGTAATTTTTACCTGGTTTGGGTTTCCACCTAAAAATACTTGTGTAAATTGTGCGATTGTTATTTTTGTGAGATTGTGATATTTTATTCCACATTTTAGATATATTCTGCAAATCTCACCCCCTCCCGTAGGGATTTACAATTGGTATCAAAGCCAGGTTTCCACTTTTAGGAGTTACATCGACGGAAGATCTGATGGAGGGGAGCAGTTCCACCATTTAGATTTCAGAGGGGCAGTCTACGACCCGTCCACCATTCTTCAACGAGAGCAACTACCCGTACTGGAAGCTAAGGATGAAGACGTGGCTTCAAGCCAACGACTTCATCATCTGGGCCCGATGCGAGACCTCCTTCAACATCCCAGAGAGACCCGCCGCGGGATACTCGTAGCAGCAAATTTGGGAGCTCTCTCTAAATGCAAAAACAATGAATGCATTGTATAGCGCTTTGAGCCTGGAAAAGTTCAATAGGATCTTTCAATGCGCCACCGCATACGTGATTTGGAACACACTTGAGGTAACCCATGAGGGTATCTTTAAGGTAAAGTCTTCTAAACTCAACTTACTTTCTCAAGAATTTGAATCATTTTCTATGAAGACTAACGAAACTTTGAGTGAGATGAACACTAGGTTCACTCTCATAGTAAATAATTTGAAAGCTTTAGGGAAGACCTTCATTAAAGGGGAGCTTTAAAGAAACCTACTCTATTCCCTTGGACCGGAATGGGAGCAGAAGGTTATCGCCATCGAGGAGGCAAACGAGGTGGAGGAGCTCGACATGGAGGATCTCCTAGGCAATCTAATGGCCTACAAGACAAAGCTGAAGCAGAAGAAGGATACATCGGAGCTGAAGCCGAAGAAGACCCTCTCCTTCAGAACCGCATCGAATAGCGAGGTAAGTTCCAATGATGAATACTTTAAGTTTTTACTTAAAAAGTTTTCCAAGTTTTTTAGGGAATCAAATAAAGAAAAGGAGAAGAAGGAAACGGAAAGCTTGAGACACTACTACCACTGCAACGAAAAGGGGAATCTACGACCCGAGTGCCCTCTTCCAAAGAAAGAGAAGAAGGAGGAGGAGAAGAAACACAAGAAGAAGGCGTTCTAAGCAACTTAGGATGACTTGAGCTCGGAGGAAGAAGAGGAAAATCTCGAGGAAGAAATTGCTTACATGGGTTTCATGGCCATCACAGGAAATAGCGAAAGCGACTCCAACAATGAGGTAAATTCTGAACCTCAAGATGTTTTTGATGAGTTGTTTGAAATTAGTAAATCACTTAAGGTAGAAAATAAAAACATTAAAAAGAATCTTAGTTTTCTTAAAAATGAAAATGAAAGGTTAGAAATAAAACTCAAGGATCTAGAAGCTAGTCCTAAGGATAATAATTTGTTATTAGAAAATAAAGACTTAATCAATGAAAATAGTAAATTGATTGAGGAAAACACAAGTTTAAAAATTGAAATTTCTAGCTTAAAAATCAAGATGCATGCTATTGAAGATAAACTTGCATGTCTTAGGGAGAAATCAAATAATTTGATCAGTAAGATAGAAAATTTGTCTAACTCTAAGGTCGAGAAAAGATCTCCTTCAAGGAGACCAACTGACAAATCTGGATCCAAGCTCACTTGGATACCGAAAAGTCAACTAGAATATTGTTTTGCAGGTTATAAAGATTTCAACATCCAAGATTTGACCTACAAGATGAAGAACGGTCAACTCGAGTTGGGAGGACCGATGAGTAGACCAAGGAGGAGGACGAGAACACCGACGAGACGACGAACAACCGACCAAGTTGTCTCACGTCGACCACTAGATTGGAGACCGATGCAAATTCCTGGACCTCCAAGCTACGGATGGGAACCTGACGTGCACGTGACGCATGTGTTTTGAAGAGTCGTTATGGCTTGCACTTGCGACGCCGATTTTAAAGTAAAGAAACGGATGTGAGTCCGAGTGTCGGTCTCAAGGAGGTGTGAAAACTGAATTTTTCTAGTCACTTATTGTCACGAAAATCGTGGGGTTTTGCTTGCGAAAAGGCGTGGGTGAAAGCGAGCGAGAGAGAGAGAGAGAGTTTAGGGTTAGAATTGTTTCATCCGCAACGTGCAACTTGAACATAAAATAGAGCAAGAAATTGAATAGAAAACAACTTCATTTAACATGCAACTTTAGTTCACAATTACAACACTAGATAAATACTTGAACATAAGTAAAGTAAAGCTTAAAAGGAGGAAAGAGAGAGAGAGAGAGGGCACAGCGAGGTAGCCACGGTGGTGGAGGGGGCTCCGTCAACGGCTCATCATCTCTGGCGATTACAAAAGGGCTTAAAGGTAGCTAGGAGGGAGATAGAACACTTGCAAGTGGAGTGAATGCTCCCCATGGGTGGTTGGAAGGGGTTTAAATAGGAAGAAGGGCTTTCCAAATGAAGAAGGGGTTTTAGCGATGTCTGGGACATCGCTAAAACCCTTCCCAAAATGTCGGTGAAGGCCCCTGCCCACTGGTCGCTCGCCCACGACTGTGCTTCTTCGCGCCTGATCTACGTGCGCGCGTCGTAAGCCGTCCGATCAAAGATCCGACGGCTGAGCTTCCACACGGGGCACACGCCTGGATCACGCGCGTCATCACGCACGTCTGGTCAAGGCGCATCTGCGGGAGCCATGTCTCGCAATCGCGCCCATCCGCTCGTCGATCTGCAATCCAATTTTGCCCGTGCGTGCCTTTGCCTTCGATTTGGTGCGCGGTGCGTTTTGAACCTGCGCCCCCTTGTTGTGCAGTTGAGGCGCCGACTGCTGCGTTGTTGCAGCGGATTGTCGCGACGAGCGTCGGGCGCGCGGGCGTCCTCGGCTGTTCGATAGAAGATTGACGGTTGAGATTCGTCCTCCGGGTGAAGGTGGAAGCGAGCAATGGTGGAGATACGGTGATCGGGCGCCACGTGGCGCGCTGTGGGTCGTTGATCATCAGATCAATGACCAGAACTTCTTGGGCCCATTGCAGGAGCTCCGGATGTCAGATTTGGCCAATTTCGAGTCCGTTGGACTCCGTTCGTCACTCTAAATCCATCCGTGCGATCCGATTGCTCATCTAAGGCCTGTTTTGACAATTGCTCATACAAATGGCCGTTAATACTGTTCTATAAGCAATCTTAATGTGTGATGCATGCAATGCTCCCATTCCTATTTATGATGTGTTATCTATGCATTCTGTTCTTAAGATAAACCCCACTTAACAGAGTTATCACCCCGAGATGCAGTGTTATCATACCCCCATGCTTACTCATTGCTAGTCCCTAGCAAGGTTTATTCTAGCCTTTATTTCCAGTCAGAATTTAAGAAGTAATCTACTTAGACATTTCGTCACTTGTCAATAGGAGGAAATATACTAAGATCTTAATCTACAAAGACTAAGCAGCACCCGGGTGTCTACCAAAATACGAATCAACTGAATCCTTGCTTTAATGTATGTATATATATATATATTCTTATTTTTATTTTTTTTTGGAATTAAGAGTGGGTTGGTAACTTTTTACGGCTACCCAACCCACCCAAAACTCGAACAAAACTCTAGGTGCTAAGCATCTTGGTGTGAAGATCGTGATAGACTCACTCAACGGTAATTTAGACAGACTTCGGGTTTCTACGCCCCTAGGTGACCGGAAGAGAAAGTGTTTTGCCTGAAGGTGTATTTGTTCGATCGGTAGCTTTCTCCCTACATTTATTTTAATTGGGGTCAACACAAGGACTTTCCAGTGTATATTTCCCCGGCTTGTACTACTTCCCTGCTTCTTCCTTAAGTGTTCTGGTTCTTTTTGTGCAATTACTACGTTGGGCTCTGGATAACCGACCAATGGGCTATTACCCATGATCACTTGCCAGCCATACTCGTGCGGTGAAGTGTGGTTTATTTTGTTTCTCCCCTCCCCCCCCTTTTTTATTTGGTAGGTGGCTTCCCTGATCTCAAATTTACCTAGAGGCAATGAAGAAGTGGTCCCATGGCTGGGCTCTGGACAACCTGCCATTGGCCTGTTACACACGATAACTTGCCAGCCATACCACCCTAGAGAGTTCATTAGCTACCCAATTTCTATCAGAATCTCCGAGGAGTGAGTCTGTGCAAAAATGTGTACAGATGCTTAGACTCAAAGTCTTTCTGAGTTAGAGGGTGAGTTGATAAGTCATATACTTATCACCTTATTTAGTTGGTGGATTAGAGTAGCTTAAGGTTGCAAGGATTTGAAGCTAAATCCATATTTTAACGGACACCAGGCCTGATTAAGCTTGAAGGCTTGAAAAGTCTAAGTGTTCAAGTTCTTTTTGTATTATTTCCTATTATTGACAAATTTATACTGCCTAAGTTTCTTCCTAAATTCAATTTTTTTTTAATTTTATTCAATTCAGACTGATTAAATGAGCTCAGGGTCATGCAATTTACCACCCTCCCCCATGCTTAAGTTGGACAATGTCCTCATCGGCAAATACATGGATGCAACAGGGGTTCAAAAAGATATTACCTAAGTGACGTAGAATACCGGATCAGTCTGAATCCTCTGGGTTGCCTCCCAGGAAGCGCTGAGTTTAATGCCTCCAGCTGGGCGGTGCTTCGTGTCATCCCTCAATGAGGGTGACACTCTCCTTTAGGGAACCTAGGCTAGGAAGTGTTTCAATCTTTGGCCATTGACTGTAAAAGTGTGCCCAGTGTTTGGATCAACGATTTCAACCACCCCATTGGAGTAAGGCCTGACCACCCTAAATGGTCCTGTCCACTTGGACCTGAGCTTCCCTGGAAAGAGTTTTAGGCGAGCATCGAAAAGCCAGACTTGCTGGTTAGGCTCAAAGGTCATTCTATGGATGAGTCGGTCATGGACGGCTTTCATTTTCTCCTTATACAGTCAACTGTTCTCAAAGGCGTCCCGACGAATTTCTTCGAGCCCAGAGAGTTGGAGCGTCTTCTACGCACCGGCTAACTGGGAATCCATGTTACACTGCTTGACAGCCCAGTAAGTTCGGTGGTCCAATTTGACAAGAAGGTGGCAGGCTTTGCCAAAGACCAAGCGATAAGGTGACATGCCTATCGAGGTTTTGAAAGCAGTCCTGTATGCCCACAGGGCATCATCTAATCGTGTGGACCAGTCCTTCCTGTCAGGTCTCATAGTTTTCTGCAGACTGTTCTTGATTTGTCTATTAGAGACCTCGGTCTGCCCATTTGTTTGCGGATGATACGGGGTAGCAATGCGGTGGTTAACCCCGTATTTTCTAAGTAGGGCACGGAATTGGGAATGAATAAAATGACTTCCACCATCACTGATCATGGCCTATGGTATTCCAAACCGGGAAAAGATGTTCTGTTTAACAAAGTCCATGACAGTCTTATGATTGCATCAGTGGGTGGCGACGGCTTCAATCCATTTAGAAACATAGTATACCGAGACTAGGATGTACTCAAAGCCATTGAATGGTGGAAAGGGTCCCATAAAATCAATACCCCAAACATCGAAGATTTCGACAATCAAAATGGGCTGGAGGGGCATCATATCTTTTCTGGTCATGGTCCTCAATGTTTGGCAGCGCGAGTAAGTCTTGGTAAAGTTGTGTGCATCCTTAAATAGGGAAGGCCAGTAAAATCCGGACTGCAGAACCTTCGCAGCCATTTTCTTTCCAGAGAAGTGGCCACTACAAGCTTGGTCATGACAGAAAGATAACACACTTTGAACTTCATTCTCGAGGATACACCTCCTGATGATCTGGTCGGCACAGAGGCGAAACAGCGTAGGATCATCCCAAAAATAGTTCTTGGCCTCGGCCAAGAACCTGTCCTGTTGCTGTCTGGACCAACTGTGCGGGTTCTGTCCTACAACCAAGTAGTTGACATAGTCGCATACCAAGGTAGTTTCTTGTCTTGCACAGCCAGAATGTGTTCATCGGGGAAGGTGTCAGATAAAGGCAGGGAGGGTCCAATGTGGTCTGGGTGAAGTCTGGATAAGTTGCCAGCCACCACATTCTTTGATTCGGCTTTGTCGCGGACTTCCAGGTCGAATTCCTGCAAGAGCTGGATCCATCTGATGAGCCTAGGTTTCACATCCTTCTTAGCCAATAGGTGCCGGATGGCTGAATGGTCAGTATAGATGGTCACGTGGGATCCCAGCAGATAAGGTCGGAACTTCTCAAGTCCGAAAACTACAGCGAGCAATTCTTTTTCTGTGACCATATAATTTCGTTGGGCCTCGTCCAACATTTTGCTCGCGTAGTAGTTCACCATGGGTTTCTTGTCTTGTCTTTGTCCCAGGGCAGCGCCTATGGCAAAATCTGATGCATTACACATAATCTCAAAGTCCTGGGACCAATCTGGGGGCTGAAGTACAGGTGCTGTGGCAACTAAGTCCTGGAGAGTGTGGTAAGCCTGGATGCAATCAGAGGTCATGTGGAATATGGCGTCATTGGCTAGAAGGTCGGTTAAAGGTTTGGAAAGCTTGGAGAAGTCTTTGATGAGCCTTCGGTAGAAGCCAACATGTCCCAAGAATGAACGGATCTTCCGAACCGAGCTAGGCGGAGGAAGTTTGGAAATCAAATCAATCTTAGCCCGATCCACCTCAATGCTCCTATGTGATACGATGTGACCGAGGATAATTCCTTCTTGAACCATAAAATGGCTCTTTTCCCAACTTAACACCAGATTAACCTCGATACATCGTTTCAGGATTTTTTCCATGTTTCTCAAACAGTGGTCGAATGAATTCCCAAATACAGAGAAATCATCCATAAAGACCTCCAAGTATTCACCCACCATTTCTGAAAAAATGGCTAGCATGCAACGCTGAAAGGTAGCAGGTGCGTTGCATAACCCAAACGGCATTCGAGGGAATGCAAACGTGCCATACAGACAAGTGAATGTGGTCTTCTCTTGATCTTCAGGAGCAATTATGACTTGGTTATATCCTAAATATCCATCCAGGAAGCAAAAATATTTTTGCCCTACCAATCTTTCAAGGATCTGGTCAATGAATGGAAAGGGAAAATGATCTTTCTTGGTTGCTTCATTGAGCTTCCTGTAATCAATACACACCCGCCATGAGGTGGTGGTGCAGGTGGGGATGGATTCGCCATGCTCATTGTAACCACAGTGAGCCTGGCTTTCTTTGGAACCACTTGAGTGAGGCTCACCCAGGGGCTGTCTAAGATGGGATAGATGATGTCAGCGTCAAGCCACTTGATAATTTCTTTCTTAACGACCTCCCGCATATTTGGGTTTAACCGTCTTTGCATCTGGTGGGAAGGTCGTGCCCCATCTTCCAGATAAATCTTATGAGTGCAATAGGCAGGGCTAATTCCTCTCAAGTCTAAAATGGTCCATCCAATGGCGGCCCGATGTTCTGAAAGGGTCGCGGTCAACCTAAGTTCCTGATCCTGGGTTAGATGAGAGTTAATAATCACAGGGAAGGTTTTGCCAGGTCCCAGGAAGACATACTTGAGATTCTCAGGTAGTGGCTTTAGTTCGAGTGCGGGTGGAACAACAGTCGAAGGGAAAGGGAAGGGTGGGAGTTGATCATCATCAATTTCCTCAAATGGTGTTGTTTGATGGTAATCAGCCCTACAAAGGTCCATGGGTAGAGATGGTGATGGGTCAGCACAGTCATTACAGAATTGGTGGTCTGAAACAAAACTAAGGGTGAGGCATTCCTCGGCCAAAGGTTCCATGGGATTATGTTCCTCAACACAATCGCAATCAAAACACTTTGTTGCCTGGAAGATATCCAACTGCATTTTCTTGTCTCCGAAGGCGATTTCCATACATCCCGTGTCACAATCGATGTTTGCCTTAGCCGTAGCTAAGAAAGGTCTGCCTAAGATTATGGGTGTGTTCTGTAATTTTTCAGGGACTTCCATGTCGAGCACCAAGAAGTCGGCCGGAAAATAGAAGTCCTTGACCTGCACAATTACGTCCTCGATAACCCCCTTCGGGGTTTTCACATATCTATCAGCCAGCTGGATGATGACGGGTGTGGGTTTCAATTCTCCGAAACCAAATTGGTGGTACAGGGTTGTTGGAATCAGATTGATGGAAGCACCTAAGTCCAAGAGTGCTCTATCAAATGTCATGTCCTCGATATTGCAGGATATCAGGGGTGCTCCTGGATCAGTTCACTTGAGTGGAAGGTTGCTTGATATTACGGAACTTGCTTGCTCGGAGAGCACAACCTTCCTAGGTGCTTGAGGTCTTGGCTTACGTTTAGGCGTACAGGCATCCTTTAAAAACTTGGTGTAAGTCGGGATGTGCTTAACGGCTTCGAGGAGCGGAATATTAATCTGAACCTGCTTAAAGATCTCCAAAAGCTCCTTAGTTTCCACAATGCTTTTCTTCTTCTTGATTGTCTCCAAGGCCTTAGGGTAGGGTGTCTGAATATGGATAGGATCTATTTCTGGGTCCTTGGGTTTTTCCAGTGCCTCTTCTGAGTCGGGTGCTTCAGCTGATGAAGTCTCGGGGAGAGTTAGCCATTTGGGATCTTGGGTTTTGGTGCCGCTTCTCAAGGTCACCGCATTTGCAGAGGCATTGGGACCATGGGTTGATCCTTGAGAGGATGAGGACGAAGAAGCACCAAACCCAGGGGGTGTTTGTGGGGCTGGCTGAACCATGTGAGCCTGCCCGGGATTACCCTGGAACCCTTGCGAATTGGGGCCTCTGTTAATCATGTTTCGCAGGTTCGGTTGTGGCTGGGAAGGTAGGGATCCTTGTTGTTTATAGTCCAATAGTTGGCTTAATTGTCCCTTTACTAAGGCCATTTCCTCCTGATGTTTCTGGTTCATTTCAGCCATCATCTTTATCAGGGTGTCCATTTGGTTCTGTGGAGGAGGGGCCGCCCTATTTGGATTATATGGGGGTTTAACTGGTGGTCCTTGCTGATAGGGGGCAAGTTTGGCTACTGGTTTGGCCTGAGCTAGTTTTGAAATTGAGGTGGTTTCTGGTTTGTCCAACCAAAGTTGGGGTGATTACGACAGCTAGTGTTGTAAGTGTTGGAGAAAGGGTCAGGTTTAGCATAACCTTGGATAGCTTGCACATCTTCAAGGATAGCAGATGTTGATGAGGAAGGAAGAGAGTAATCAAGGTTTGAGGGAGCAAAGGTCCCTCCCTGGAACGTGGTCAGGGGTTGTTCCAGGTTCAGTTGGCTTAAGGGCTGGACCAGGTCAACATTGTGAGCTCCCTTTGCTAGGGAGAAGGTCTGTAATGGGTTCTTGGTCTAGTTCAGTAACTCATCAATCTTTTTATCCACCAATTCCACTCGATCTAATTTCTTGGCAATGATGTCCATGTCAATTATTCCAGAATTTGCTTATACCTCATAAATCCCACCACAGGGTTGACTGGATCGGTTAAACTGGGTCATGGAGGCATTGTTGAGCGAATTTTCGCTCATAGACTCAAAGAGCTCAAACGCACTCTCCTCATCTTTATTCAGGAAGTTCCCCCCGCATGAGGCATCAACGAAGTTCCGTAGGTTGCTGTCCAGACCATGGTAGAAAATCTAGGCCAATTGCCACCTTGGTACTTCGTGGTGTGGGCATTTCCTCAAGAGTTCATTAAATCTCTCCCACGCCTCATGGAACTGTTCCCCACCTTGGAGTGTAAAGGTAATAATGGCTCTTCTAAGGGCATTGGTTTTTCCTATGGCGAAGAATTTCTTCAAGAATGCATGCCTCAGTTCTTCCCAGGTGGTGATGGGTTTACCTAGGGCTCTAAGCCAATGGGATGCCTTGTCTTTCAGTGAGAAGGAGAACATCTTAATCAAAATAATGTCAAGGCTAATGTTCCTAGGTTTCACAGTTCGGGCTATCCGGTCAAGATCCTCTAGGTGATGGAAGGGGTCCTGATGTAAACACATTTACACTACTTAAAATGTCTATTTATGCATGTTCTTAAGCATAGGATTGCATTTCATGATATAAATATTGCATTACATGCATCATCTTGCATTTAGAGTAGTTTGAATAAAATGGAGGTTAATTGTCTCCTTTTATGTGCTTGGACAGGGCAAATATTTTATCGGGGCCTCGGATCAAAGATCCAACCGTATGGATATGATCAGGGCGACGATTGGAGTTCAACGACTCCAAGGTCGCCCTAATCAGGCATCCGTAGCATCAGATAGAGACCGGGGAACCCTAGAAGATCAAGGGCCAGGATGGTGTAAATCCGCACTTCAGATGGAAAATCCGACCACACGGATGAATTCGGATCGACGAATGCAGCCGAACGACACAAAAATCAAGTCAATCCGACATCCGTGGCACCATCTACAACTTCCAGAAGATGGACGGCCAAGATAGCGCCACGTGGCGCCATCCCAGCCGCCCAATCGGCCGCAGGAGTCCTGTGAAGACCACGCCACGTCTCCTCTCCGCCGTTGGATCTCGATCCAACGGCTGCGGTCGCGCGCGTTTAAAAACGTCCGCGCGACCATTTCGCCGCGTAGCGCAACGGCTACGCAGCTGCGGGCGAAGCGGAGGTCGCGGGTTCGAGCCGCGGAGAGGGGGTCGAAGGCGCGGGCGAGCGGGCGCGCACGAGCGTCGGATGAAGATCCAACGGCCGCGCGCGCCCGATAGCGCCGACGCGCAATTGGACGCCCTGGTGGGCGCGCGATCGCACGCGGGCGCCGCGCTACGCAGCGGGCGCGGGCGCGATCTAAGCCGTCCGATCTCGCGATCGGACGGCTGAGACGACGCGGACGTGCGTCTGCGTTACGCGCGCAGGCCAGCCGAGCGGGCGCGCGTGGCGCGGCGGCGACGGCGACGGCGGGGCTTTAGCGACGGTTTTATCCGTCACTAAAGACCCCTTATTTATTATTTTGAAGATGTAATGTCCATTTTGCCCCCACTCCTTGCAACTATAAAAGGAGACCCCCTCCATACGAAATTTTCATCCCTTCCTTCTCCTCTCTACCTCTCCAAAGCTCAAGAGAAGCTTGTCCCACACCCGGGATGCTTCTCGCGAGATAAAGTCCAAATTTTCGTCCCCCTTCGGAAGTGGATCCCGCGACGACGACGGCGTGCTGCTTCGTTCCCGTTCTTCTGCTTCGTCCTCCTTCGTCCCGCTTCGTTCTCCTTCGTCCAGGCGTCGTCCCGTCCGGCTCGTCCTCCAAGCGACCGTCGAGGAGGATTTCTCTCTCCCTATTCTTTTTACTGCTTTCTAGTATAGATTTACTGCTTTCTAAGAGTAGTCTATTCGTCCTCCGAGCGATCGTCGAGGAGGACATTTCTCCCTCCATTCTTTTAATGCTTTCTAGAGTAATTGTTTTATGTTTTCTAGTTGTAATGAAAGAACTCTTTTATGATAACTTCCTTGTCTATTCTACATCTCATTTTGATTTCCATGTATAGTATTCCTTCTCTCTCTCTTACTCCCTCTATCTCTTTTATTTGTTGTAGATACTTAGATAGTTTAAATTGAATTTCTTTGTGACAAAATAAAAAGAAACGCGGAGTTTTTAAATCAAACGTTCGCCTCCCTGTGTTCGACCCGGAATTCTTATTTCGGTATAAATTTTATTTGTTGAACACGAATCCTTCGCTTTCGAACTACAACGACGGGTTTTTCCAAAAACCAAACACGTTAGCGTAGATCCTCGCGCTCAACATTTTGGCGCCGCTGCCGGGGAAGCAACGCTCTTTGATTTCTCTTCGCGTTTTGTAACTTACAAATCATTTACCTCACTTTTCTCCTTTCTTATTGTAATTGCAGGTACTCTTTCGAGACAGGCAAAAGCGGTAGATCGGAGTAAAGTGCTGTGGAAGGTTTTGTAAGTTACCCCCCACCTCCCACCCATTAGATTTCATTTCATCACATAATAATTCAAACATCAATCAACCTAGGTGTTCTTATAAACTCTAAGGTTAGATTGTTTGTTGTTTGACATCCATACTCACTCCAACCCCCACATTAAAAAAAAGAAAAAAATAAAAAAAATCTCACAGAGGTACACAACCTCATCTGATTTTCTAACTCAACCGGTAAACCAATCTTAGGAGCCGGTACACACATCCAAACACATAATTGAGTAAGAAATCAGATTAGGTAATCATTTGTGTGCCTAATTAGGTGGTGCATCAGGCCAGTTGTTTGAGTTGTTTGGGCCGCACCACTTCAAATAAAATCAACTCATCTAGTAGCTGCCAATTAGGTTCAACTCTTAGGGATCTACCAGGCACTCCACATTCTTTTTAAACTTTAAAGGAAAATATCTTCACCTGTGCTTGCAAAACCTGGTGTGCCAATGAAACTTGATTGAAAACACCTAAAGTTGAATCCTAAAAGCTACTAAGCAAGATTTGAACCTTAAAATTCACCACATCAAAAATAATCTTGCTTGAAAACCACTGGTTGTGCACGCACACACAAAGCAATCAATCATTAAGGGCACAACCCATTTAAAGGGCCCATCACATTCCAAAGCACATTCAAACCTAGCCCTAAATAAAACAGAGTAGACGTTGGCCTTAAGGATTGGACTCGCTCTTCAGAACTCAGAACGAGATTATTTTCGATTAGTCTGTTTCTATTGTTCAATCTGATGTCTAGCTAGGGGAGCAGAGTCAAACGATCGCGGCTGGGGGGTACACTAGGAACCGGAGGCGCAAGCCGAAGGAAGAACCTTCTCCCCAGTCCCTCCTTCTAACTGGTTGGATTGAACAGACAGAAGTAGATCAAATCGTTCCTTTATCTCAAGACGGGTTTTGAGAGTCTGTAGGTCTGTAGGCTAACCCATTTAAGGACAGGTTTGATTGTTTGTATTGCAGGGCACCTTTCTTCCTCCCGTATCTCATGAATCCTTCCACATATTTCACGCATTCCCGCTCTTTCCCTCCTGTTGTAAATTATCCTCAACATGACGATTATCCCAACTCGTATTGTAATCGACCATCAGTTAGTTGGGATAATTTGGATTGGGGATACAATTCCGGACCCCCGTGTTTAGGGTCTAACCCTGAACACTTTGATTCTCAATTCTATCCTTCTCAGAGTTGCATCGATTATAGATCGTCCTCCGTTCATGAACAACCTAATGCGATCTACAATAAAGAAGGATACACTGATCCTTACCCATCCTCTGATTTCACTGCCTTTAGGTCATCTCCATCTTTTGAACAATCTGAAATGACCTATTATCAGGATGGGTATAACGAATCTCAATTCGTTAATTCCTCTACATTGATGTCAAACCCGCCCAACCCTGAACCAACTCATTTGGTTCAGGTTAATCAGGTTCAAGATAAGGTTCTGGCTAACTTGAGGAATATCATTCAATCTTTAGAAGTTCAGCCAATACCTTGCATTGAGAGATTGGAGCCCCTGATTGAAATGATTGATGATTTAAACAAGTCTTTGTTGGATTGGCTCCAGGATGTTAAGGATAAGAACCCGGGTGAGTTTCTACTTGGGAAATTAGCGAAATTGAGGATGAGATTCGTGGTTGCTTTGATTCAATCTTGGAATAATTCCCAGGATGAACTCTCTTCAGGAAAGCCAATGACAGAACCCGCTCAGGCACCTGTTGGGGGGGACACGTGTTACGAAGCTGACCAGATTGAATTAAAACAACCAATTAAGGATGATTTGATTTCTTCACCTGAAATCCTTGAGCCGGGTTATGAGGAAACGTATGTCTCCTTGGAATGCAAAGTGACAAATGATTTTGGGACATACATTGATACGGATCCTGATGGTGAAGATTCAAGTTGCGAAGTCTCACACGAGTTTTCAGATCACGATTTTTGTGAGACGATTGGGCCTGAGGAATCTGATAGATCATTTGATAGCCCAATAACTGAGGAAACTGATCTTATTAGGGCACACGATACGGATCCAGAATCGCATTTTCTGGAGGAATTAATTCAATGCCCTGATTATCAGTTACACCCTGTTGAGCTTATTGATGATTCTAATTCTGAGATAATTAGACCCAAGTCAATTTTGATTTTGCCACATCATCTAGACTTGGAGATTTCAGACAGGGTGATGAATATACAAGAGGTCATGGAATTTGATATGCCGAATGAGGAGGATAGGAGCTGGGAAATTCTGATTTGGGAAGTCAATTTTGGAGGAAATGGAAGATTGAGTCGAAGGGTTCCTTTTAAACTGAAACCATCAAATCAGAACCCTTACGACATTTGTTTCGAGGATGTCAAACTCAAGCACACATTTAACGATTATCCTTTTGAGCTTCAATTCTCTGTAACCCGACATTTTGGCCTTGGGTTGCATCCTCACAAATCGCAGGCCCGACCCCGCTTGCATTCTGATTTTAGGTTTTGGGTAATTTTTATCCAGAACCTAAGATATTCTCGATTATGGGGTGTGGGTCTGCACCACAATCTGGTCCACATCTGTGGACCTCTGCTGACAGGTCAGAGGATTCTTCTGTTTATTCTAATTCTGACCTGCTCATGTGAATTCTTCATTTCTTTTCTTTGTATAGTGTGCCTAGCTGAAGGCACTAAACTCAGCACATATACAGTTCTTTTTCATTTTCATCTCGGAGCGGACCCGATATCCACGTAATTCAGGTGCTTTCTACGCTTTTCCACTCTGTTTTATGTCTTTTCAATACAATGAGGACATTGCATTAGATAGGCATGGGGGGGTGGATATTTATCTTTGAATTCATTCGTCAGCTCCGTAGATTTGTTTTATTATTAAAAAAAAAAAAAAAAAAAAAAAATCGAAATTAGGAAAGAGAATTTGGGTTTAAGAAAATTTTCGATCTTAAGAAATACTATATTATGGTTTGAACACAAAGACCCTTCAGGTCTTTGGACTTAATCAGCCTATGTATCCACTAAAATGTGGATTTGTTTTTCGAGTCCTCGCCAACCTGAATTTTATTATAATTGGAGTAAATAAGTTTGGGTGATAAGTACACGATTTATCAACCCGCCCTCTGATGTGAGGGAATTTTGAGTCTTAAGCATCTACACACTTTCTTTGCACTGACTCGTTGTTTGGCGATTTTAACGGAAATTGGGTAGCTAATGAACCTTCTAGGGTGATATGGCTGGCAAGTTATCGTGGGTAACAACCCATAGGTAGGTTGTCCAGAGCCCAGTCACTGGACCTTTCTCTTTTTGCTGCCTTTAGGTAAATCTTAGACCAGGGAAGCCACCTACTTAAAAAAAAAAAAAAAAGGAGAAAAGAACAAAAAGAAATAAGCCACACTTCGCCGCACGAGTATGGCTGGCAAGTTGTCGGTGGTAACAGCTCATCGACCGGTTGTCCAGAACCCAGCTCAGAAAATGCACTAAAAATTCCCAAAACATTTAGGAAGAAGCGGAGAAGTAGAATAAACCGGGGAGATATACACTGGATTCACCCTTGTGTTGACCCCGTTAAAAAATAAAAGTAGGGAGAAAGCTACCGGTTGTAAAGATACACCTTTAGGCAGAATTCTTTTTGAGGTCACCTAGAGGCGTAGAAATCCGAAGTCCGTTTTAATTGCCGGTCAACGAGTCTATCACATCACAATAAGATGCTTAAAACTTAGGGTTCTCATCAAATCTTGGGTGAGTTGAATGGCCGTAGAAAGCCACTCTTAAACCCTAAAATTTGAAAATCTAAAAAAAAAAAAAAAAAAAAAAAAAAAGAGTAAAAACAGAAAAAGAAATTTTTCTTTGAATAAGGCGAGGCTTGAGGCGGTCTGCATTTTGGCTGATACCCGGGCACTGTTGTGTCTTTGAAAGTTCAGTTCTTAAGTAGACAATTTCTTAATGATTGAAAATAACTCAGGTCCAAATAATCTAACCTAATTCTTTTATAAATAGCATATAGTTTTTGCTAGGGACTAGCAAAAGATAGGCATGGGGGTATGATGTAAACACATTTACACTACTTAAAATGTCTATTTATGCATGTTCTTAAGCATAGGATTGCATTTCATGATATAAATATTGCATTACATGCATCATCTTGCATTTAGAGTAGTTTGAATAAAATGGAGGTTAATTGTCTCCTTTTATGTGCTTGGACAGGGCAAATATTTTATCGGGGCCTCGGATCAAAGATCCAACCGTATGGATATGATCAGGGCGACGATTGGAGTTCAACGACTCCAAGGTCGCCCTAATCAGGCATCCGTAGCATCAGATAGAGACCGGGGAACCCTAGAAGATCAAGGGCCAGGATGGTGTAAATCCGCACTTCAGATGGAAAATCCGACCACACGGATGAATTCGGATCGACGAATGCAGCCGAACGACACAAAAATCAAGTCAATCCGACATCCGTGGCACCATCTACAACTTCCAGAAGATGGACGGCCAAGATAGCGCCACGTGGCGCCATCCCAGCCGCCCAATCGGCCGCAGGAGTCCTGTGAAGACCACGCCACGTCTCCTCTCCGCCGTTGGATCTCGATCCAACGGCTGCGGTCGCGCGCGTTTAAAAACGTCCGCGCGACCATTTCGCCGCGTAGCGCAGCGGCTACGCAGCTGCGGGCGAAGCGGAGGTCGCGGGTTCGAGCCGCGGAGAGGGGGTCGAAGGCGCGGGCGAGCGGGCGCGCACGAGCGTCGGATGAAGATCCAACGGCCGCGCGCGCCCGATAGCGCCGACGCGCAATTGGACGCCCTGGTGGGCGCGCGATCGCACGCGGGCGCCGCGCTACGCAGCGGGCGCGGGCGCGATCTAAGCCGTCCGATCTCGCGATCGGACGGCTGAGACGACGCGGACGTGCGTCTGCGTTACGCGCGCAGGCCAGCCGAGCGGGCGCGCGTGGCGCGGCGGCGACGGCGACGGCGGGGCTTTAGCGACGGTTTTATCCGTCACTAAAGACCCCTTATTTATTATTTTGAAGATGTAATGTCCATTTTGCCCCCACTCCTTGCAACTATAAAAGGAGACCCCCTCCATACGAAATTTTCATCCCTTCCTTCTCCTCTCTACCTCTCCAAAGCTCAAGAGAAGCTTGTCCCACACCCGGGATGCTTCTCGCGAGATAAAGTCCAAATTTTCGTCCCCCTTCGGAAGTGGATCCCGCGACGACGACGGCGTGCTGCTTCGTTCCCGTTCTTCTGCTTCGTCCTCCTTCGTCCCGCTTCGTTCTCCTTCGTCCAGGCGTCGTCCCGTCCGGCTCGTCCTCCAAGCGACCGTCGAGGAGGATTTCTCTCTCCCTATTCTTTTTACTGCTTTCTAGTATAGATTTACTGCTTTCTAAGAGTAGTCTATTCGTCCTCCGAGCGATCGTCGAGGAGGACATTTCTCCCTCCATTCTTTTAATGCTTTCTAGAGTAATTGTTTTATGTTTTCTAGTTGTAATGAAAGAACTCTTTTATGATAACTTCCTTGTCTATTCTACATCTCATTTTGATTTCCATGTATAGTATTCCTTCTCTCTCTCTTACTCCCTCTATCTCTTTTATTTGTTGTAGATACTTAGATAGTTTAAATTGAATTTCTTTGTGACAAAATAAAAAGAAACGCGGAGTTTTTAAATCAAACGTTCGCCTCCCTGTGTTCGACCCGGAATTCTTATTTCGGTATAAATTTTATTTGTTGAACACGAATCCTTCGCTTTCGAACTACAACGACGGGTTTTTCCAAAAACCAAACACGTTAGCGTAGATCCTCGCGCTCAACAGGTCCTCATTTGAGCTTCCATGGAAGTGGCTCTGAATTAGACTCAAAACATTTGGTTTTAGCTCAAAATCATCTCCCCCTTTCGGGGATCCTAAGGTGTGGCTCGACTCTAATAGCGGAAGGATTGTAGAAATCGCGGAGGGGCCTCAGTTGATCCTGGAATGGTGGTAGATCAGGTGGCGGTTGCCCTTGTGGGCCTTGGAAAGGTGGTGGTGATTGCCCTTGTGGGTTCAATAACCGGTGTATGGCTTGCATGATAGTGTGGATCTGTTGCTGCTGAAGCCGGTGGTTTGCGTTAATCTGGACTTGGATGATAGCCATTGTGTCTGGTGGGGTTTGGTCCTCAACCTCATCTACCCTAGGTTCAGCCATGTTTCTAGTAGAATCAAGTAGCCTAGATTCTCATCCCAAAACAAACAACTCGGGATGCAGTGAGCGTCTCCCGTGCATACACTAGAGAAGAATAGGAGGGGATGCGGAGAGCGACAGATGCGAGAAGTGTGTGTTCAATCAAGCAAACAAGCCTAATCTTTATGGTGTATTCCTCAGGAGACCTAGAAATCTCCAAAAGGGTGATTAAGTTCGTAAGCATTGGACTCCCCTTCCCAAAGCTAATCTGGCCAGGTTGATTACGAGAGGATTGCAGGGAAGGTTCTTCCTTTGGCTTGCGCCGCCGGTTCCATAGACCCCACAACCGCAGTCGTTTGACACTGCCCCACAGCCTTGTCACCAGATTCTAGTAAGGGAATGAAAGCCAAGTGCCCAGCGAACAAAACCTCACCTCTCAAGACTTAACCCAGTCCTGCCTAGGGCACGTCTACTCAGTTTTAAAAGGGCTAGGACAGTGCTTGTGCCAGGGTTATGTGATGAGGCGTTGATTGGGGTAATGCCTCTTAGTTTTCCACTTTCAGTGTGTGTGCTCCAATCAAAACATGGTTTTCAAGCAAGGATTGTTTTATATGTAGTGTCTTTTAATGTTTTATCCTTACTTTAGTGTCTTTTAGGATTGACGTGTCTTAATGTTTTCAGACAAGTTTCAGTGGGCACGTCAAGATTTGCACACAATTCGGTGAAAGTAGATTTCCTTTTATTGTGTAGAGGCTCTAAAACCCTAATGTACTCATCCTAGTGATCATGCAGCTTCTGTTGGATGAGTCAATTTTAGGGTTGAGTGGTGCGACCCAAGTCAATTCAAGGTGGCTTCGCAAACACCACTCAAAAAGAAAAAAAAGAACACTCCAAGAATTTATTCAGAATGTTAGAGTGTATTTTTTTGTTGGGTGATGTGCTAAGGATGTGGGTCAGGCATGAAAGTTTTTCCCTTCGAAGAGGGGTGACTGTTTGCACCTCAAAACATGCCTATAAGAACGCCTTCTTATGCTATTTTCTAGCATTAACTATGTATATTATAATCCTATAGTCGCATTTGTAAAAACGCTTGCATGCATGCATTTAATTGAGAGGAGAAGAGAATGTAATAAATGGCTTGCATAATTATTTTTTTTATCAAGTGTTTCTTTGCAAAAGTCCCTTCTCTATTTTTATTTTCATCTTTCTTTTTTTTCTCATTCCCGCGGCTGCCTTCTTCCCGCGCCCACATCCACACCATGCTGCACGCAACGCCTCTCCCTGCTGTCCTTCCCGCACCTCTCCCTGCAGCTGCCATTCTCCCCCATTCCCCGCATGCTCCACGCCATGCTCTCCTCCTCTATAAAGCCGCAGCTCTTCCTCGCGACGGGGAGGAGGGACGTTGCTGCAATACGCAGCTGCGGCAGCTGCTGAAAAACGCCACCCTGCAGTCCACCACCTTCCTCGCCCGTTCTCCCCTCCCATACGCCGGCCCTCCGTCGAGGAGGCACCCGACGAGCAGGAGAACCCACTGTGGTGCACACCACCACAGTGGGAGCACCACCGCCCAGCTCTTCAACGAGCCGGTGGGCGTGGTGTTTTCTTTTCTCTTCGTTTTCATCTCCACGCCATTGCTGCCGCTTCAAGGTCCGAAGCTTGAAGCAGCAGCAGTAGCCCAGCGGCGACAGCAGCAGCAGCAGCACCCCCGCCTCCTCCGCGACCTTCCCCGCAGGCGCGCAACCCTCCGCACGCGCCTGCAGGCCCGTTCCCCGTCTCCGCCTCTGCTCTGTCGCCTCTGCCATTCCACCCGCGACCGGCCGCTGCGCGCACTGCAGCGGCCGGCCAGGCCCTCTCGCCGCCCCCTGCCAACCTCTGCAACCCTCCGCGACCGACTGCAGACTCCCCGCCGCCCTCTCCGAGCGCGCCATCGCCCGCTCTCCGTCCTCGCACCCGGTCTGCAGGAGACGTCTCACGTCCACTGCGCGAAGGCGCGGTGCACCGCGACGATCAGACGTCCGCCTCCGCCTTCAGACGACGTAGAGTCAGACGTCTGCCGCCTCCGGCAGACGTCTTAACTCGCGCGTCCGCGATCACTCCTTCGCCCGCTCTCTCTCTCCGCCGATCTCTCCCGCCCGCTCCCTCTCTGTCTGCCGCTCTCTCTCTCTCACGTATTCTCTATCTCTCTCTCTCTCTCTCTCTCTCTCTCTCTCTCTTTTTTCACTTACAGCAACACACACACACCCATTCACCGACACACACACACACACACTCATAGTAACATATATACATATATATATATATATATATATATACATATATCTATATATATATACTTATATATACATAGTATATCTATATAGTTATGTGTACATACATATAATATAATATATATATACATATACATATAATATATATATATATATATATATATATATATATATATATATATATATATACACATACTCATATACATATATATATATATACATATCTATATACTTATACATATACACATATATATATACATATATATCTAGATACATATATACTTATATACATATATATATATATATATATATATATATATATCTATATAGTATTATATATATATACTTATATACATATATACATAGCTATATACATATATATACATACATATATATATATATATCTATACATATATACTTATACATTTATATACATACATATGTACATATATTTTCATGTTATTTACTATACGCTGTATCGCGGGAATATTTGCACCAGTTGCTGATATTCTGCGATACAGCGTGTACAGAAAGCGTGGACACATCCATCCTCCATCCACACTCCACGCGGCACCTAGTCGTGTTGGTTGCGTCTCTCTAGACGTCGACTGACTCGACATAGTGCTACACTCCATCGTCACCTCCACCCCCACCCCTTTATATATATACTACATATAAATATATATCTATAGCTACTATATTTACTTTCTATCTGTTAGCTTCCTTCTTAGTAAAAAGATAAAAAAAAAGGTATAAAAGTGAAAAGATAATCTTTGATTTGCAGGTACTTCGTCTTGCGAGTAGCAAGGCGTGTTTTGGAACTCTGTTTTGGCTAAAAGCCAAGGACACAATTTTTGAGGGTGTGCCTCAAGAACAAGGATTACCAGAAAAAAACCTAAATAACAAAAATACCAAAAACAGAATAAACGAACGGAAGAGACGCGTTTTAAGGAAAACGTAGAAACTCGACTTGAACCCCACTTCCCTGAGTTCGACCCTGGGCCTAAAAGTGACAAGATAAAATCAATTAGGCCAGGTTAAAAATTTTGTAAAGAGATGGTTAGGTCTGAATTAGGTTAACCACTATACACATTTCAACGATAAAAATATCATATTAACAACCTATCCGGGCCGACCATCATAACTTTTCTGGCGCCGCTGCCGGGGAGGTGCACTTTCGAGTAAGTTTCTATCCAATTCCTTTAAATTTGTCTCTTCTCTCTTCACGGGTATTGTTGTTTTTGGTGTGCAGGTGAACCTGGTGGAAGGAGAAGAGGGCTGACGAAGTCGAGGACGTGAGCAGATCTAAGGCGGGAACGAGAGCGTGAAGACGCCGACATCGCATTGGAGCTTCGCACACGTTGCCGAACAAGTAGGTTTTCTTTTCTCATCAAATTAGGGTTAACTTGCCACCACAATAAAAAAAAAAAAAAATTTAAAACTAAAAACTAGAAAAACTTTTTGGGATTTCTTGAGGGCAAGTGGATTAAAATTCACTTGATTGATTGGTTGTCTTCACTCCCACTGCCCCGGGATTTCCTGCCTTACTTCGCATAGCGAAAATCCTAAAATCTTGATTCTTAGATTTTTCGCCGTGGGAAGTATTCTTTGAGGCAAAGAAAAAGATTGCTTGTATCCCTCTTTTGCCTCACTTATCTTTAATTCAGGATCACATTTTTGGTGGGGAGATTTGGAATTGAGTTGATTCCAACCCCACCACGACTTTTCAAACATGCCTGTGATTCGATCCTGAATACTTCAACCCCAACAATTTTACTTTCTTTATCTGTTGGTTGAAGCCTTGTGTGTGGATATCTTTCTGGTGATTGGGAGCACTTGAATTGAAGTGTTTTGGCTCCCTTTCACATTGGTATAAAATTGATTCGCGCATCCACACATAGAAATCTCCATTTAGGGTAGCCCATTGCATTTTAGCATGCATTAACTAACTGATAATTGAAGAAGGGTTTCTTGGGCTTTAGAAAGAAAACCTGTATTCTTGCAAAACCCGGAGATTGGTTGAATTGGTAATTCAGCAAAATCCTAAAATTCATACTACTTAAGGTTGAACTCTAAAAACCATTCACCAATTAAAACTTCAATTCGGGGAGATTTCCCCGTTGCATGCTTGGTCTTACACACTCTTAAAATCAATCACTTGGGCATTACCCTTAAACAACGCCCTTCACATTCCAAAAGCACTTGACCCTAAGCCTCTAATTAAAACTGGTAGTAACTTGACCCTTACTAAGGATTGGAGGTCTAACTACCTATGTGTAGCGACTACGTGCTGGTGAGAGTTCCCGCGTGCTATCGGGTGTCTAAGACTGGGGCAAACGGCCTTTCAATCTGGCCCGGTGGTTCCGCGGTGCTCGCATTCGGTTCCGTAGTTCGTGATAGTAGGTAACTTAGATCTTTAGGTCTAAGGGCACACTGTAGAGGTTAGGAACTTGACTGTATTGATTTGTAATCAAGTGTACCTTTGCGGCGTCATTTCTCTCATCCCTTTTCCCTTCTCATCTCCCCAATTCTTCCTGCGGTAGTGCATGTTTGGGAGGAGGTCACAAAACCCTGAATTGCTTGTATTGACTGATAAATCTAGAAAAAGAGCCGAATCATCCTCCTCCTCCACAAACATGGCACACACCCCCGCCTCACCACTTCGTCACAATTTCAATTCTTTCAACACCAGGCTTATCCCGAGAAACCCTGCAAGACCTTCCTTATCGAGTGTCGCGCCAAGCGACTCGGTAAGTCATGTGGAACTGGCTTCTGTGAGCCAGTATTTCAACACGGAGGACCAAGCCTCCGTGTACTCGGACACATATGCGGACACGTCTTCTGGCATAGAAGATGCCTGCACCCTGGGGAATAACCCGTTTTCTGCCACGTATAACCCAGGGTGGCACAATCATCCCAATTTTGCATGGTCCAACAACCCACAGCGTCGAAACCCCGCTGGTGGACCAATGCGAGCGTCTGCACCCGTCATCCCAAGGGCCCAGTCTAATCCTATGGCAACTCTGCCATCAGGCCCTTGTGTACAGAAAACCAAACACGCATCAAAACCTCTTGATAAATTGATGCGAATGATGACGGAAATGTCGAAGCGCCATAAAGAAAACATGACCTCTCTTCAGCATTTGGCGCAGCAGAATGCTGAGATCAATCAACTAAGCATGGCGACTCGATCTCAGGGCACTTTTCCCGCCCAACTTGTTCCAAACCCGCAAAACTTTGTACCCTGTGGTCCGCAACCACAGGTACAACCTTCTCAGGAACAGGTTCATCAAATTTTGCAAGCTCCGAGTATTCCTTCGGGATTTCAGGTTAATCCCGCTGCAGCTCCGCACTCTTATGCTGATAGTGATCACATCAAGGATGACACGTCTGACGAGGACGTGACTGTCAGTACGTGTATCGAACTAATTGGAGCCGATTCTGACTGCTGCGAATTACCTGACGACTGCCTGACCAACACAAACTGTGACGTTCCCCAATCCCTCCCTATTCCTGTACCTTCTCCTGACCAGACTTCTGACGAGGTTTTCTCCACTTCCCATACCTCGTGGTCTGAGTCATTGCCGGGCTGCTCACCGCCGGTCCACACTATGGAAGACCGGATTGCCCTTTCTTTCCCGCTAAATCAGGCGGATTTGCAAATCCACACTGGGACCTTGAGCCCACATCTTACTCACCGGGGCTATTCCCTTTTGGATCCATCTATCCAAAAAGCCCCCCTTCTTGGCCAATCTAAGGGCCAACTTCCTCTTCCTGATCTGTTTTCTGATCCGCCTGGGACACTCTCGTCCCAGAAAATGCCAAATCTCTCACCATCCACCATTACTTTTCACGCCTCTATCGCGATTACTTCGCTTTTCTCTTCACCACCCACCATCCACCCACCCTTCCACCCTGATTTATACCCTGAACCTCAGCTCCTGTTACCCGATCTGTCGTCCGTTCTCTGCCTTTCCCTGCATGCATATGAGGACATAGCATTGTTTGGCATGGGGGGGTGGATAGGCATCCATAGGATCCGGGTATTTTATGGTATCAGACAATTACCACCTATTTATAAATATGCAAGAAAAAGAAAAAAGAAAAGAAAAAAAAAATATATATATATATTAGTAATAAATGGTGTTTAGTAATGATCTAAAAGCTGAAACAAAAAATACAATGAGTGTTTATGGATATTCAACCTCTGTTTTGAAGAATTTCCAGGCCACAGAAGCTTGATTCGCTCAGGCTCGGCTTAATTCACTTAAAGCATTGACGAAATAGATCAAAATCTCTCCTAACTAAGAACGTTTCTTGTACCTGAGACACCAGTACAGGATTCGTTGGTTTGCTTTTTCTTGAGAGCTTAAGTAAACTTGGTTCACACTACACATATCAGGAAAGATCAGGTGAACATAAGATCCAACCCTAGTGTTCATTAGGAAAGGTGGAGTCCTTACCTGTGCGTGCAGGTAGACTTTTTATCCCAAGCTTTAGTCTTGTGTTTAGGAGTGGCTCTTTCCACCAAAAAGAAACTCTCCCACCAAAAAAAAAAAAGTGTGCTTCAAAATGTGTTGTAAGAGATATACTGACACGTGTTTCGAAAAAAAAAAAAAATCAGAAAAGAGATGTTTTAAAAGAGTCAGTATATCTCATAAATGTCTGTATACTTTGTTTTTCGGTGAGTCACAAAAAAAAAAAAAAAAAAAAAATCAGAAAATGGGAGTTGAGTTTTCCGTCATCATCTTAAGGGTCAATTCGAAGACATGAGCTGAAAATGGGACCAACCTGTACTTAAAAATTCGTGAAACCCTGGGATTGAGTCTTAATGTTCATATGGTCAGTCTTGATCCTTCACTATGCACAAACCATAACCTCTTGAGCTCTCGAGTACGGCAAAAACCTCCTGGGTCCTGGAAATCGTACTTAAGGTTTAAATATCAAGAGTCCTGGTTACTTGAGAGATGATCTATGTCATGTGAGACTTAAAGTACTGGTAGTCTTCTTTACAATTGGTTCTCACAATATTCGATAATAAACACACCTATATCACCTCAGAAGAAAATTTTCAGCTTAAGATCATTTCTAAATACGGTTTTGCTAGGGACTAGCAAAAGATAGGCATGGGGGTATATGTTTGCACCTCAAAACACGCCTATAAGAATGCCTTCTTATGCTATTTTCTAGCATTAACTATGTATATTATAATCCTATAGTCGCATTTGTAAAAACGCTTGCATGCATGCATTTAATTGAGAGGAGAAGAGAATGTAATAAATGGCTTGCATAATTATTTTTTTTATCAAGTGTTTCTTTGCAAAATTCCCTTCTCTATTTTTATTTTCATCTTTCTTTTTTTTCTCATTCCCGCGGCTGCCTTCTTCCCGCGCCCACATCCACGCCATGCTGCACGCAACGCCTCTCCCTGCTGTCCTTCCCGCACCTCTCCCTGCAGCTGCCATTCTCCCCCATTCCCCGCATGCTCCACGCCATGCTCTCCTCCTCTATAAAGCCGCAGCTCTTCCTCGCGACGGGGAGGAGGGACGTTGCTGCAATACGCAGCTGCGGCAGCTGCTGAAAAACGCCACCCTGCAGTCCACCACCTTCCTCGCCCGTTCTCCCCTCCCATACGCCGGCCCTCCGTCGAGGAGGCACCCGACGAGCAGGAGAACCCACTGTGGTGCACACCACCACAGTGGGAGCACCACCGCCCAGCTCTTCAACGAGCCGGTGGGCGTGGTGTTTTCTTTTCTCTTCGTTTTCATCTCCACGCCATCGCTGCCGCTTCAAGGTCCGAAGCTTGAAGCAGCAGCAGCAGCAGCCCAGCGGCGACAGCAGCAGCAGCAGCACCCCCGCCTCCTCCGCGACCTTCCCCGCAGGCGCGCAACCCTCCGCGCGCGCCTGCAGGCCCGTTCCCCGTCTCCGCCTCTGCTCTGTCGCCTCTGCCATTCCACCCGCGACCGGCCGCTGCGCGCACTGCAGCGGCCGGCCAGGCCCTCTCGCCGCCCCCTGCCAACCTCTGCAACCCTCCGCGACCGACTGCAGACTCCCCGCCGCCCTCTCCGAGCGCGCCATCGCCCGCTCTCCGTCCTCGCACCCGGTCTGCAGGAGACGTCTCACGTCCACTGCGCGAAGGCGCGGTGCACCGCGACGATCAGACGTCCGCCTCCGCCTTCAGACGACGTAGAGTCAGACGTCTGCCGCCTCCGGCAGACGTCTTAACTCGCGCGTCCGCGATCACTCCTTCGCCCGCTCTCTCTCTCCGCCGTTCTCTCCCGCCCGCTCCCTCTCTGTCTGCCGCTCTCTCTCTCTCACGTATTCTCTATCTCTCTCTCTCTCTCTCTCTCTCTCTTTTTTCACTTACAGCAACACACACACACCCATTCACCGACACACACACACACACACACTCATAGTAACATATATACATATATATATATATATATATATACATATATCTATATATATATACTTATATATACATAGTATATCTATATAGTTATGTGTACATACATATAATATAATATATATATACATAGACATATATAATATATATATATATATATATATACACATACTCATATACATATATATATATATACATATCTATATACTTATACATATACACATATATATATACATATATATCTAGATACATATATACTTATATACATATATATATATATCTATATAGTATTATATATATATACTTATATACATATATACATAGCTATATACATATATATATACATACATATATATATATATATATATCTATATATATCTATACATATATACTTATACATTTATATACATACATATGTACATATATTTTCATGTTATTTACTATACGCTGTATCGCGGGAATATTTGCACCAGTTGCTGATATTCTGCGATACAGCGTGTACAGAAAGCGTGGACACATCCATCCTCCATCCACACTCCACGCGGCACCTAGTCGTGTTGGTTGCGTCTCTCTAGACGTCGACTGACTCGACATAGTGCTACACTCCATCGTCACCTCCACCCCCACCCCTTTATATATATACTACATATAAATATATATCTATAGCTACTATATTTACTTTCTATCTGTTAGCTTCCTTCTTAGTAAAAAGATAAAAAAAAAAGGTATAAAAGTGAAAAGATAATCTTTGATTTGCAGGTACTTCGTCTTGCGAGTAGCAAGGCGTGTTTTGGAACTCTGTTTTGGCTAAAAGCCAAGGACACAATTTTTGAGGGTGTGCCTCAAGAACAAGGATTACCAGAAAAAAACCTAAATAAGAAAAATACCAAAAACAGAATAAACGAACGGAAGAGACGCGTTTTAAGGAAAACGTAGAAACTCGACTTGAACCCCACTTCCCTGAGTTCGACCCTGGGCCTAAAAGTGACAAGATAAAATCAATTAGGCCAGGTTAAAAATTTTGTAAAGAGATGGTTAGGTCTGAATTAGGTTAACCACTATACACATTTCAACGATAAAAATATCATATTAACAACCTATCCGGGCCGACCATCAGTGACGTAATAAATGCGGAAATAAAATATAAAGCAATCTCACAAAAAATCAATCGCACAAGTACACAAAGATTTTTAGGTGGAAACCCAAACCGGGTGAAAACCACCACATAACCCTCTCGAGTTAGGATTTTCCGATCAATCTAGTTGATCAAATCCACTAACCGAATCACTTTAAAACGAGGGTGATTCAACCTCAGTACAACCACGCTACAAGTACGAGGGTAGCGTTCCTCAATGCCTTCTCTCCACGAGAAGGATTTTGTCCCACGAAGGAGACGGGAATTCGCAAAGCGAATACCCAACCAAAAGACAAAGATAAAATAAATAAGTAATCCTATAGAGCCAACAAAGGAATTTAAACCTAGCTTCTATAGGAAATAGGAAACTCCCCTTTGCAAGGAGTGCGTCGAGTTGATGACGCGGTGCGTGTGCCACGCAATAGCGCAATGTCGCTCTCGTGAACGACGGCGAGAGAGCTAGTCCGCAAAGGGAATTTAGCTCTCTAGGTGATGGAGCTTAAGCTTGGAGAGCAAGATCTTTTCTTGGACATCAAAGGGTAGAAAATATGTTGCTTAGGTGTATCCAAGTGTGTGTTGGTGTGTCAAAGGCTCCCCTCTATTTATAGAGGCTTCAGGAAGGCTTTGGAAGGCTTAGGAAAGGTTCTATAGCCGTTGGGAACAAAGCCCAAGAGAATCAGGCCGAAATCAGGACAATGATTGCGCTTGACAGGGTAAACAGACGTCTAACTCTGGCATCAGACGTCTGGAAGGCCACTTTAAGACGTCTGATTCCAAGGTCAGACGTCCGATTTTGGGCAGGTCTCTCCCTGACTTGAATCAGATCTAAACAGGGTTTTTGCGCAAGTCCATCAGACGACATACAGGACGTCTGGCACTATGTCTGGACGTCTGGAAACCTACTTTTACTGTGGGAATTGATTTCCAAACGTTGCAACGGCTAGAAAATCTCTGAGAAGAGATTTTGGGTCAACCGAGGCAAAACGGTCAATTATCAGACGTCTGGATAGTCCTATGGATGTCTGATAAGGCTCTAACGGTCATATCTTGAGTGTTTGCTAAGCCAGCCAACGGTCCACTAATTGGACGTCTGGAAAATCCATCAAATGTCTTCTAAGACGTCTGGACTAAGGTATGGACGTCTGATTTCATCAGACAGAATACTAACTCCAGCCTAATAGTTATCAGACGTCTGAAACAACAGTCAGACGTCTTAAAATACTTTATCAGACGTATGATTTTGGAATTAGACGTCTGGAAGTGCTGTTTGAATCCTATATTGGTTTTCTAAGTATTCTACAGAAAACCTAAGTATCCTAGGGTTGTGCCAGTGTTCCTAGGACTACTCTAGGATACTTTGAGGCTCTTTAACATAATATTCTAAGGAAAATAAAAAGAGCAAGAAAATAAAGACAAGAGATACAAGAAAGGATTAAAAAGAATCTATCCTATTCTTCTTGTCTTCTATCTTCAATCTGTCGCTCCACGCGAACCTCCTCTGTTCTTCATTAAACTCCTCCAATCCATCCTGGATGCGAGCTCGAGTTCCGTCTAAACACATCCACATTTGCAATTGACCTGAAATCTAGGACTCAAATTGCAAATGTTAAATAACACGTGTTTTGTTATCATCAAAATAAATGATCGTGGTGCTCTAGCACCAACAATCTCCCCCTTTTTGATGATGACAAAACCATAAATAATAATGCATAAAAATCCTCCCCCTTTTTGACATTATCAAAAAGGTTTGATTGGTTTTAAATTTCCTATAACTCCCCATTAAGACATGATCTTCTATGAATTTATTTTAACAAAGGTGATATTCTCCCCCTTTTTGTAACAACAAGATAGCTATTATTTTTCTCCCCCTTTCTAAAGGAAATTTAGCTACCTTATATCTCCCCCTTAAAAATTGACAATTAGCTCATCATTTTTCATTTTTTAACTCCCCCTATCTAAATGCTTATAAAAAGATAGGGTTAAGAATTTTACCTCACCTACCATGGCCAATAAAGTGGCCCGAATGGTGGTGGTGGATGCCACATCGGATGGGACTCCCATCCGTAGCTTGGATGCCCGGGCATCGGCGCCGGTCTCCAGTCTGGTGGTCGACGTGCGGTGGGTCCGTCGTTTGTTCGCCGTCTCGTCGGTCTTCTTGTTCTCCTCCTTGGTCTACTCCTTGGTTCTCCCAACTTGAGTTGACCAGCCTTGAGTTTGTAGGTCCAGTCCTTTGTGTTGTAATTATCCCTGAATCCTACAAAACAAGATTCTAATTCTTTCTTCAGTATCCAAGTGAGCTTGGATCCGGATCTGTTCGCGGGTCTCCTTGATGGAGATCCTTTCTCAATCTTAGGGCTATATAAATCATCTACTTTGTTGATTAGTTTGTTAGAGTTTTCCCTAAGACATGCAATTTCTTTTTCTATAGTATTCATCTTAGTCTTTAAATCAGAAATTTCTATTTTTAGACTATCATTTTCCTTAATCAATTTATTATTTTCATTGATGAGGTCTTGATTTTCTAATAATAGGTTATCAATTCTAGGACTAGCTTCTATGTCCTTAAGTTATTTTTCTAACCTATCATTTTCATTTTTAAGAAAACTAAGATTATTTTTCATGCTTTTGTTTTCTATTTTTAATGATTTACTAAGCTCAAATAGTTCATTAAAAGCTTCTTGTAAATCATAACTTACCTCATTGTTTGAGTCGCTTCCGCTTTCGCTGTCGCTATTGCTTCCTCTGGCCATGAAACCAAAGCAAGCAGTTTCTTCTTCTTTTTCTTCTTCTTCTTCCTTCGAGCTCATCTCTTCATGAGTGTCTTCTAACTTCCTCCATATCTCGTGGGCGGTAGTGCACTCTTGGATTTTCTCGAACTCTTTCGGACTCAATGCGCAATACAGGGCATTCATTGCCTTTGCGTTGAGTGAAAGCTCTCGAATCTGCAGCTGCGAGTAGCCTCCTTGGGGTCGCTTCGGGATCTCGTATGGGGTTTCGCAATATCCCCATATCTCGAATTCAGTGGCTTGGAGCCACATCTTCATCCTCAACTTCCAATATCCGAAGTCCCTCCCGTTGAAATAGGGTGGTCGGACGGTGGACTGCCCTTCGGAGATTCTGATTGTGGAACAGCTTCCCTCCATGATCTTCTTGCCGGGTGTTACTCCGATCTCGCAAGAACCTACTATGATACCAAATGTAGGTTTTTCCCTTCAAAGAGGGGTGACGTAATAAATGCGGAAGTAAAATATAAAGCAATCTCACAAAAAATCAATCACACAAGTACACAAAGATTTTTAGGTGGAAACCCAAACCGGGTGAAAACCACCACCTAACCCTCTCGAGTTAGGATTTTCCGATCAATCTAGTTGATCAAATCCACTAACCGAATCACTTTAAAACGAGGGTGATTCAACCTTAGTACAACCACGCTACAAGTACGAGGGTAGCGTTCCTCAACCCCTTCTCTCCACGAGAAGGATTTTGTCCCACGAAGGAGACGAGAATTCGCAAAGCGAATACCCAACCAAAAGACAAAGATAAAATAAACAAGTAATCCTATAGAGCCAACAAAGGAATTTAAACCTAGCTTCTATAGGAAATAGGAAACTCCCCTTTGCAAGGAGTGCGTCGAGTTGATGACGCGGTGCGTGTGCCACGCGATAGCGCAATGTCGCTCTCGTGAACGACGGCGGGAGAGCGAGTGCGCAAAGGGAATTTAGCTCTCTAGGTGATGGAGCTTAAGCTTGGAGAGCAAGATCTTTTATTGGACATCAAAGGGTAGAAAATATGTTGCTTAGGTGTATCCAAGTGTGTGTTGGTGTGTCAAAGGCTCCCCTCTATTTATAGAGGCCTTAGGAAGGCTTTGGAAGGCTTAGGAAAGGTTCTATAGCCGTTGGGAACAAAGCCCAAGAGAATCAGGCCGAAATCAGGACAATGATTGCGCTTGACAGGGTAAACAGACGTCTAACTCTGGCATCAGACGTCTGGAAGGCCACTTTAAGACGTCTGATTCCAAGGTCAGACGTCTGATTTTGCGCGGGTCTCTCCCTGACTTGAATCAGATCTAAACAGGGTTTTTGCGCAAGTCCATCAGACGACATACAGGATGTCTGGCACTATGTCTGGACGTCTGGAAACCTACTTTTACTGTGGGAATTGATTTCCAAACGTTGCAACGGCTAGAAGAGATTTTGGGTCAACCGAGGCAAAACGGTCAATTATCAGACGTCTGGACAGTCCTATGGACGTCTGATAAGGCTCTAACGGTCATATCTTGAGTGTTTGCTAAGCCAGCCAACGGTCCACTAATTGGACGTCTGGAAAATCCATCAGACGTCTTCTAAGACGTCTGGACTAAGGTATGGACGTCTGATTTCATCAGACAGAATACTAACTCCAGCCTAATAGTTATCAGACGTCTGAAACAACAGTCAGACGTCTTAAAATACTTTATCAGACGTCTGATTTTGGAATTAGACGTCTGGAAGTGCTGTTTGAACCCTATATTAGTTTTCTAAGTATTCTACAGAAAACCTAAGTATCCTAGGGTTGTGCCAGTGTTCCTAGGACTACTGTTAGGGTACTTTGAGGCTCTTTAACATAATATTCTAAGGAAAATAAAAAGAGCAAGAAAATAAAGACAAGAGATACAAGAAAGGATTAAAAAGAATCTATCCTATTCTTCTTGTCTTCTATCTTCAATCTGTCGCTCCACGCGAACCTCCTCTGTCTTCATTAAGCTCCTCCAATCCATCCTGGATGCGAGCTCGAGTTCCGTCTAAACACGTCCACATTTGCAATTGACCTGAAATCTAGGACTCAAATTGCAAATGTTAAATAACACGTGTTTTGTTATCATCAAAACAAATGATCGTGGTGCTCTAGCACCAACAAGGCAATCATACACCACGTCAATTTTTTTTCAGTTTTACAATTTTTTAGATTTTCAAGCAAGCAAACAACAATGAGTGAAGAAATACTCACGACCGGTCCTTGTTGCGCTTACTCCCTCGTTACCGTCACGAGTTGCACTGCTTCACCATCCAAGCGTCGAATTCCTGCAACCATCAAGTAGAAGGAGACAAGGCGTTAGACGATGTGAGCATAGATGTAAAATGGAAGTGACAAAATAAATCCATTGCCTCCCCGGCAACGGCGCCAAAAAATGATGTGCATGTGACGCGTGTGTTTTAAAGAGTCGTTATAGCTTGCGCTTGCGACGTCAATTTTAAAGTAAAGATACGGATGTGAGTCCGAGTGTCGATCTCAAGAAGGCGTGAAAATCGGATTCTTCTTGTCACTTATTGTCACGAAAATCGTAGGGTTTTGCCAGCGAAAATGCGCAGGTGAAAAGTGAGAGAGAGAGAGAGTTTAGGGTTAGAATTGTTTCATTCGCAACGTGCAACTTGAACATAAAATAGAGCAAGCAATTGAATAGAAAACAACTTCATTTAACATGCAACTTTAGTTCACAATTACAACACTAGATAAATGCTTGAACATAAGTAAAGCTTAAAAGGAGGAAAGAGAGAGAGAGGGGATGGCGAGGCAGCCACGGTGGTAGAGGGGGCTCCATTAGTGGCTCGTCGTCTCCGACGATTACAAAATGGCTTAAAGGTAGCTAGGAGGGAGATAGAACACTCACAAGTGGAGTGAATGCTCCCCATGGGTGGTTGGAAAGGGTTTAAATAGGAAGATGGGCTTTCCAAATGAAGAAGGGGTTTTAGCGACGTCCGGGACGTCACTAAAACCCTTCCCAAAATGTCAGTGAAGGCCCCTGCCCACCGGTCGCTCGCCCACGGCTATGCTTCTTCGCGCCTGATTCGCGTGCGCACGTCTTAAGCCGTCCGATCAAAGATCGGACGGCAGAGCTTCCGCACAGGGCACACGCTTGGATCGCGAGCGTCATCACGTGCATCTGGTCAAGGCGCATCTGTGGGTGCCACGTCTCGCAATCACGCCCATCAGCTGTCGATCTACAGTCCAATTTTTCGTGTGCGAGCCTTTGCCTTCAATTTGGTGCGTGTTGCATTTTGAACCCACGCCCCTTGGTTGCGTAGTTGAGGCGTCGACCGCTGCACTGTCGCAGCGGATTGTCGTGGCAAGCGTCGGGTGCGCGGGCGT
Organism: Thalassia testudinum; assembly: GCA_037157565.1. Taxonomy (NCBI): domain Eukaryota; kingdom Viridiplantae; phylum Streptophyta; class Magnoliopsida; order Alismatales; family Hydrocharitaceae; genus Thalassia; species Thalassia testudinum. The sequence goes on along the minus strand of JAZHRO010000025.1, from coordinate 149,295,580 downwards.
CCTTAGCCATTCGATCGAAGATAGACGACTGAGGATTGTCCTCCAGGTGAAGGTGGAAGCGAGCAGCGGTGGAGATGCGGTGATCGGGCGCCACGTGGCGCGCTGTGGGTTGTTGATCATCAGATCAACGACCAGGACTTCTTGGGCCCATTGCAGGAGCTCCGGATGTCGGATTTGGCCGATTTCGAGTCCGTTGGACTCCGTTCGTCACTCTGAATCCATCCGTGTGATCCAATTGCTCATCTGAGGCCTGTTTTGACAAGTGCTCATACAAATGGCCATTAATACTTTTCTATAAGCAATCTTAATGTGTGATACCTGCAATACTCCCATTCCTATTTATGATGTGCTATCTATGCATTTTGTTCTTAAGATAAACCCCATTTAATAGAGTTATCACCCCGAGATGCAGTGTTATCATACCCCCATGCTTACTCATTGCTAGTCCCTAGCAAGGTTTATTCTAGCCTTTATTTATAATCAGAATTTAAGAAGTAATCTACTTAGACATTTCGTCACTTGTCAATAGGAGGAAATATACTAAGATCTTAATCTACAAAGATTAAGCAGCGCCCGGGTGTCTGCCAAAATACGAATCGCCTAAATCCTTGCTTTGATGTATGTAAATATATATATATATTCTTATTTTTAGATTTTTTTGGAATTAAGAGTGGGTTGGTAACTTTTTACGGCTACCCAACCCACCCAAAACTCGGACAAAACTCTAGGTGCTAAGCATCTTGGTGTGAAGATCGTGATAGACTCACTCAACGGTAATTTAGACAGACTCCGGGTTTCTACGCCCCTAGGTGACCGGAAGAGAAAGTGTTTTGCCTGAAGGTGTATTTGTTCGATCGGTAGCTTTCTCCTTACGTTTGTTTTAATTAGGGTCAACACAAGGATTTTCCAGTGTATATCTCCCCAGCTTGTACTACTTCCCCGCTTCTTCCTTAAGTGTTTTGGTTCTTTTTGTGCAATTACTGAGCTGGGCTTTGGATAACCGAACAATGGGCTATTACCCAAGATCACTTGCCAGCCATACTTGTGTGGTGAAATGTGATTTATTTTGTTTCTTTTTTTTTCCCCCTTTTTTTTATTTGGTAGGTGGCTTCCCTGATCTCAAATTTACCTAGAGGCAATGAAGAAGTGGTCCCGTGGCTGGGCTCTGGACAACATGCCAATGGGTTGTTCCACGACAACTTGCCTGCCATACCACTCTAGAGAGTTCATTAGCTACCCAATTTCTGTCAGAATCTCCGAGGAGTGAGTCTGTGCAAAAATGTGTGCAGATGCTTAGACTCAAAGTCTTTCTAAGTTAGAAGGTGAGTTGATAAGTAGTATACTTATCACCTTATTTAGTTAGTGGATTAGAGTAGCTTAAGGTTGCAAGGATTTGAAGCTAAATCCATATTTTAACGGACACCAAGGCTGATTAAGCCTGAAGACTTGAAAAGTCTAAGTGTTCAAGTTCTTTTTATATTATTTCCCACTATTGACAAATTTCTAATGCCTAAGTTTCTTCCTAAATTCAATTTTTTATTTTATTTTATTCTATTCAAACTGATTAAATGCATTTTGAGATGTTGCATTTGATGAGGATTTTAATGCATGGATTTTGGATCTTAAAATGAGTTCAAAGTCAAATCAGCTTTTATATAGTGTTTAAACATGAAATTTTTGATTTGAATCTCCCAAATCAGTACATCAAATGCTGCATAGTAGCTACATTCTTTTGGACTTGACTCTGATTTTAGTGAATTGGAGGACTTTCAGAGCTTAAGAACACCCAACTCTAAGTGTTAATGTCTGTGGAAATACTCAAGACCATAAATCAAGACCTAGGGTCTAATGTTTAGATAGATATAGCTTCAATAGTAGTTGGAATATTCTACTGTTGAGATAGTAGCATTTTGGTCTGAAAAGGAACAGCAGCAGCAGTTGCTGTGTAGTTTTAAGCAGCAGATCAGCCCTGTTGGCTGAGCTTTTGGGTTGAACTTGGGGATCTAATGAAGCTGACTTGCTTTGTAGCGTTAAGGTTTTATGTATAAGCATTCATGTACTAGGATTTGATTTTAATTCTTTCCAAAATGCCTGTAATTTCTATTTTGAACTTCTTATCAGCTCATTTGAAATAGATTAACTATCCAAATTTGATTGTGATTGAATTAAAATGCATGTTTAAATGAGTGAATATCTTCCCTATGTCATGCTAAACATTCATGAATGCTCACTTAGCTGCTCAACCTATTCAAACCCCTTTTAGTGCCTTAGGACTTTAATTTTAAACACTCAACAAGGCCTAACTTGGGTTGATTTGTATATAAATAAAATACATTCAAAAATCATAAAAAAATAAAATAAACCTGTCTTCAGTAAGATCAGATAATTCTTTAGGTGTGTGCCAAGTTTCAAGGTATTCTAAACCCCTAGCTTGGTAGAACATACTAGCCGACGGTTCAGTATACCTTGAAATTTAACAAAAAAGCCTAAATTCAAAAACACTAAAAAGAACTCCATTTCTCTCATCTCACCCTTTCTCTCTCATCCCCTATTTCTACTATACCTATAAAAACTATAAAAATAAAAAAAACCCCAAAAATACCCTATATAATATGTATATAATTGTATATTATAACTTCAACCTAAACTATAAGTATATATTGTATAATATGTAGATAATGTACATAATTAACTTATATATGTATTCTATGTACTAAATTAAATAATTAGAATGATTTATTGTTTATATAATTTTATTGTATAATTATCTATTAATTTATATTAACTAAATGAATAATAACCTAAGTAATTATATAAACCTATCTATATGTGCATAACTATGTATGATACTATACATATGCATTTAACTATGTATTATGAACTGTATGGTACCTGTAATTTAATTTAATTATGTATTAACAATAGGTAATTAAGTTAATTAAATAATTTATTAACTTAAAATAAAATAAATTAGTAATTTAAGTTAATACTAAAGTAATTTATAATGTACACTTGTGTAATATTATATTAAATATTTTCAACCTATTTATTTTGTATTTATAAACTATTTATGTATATAATGATCTAAAACATCTATTTAAATGTAAATAAATTAAAATAATGTCTATAAAATACATTAAAAATGTATAATAAATAATTTATTACGTACATTAACACTGTATAAGGTCAATTGTAAAATCAATTAACTAATTTATACTTTAATTAAGTAATTAACCTCTAAATTAACGTGTATAAGCCATCAACTTTAATTAATTTTATTATATAGCTAATTAATATATTTATCTAAATTAATTGTAACATTATATAGACCTATCTAAGGGCTCTATAACTATATAATTTATTTTTAGTTTATACTAATTTATGTCCCTCAAATCAACAGCCAAAACCTCAAAATTCGCACTCATATGAATGCAATGGAGCACTAATTCAATGCTTGAGTTTAGCACGACATTGAGGTACAAGAAGAATTCGTCCAATGGCCTTGCCGGTCGTCAAGTGTTGGGCACCAAACAAATCCTCATGAGCATACTATTGATCCTTAGGGTGCGTGCCACATGCGCCTGCAGGCATGCGTGGGTGCATGCATGTGCATGTATGCACAAGTGTGTGGGCACGTGAGCACGTGTGGGCTTGATGAGCCTGTGAATGCATAAAATATACCTAAAATCAATTGGGGCTGGCCCATTAGTAGAGGTTTGGTCCACTCATATGCCTACTATGTATCCCTTGAACATGGGCCGACCCACCCATTAAAACACAAGTTTTGGCCTTCATGAGCAATGTTCGTGCATTGTGAGAGAAAGAGGCCGCTGGATTCGACTAAGTGTTGAAGATTAAAGGAAAGAAGAGAGAACATAAGAAGAAAAAAAAGAAGCTAAGTGTTGGTTGATTATGCTTGTATGCATGTGTGTGTGTGACACACACACACATGCATACAAGCATAATCAACCAACACTCACACACACATGCATACAAGCATAATCAACCAACACTTAGCTTCCTTTTTTTCTTCTTATGTTCTCTCTTCTTTAATATATATATATATATATATATATATATATATATATATATATAATTATAAAATTAGTATAGATATGTTTGAGCTCTTATATGTATATAAATAACCTAAGGACTTTAGTGATAGAAACATGTCACTATATATTTGTATATACGTTAGTATAGATAACTATTTTTGCCTTTACTTGGGGATATATGTTACTAGGGCTATAGCGTCGTATATATATGTCATTGTAAATATAATATATGTTACTAAAGATATTAGTATGTAAACATAATTTACTATATTAGATATTAATAGATATTTTTGTACATATACTTAGGTATTACTTATATTAGTTGTATATAATTAACATAGTATAGTATTAACTAGTTTTTAATGTCCGTTTAGTTGTATATATGTTTAAAGCATTGTAATGCATATTAATTGATTCTTTTGTAAATAATTGACTAACTCATTAATTATTAGATTGGTTCATTCATTTTGTAAATAAAATCAACATTTTTGAAATAAAAGGACATTTTGGGACTTAGAGAGTGATGTATATCAATAACTGTCTCTCAGTAAACAACTTGGAAACTGACCAATAAAAATTGTAATTGAATGAAATTGACGTGACATCAGTTTGCATTTGTGACAAATATACTACAACGACATATAAAACACTGATTTTTATTGCAACTCAAACATCGACGATCATATTTGTGGCATCGTTGCCGAGGATAAAAACCCGACAACAATACTTTATTGTAGTTGATTGACGATTGTCACACGTCATCGATTAGATAACAAAGCACATCCAAACAAAACCGAATGCTTATGATTATTAACATCGACGAACGAGGTGAATGGTATATCATACTTGTTTATTAAATACATCGTATCAAAATTTACAACTTCACCAAAGAATTTATAGATAACACGACTTGATGAATCTGCCCAAAAAACATTTCTAAGGCATCCATTACAATCCAAATCAACCATGTAATAGAAGTTGGAATTCAAACACTGCATTTGAGAAAAGTAATCTACGATTCCTTATGCATGGCCTTCCACAAGCCTAAGACTTCTTAACTTGAGTAACTCATATCTTGCATCCTCTTGAGTAAATGGTATATTCTGATATCATCCATGTTCGACAACAAATGAAAACATAGTTTTAGATAACACAATACTAGAACGATTATTTAACTCAATTCATCATCTCTTGCTTGCAGTCAAATGCTTTTTCGTCCTCAAGAATCTAGTCAGATCTAGTTCAAGTAATGCATGGTTATGTCCCCAATTAGCATAAACAACCACATACTTCTTTTGACGCATAACCGCACTCTTAACTTCTCATTGTAATCAATCTCACTACTTAGACGTTTCTTGTAAAACTTATCACATGAAATTGATAGTTCCTTCCCAGAACGAGAACACATCAAAGTCACTCTACGCAACAACGACTTCTCTTCCATATCACAATTGGTTCTCTTCAACAAAAATCTAAATCTGGAACTATGAGCATATTTTTGTGCAACAAAAAGCAACTCCTCAAATTTATCGAACTCCATCCCAACATAAAAATGGCATTCATCTATTTATACATAAAAGAAGGATAATAAAAAGCTACAATATAAAAGGATAAATAAATAACTCGAAAAAAATACACCTCGAACACCTCAACAACATCCATCGTATTACCAGCTTGCAACGTCTCATCTAATGCAAAAGGAAATGTACTAGGATTAAAATTATTAAACTGGAAAATCAAGTCCACTATATGTCAAGAAACTTATATCATACCAACACCGTTAGAAACAACATTCGGAACATGGTTAGGAGAAATATCAACATCAACATCATTACCTGCAATTCGTGAAGGAATGTGTGAAAACGCATATTGAAATGTATGTAACAACGCCAAGATAAAAATGTAATTTACTTACACAAGTTCATACGACTACCATCAAGATCATCATGTACTCATCATGGGAAAGATGGTTAAAAAAATCATTGTCATCAATCTCCTGAACAATATTAGCGTTTAAATCAAGAGAGTAGGTGTCACGACTCGATCCCAAATCCCTACAGGACCTGAGACCAGCTCACCTCAACTAATCCCAAGACCCAGTCGTCCAACGAGAAATAACCAAATAACATGTATCAATCCACAACCACACAAGTACTGTAACTAAGCAGACAGAAATTGGCAACAAGAGGAAAAATATAATAGTAATATTACATGCCTTCAAGAATAGAAATACAGCTATCACAACCAAAAACTAGTACATAGATGATAGAGAATACAGCGGAAAAGTACTGAAAAGTGTAACTACAGAAACTCACTAGCAGTAGAAACTACAGCTGGGCTCAACTAGGCCCAGCGTCCTCAGCAGTCGATAACTTGGGCTGTTCAAATCCCTGACCTGTACAAGGTTATACATATGGAGTCAGCTAACGCTGAGTAGAGTGGTGGCTAAAATATAAAATGCATTTAACAAGTAGCTTAACATATTACTTTTTTATTCCAATTATCTTGTAATGGGTTGCTGTGTAGAGATTTCTAATTAGGATCCATTACATTACTTAATCTTCTTGTTCCCTAAAGGAACGATCTTGCTTGCAGTTTTCCCATGATGTAGGATGCACACGTGGCACTCTCTTGGCTGGGAGAGTCCCTCCGTGGTAGTCCTACACCCGATCTACCACCCCGAGGTCATGATCGCGACGTAGCAATGACTATGGCACACGTGATAAGTAAGTGGGTAGCTACCTCGCACTAACACGCGGTCAGTCGTTTCCGCTAGCGGGTACGCCCAAACGTACAGTACGGAACAACACAGGGCCTTACCCTCTCAGAACAGAACAGGGGTCTCACCCCTCTATAGTCTGCATACCCTCGTCTGACTATCCCAGTTTGTCCAACAGGCTAACAAAAGTCGGTGTAGGGTGGCCATGCCTAACCCCAGGCCCCCTAGGGCGGTTAGCTCTCCCCTGCACTAAGTAGCTCACCTCGGTACCACGTACGCGAGGGCCAATAGGAGTCGACGTAGAGTGGCCAAACTCACCCCGAGTCTCAACCCAAGGGCAGCAAGCTCCCCTCTACACTACAAGGGATAGTTTCTCTCTTCGGTACTACGTACACAAAGGTCAGCTCACTTCCCTTAACGGCCACCTGTGGGCGACAATTCCAGAACCATCCGGTTCTTTGTGCTACGATATTCTTGTCTTGTTCTATATTCCCCATAGGGTTTGTACATGAATTTCCCTATATTCGATTTGATATATACAGAACAGGAAGCTTAATCATAGTACAGGTTTGTTCATAATGTGGTCCATTCCAGATAATATAGATCGCTCATGACTTAATCATTCACATGTGTTTTTCTCTAGCCCTAGTGTTCGTGTCATAACCTAGGGTTCAATTGAATAGATGTATGCTAGAGCGTACGTTTATTTCTTCCTAGGGTTCATCTCACATCCTAGGTTTAACTAATTGCATGCATTTTATTAATCTTGGAGATTTATAGTCAGAACCACTCTACCAGGATAACCGAGTGGAATGGGGCCTCGCACAGTAGCTCCCGACGTCACCATAGGTCCCGTACACTCGACGGATTGGAGACCTAAGACATCGATTTACAGGTCAAAAGGATTCAAAATGCTATAGACCAGGTACCATTACATGGAGAAAAACGTATGGGAAACAAAGACGTTTCGCTTACGGGAAACCGACATCGTTTGGGCCTTGTACGGGCCTAAAAACACGAGGTCTGACAGAAATTAGACGTCTGGGAGAGGTCCTAGACGTCTTAAACTAACTCGTAGGCATACCTCTCTCAAGGCGCCTCTATCGAACGTCTGGAACGTAGTGCCGACATCCAAGGGTTCCGTCAGATGTCTAGAGATGCTCCCGGACATCTGAAACTGCCTCAGTCCTCGCTCCGACGTGCCTCCCAACCTCTGACACATGCACGTGCATTGTCAGGACTTGGTAGAGAAAATACAGGAAAACAAATCTCTACCAGACGTCTCATATTACCTTTGGATGTCCTCCCTGACGTCTAAAGGTCACTCTGGACATCTGATTCCGCGGAAAAATGACTTCCGCAGAATCGTTCTGGGCTCTCCTCGCTGCAGAAGCTGCAGCAGAGCAGTGCGGCATCCTTCGCTCTCTCCAGCTCCCTACTCTCTGCTTATTCTCTCCCTCTCTGGATAAACTGTGACGGAGTAAGACTAAGAGGAGGATGGGGGGTTATAAAGGGAAAGGGGGTGAGGGGAACGGTGTGGGTGAGGGAGGGGTGCGGAGTGGGGAGGAGTGCGAGAGATGGTTGTCGCAGGGGAAGGAGCAGTGAGGCGAGGGGTAAGGGAGAAAGGCGTAGTGTGCGTACGGTACGCGCGGAAGAGAAAAAGTATTTTCAGACGTCCGACGATCTCTCCAAACGTCTGGATAGACATCTGGTGAACAATCCAAATGTCCTAAATTGTTACGAGCCGTGCTTCAAACATCTTTTAAGACGTCTAGGAGGTGTCCCAGACGTCGTACCAGATGTCTGGTATCACTTCCAGATGTCTGGGATTCATTTTTCTGCGCGCGCACTGTTGCGTCTGCGTGCCTGTACGCGCAGACCTGCTCCGCCTCTTCTTTTTCCCTCTCCCTCCTACGCCCTCTGTCGCGCTCTCTCTCTCCTCCTCGCACGGCCTTAAAAGGGCACACCCTCTTCCTCACTCCCGTCACCTCCGTCTCCTTCCTCTTCTCCTTCCAGCCGTGCGCGAGAGCGTACGCGAGAGCGAGGGCGAGGGTGCAGTGGCGGTGGCGACAGCCGCGGCGGGTGCGGGAGGAGGTGTTGCGCGGGGGAGGAAGCGCTCGGCCGTGAGGGCGGGCTCGCCGGGGCTGCTAGGGCCGGCCGGTAGGGGGCGCAGCGGGCGCGAAGCGACGTGGGAGGACTGCTGCAGCTCGAGCAACAGGCGGAGTACTCGCGGCGTGGCCGGGCTTCGCGAGCGGAGGGCGAGTGGCGCCCTGGTTCTGGAAAATTTTCCAGAATCAGACGTCTGGGCTGATAGCTAGACGACAGGCACGACGTCTGGAAGATTGTCCAGACGTCTGAACGGTGAGTTATTTCCGTCTTCTTCCTTTTCTTCGACTGACCGTACTGAGAGAGAGAGATGGGTACACGCAGGTTCGGTGATTCGCCATCCAACGTGAATCAGACGTCTGGCTCCAGTGCCAGACGGCGGGAACGACTTCCAGACGTCCTGGGTGACTATCGGACATCTGGGAACTAGGCCAGACGCCCCCGTAGGCTTCTGGACGTCTGAGAGCCCACGCGGAGCAAGGTAATTCCCTGATCCACTTTTTAAGACATCTGGAAGAAGTTCCAGACGTTTGATTTTACACTGTTTCGTCATTTTCGACCTGTTTCAGGCCCGTTCGGGCTCCGTTTTCCGCATTTCGAGTTGCGTTCTTTTCGGAATTACATCCTCTACCTGTCTACAGTAGCTGTATACTATTTTGAGAAGTTCCTTGTGTTTGATCCTTGTGATAGGACCCCATTCCGTTGCAGTCTCGGGGGTCGCGGAGTCACGCAGGATTCCCGACCACGCCCCCATTACTCCCGTTGTACCTGGTAGAGTGGCTTTAAGTATAATCTGTTAAATTATGAAACCATAAATAGAACCTAGGACATTGCATGAATCCTAGGAATGAGAAATAGATTGAATGGTAGATCCTAGGGTGTTGCATGAATCCTAGGGCTGGAAAACTAGATTGTACGATAGATCCTAGGATATGGCATGAATCCTAGGACGGGAAAACTAGTGGAATGTATGAATACTGCAGTCTTGGAAAATGTGGAAAGGATATAATAGCTGCCTGTAAATTCGTTTAAATAGCTGCCTGTTATGAATAAATGAACATGAGTAAGAATATGGGATGTATGAACGTGAAACTGGAAAGGTGAAACCGGAATGCGCTGAGTTAAAGAGCTGGAACCCTACGGGGAATTAGGAGTAGAACTCCTGGAAAGTGAATGGGATAGAGTTGGGGAAGTGAGCTGGCCCTTGAGTACGGATTACCAAGGAGAGCGACTGTCCCCCTGTTTAGTGCAGAGCGGAGCTAGCCACCCCAGGGAACCGGGGTTAGGACTGGCCACTCTGTACCGACTTGCTGGCCCTCGTGTACGTAGTACGGAGAAGAGCTACTAGTGTAGGGAGGTACTAGCTGCCCCACGGGCCCCGGGGTTCTGCTAGCCTCCCACACCGACTTGTTAGGCCCACTAGGGCAAACCAGGGTAGTCAGGCGAGGGTGCGCGGACTGTGGAGGGGCAAGGCCCCTGTTTGGTTACTGTGGAGGGGTTGGACCCCTGTTACTGAGAGGGCTCTGCCCTGTACTGGTTCCGTGCTGTGCTTTGGGCGCACCTGTTAACGGAAACGACTGACCGCGTGCCAGTGCGGGTTAGCTACCCGTGCGTTTACCGCGCGTGCCGTAGTCACCATTACGTCTGTCAGTGACCTTGGGGTGGTTTACTGAGAGTAGGATCACCACGGGGGACTCTCCCGGCCAGGAGAGCACCACGTGCTACTTCTACTGTTCGGAAAAGACTGCAATCAAGATCGTTCCCACGAGAAACATTCGAGATCAAGTGAAGGATCTGAGAAATAGATAAATTGTGAAACAATAGAAAGACGTAAATAAAGCAAGAAAGAAAATTTAAAACAGCTACTGTACACTTTACTGTTTCTTTAGTTTAGCTGCCACTCTACTCAGCGTTTTGCTGACGTGTTACACTCGTTACCTTTCAGGACCAGGTGTTGAGCAGCCAGGGTCAGCGACTGCAGAGGACGCTGGGCCGAGTAGGGTCCAGTAGAGTTACCACTGCTCTCTTGTACCTCTTTTTGTTCCGTTATAGTGAGTAGTTCTTGTTTCCACTGTACTTTTCTTTTCCTGCAGTTCATATTATGTTATGAATGTTGTTCTATTGTTGTGGTGGTATATACTGTAGTGGTTTCTTTCCTTACTGCTGTATTTCCTTACTGTTAGTTATATTCATGTTGAATGTGATTTATTTTACTGCTCTTTTTGTTACTTCCTCGTTGGACGACTAGGTCTTGGGATTAGTCGAGTCGGACCGATTCTCGTGTCTCGTAGGGACTTGGGAATCGGGTCGTTACAAGATGGTATCAGAGCAAGGTCGTCCCGAGAAGTGAATCAACTGACTGGAAAATAGCCAATTCACATGTATATAACTAGAGTAGCCATCACAACATATCTTTTGACATGAGCTCTTAGACATTTCTGTTCGATATCGTTCCGTAGTGACGTGTTCCGTTTTGTTTCACGTCTCCTTGCAGGAGATGCCTCGTCGTGGGACCAGTGAGGCGGGCCGCGGGCGCGGCCGAGGACGAGGTCGGAGAGGTGGGCGTGCCGTTGCCGACACCCCAGTGGACCAGCCACTACTCCCGGGCGTCCAGGCCCAGGACCTCGCCCGGTTGATACGAGACATTGTAAGAGAGGAGCTCCACCCACCGCCCCGAGCGCCTCACCCTGGGGCTGCGGAGGGGGAGTCCTCTGTGGGACCACTCGACGGACGCGGCGCTGGACACGGGGGAGGGGATGGGCCGCCGCAGCCCTCACCTTCCTCCGATACTTCCGTGCACGAGGCACCTTCGCCTGGAGGTGCACCAGCACCTCCCCTACAGCGCCACTTCAAGCTCTTCGGGCAGTTCCGGAAGCTGAAGCCCCCTCCTTCAAGGGGAATGAGGACCCGACCGAGGCAGAGGACTGGCTTGAGCAGCTGGAGAAGATTTTCGACACCCTTCGCCCCCCGGTGGAGTGCCGCATGGCCTTTGCCACGTACCAGCTGGAGAGTACGGCACACAGGTGGTGGAGGGCGGTCCGGGGACAGGAGAGGGACGAGCCGACCTGGGATCGGTTCGTCTCCCTCTTCTGCGAGCAGTACTTCCCCCAAACGTGGCAGGACCAGAGGAGGCGGGAGTTCCACACTCTCCACCAAGGGAAGATGACCGTGAGCGCATACCGCACGCGTTTCCTGGAGCTGTCCCGCTTTGCAGCGACAGCGGTAGCTACTGAGGAGGAGCGCCTTTGGAGGTTCACCGAGGGGCTCCGGCCTGCGATTTGGGGGTATGTCAAACCCCTGAAGTTGCCTATGTTTTCGAGGGTGGTGGAGGCAGCTATGACTTATGAGGAGACCAACCCGTCCGCGCGAGACACTGACGGTGGGCGGAAGAGGCCCTTTCAGCCAGACTTTTCACAGGGCCGACGAGAGAGGAGACACGTGGCGTCCGCAGGAGAGCCGTCACATTTTACAGGGACATCAGTGGCCTTTGGGGGCCCTCGACAGGGGCCAGTCGCCAGCACCAGACCCCCGCCCAGCCGACAGCAGGGACCCATTGAGGGCGGGGGTCGGGTTCCCCTCTGTTACCAGTGTGGCCAGCCAGGCCACATCAGGAGGGACTGCCCGTCTAGGGCAGGAGGTCAGCAGATACTTCCCGCACAGAGAACTGGAGGACGCGCAGGAGGCCGCAGTTCCCAGGCACGAGGAGGAGGACAGCAGTCGCGAGGAGGGTACCGGCCAGCACCTACCCGTCCGACGCAGAGTGTGGCTGCTTCGTCCGCACCTAGAGCTGAAGGGCGTATCAACGCCCTGACACACAGGGACGCCAGAGCTTCGGGATCGGTGGTAGCAGGTATGGTTTCAGTTTCCGGCAGACTCGTTTACACGCTTTTCGATTCCGGCACTACGCACTCGTTTGTCACAGCCAGTTTCGCAGTTAGTTTGGACCGGGATTATACACTGTTAGAGAATCCGTTCGTAATTAGAGGTCCGAGTGGTCAGTTGTTTGTAGCTGAGGAGGTGTACACGGATTGCGAGGTCAGCGTCGGGGGACATAGCCTGCCAGCTGACCTGATTATGTTACAGATGGAGGACTTTGGAGTGATTCTGGGGATGGATTGGCTGTCCGCTTACCACGCCTTGGTGGACTGTTTTGAGAGGAAGATTGTCTTCTCCATGCCGGAGTTGCCTTCTTTCGAGTTTCACGGACAGCCAGTGGACGGAGGTTTCAGGTGCATTTCGGCACTTCGGGCGGCGAGACTTTTGAGCCAGGGGTGTGAGGGCTTCCTAGCTTGTGTGGTGGCAGAGCCCAGCCCTGTAGCAGACTTCCAGAGTATCCCGGTGGTCAGAGAGTACCCTGACGTGTTCCCAAATGAGTTGCCAGGACTACTACCCGAGCGTGAGATTGAGTTTGAGATCTCACTAGTACCAGGGACCAACCCCATCCCCACCGCACCAAACAGGATGGCACCACTTGAGCTACGAGAGATCAAGTCTCAGTTGAAGGATCTTTCGGAGAAGGGATTTGTGAGGCCCAGTGCGTCTCCCTGGGGAGCCCCGGTACTATTTGTGAAGAAGAAGGATGGTATCCTACGCCTTTGTGTGGACTACCGACAGCTGAATAGGGTCACCATCAAGAACAGATATCCGCTGCCGAGGATCGACGACTTGCTTGACCAGTTGCGAGGTGCCACGGTGTTTTCCAATATCGACTTGAGGTCCTGGAGCGAGTTGGACCCGTTGCTTACAGGCTTGCCCTCCCCCCGCAGCTTTCTGGTGTGCACGGCGTGTTCCACGTGTCCAACCTCAGGAAGTACGTAGCCGATCCCAGTCACGTATTGAGTCACGAGAGCGTCGAGGTGAGCGACGACCTGACCTACCCCGAGCGGCCAGTGCAAATTCTAGACCGAGCCATCCGCAGTTTGAGACGAAAGCAAGTACCCCTGGTAAAGGTTTTGTGGAGGAGCCAGCGGTACGAGGAGGCTACCTGGGAGCCTGAAGCGGCAATGCGGGAGCAGTACCCGGAGCTTTTCGCGGGTACGTCTTTTCGGATCGGCTTCGGTCCTCTTTGAGTTTGTTATGGTTATTTGGACGTTTTCCCGCACCCTAGTTAGCGCAAGTTTCGGGGACGAAACTTCCTTTGAGTTTGTTATATTGTTACGAGCCGTGCTTCAAACGTCTTTTAAGACATCTGGGAGGTGTCCCAAACATCGTACCAGACGTCTGGTATCACTTCCGGACGTTTGGGATTCATTTTTCTGCGTGCACACTGTTGCGTTTGCGCGCCTGTACGCGCAGACCTGCTCCGCCTCTTCTTTTTCCCTCTCCCTCCTGCGCCCTCTGTCGCGCTCTCTCACTCCTCCTCGCGCGGCCTTAAAAGGGCACGCCCTCTTCCTCACCCCGTCACCTCCGTCTCCTTCCTCTTCTCCTTCCAGCCGTGCGCGAGAGCATGCGCAAGAGCGAGCGCGAGGGTGCAGCGGCGGCGGCGACAGCTGCGACGGGTGCGGGAGGAGGTGCTGCACGGGGGAGGAAGCGCTCGGCCGTGAGGGCGAGCTTGTTGGGGCTGCTAGGGTCGGCCGGTGGGGGGCGCAACGGGTGCGGAGAGACGCGGGAGGACTGCTGCAGCTCGAGCAGCAGGCGGAGTACTCGCGGCGCGGCCGGGCGTCGCGAGTGGAGGGCGAGTGGCGCCCTGGTTCTGGAAACTTTTCCAGAATCAGACGTCTAGGCTGATAGCCAGACGACGGGCACAACGTCTGGAAGACTGTCCAGACGTCTGAACGGTGAGTTATTTCCGTCTTCTTCCTTTTCTTCGACTGACCGTACTGAAAGAGAGAGATGGGTACGCGCAGGTTCGGTGATTCGCCATCCAACGCGAATCAGACGTCTGGCTCCAGTGCCAGACGGCGGGAACGACTTCCAGACGTCCTGGGTGACCATCGGACATTTGGGAACTAGGCCAGATGCCCCCGCAGGCTTCTGGACGTCTGAGAGCCCACGCAGAGCGAGGTAATTCCATGATCCACTTTTTAAGACATCTGGAAGAAGTTCCAGATGCCTGATTTTACACTGTTTCATCGTTTTCGACCTGTTTCGGGCCCGTTCGGGCTCCGTTTTCCGCATTTTGAGTTGCATTCTTTTTGGAATTACATCCTCTACCTGTCTACAGTAGCTGTATACTGTTTTGAGAAGTTCCTTGTGTTTGATCCTTATGATAGGACCCAGTTCCGTTGCAGTCTCGGGGGTCGCGGAGGCACGCAGGATTCCCGACCACGCCCCCATTACTCCCGTTGTACCTGGTAGAGTGGCTTTAAGTATAATCTGTTAAATTATGAAACCATAAATAGAACCTAGGACATTGCATGAATCTTAGGAATGAGAAATAGATTGAATGGTAGATCCTAGGGTGTTGCATGAATCCTAGGGCTGGAAAACTAGATTGTAGGATAGATCCTAGGATATGGCATGAATCCTAGGACGGGAAAACTAGTGGAATGTATGAATACTACAGTCTTGGAAAATGTGGAGAGGAAATAATAGCTGCCTGTAAATTCGTTTAAACAGCTGCCTGTTTTGAATAAATGAACATGAGTAAGAATATGGGATGTATGAACGTGAAACTGGAAAGGTGAAATCGGAATGCGCTGAGTTAAAGAGCTGGAACCCTACGGGGAATTAGGAGTAGAACTCCTGGAAAGTGAATGGGATAGAGTTGGGGAAGTGAGCTGGCCCTTGAGTACGGAGTACCAAGGAGAGCGACTGTCCCCCTGTTTAGTGCAGAGCGGAGCTAGCCACCCCAGGGACCCGGGGTTAGGACTGGCCACTCTGTACCGACTTGCTGGCCCTCGTGTACGTAGTACCGAGGAGAGCTACTAGTGTAGGGAGGTACTAGCTACCCCACGGGCCCCGGGGTTCTGCTAGCCTCCCACACGAGGAACATTCGAGATCAAGTGAAGGATCTGAGAAATAGATAAATTGTGAAATAATAGAAAGACGTAAATAAAGGAAGAAAGAAAATTCAAAACAGCTACTGTACACTTTACTGTTTCTTTAGTTTAGCTGCCACTCTACTCAGCGTTTTGCTGACGTGTTACACTCGTTACCTTTCAGGACCAGGTGTTGAGCAGCCAGGGTCAGCGGCTGCATAGGACGCTGGGCCGAGTAGGGTCCAGTAGAGTTACCACTGCTCTCTTGTACCTCTTTTTGTTCCGTTATAGTGAGTAGTTCTTGTTTCCACTGTACTTTTCTTTACCTGCAGTTCATATTATGTTATGAATGTTGTTCTATTGTTGTGGTGGTATATACTGTAGTGGTTTCTTTCCTTACTGCTGTATTTCCTTACTGTTAGTTATAGTCATGTTGAATGTGGTTTATTTTACTGCTCTTTTGGTTACTTCCTCGTTAGACGACTAGGTCTTAGGATTAGTTGAGTCGATCCGGTTCTCGTTTCTTGTAGGGACTTAGGAATCAGGTCGTTACATAAATTACCAAAAGGTGGTGGGTCATTTCAGTAGTATTGGAAATGATTAACACCTTCACCATCATGCACATTTTGTTTGTTTTGGGTGCCTAATTGCATTAATCAGGATACAATTGATATATAGTGACATGGAAATTCATATTGAAATCAATTCGATTTGGTAGAAGTTTTTAGTCACACACTAGAAGTGGAAAAGCTCTTAGTGGGTATAAAAGACTTCCACCTCCTATGAAGTATGCAGCAAAGAGTAAGAGGTGGGGCTGGGGACCACGTGCATGCATGCATATGCGCCCCACCTTGCCCTGGCTCAGCTTGGGCTTGGGTGAATCAATTTGGAACGTGGAACTTTGACTCCTTTGTTATGGATTTTTAATCTCATGATTTTGGCTTGGATTGATCGATCAAAAGATAAAATTGGTTGATCAATTATTTTGATCAACCAAAAAGACAAGTTTGATCAATCAATTGATTTGATCGATCAATCAATTACCATATTTCCATAAAACGAAAATTTCCATAAATGTTCCCCCTTTCTCCTTCTTATCTCTCTTTCTTGTTGCATTCGTTCGCCGTAAGATTAGTAGCAAAATCTTTAATCAAATTTGCCAATCTTGCACAAGGAGTTTGGAGATCCACAAGAGGTTTGTGATTGATTAAACCAAATAAATTGGTAGATTAGTTGGAAATTTGGTTGACCAACCAAATTACCTTAGCTTTGTTCTCCTAAGGTGATTTTCGAGGATGTTCAAGATTGGAGTGCGTTGAATCTTAAAGGTGGATCTTTGTATCCTGGGAAGAGTTCGTCAAACCCCAACGCATCGATACTGTGTGAAGGCAATATCTTCTCTAAGGAAAGTCCTTCATAGGTACTTCGATCGGAGTAACTTCTAACTTTTTTTGTTTTATTTATTTGTGTTATTTCATGTTCTTTATTCTTTATTTTATTATGAATTTTGTAAAATCATGTTTAACTTTCTTGATTTAATATTTTTTATTTATGCAAAATCGTTGGAAATGCATATATTTTTATTTATTTATTTCTTATATGTATTTATTTTAACACATCCTCATCCTGAATATCATCAAATAGATACGAATATCAACTTCATCAAATTGTTCATCATGAATAACATTCAGATCAATACCCAATTGTTACGATTCGGTTCCTGGATCCCTACTGGACTCGAGACGGGCTCGCCTCGACTAATCCCAAGACCTAGTCGTCCAACAAAAAATAACTCAAAAGTAGGAAAATAAATCACATTCACACATGCAATATAACTAAGCAGAAGAAAAGTACGAAGCAGTAAAGAAAGTAGAACAACTGTCTCAGTACATACCATCACAACAACAATAGGAAACGGAAAGGAAACAGAAAGTAACAAGAACAATAAACTATGTGTCCATTACTCACTACAACAGTAAGGAAAATGAAAGTGTTGAAAGAACGACTATAGCTGGGCTCGGCTGGGCCCAGCACCCTCTACAGCCGGAAACTCGAGCTGCTCAACTCCTGGTCCTGAATAGTGTTATGAAAAGACAGAGTCAGCAAACACTAAGTAGGATTGCGTTTACATTATTTAAGTGCAAGTACAGTAAAACAACAACAGGTTTATTTTTCATTTCTATTTATCTCATTTATGTGTTTTTGGTTCATCTATTTCTCAAAGTATCCAGGTATTTCTTGAGCTTGCATGTTCCTCGTTGGAACAATCTTGATTGCAGTCTTTTCCGTAGAGTAGAAGGTACACGTGGTGCTCTCTTGGCTGGGAGAGTCTCTCATGGTAGTCCTACACCCAGTCAATCACCCCGAGGTCACTGTCAAGATGTAGTGGTGACTACGGCACGCGTGATAAGTGCATGGGTGGCTACCCCGCTGATGGGTCGGCCCGGATAGGTTGTTAATATGATATTTTTATCGTTGAAATGTGTATAGTGGTTAACCTAATTCAGACCTAACCATCTCTTTACAAAATTTTTAACCTGGCCTAATTGATTTTATCTTGTCACTTTTAGGCCCAGGGTCGAACACAGGGAAGTGGGGTTAAAGTCGAGTTTCTACGTTTTCCTTAAAACGCGTCTCTTCCGTTCGTTTATTGTGTTTTTGGTGTTTTTCTTATTTAGGTTTTTTATGGTAATCCTTGTTCTTGAGGCACACCCTCAAAATTGTGTCCTTGGCTTTTAGCCAAACAGAGTCCCAAAACAAGTCTTGCTACTCGCAAGACGAGGTACCTGCAAGTCAAAGATTATCTTTTCTTTTTTATGTATTTTTTTTATCTTTTTACTAACAGAAAAGCAAATAGACAGAAAGTAAATATAGTATGTATATATATATATGTAGTATATATATAAAGGGGTGGGGGTGGAGGTGGCGATGGAGTGTAGCACTATGTCGAGTCAGTCGATGTCTAGAGAGACGCAACCAACACGACTAGGTGCCGCGTGGAGTGTGGATGGAGGATGGATGATGTATGGGACCACGCTTTTTTTGTACGCGTGTATCAAGGAATATCAACAACTGGTGCAGATATTCCCGCAATAGAGCGTATAATAAATAACATGAAAATATATGTACATATGTATGTATATAAGTAAATATATCTATATATATATATAAATGTATAGTTATATATGTATAGATATATATGTGTATATATATGTATATAAGTATATATATATATTACTATATATATGTATATATATATGTATATAGATATGTATATATATATATGTATATAAGTATATATGTTTATATATATATAAGTATATGTATAAGTATATAGATGTATATAAAAGTAGATATATATATATATTATATATATATATGTATATATATTATATATATGTGTATGTATACATAACTATATAGATATACTATGTATATGTATATATATATATATATATGTATGTATGTATGTATGTATATATATATTTATATATATAGTACTATAAGTGTGTGAGTGTGTGTGTATGTGTTGGTATAGGTGTGTGTGCGTCGGTGAACGTGTGTGTGTGTGCGTTGCTGTGAGTGTGTGTCTGTTAGTGAGTAAAAAAGAGAGAGAATACGTGAGAGAGAGAGCGGGAGAGAGAGAGAGAGAGTATACGTGACAGAGAGTGGGAGCGGGAGAGATCGGCACAGAGAGAGAGAGCGGGCGAGCGAAAGATCGCGAACGCGCGAGTTAAGACGTCTGCCGCCTCCGGCGGACGTCTGACGCCGCGTCGTCTGAAGGCGGAGGCAGACGTCTGAAGACGGCAGGTGCGGGCGCAGCTTCGCGTAGGGTTCCTGCAGGCGTGCGCGAAGGCGACGGGCGGGCGAAGGCGTGGAGGAGCGAGCGTGGAGGAGGTCTGCAGGTGGTCGCGGAGGGTCGCGGAGGAGGGCAGGGGGCGGCGCGAGGCCGTAGCCGGCCGCTGCAGTGCGCGCGGCGGACGGCTACAGGTGCAACTGCGAGGCGGACAGAACGGAGACGGAGGCGGGGAACGCCCTGCAGACTCGTGCGGAGGCGGTGAGCGACTGCGGGGACGGTCGCGGAGGAGCGGGAGGACCTGCTGCTGCTGCTGCTGTTGCTGGGCTGCTGCTGCCGTGGCTTCAAGCTTCGAAGCTTGGAGCGGCGGCAATGGCGTTAAAGAGAAAAAACGAAGCGAGGGAATGCACCACGCCCACCGACTCGTCGAAGAGCTGGGCGGTGGTACTCCCACTGTGGTGGTGTGCACCACAGTGGGTTCTCCTGCTCGCCGGGTGCCTCCTCGACGGAGGGCCGACGTATGGGAGGGGAAAGCGGTGGAGAAGATGGCTGCGGGTTTTTGTTGCTGCAGCAGCCTTCGTTGCGAGGATGAAGCTGCAGCTACTTATAGAGGAGGAGAGAGTGGCGTGCCGGCTGCAGCAGGGAGAGGGTGCGCAAGTTGCAGCTATAGGGAGCGGCGTTGGCAGGGAGAAGTGACGGGAAGAAGTGCTGCGTTGCACGCAGCTGCGGGAAGAGTGCAGCCGCGGGAAGGAGAGAAAAGAAGAAATCAAGAGGAAAAATAAAAAGAGGGTGATTTTGCAAGGAGGCACTTGAAGAAAAATGTAACTATGCAGGCGACTGTTTCACTCCTCTTCCTCTCTTGATTAAATGCATGCATGCAAGTGTTTTTACAAATGCGATTACATGATCCTATTATGCAATGTTAATGCTAGAAAATAGCACAAGAAGGCGTTATTACAGGCGTGTTTTGAGGTGCAAACATATACCCCCATGCCTATCTTTTGCTAGTCCCTAGCAAAATAGTATTTAGAAATGATCTTAAGCTGAAGATTTTCTTCTGAGGTGATATAGGTGTGTTTACTATCGAATTTTGTGAGAACCAATTGTAAAGAAGACTACCAGTACTTTAAGTCTCACATGACATAGATCATCTCTCAACTAACCAGGACTCTTGATATTTAAACCTTAAGTACGATTTCCAGGACCCAGGAGGTTTTTGCCGTACTCGAGAGCTCAAGAGGTTATGGTTTGTGCATAGTGAATTATCAAGACTGACCAGATGAACATTAAGACTCAATCCCAGGGTTTCACGAATTTTTAAGTACAGGTTGGTTCCAGTTTCAGCTCATGTCTTCGAATTGACCCTTAAGATGATGACGGAAAACTCAACTCCCATTTTCTGATTTTTTTTTTTTTGTGGCTCACCGAAAAACAAAGTATACTGACATTTATGAGATATACTGACTCTTTTAAAGCATCTCCTTTTTTTTCTTTTTTTTCTTTTTTTTCTTTTTTTTTTTTTTTTGAAACACATGTCAGTATATCTCTTACAACACATTTTGAAGCACACTTTTTTTTTTTTTTTGGTGGGAGAGTTTCTTTTTGGTGGAAAGAGTCGCTCCTAAACACAAGACTAAAGCCTGGGATAAAAAGTCTACCTGCGCGCACAGGTAAGGACTCCACCTTCCATAATGAACACTAGGGTTGGATCTTATGTTCACCTGGTCTTTCCTGATATGTGTAGTGTGAACCAAGTTTACTTAAGCTCTCAAGAAAAAGCAAACCAACGGATCCTGTACTGGTGTCTCAGGTACAAGAATACGTCCTTAGTTAAGAGAGATTTTGATCTAATTCGTCAATACTTTAAGTGAATTAAGCCGAGCCTGAGCGAATCAAGCTTCTGTGGCCTGGAAAATCTTCAAAAACAGAGGTTGAATATCCATAAACACTTATTGTATTTTTGTTTCAGCTTTTAGATCATTACTAAACACCATTTATTACTAATATATATATATATATTTTTTTCTTTTCTTTTCTTTTTTCTTTTTCTTGCATATTTATAAATAGGTGGTAATTGTCTGATACCATAAAATACCCGGATCCTATGGATGCCTATCCACCCCCCCATGCCAAACAATGCTATGTCCTCATATGCATGCAGGGAAAGGCAGAGAACGGACAACAGATCGGGTAACAGGAGCTGAGGTTCAGGGTATAAATCAGGGTGGAAGGGTGGGTGGATGGTGGGTGGTGAAGAGAAAAGCGAAGTAATCGCGATAGAGGCGTGAAAAGTAATGGTGGATGGTGAGAGATTTGGCGTTTTCTGGGACGAGAGTGTCCCAGGCGGATCAGAAAACAGATCAGGAAGAGGAAGTTGGCCCTTAGATTGGCCAAGAAGGGGGGCTTTTTGGATAGATGGATCCAAAAGGGAATAGCCCCGGTGAGTAAGATGTGGGCTCAAGGTCCCAGTGTGGATTTGCAAATCCGCCTGATTTAGCGGGAAAGAAAGGGCAATCCGGTCTTCCATAGTGTGGACCGGCGGTGAGCAGCCCGGCGATGACTCAGACCACAAGGTATGGGAAGCGGAAAAAACCTCGTCAGAAGTCTGGTCAGGAGAAGGTACAGGAATAGGGAGGGATTGGGGAACGTCACAGTTTGTGTTGGTCAGGCAGTCGTCAGGTAATTCGCAGCAGTCTGAATCGGCTCCAATTAGTTCGATACACGTACTGACAGTCACGTCCTCGTCAGACGTGTCATCCTTGATGTGATCACTATCAGCATAAGAGTGCGGTGCTGCAGCGGGATTAACCTGAAATCCCGGAGGAATACTCGGAGCTTGCAGAATTTGATGAACCTGTTCCTGAGAAGGTTGTACCTGTGGTTGCGGACCAGAGGGTACAAAGTTTTGCGGGTTTGGAACAGGTTGGGCGGGAAAAGTGCCCTGAGATCGAGTCGCCATGCTTAGTTGACTGATCTCAGCATTCTGCTGCGCCAAATGCTGAAGAGAGGTCATGTTTTCTTTATGGCGCTTTGACATTTCCGTCATCATTCGCATCAATTTATCAAGAGGTTTTGATGCGTGTTTGGTTTTCTGCACAGAAGGGCCTGATGGCAGATTTGCCATAGGATTAGACTGGGCCCTTGGGATGACGGGTGCGGACGATCGCATTGGTCCACCAGCGGGGTTTCGACGCTGCGGGTTGTTGGACCATGCAAAATTGGGATGATTGTGCCACCCTGGGTTATACGTGGCAGAAAACGGGTTGTTCCCCAGGGTGCAGGCATCTTCTATGCCAGAAGACGTGTCCGCATATGTGTCCGAGTACACGGAGGCTTGGTCCTCCATGTTGAAATACTGGCTCGCAGAAGCCAGTTCCACATGACTTACCGAGTCGCTTGGCGCGACACTCGATAAGGAAGGTCTTGCAGGGTTTCTCGGGATAAGCCTGGTGTTGAAAGAATTGGAATTGTGACGAAGTGGTGAGGCGGGGGTGTGTGCCATGTTTGTGGAGGAGGAGGATGATTCGGCTCTTTTTCTAGATTTATCAGTCAATACAAGCAATTCAGGGTTTTGTGACCTCCTCCCAAACATGCACTACCGGAGGAAGAGTTGAGGAGATGAGTAGGGAAAAGAGATGAGAGAAATGACGCCGCAAAGGTACACTTGATTACAAATCAATACAATCAAGTTCCTAACCTCGATAGTGTTCCCTTAGACTTAAAGATCTAAGTTACCTACTATCACGAACTACGGAACCGAATGCGAGCACCGCGGAACCACCGGGCCAGATTGAAAGGCCGTTTGCCCCAGTCTTAGACACCCGATAGCACGCGGGAACTCTCACCAGCACGTAGCCGCTACACGTAGGTAGTTAGACCTCCAATCCTAAAAAAGGGTCAAGTTACTACCAATTTTAATTAGAGGCTTAGGGTCAAGTGCTTTTGGAATGTGAAGGGCGTTGTTTACGGGTAATGCCCAAGTGATTGATTTTAAGAGTGTGTAAGAACAAGCATGCAACAGGGAAATCTCCCCGAATTGAAGTTTAATTGGTGAATGGTTTTTACAGTTCAACCTTAAGTAGTATGAATTTTAGGATTTTGCTGAATTACCAATTCAACCAATCTCCGGGTTTTGCAAGAATACAGGTTTTTTTTCTAAAGCCCAAGAAACCCTTCTTCAATTATCAGTTAGTTAATGCATGCTAAAATGCAATGGGCTACCCTAAATGGAGATTTCTATGTGTGGATGCGCGAATCAATTTTATACCAATGTGAAAGGGAGCCAAAGCACTTCAATTCAAGTGCTCCCAATCACCAGAAAGATATCCACACACAAGGCTTCAACCAAAAGATAAAGAAAATAAAATTGTTGGGGTTGACGTATTCAGGATCGAATCACAGGCAAGTTTGAAAAGTCGTGGTGGGGTTGGAATCAACTCAATTCCAAGTCTCCCCACCAAAAATGTGATCCTGAATTAAAGATAAGTGAGGCAAAAGAGGGATACAAGCAATCTTTTTCTTTGCCTCAAAGAATACTTCCCACGGCGAAAAATCTAAGAATCAAGATTCTCGGATTTTCGCTATGCGAAGTAAGGCGGGAAATCCCGGGGCAGTGGGAGTGAAGACAACCAATCAATCAAGTGAATTTTAATCCACTTGCCCTCAAGAAATCCGAAGAAGTTTTTTCTAGTTTTTAGTTCTAAAATTTTTTTTTTTTTTATTGTGGTGGCAAGTTAACCCTAATTTGATGAGAAAAGAAAACCTACTTGTTCGGCAACGTGTGCGAAGCTCCAATGCGATGTCGGCGTCTTCACGCTCTCGTTCCCGCCTTGGATCTGCTCACGTCCTCGACTTCATCAGCCTTCTTCTCCTTCCACCAGGTTCACCTGCACACCAAAAACAACAATACCCGTGAAGAGAGAAGAGACAAATTTAAAGGAATTGGATAGAAACTTACTCGAAAGTGCACCTCCCAAGCAACGGCGCCAGAAAAGTCATGATGGGTCAGCCCGGATAGGTTGTTAATATGATATTTTTATCGTTGAAATGTGTATAGTGGTTAACCTAATTCAGACCTAACCATCTCTTTACAAAATTTTTAACCTGGCCTAATTGATTTTATCTTGTCACTTTTAGGCCCAGGGTCGAACACAGGGAAGTGGGGTTAAAGTCGAGTTTCTACGTTTTCCTTAAAACGCGTCTCTTCCGTTCGTTTATTGTGTTTTTGGTGTTTTTCTTATTTAGGTTTTTTATGGTAATCCTTATTCTTGAGGCACACCCTCAAAATTGTGTCCTTGGCTTTCAGCCAAACAGAGTCCCAAAACAAGTCTTGCTACTCGCAAGACGAGGTACCTGCAAGTCAAAGATTATCTTTTCTTTTTTATGTATTTTTTTTATCTTTTTACTAACAGAAAAGCAAATAGACAGAAAGTAAATATAGTATGTATATATATATATGTAGTATATATATAAAGGGGTGGGGGTGGAGGTGGCGATGGAGTGTAGCACTATGTCGAGTCAGTCGATGTCTAGAGAGACGCAACCAACACGACTAGGTGCCGCGTGGAGTGTGGATGGAGGATGGATGATGTATGGGACCACGCTTTTTTTGTACGCGTGTATCAAGGAATATCAACAACTGGTGCAGATATTCCCGCAATAGAGCGTATAATAAATAACATGAAAATATATGTACATATGTATGTATATAAGTAAATATATCTATATATATATATAAATGTATAGTTATATATGTATAGATATATATGTGTATATATATGTATATAAGTATATATATATATTACTATATATATGTATATATATATGTATATAGATATGTATATATATATATATGTATATAAGTATATATGTTTATATATATATAAGTATATGTATTATATATATGTGTATGTATACATAACTATATAGATATACTATGTATATGTATATATATATATATATATGTATGTATGTATGTATGTATATATATATTTATATATATAGTACTATAAGTGTGTGAGTGTGTGTGTATGTGTTGGTATAGGTGTGTGTGCGTTGCTGTGAGTGTGTGTCTGTTAGTGAGTAAAAAAGAGAGAGAATACGTGAGAGAGAGAGCGGGAGAGAGAGAGAGAGTATACGTGACAGAGAGTGGGAGCGGGAGAGATCGGCACAGAGAGAGAGAGCGGGCGAGCGAAAGATCGCGAACGCGCGAGTTAAGACGTCTGCCGCCTCCGGCGGACGTCTGACGCCGCGTCGTCTGAAGGCGGAGGCAGACGTCTGAAGACAGCAGGTGCGGGCGTAGCTTCGCGTAGGGTTCCTGCAGGCGCGCACGAAGGCGACGGGCGGGTGAAGGCGTGGAGGAGCGAGCGTGGAGGAGGTCTGCAGGTGGTCGCGGAGGGTCACGGAGGAGGGCAGGGGGCGGCGCGAGGCCGTAGCCGGCCGCTGCAGTGCGCGCGGCGGACGGCTACAGGTGCAACTGCGAGGCGGACAGAACGGAGACGGAGGCGGGGAACGCCCTGCAGACGCGCGCGGAGGCGGTGAGCGACTGCGGGGACGGTCGCGGAGGAGCGGGAGGACCTGCTGCTGCTGCCGTGGCTTCAAGCTTTGAAGCTTGGAGCGGCGGCAATGGCGTTAAAGAGAAAAAACGAAGCGAGGGAATGCACCACGCCCACCGGCTCGTCGAAGAGTTGGGCGGTGGTGCTCCCACTGTGGTGGTGTGCACCACAGTGGGTTCTCCTTCTCGCCGGGTGCCTCCTCGACGGAGGGCCGACGTATGGGAGGGGAAAGCGGTGGAGAAGATGGCTGCAGGTTTTTGTTGCTGCAGTAGCCTTCGTTGCGAGGATGAAGCTGCAGCTACTTATAGAGGAGGAGAGAGTGGCGTGCCGGCTGCAGCAGGGAGAGGGTGCGCAAGTTGCAGCTATAGGGAGCGGCATTGGCAGGGAGAAGTGACGGGAAGAAGTGCTGCGTTGCATGCAGCTGCGGGAAGAGTGCAGCCGCGGGAAGGAGAGAAAAGAAGAAATCAAGAGGAAAAATAAAAAGAGGGTGATTTTGCAAGGAGGCACTTGAAGAAAAATGTAACTATGCAGGCGATTGTTTCACTCCTCTTCCTCTCTTGATTAAATGCATGCATGCAAGTGTTTTTACAAATGCGATTACAGGATCCTATTATGCAATGTTAATGCTAGAAAATAGCACAAGAAGGCGTTATTACAGGCGTGTTTTGAGGTGCAAACACCCGCACTGACACGTGGTTAGTCGTTTCCGCTAGCGGGTATGCCTAAAGTATAGCATGTAACAGTATAGGACTTTGCCCTCTCAAAATAGGGGTCTCACCCCTCAGAACCAAACAGGGGTCTCTCCCCTCCACAGTTCGCGCACCCTCGTCTGACTACCTCTGTTTTCCCAAAGGACCTAACAAAGTCGGTGTAGGATGGCTAGCTGAACCCCGGGTCCCGTGGGGTGGCTAGCTCCGTCCCTACACTAGTATCACACCTCGGTACCGCGTACGCGAGGGCCAACATGAGTTGGTGTAGAGTGGCCTATCCTAACCCCAAGTCTTAACCCAAGGGAGGCTAGCTCTGCTCTACACTAAAAAGGGACAGTCGCTCTCCTTGGTACCACATACACAAGGGTCAGCACACTTCCCGTCTACATTCCAGATTCTGTTTATCCACATGAGTTCTACTCCTAATTCCCCATAAGGTTCATGCTCATATTCATTTCATTTATCCAGACCCAGATCTCATGTTTCATAATTCGTTTCTCATCCATGTGTGTGCAGCTCGTGTTTTCATAATTCAGTTCTCAATCATAACATGCAATCTCGTGGTTTCACAGTTCAATTCTCATTTACATATAGGAAGCTTGTATTTTAACATGCATCTCGTAATTATACTAATGACATTTGCTAGCAATTTATCTTAATCATGCATTCAAGTAAACAGTACAGCTCAAACAGGCTCATTCATTTCTACCCTAGGGTTCATTCCACATCCTAGAGTTCAATCTTATTATTCCAACCAAGCGCATTCTTATTAAATATTAACTGAGTTAAGCCACTCTATTGGGTATCATGGGAGGAATGGGGGCCTGTGTCGCAGATCTCGTCGTCTCTGCGGGCCCCGAACATGCCACTGGCTGGTAACCTGTACCAGCGACCAATGTACATTAGACGAGATCAAAATAGTAGATACTCAACACGAACACGTGGAGGAACTCAAGTGGAAAACAACGGTATTTCGTTTGTGGAAATCTGATTCCGTTTGAGCCTTAAACAGGCCAAAAACGCAATTTCTGATCAAAATCAGACATCTGGGACTAGTTCCAGACGTCTTAAAAGATGTCAGAACTCACATTACCCTTCCTGCAGCTGATTTAGACATCTAGACTCCCTCTGCGGCCATCTGGGGGCAGTTCCAAATGTCGGACAAGGTCTCCAGTCGTCTGGAAGCACCTCCGGATGTCTAGCGACGTGATCAGACGTCTAAAAGTACTTGGGAAAGTGCATCACGTGCCTTCCCAAAGCCTACACCTGCATACGAACACCCGCAGATGCAACGGTCAGCCGACATCCCTTGCGCTGCGATATGCATGGCGCAGGAACATATGTACCTTATGATATACGTGTTTTCAGACATTCGGCCTCATCTTCAAACATCCAGGTGGCTCGCCAGTTGTCTGGACTTCACTCCAGACATATGATACTAGAAAACTTCTAGTATCAGAACCTCCTTGCAGCTCACCCTGCTCGTACCTTAGCCTGCAGTGGCAGCTCAAGTAGTTGCAGTAGCTTGAGCAGCTCCTCACCGACTCCCCCTATCTCCCACGAGCACCTCCTTGAGCTTCACCGAGCTCCCGCGGTCGTCTTCCTCGTCCCCCCACTCTCACTCCCTCGCACTCTCTCGCTCTCGCTCCTCCTCGCTCTCCCCTCGTCGGTGGCTCTCCTTCCTTGCTGCGTGTTAAGACCCGAGGCACCAAGACCGCTTTAAGACGTTTGGGAGTTGGCCCAAATGTCTGATCAGACATCTGGACGCCTTCCCAGACGTATTGAAATTAATTTTGCGTGCGTACAGAAGCGAATCTGCGCGCAGGCGCGTGCAGACTGACTTCCCAGCCGCCCTCTTCTCTTTCTTTCTTCCCCCGCCGACTTACAGAGCCCCCCCTCGTGCCTACATATACCCCTCCTCTCCCTCACGCCACCCCACTCCCTTCCACCCATCTTCTCCTTCTCCCTGCTAGCGAGAGCGCGAGCGAGAGAGAGCGGCAGAGCAGCAGTTGCGAGCTTGTGGGGAGAGAAGCTGCTGCGAGCTTGCCGAGGCTGCTAAAGCCGGCTGACAGGAGGACGGCGAGCGTGGGGTAGCGCGGAGGAGCTGCTGCAGCTCGGGCAGCAGGCGGACAGGACGAGGCGCGGCCGTGCGTCGTGGGTGGAGAGCGGA
This sequence comes from Thalassia testudinum, assembly GCA_037157565.1. Lineage (NCBI taxonomy): Eukaryota > Viridiplantae > Streptophyta > Magnoliopsida > Alismatales > Hydrocharitaceae > Thalassia > Thalassia testudinum. The sequence continues at coordinate 149,266,550 of JAZHRO010000025.1, read as the reverse complement.
TCGGGCTCTGGTTCTGGAAAATTTTCCAGAATCAGACGTCTGGACTTACGTCCAGACAACGCCGAAGACGTCTGCAGGACGGTCCAGACGTCTGACAAGTAAGATATTTCTTGCCTTCTCTTTCTTTCGCATGTATGTCCATGCAGCAGTCCGCCGCGATTTCTTCTGCGTTTCGTCGTATTGAGAGCAGGATTGTGTGCGCAGGTTCTGCTTGGGAGGGTGCGAGGGCTCGCCATCCCACGAGAATCAGACGTCTGGCCGCAGTGCCAGACGATAGAGAGAACCTCCAGACGTCCGGGGTGACAATCGGACGTCTGGAAACCAAGGCTAAACGTTCCAGCGGGCTTCTGGACGTCTGAACGACGAACTGAGGTACGACTGACCCACCTTTTAAGACGTCTGGAAGATGTTCCAGACGTCTGATTTTGGACAGTTTCATCGTTTTTAACCAGTTTAGGGCCCGTTCGGTATCCATTTTCCGCGTTCTGAGTTGCGTCTTTCCAGAATTAAGTCCTTTATCCGTTTACAGTAATTGTATACTGTTCTGAGAAACTCATTGTGTTTGATCCTTGTGTTAGGACCCCGTTCCGTTGCAGTCTCGGGGGTTGCGAAGGCACGTGGGATTGCCGACCACGCCCCCAGTACTCCCGATTTCGCTGGTAGAGTGGCTTTTTAATTTATTTTAACAAAATTTGTTACAATTATGAGATAATTAATAGAGTCTAGGGCATTGCAAGAACCATAGGACTGAGAAATTAGATTGAATGATAGATCTTAGGGTATTGCATGAATCCTAGGATTGGAAAACTAGATTGAATGATAGATCCTAGGGTACGGCATGAATCCTAAGATTGGAAAACTAGTTGAATATATAAATATTGCAGTCTTGGAATAGTAGAAAGGAAATGATAAGTGCCTGTAAATTGGTTAACAGCTGCCTGTTATGAATGAATACATATGATTGAGAACATGGGTTGTATGAACGTAAAGCTGGAACGGTGAGACCTAAATTGGCTGAGTTAAAAGAGCTTGAAGCCTACGGGGAATTAGGAGTAGAACTCCTGGAAAGGGAATGGAATAGAATTGGGGAAGTGAGCTGGCTCTTGAGTACGGAATACCAAGGGAAGCGACTGTCCCCCTATTTACTGCAGAGCGGAGCTAGCCTCCCCAGGGACCCGGGGTTAGGTCTGGCCACTTTGTACCGACTTTTGGCCCTCGTGTACACAGTACTGAGGAGAGCTACTAGTGTAGGGAGAGTACTAGCTACCCCACGGGCCCCGGGGTTTTGCTGGCCCTCCTACACCGACTTGTTAGGCCCACTGGGCAAACCAGGGTAGTCAGGCGAGGGTGCGCGGACTGTGGAGGGGCAAGACCCCTGTTTGGTTACTGTGGAGGGGTTGGACCCCTGTTACTGAGAGGGCTCTGCCTTATACTGGTTCCGTGCTGTGCTTTGGGCGCACCCGTTAACGGAAACGACTGACCGCGTGCCAGTGCGGGGTAACTACCCGTGCGTTTATCGCGCGTGCCGTAGTCACCGTTACGTCTGTCAGCGACCTTGGGGTGGTTGACTGAGGGTAGGACCACCACGGGGGCTCTCCTGGCCAGGAAAGCACCACGTGTTACTTCTACTTTTCAAAAAAGACTGCAATCAAGATCGTTCCCACGAGGAACATTCAAGATTAAGAGAAGGATCTGAGAAATAAATCAATAGTGAAATAATACAAAGACATAAATAAAGAAAGTAAGAATATAACAGCTACGGTACACTCTATGGCTTCTTTAGCTTTTAGTTTCCACTCTACTCAGCGTTTCGCTGACGTGTCACCCTTGTTACCTTTTCAGGACCAGGTGTTGAGCAGCTAGAGTCAGCGGCTGCAGAGGACGCTGGGCCTAGTAGGGTCCAGTAGAGTTACCTGTAGTACTTTCTGTACCTTTCTTCCACTGTAGTGAGTAGTTTTCTTTGTTACTCCCTGTACTTCTTTACCGAAAACTTTATGTTATGTACATGTTTATTTCTCTGCTGTTGTGGTGGTATATACTATAGTATTTCTTTCCTTTACTGTTGTATTTTGTTACTGCTAGTATATACATGGTGAATGTGGTTTATTTTACTGCTCTTTTGGTTACTTTCTCGTTGGACGACTGGGTCTTGGGATTAGTCGAGTCAGTTCGGTTCTCGTGTCTCGTAGGGATTCGGGAATCGGGTTGTTATAAGATGGTATCAGAGTAAGGTCGTCCCGAGAAGTGAATCAACTGACTGGAAAATAACCAATTCACATGTCTGTAACTAAAGTAGCCACCACAACGTTTCTTTTGGCATTAGCTCTTAGACTCCTTCGATAGATATCGTTCCATATTGACGCATTTTCGTTCTGTTTCGTGTCTCCTTGCAGGAGATGCCTCGACGAGGGACTAGCGAGGCGGGCCGCGGGCGCGGCCGAGGACGAGGTCGGCGAAGTAGGCGTGTTGCGGCAGATGCCTCAGTGGACCAGCCACTGCTCCCGGCCATTCAGGCCTAGGACCTTGCCCAGTTGATACGGGATATGGTGCGAAAGGAGCTCCACCCACCGCCCCGAGCACCTCCCCCTGGGGCTGCGGAGGGGGAGTCCTCTGTGGGACCACGCGACGGACGTGATGCTAGATGTGGGGGAGGGGATGGGCAGCCACCGCCCCCACCTTCCTCCGACACTTCTGTGTACGAGGCATCTTTACCTGGAGGTGCACCAGCATCTCCACTGCAGCGCCACTTCGAGCTTTTCGGGCAGTTCCGGAAGCTGAAGCCCCCCTCCTTCAAGGGGGTTGAGGACCCGGCTGAGGCGGAAGACTGGCTCGAGCAAATCGAGAAGGTTTTCGACACCCTTCGCCCCCCGACAGAGTGCCGCGTGGCCTTTGCCACGTACTAGCTGGAGAGTGCGGCACACAGGTGGTGGAGGGCGGTCAGGGGACAGGAGAGGGACGAGCTGACCAGGGACAGGTTCGTCACCCTCTTCTGCGAGCAGTACTTTCCCCATACGTGGCAGGACCAGAGGAGGTGGGAGTTCCACACTCCGCCAGGGGACGATGACCGTGAGCGCGTACCACACGCATTTTCTGGAGTTGTCCCGCTTTGCAGCGACAGCAGTAGCCACTGAGGAGGAGAGCCTTTGGAGGTTCACCGAGGGGCTTCGGCCTGCGATTCAGGGGTACGTCAAACCCCTGAAGCTGCCTACATTCTTGAGGGTGGTTGAGGCAGCTATGACCTACGAGGAGACAAACCCAACCGCGCGAGATACTGACAGCGGGCGGAAGAGGCCCTACCAGCCAGACTTTTCCCAGGGCTGGCGAGAGAGGAGACACATGGCGTCCGCAAGAGAGCCGTCACGTTTTGCAGGGCCATCAGTGGCCTTTGGGGGCCCTCGACAGGGCCAGTTGCCTGCACCGGACCCCCGCCTAGCCGACAGTAGGGACCTGCTGAGGGTAGGAGTCGGATTCCCCTCTGTTACCATTGTGGCCAGCTGGACCACAATAGGAGGGACTACCTGTCTAGGGCAGGAGGTCAACAGATGCTTCCCACACCGAGCACTGGAGGGCGAGCAGGAGGCCGCGGGTTCCAAGTGCGAGGAGGAGGACAGCAGTCACGAGGAGGGTACCGGCCAGCAGCTACCCGTCCGACGCAGAGTGTGGCTGCTTCGTCCACGCCTAGGGTCGAGGGGCGTATCAACGCCCTGACACACAGGGATGCTAGAGCTTCGGGATCAGTGGTGGCAGGTATGGTTTCAGTTTCTGGCAGACTAGTTTACACGCTTTTCGATTCCAACGCTACGCATTCGTTTGTCCCAGCCAGTTTCGCAGTTAGTTTGGGCCAGGATTGTATGCTGTTAGAGGATCCGTTCGTGATCAGAGGTCCGAGTGGTCAGCTATTTGTAGCTGAGGTGGCGTACACGGGTTGCGAGATCAATATTGGGGGACATAGCCTTCCCGCTGACCTGATTATGATACAGATGGAGGACTTTGGCGTAATTCTGGGGATGGACTGGCTGTCTGCTTACCACGCTTTTGTGGACTATTTTGAGAGAAAGATCATCTTCTCCATATCGGAGTTGCCTTCTTTCGAGTTCCACGGTCAGCCAGTGGACGGAGGCTTCAGGTGCATTTCGGCACTTCGAGCGGCGAGACTTTTGAGCCAAGGGTGTGAGGGCTTCCTAGCTTGTGTGGTGGTAGAGCCCAGCCCTGCGGCAGACTTCCAGAGCATCCAGGTGGTCAGAGAGTACCTTGAAGTGTTCCCAAATGAGTTGCCAGGACTACTACCCGAGCGTGAGATTGAGTTTGAGATCTCACTAGTACCAGGGACCAACCCCATCCCCACCGCACCATACAGGATGGCACCACTTGAGCTGCGAGAGCTCAAGTCTCAGTTGCAGGATCTTTCGGAGAAGGGCTTTGTGAGGCCCAGTGCGTCTCCCTGGGGAGCCCCGGTACTGTTTGTGAAGAAGAAGGATGGTACCCTACGCCTTTGTGTGGACTACCGACAGCTGAATAGGGTCACCATCAAGAACAGATATCCGTTGCCGAGGATCGACGACTTGCTTGACCAATTGCGAGGTGCCACGATGTTCTCCAAGATCGACTTAAGGTCTAGATACCACCAGTTGAGGATCAAAGAGGCAGACGTCTCTAAGACAGCTTTCAGCACCCGGTATGGACACTACGAGTTTTTGGTCATGCCGTTTGGGCTGACCAATGCCCCCACTGCCTTCATGGACCTGATGAACCGGGTGTTTAGGCCGTACTTGGACCAGTTCGTGGTGGTATTCATTGATGATGTACTCATCTACTCTCGAGATCAGACGCAGCACGAACAGCACTTGCGGATGGTTCTGGACACACTGAGATGACGTAGGTTGTACGCCAAATACAGCAAGTGCGAGTTCTGGTTGAGGGAGGTGACCTTCTTAGGTCATGTGATCTCTGGGGATGGCTTGGCGGTGGACCCAGCCAAGGTCGAGGCAGTGCTCTGTTGGGAGAGACCTCGTACGGTTACTGAGATTCGTAGTTTCCTGGGACTGGCAGGCTACTACAGATGGTTCATCAGGGTTTTTCACAGATTGCACGTCCTATGACACAGTTGACCCTAAAGGACATGCCCTTCACTTGGACAGACGCCTGTGAGGCGTGTTTTCAGGAGCTGAAGGAGAGGCTAACTTCGACTCCCATGCTCACCATCCCTGACAGTAGTGGTGGGTTCGTTGTGTACACGGATGCCTCCTTGCAGGGGTTATGGGGTGTGCTCATGCAGAGGGGTCACATTATCGCTTACGCTTCGCGGCAACTGAAGCCCCATGAGCATAGCTACCCTACCCACGACCTGGAGCTGGCAGCTGTTGTCTTCGCGCTGAAGACCTGGAGGCACTACTTGTACAGTGAGACCATCGAGATTTTCACAGATCACAAGAGCCTCAGATACCTTTTTTATCAGAAGGAGCTCAACATGAGACAGTGACGTTGGTTGGAGCTCCTGAAGGACTACGACTGTAGAATTTCCTACCACCCAGGAAAGGCCAACGTGGTGGCTGACGCCTTGAGCCGGAAGGCACCCGCACACTTGGCCAGTTTACAGGTGTAGAGTTGGAGCCTTTTGGAGGAGATTCTTAGTTGGTGACCCCTAGAGCTACAGGGGCACTGTGGGGCAGTGACTGTGACACAACAGACGAGGCCAGATCTGATAGATCGCATCATCACAGGACAGATGGCTGACCCGTACTTGCAGTCTTTGCATGACAGAGTACTGCCAGGAGACCCGAGGGACTTCTCTTTCACAGACCAGGTGTTGCGCCTGAGGGGACGTCTGTGCGTTCCCAGAGACGAGGAGCTGTTGAGAGAGCTCCTGGCCGAGGCACACGGTTCCAGATTCACCATACATCCCAGAAACACGAAGATGTACAATGACTTGAGACGCGAGTTTTGGTGGAGGGGGATGAAGCGGGATGTGGGTGAATTCGTGTAGTAGTGTTTAGTGTGCCAGCAGGTGAAAGCTGAGCATCTGAGGCCTGCAGGGCCGCTACAGCCACTTCCAGTGCCAGAGTGGAAGTGGGAGAGCATCACCATAGACTTAGTGGTGGACTTACCTGTTACCCAGCGAGGACACGACGCAGTCTGGGTAATTGTGGATAGATTGACAAAGACAGCACGATTCTTGCCGATCCGAGTCACTTTGGGACCAACACAGTTGGCAGAGAGGTATATCCGCGACGTGGTACGTCTACACGGAGTTCCGCGGGAGATCATTTCCGACCGGGATACCCGCTTTATGTCCCAGTTTTGGGCTGAGTTTCAGTAGGCCCTGGGAACGCGGTTGAGATTCAGTACAGCTTACCACCCCCAGACGGACGGACAGTCTGAGCGCACGATACGGACACTTGAGGACCTTTTGCGTGCCTGTGTACTGGACTGGAGGGGCTCTTGGGAGGAGCACTTGCCCCTGGCGGAGTTTGCCTACAACAACAGTTATCACTCGAGCATTGGCATGGCTCCCTACGAGGCTCTGTACGGACGGAGGTGTGCGGCACCCTTGAGTTGGGTTGAGGTGGGGACCAAGTGGGAGGTTGGCCCCAGGTTGATCCGGCAGAGTCAGGAGGTAGTCGAGCAGATCCACAGGCAACTCTGCACTGTCAGGAGTAGGCAGAAGAGCTACGCGGATCAGAAATGCAGAGAGGTGCAATTTGAGGTTGGGGACCATGTCTTCCTTCATGTTTCGCCTATGAAGGGCCTGTAGTGGTTTGGGGTGAGAGGGAAGCTCGCGCCGAGGTTTATGGGGCCCTTTGAGGTCCTGGAGCGGGTTGGACCCGTTGCTTACAGGCTTGCCCTCCCTCCCCAGCTTCCTGGTGTGCACGACGTGTTCCACGTGTCCACCCTCAATAAGTACGTCGCCGATCCCAGTCACGTCCTGAGTCACAAGAGTGTCGAGGTGGGCGACGACCTGACCTACCCCGAGCAGCCAGTGCAGATTCTTGACAGAGCCGTCCGCAGTCTGAGACGGAAGCAAGTACCCCTGGTGAAGCTCTTGTGGAGGAGCCAGCGGTACGAGGAGGCCACCTGGGAGCCTGAGGCGGCAATGCGGGAGCGGTACCCGGAGCTTTTCGTGGGTACGTTTTTTCGGATCGGCTTCGGTCCTCTTTGAGTTTGTTATCTATATATTTTATTCCTTTCCACACCCTAGTTAGTGCAAATTTCGGGGACAAAACTTCCTTCGAGTTTGTTATGTTTTCAAGACCCGAGGCACCAAGACTGCTTTAAGACGTCTGGGAGTTGGCCCAGACGTCTTGAAATTAATTTTGCATGCGTACAAAAGCGAATCTGCGCACAGGCGCGCGCAGACTGACTTCCCAGCCGCCCTCTTCTCTTTCTTTCTTCCCCCGCCGACTTGCAGAGCCCCCCCTCGTGCCTACATATACCCCTCCTCTCCCTCACGCCACCCCACTCCCTTCCACCCATCTTCTCCTTCTCCCTGCTAGCGAGAGCGCGAGCAAGAGAGAGTGGCTGTTGCGAGCTTGTGGGGAGAGAAGCTGCTGCGAGCTTGCCGAGGCTGCTAGAGCCGACCGACGGGAGGACGGCGAGCGTGGGGTAGCGCGGAGGAGCTGCTGTAGCTCGGGCAGCAGGCGGATAGGGCGCGGCGCGGCCGTGCATCGCGGGCGGAGAGCGGATCGGGCTCTGGTTCTGGAAAATTTTCTAGAATCAGACGTCTGGACTTACGTCCAAACGACGCCGAAGACGTCTGACAAGTAAGATATTTCTTGCCATCTCTTTCTTTCGCATGTACATCCATGCAGCCGTTCGCCGCGATTTCTTCTGTGTTTCGTCGTACTGAGAGCAGGAGTGTGTGCGTAGGTTCTGCTCGGGAAGGTGCGAGGGCTCGCCATCCCACGAGAATCAGACGTCTGGCCGCAGTGCCAGATGACGGAGACAACCTCCAGACGTCTGGGGTGACAATCGGACGTCTGGAAACTAAGGCCAGACGTTCCAGCGGGCTTCTGGACGTCTGAAGGACTGCGCAGAACTGAGGTACGACCGACCCACCTTTTAAGACGTCTGATTTTAGACAGTTTCATCGTTTTTAACCCGTTTAAGGCCCGTTCGGTGTCCGTTTTCCGCGTTCCGAGTTGCGTTCTTTCCAGAATTAATTCCTTTATCCGTTTACAGTAATTGTATACTGTTTTGAGAAACTCCTTGTGTTTGATCCTTGTGTTAGGACCCCGTTCCGTTGCAGTCTTGGGGGTTGCGGAGGCATGTGGGATTGCCGACCACGCCCCCAGTACTCCCAGTTTCACTAGTAGAGTGGCTTTTTAATTTATTTTAACAAAATTTGTTACAATTATGAAACAATTAATAGAGTCTAGGGCATTGCAAGAACCCTAGGATTGAGAAATTAAATTGAATGATAGATCTTAGGGTATTGCATGAATCCTAGGATTGGAAAACTAGATTGAATGATAGATCCTAGGGTACGGCATGAATCCTAGGACTGGAAAACTAGTTGAATATATAAATATTGCAGTCTTGGAATAGTAGAAAGGAAATGATAACTGCTTGTAAATTGGTTAACAGCTGCCTGTTATGAATGAATACGTATGATTGAGAACATGGGTTGTATGAACGTAAAGCTGGAACGGTGAGACCTAAATTGGTTGAGTTAAAAGAGCTTGAACCCTACGGGGAATTAGGAGTAGAACTCCTGGAAAGGGAATGGAATAGAATTATGGAAGTGAGCTGGCTCTTAAGTACGGAGTACCAAGATAAGCGACTGTCCCCCTGTTTAGTGCAGAGCGGAGCTAGCCGTCCCAGGGACCCGGGGTTAGGTCTGGCCACTTTATACCGACTTTTAGCCCTCGTGTACGCAGTACCGAGGAGAGCTACTAGTGTAGGGAGAGTACTAGCTACCTCACGGGCCCCGGGGTTCTGCTGGCCCTCCTACACCGACTTGTTAGGCCCACTGGGCAAACCAGGGTAGTCAGGCGAGGGTGCGCGGACCGTGGAGGGGCAAGACCCCTGTTTGGTTACTGTGAAGGGGTTGGACCCCTGTTACTGAGAGGGCTCTTCCCTATACTGGTTCCGTGCTGTGCTTTGGGCGCACCCGTTAACGGAAACGACTGACCGCATGCCAGTGCGGGGTAGCTACCCGTGCGTTTATCGCGCATGCCGTAGTCACCGTTACGTCTGTCAGCGACCTTGGGGTGGTTGACTGAGGGTAGGACCACCACGGGAGACTCTCCCGGCCAGGAGAGCACCATGTGTTACTTCTACTTTTCGGAAAAGGCTGCAATCAAGATCGTTCCCACGAGGAACATTCAAGATTAAGAGAAGGATCTGAGAAATAAATCAATAGTGAAATAATACAAAAACGTAAATAAAGAAAGTAAGAATATAACAGCTATGGTACACTCTATGGCTTCTTTAGCTTTTAGTTGCCACTCTACTCAGTGTTTCCCTGACGTGTCACCCTTGTTACCTTTTCAGGACCAGGTGTTGAGCAGCTAGAGTCAACGGCTGCAGAGGACGCTAGGCCTAGTAGGGTCCAGTAGGGTTACCTGTAGTACTTTCTGTACTTTTCTTCCACTGTAGTGAGTAGTTTTCTTTGTTACTCCCTGTACTTCTTTACCGAAAACTTTATGTTATGTACATGTTTATTTCTCTGCTGTTGTGGTGGTATATACTGTAGTATTTCTTTCCTTTACTGCTGTATTTTGTTACTGCTAGTTATATACATGGTGAATGTGGTTTATTTTACTGCTCTTTTGGCTACTTTCTCGTTGGACGACTAGGTCTTGGGATTAGTCGAGTCGGTCCGGTTCTCATATTTCGTAGGGATTTGGGAATTGGGTCGTTACACTGCGGCTGCAGTAGAGGCGGAGGGAAGGGTGGTTGTAGCAGGAGAAGGTGGAGGTAGCGGTGGCTTGTGGTGTGAGGAGGAGAGGAGAGGAGAAGGGAGAGGGTATATATAGGAGAGGGGTTAGGGTTCGGATGAGGGGCAAAGGAGAGAGAGAGGGTCTCTGCACGAGAGGGTCTCTGCACGTCGCCTGCATGCAGAGCGCACCACGCAGCATGAGAAACTTACTTTCAAACGTCAGGGCATGCGTCTAAACGTCTGAACTGACATCTAACCGAAACTGCAGACATCTTAAGTGACTAAAAAATGTAATAGATCATTACACCAATTGCCTACAATCTTAAAAACAAATAAAATTACTATCAATACATGCACATATATTAATTACACTCTTGAAGCATGTTAGACAAAAAGAGAAAGGTAAGTCAAGAATTTTATCATCATCAATAACATAATCATCTATATTTACATTAAAAATAATGATCACCTCATCGACATTATTAACATAAATATTTAAATCAATTGATATGATACTTTTACCAAATCAAAATACAATCCAAAGTAAAATAAAAAATAAAATATATTCGAAAATAAAGTATGCAGTTACCTTCCACTGTAATGGGTAAATTTCCACTAAAAAGTATTGAATCACCGGTTAATATATAAATGAAAGAAAAAAAAATCGATCCACAAATTAAGTATGGTCATCTATAGCATATGAAAAGCACGTACACCATGTGGGAAACGACGTGCAAGTGGTGAGAAGGGGAAAAGATCCGACGACGACGCCAAGATGAGGTAAGGTGAGGTAAATGTGAGTTCTATGATAATTGATATTTAAGATATTTAATGTAAATAAATAAAAAAATTAAAATTTTATTATACGGTAAGTTTCATTGAAAAAAATTATCATATTATTTTAAATTAAAAATATATATATATATATATGATAAATAATTTTATATTGATGATAAATTATTTTAAATAATTTTATATCGATGTAAAATCATCTAGAATAATTTATCATTATTAAGGTGATTTTACATTGGTGTAATCTTATTTTACATCAGTATAAAATTATTTCAAAGGTGATATGGTAATTTTATATCGATATAAAGTGATTTTACATTCGTGTAAAGTGATTTTGATCTGAATTTATAATTTCATATTTAAGATTTAGGTTTATAGAATGTGGTTTCACATATGAGAAGTAATTTTTCACCTTAAGGTTAACCTAAATCCTAAACATTAAAGACTAAACCCTAAACTATAAGGTGAAAATTCGCTTTTTAAGTAAAAAATCACTTGTCATCGATGAATAAATACTTGGAATTTAATTTTACACCGATGCAATATTACTTTGCACCCAGCATGGATGCAAAGTAATATTACATCGGTGTAAAATTATTTCGAAGGTGATATGATGATTTTGCATCGGTGAAAAAAATTTTTACACCAATAAAAAATGATTCTAAAAATGATTTGAACTATTTACATACGTACAAAAATGATTTATTATTAATTTCAACAGTAATGGATCCCATAAATGTGAGTACTTATTTTTTTACATAAAAAAAATATATCAAATAAAAATCAGATTCACAATTATTTATGTGGCACTTTTTACATCAACTTTTACTTTTCAAATCCACATTCTTTCACAAATATATCAGCTTCAGTCGCAAGAAGAGCGAAAGACTCTTGCCTTCATTTCGTTCTGTCCCATGCAAATGTAAGGTTACGTTTGGCAACCGTATATCAACCAAAATAAGGGATCAGAGGGAGGTTAAGGGGAGGTGGGTTCAGGTTCCAAGACACGAATCATGAAGTCCATTGATACCTTTTCTTTTCACGTATAACTAAAAAACTATTACCTAAGAATAACTACAATCCATCAAATTAAAACTCATGAACTCCCGCTCACATCCCACAAAACTGATATGCATCTATCATTAATAATCCTATTAATTATTATAATATTATCATTCAAATATTTTTTTATATTTATTTCACTCTAATTATATCCCAATATAACACCATCTTCTGCTAAAAGCGGCTTACGATGATCACATGGGACCTCCTAAACAACCCACTTTCTCGTGGGACCTCGTAACGACCCCGTGTTTCGCTACGCATTTCCCATCCACATACGTTTCTGCTTTTCCTTTTGAAAAATACATAAAAAACAAAACATCGAAAGAAAAAGCTAGCATTAATGGGGCTGCACCGCTGGATCTGGAGGCGGCTACGGGATTCCACCACACAGGTCAAAACTTTCCCTTCATGTTGTTGTTCGACATCCACCAAATCTACTGTTGTTGCGGTGCCTTCACATAGGAAAGGAAACCCTCCTTAAATTAACCTGTCAGTGCCGTCACCAACCCTTCATCCAGTTTGTCGCACAAGTAATGATCATCCTCTTCCCACCGAACACGCCCCACACTACTGACACCACAGAAAACACCACCCTTACGGAAGGAAAAATACATATAGAAAGCCCTTTTGAGTCCCACAATCATATTTCTTGCCCAATGGGAGCTGAGCACAAAGTCCACGTCCTGCACAACCCGGAGCCTAAGTCCCCCCTTAACATCCATACCCACCTCATGGGCTAACAACGACACCTATAAAATCTTAATTAACCCCCTTCCCATTTCACCCAACCCAATTATGACTGATCAAAATATTAACCCACAAACTGCCCCACCAATACGTATATATATACTGAACCACCGTGGCTATTGTAGCGCCGGTTCGGACGACACTGTTCATTTATATATTTTCTTTTAATTTTACTTGCATGCACTGTTCGATCGTTTCTTGATTTTTTTTTGTTTTCACTTACCTCTCTCTCTCTCTCTCTCTCTCTTCTCTTTTTCCTTTTATATTTTAGTCATTTAATTTTTATTCCATATTATTTAACACGTTTCGAATGTGGTATCCGTCGTCGATCTCCTTATCTTCTTAGCTGCTCAACCTCGTGGCATCATGAATACCCAAAAACCATCATATCGCCCATCAGATGCTCTTACAACTACACCAATGGGTGATCCTACCAACCAAACCGCCCTCCCCATCAGCAACTACGGATCCTAACCCATATTTCCCATCACAGGACCTAATCAAGCAAATTTGCAGACTGCAATAGACAACGAAATTGTTGAAAATACCTCAGTTCCATCTTCGTCTCCTGCCAGGATTCAGGAAGCTATCCACGCCCGAAAAACTCAAGCAAGAAAGATCCATCGCAGCCTTGCAAGAGAACTATACAAATCAAGCATTATGAGTAAAAGGAAGAGAGAGACGAGTATGCAGTACAGATTGATATAGAAGAGTCCTCAAAAAAGATAGAGCACCGCAAGAGCACCGACGAGTCTTGGTCGTGGAATTGCTGAGGGTTGAGGGGTACCCTTGCAATTCGCCATCTTAATAAGACACATTGGCAGGGGTTCATTAAGAAAGGTTGCAGGAGAAATTTTTAAGCTGCAATTGGGTGACCTAAGAGGCTAAAGAGCTGCCAGTAGGTGTCTTTTCTTATTGACAAAGATATGGATTGGCAATTGCTACATGCAGATACGCATTGTATAATAGTTAAAATCTCCATGCTAGGGGGACTAAGCTGGAGTCTCTTTTGTGTCAAATGAGTTTTTATTACATTATAATTTAGGTTTGTTAATCGGTAGTAGTTATTTATGCACTTACAATAAATTTATAACATGTATTTTATATTTTTTAAATATTTGTATATGTCCTCATTCTTTTTGTGATTTTGTAAAACTTTAATTAATATTGATCTCAAGGTGAGAAGATTAGTCACAGAGAAAGAAATAAAAATAAAAAATATTCGTGCAAAAAAACTATCAAAGAAAGGAAGAAAAGAGCGAGAAATAAAGAAAATAAAAGATAACTCGTAAAAAAAAAGTAACGTAAAATGCCCACACCGTGTTGAAATGAGAAGCACACGCATGCGTGAGCCCTACGTGGAGGTAGTGGGAACGACTAGCCTGGACGTGCAAGGGAGGCTCGCTTGGGGCGGTTTACGTGGGCCTGACTAGCATTTTGGTCCATTTGGATAAGGAGAAGTTGCGAAAAAAATTAGCATAAATCCCATTTGGGCTGTTTAGCACTGAGACCTGGATTTATAGTGAAAATGAAGCCGAAAAAACCCATTTCTACTGGGATTTAAAGAATTTTGAAGGAATCGGGACTCTAAATAATTATGATGACGAAAATTCCTTTATCCTTCATAAATTGTGGCTCCTCAAATGCCTATAAATAGGCCTTAAGAGTAAGAAGGGTCTATCCTTCCTTCACCTTCTTCTTCTCCAAGCCTTCTTCCTTGCTCCTCTTTTGGTCCTTCTCCAAGCGGGTGACCTCTAGTAGTCATCGATGCCCTTCTCTATCTTCATCTATGTCACCACCGTCCATGCTCATCCAACCACCTCCCTGCCTGCTTCTTCTCCCTTGTTCTCTTTTATTAGCAATCTATCCGTATAGTTCTAGTCTAATTGTAACTTAACATTAGTTTATTTAAATCAAGTTTCATTTAGTTGTTTATTAGTCATAATTTATTCTCCTACTTCTAAATTTTATTCTTCAAAATCCATGTGTCCAAATTTTTTGTGCCATAGGTTTAGGTCTCTGTCATATTTCATGCTCATATTCACCATAGGAAGAAACATATAATTTATTTTTATTTTAGTCCTTACCTTGTTGCAGTCTAGTCCCTCATAGTTCTTTAAAATTTTCCTTCATACATTCTAGTGTGAAATTTGACATGATTTTTGGTAGGCTTCTTAGTTAGGTAGTTTCACTTCTTCCTCTTATTCCTAAATTTTCTTAGAATTTTTGGATTTGCATGCAATTATTTCTTAGTATTTTTTTGTTTTAACCCTTATTTTGCAAACTACCTCCTAGTTTATAGGTTTAGCCTCTATTCTTCTCCAAAAAATATGAAAAATGGCCCCAAAAAAAAAAAAAAAGTTTAAGATAGTAGGAAGCAATTTGAATGGTTTAACCTCCTCATGGTACAACTTGGACCCCCATTGTATCTGATTTTATCTCTTTAGGAGTTTGGAAATTACTTAAATGGTTGTTAGTTTAGGTGAAAACGATAATTTTATCTTCTAAATTTCATCATTAGTGTCTGTGGAACTTTGAGAAAGGAAGGAAAAAGGCATTTTTGGGATAGGATAGCAAACATAACTAGAGGGGAGAATAATATGCTTGTTGTTGGATACTTTAATGCATTACTAAAAGTATAGAAAAGTAGGGAGGACTATGATGAGGTGTGGCTCATCATAATTAAAATGTAAAAGTTAAGCTAAAAACTAAGCTAAACACTATCAAATTAATACAAGAAATGAATTAAGTGTGAGAATTAAGGAAAATGATCTAAAACATCAATTTTGTGTTAAAAATGCATAATTATGTCACATTTAAGAGATTATATATTTAAATATGCAAATGGATGTATCAAATGCCAATTGAATACCAAATTGAGCTTAATTTCCTAAATCAAGGGTTGGAATATTTTCTAATATGTTCAATCTATATGCCATAAAAACTTCATTACATTTTAAGCTCATTTGGACCTCAAAAGAAGTGTGTTATAGTTAGGTCCTTATTATATATTCAATCCTTCACGTTCTTTACACACAAAAAGTTGTAGGGACGTAAGTGAGAAATGCTAGGGACCTATTTGGATACATTTTTGTCACTAATGGGCTTCTGTGTAAATCTTGCAATGATTCACTATAAGGGTTCTAGTGTAAAAGCACCAAAACACCTAGGAACACATCTATTCTTTAGCTACTAAGTTGCAAAGAACACAGCTATTGTGCATCATCCATTTCATCACCATTAATCTAACGATTAATCTGCCACTAACCCTCAATCACCAGTGAACCCTACTTCGCACCATCTTCTAAATCTCATTGAAATAGTGGCCGACTTATGTGACCGATCGTGGCTAGGTCTTTTTTTGTTTGTTATAGAAATGTCGTTGTAGTATAGATAGTCATTGCCACTATTACAATTTTACTCGGAAATATTTTTCCCGAGGTCGAACTCAGGGAGCTACTAGAATTATAGAAGTACAATGCGTTTATTACAAAAATAAGAGAGAGAGAGAGAGGTAGATTGGTTTCTTGGCTTTTTCTTCTTCTCTTCTTTCTCTCTTATTTTTTTTCTTCTTTCTCTTCTCGTCTTTCTTCTCTTTGCTTGATCTTCTTCGGTTCTTCTTCTTCTTTATCTTTTTTTCTTTTCTTCCTTCTTTTCTTTGCTTTCAGCTGCGGCACCTTCTCTTCTCTTCTTCTTCTTTGTCTGCAGAACTTCTTCCGTCGTCTGATTTCTCAATCAGACGGCTTAAGTGGCATCTGCTACAGTGCTTCCCTTGTGCTTCTTCTTCCTCTTTCTTTTTCCTTCTTCTTTCTCCTGCAGTCTTCTTCTTCTTTCTCTATCTTTTTCCTTCTTCTTCTTCCTTGCCCTGAGGGGCCAAGGCTTCGGCCACCTTCTTCCTTCTTCTTCTTTGCCTGCACACTCACACAGCTGGTCAGAGCAAAACCTACCCCTACCCTCCCCCGCGTCTCTCTCTTTCTCAGATTTCTCTCATAGGATTGCTCTCCCAGAGCCGGGTATTCGAGTACGGGTGTCGCGCCCGGGACCAGGCCTACCGGCGTGCGGTGGTGGGCGAGGTGTGAGTAGTGTCGGGTATCTGGATCCGGCCCAGACCTGCGGGGCGTGAGCGCGGGCGAGGGCAAGCACGTGGGGTGCTCGTGCGTAAGGGACCTGACCCTGTGTTCGAAGGCGAATAGCCTCGAACACTTTTTCAATTTATGCGCGGGCGCTGAGCCGCGCACTTCCGAGGTGGGACTAAAGTCCCACCTCCTAGACAGGCGCCCGCAAGCGAGGATTTCACGGCTAATTGCAGCAGCTCGCGAGGGGTTTGCCTCAACTGCAGACCCTGGAGTCTTTGCGGAGGCACTCCGCGCAACCTGGGACCAGCGCCTGAGCGAGGCCGAAGCTACAGGTGAAGGAGCTTCACCTGCGCAGAAATGGCACCGAAGGGGGCGTGACCTGAACACAGCAATATGGCCTCTCGGCCTAGTCAAAAGATGCAGGGAGCTTCGCCGGAGTGCGACGAAGCTCGTGCGGGTGGTGGCGAGGCGTGAAGCGGTGTACGGTGGCAGCCCTAGGTCGGACTGTGGTCGGGAAAATGGGTCTGTTCGGGGGCTCTTTAGGTGGTGTGTGGCAGGGAATGAAAAGGGGGAAGCTGTGGAGTGGAGTGAGGGGAAGCTTCTGAGGTGATCGGTGAGGAGTGAAGAGGTCTGTGGAGGTGGAATGGGCTCGCCGGAGAGGGTGGTCAGAGACGGAGCAGGTGGAGGTGGAAGTTGTGTGTGGGGGCGCAAAAATACAAATTGACAGAGGGGAAATTTAGAGGAGGAGGAGAGGAAGCTTTTACCTAAGTTCTGGACGAAGGGGGAAGGGCAGAGCCACCGGCTAGTGCCTGCCGGAGCTGAGGAAGAAGAGGCCCTGGAAGGGGAGAACGACGACGAGGAGGCAGGCGGAGGGTGCAGCGCGACACAGACGAAAGGGTTAGGGGAACCCTGCTGCAGGTAAGGCAACAGAGCGACGAGGAGGAGGAGTTGGTCGCCGGAAGCTGCAGGCCGTCTGTCGGAGCTGGAGAGGAGGAAGTGGGGGGGTATTCTCCGTCAGAGACAGCTTATCCTCTTCTGTTGGCGACGACGGTCTTTATAAAGGCAAAGGCGGAGGGGTGGGCGCAGGGAGGCGACGTGCCTCCCTCGCCGGAGGATGGCCGGAGCAGCAACCCATACCTTCCGCGCGTTCGCACGGAAGGTGTGGGCAATGGCAGAGGGCATGGAGGTGTCCCTACAACAGCAGACGTCGCAGGGAACACCCGGTTCAATGGGCAGAGGGCCTCCCTCACCCTGCGCGGCGCCATGCTTCGCGCAAAGTCGCCGGAGCATGGCGCTGCTCAGAGTTTTGCAGGGAGGACCTAACTGCAAAGAACGACGAAGAACCTAGGGGCCAAAATGCAATGGTTTTGAAAGTTGAGGGTCAAAAAGTAATAGATGAGGACCAGAATGCAAAGTCGGTTAAGGTCTCATCTTAGGTTCAAGTTTTTATGCATGACTAAATGGGATCTAATGATTCTAATGGTGAATTTTATTTCTAGGTCATACCTTGTTTGGCCAGTCAATTTACGTAAAAACCCAAATTAAATCATTAATTGGGCATGGTTCTTAATGTAGTCAAAAGGGGTTCCCAAGGTAAATTGAAGGTTCTAAACCCTAGAGATTATTTTTCTATGAATTTTAGAGGGTTTATTAGATTTTTACTTTGCCTCAAACCTCGCGAATTGAAGTGGGTTTGTTTTAGGGTTACAGGATGTCATTTAATTCCCTGGGAGTTGCTGTAGCCCTTGTTGGATCAAATCATCCCACTTTCCTTCTTATTAGGTTAGTTTGACCTATGTTTGGACCCTGAGTTACCCTATTTACTGATTATGTTGGTGAAATTACATTTTTACCCCTTATGACCTATTTTCTTCACAAACTCAGAATTCTCTGAGTCAAGCCTTTCTATAAGTTATGTAGGAGCTTTTTCTTGCATATCTAGGTTAGATTGTGCTAGTTAAGGTTCATGATGAGGTTCTCATCACTCATCTAACGGCTCGTTTTCAATCCTAGCACTCGTGTGCTTCCCAGATAAATTTCCAGCCCTTGATGCTCAACAGCCATTACCTTTGATTCCAATCACTTGAGGCCTCCCAGAGCCTATATATAGGGCTTCCTCTTAAGCTCGCGACCCTGACCAGCTTGCTCTCCATTGAGTTGGTCCTTCGTCCAACCCTCTAGCTCCCAAGTCACCCTCCTTGACCATTGGTGACAGCAGTGGTGACTTCTAATCCTCTTCGTCGCCACGGCAACCCACTGTAGATCCAGGGATCCCATTCATCCATTGGAGGTCTCCCCCATTTCATCGTTGCAGTGACAAGCTGCAGCCTAGAGGTCGCCCTTCGTCTGATTAGATTAGGACTTTAATGCTTTCATAGATTAGGTTTACTACTTAGTAGATTTAGATAGTTTAGATTAGGAGTAGTTTAATGTAGTTGTAATTCTTCGCCAATCTACCCTCTCTGATAAATTCAGATCAAAGAGGATGAATTTCACTATCATTGAATCCATAGAGCTCCCACTTCATTTGACGATCATGTCCACTTTCTTTCCTCATGATTTTTGTCACCTGATTACCCAGTCCATCATAGTAGCTTTAGATTTAAAGCTCTCTAGCTTTTAGATCTAAAGCACGCTAAATTCCATTTGAGGGTCATCTCATCCATTTCATCCTATCACAATAGCCCTCGCCTTGATTTGAATTGGCCTGCCTCAATGACTCCACGTCAAGACATCTCCTGCAAGGAGACGCGAACACTGAACAGAAAGACGTCAATTCCACAGAAAATCAACAAAGGAATCTCAGAACAGATGTCAAAAGGTACGTTGTGGTGGTTACTCTAGTCACAAGCACGTGAATTGGTTATTTTCCAGTTAGTTGGTTCACTTCTAGGGACGATCTTGCTCTGATACCATCTTGTTACGACCCGATTCCCGAATCCCTACAGGACACAAGACCGGACCGACTCGATTGATCCCAAGATCCAGTCGTCCAACGAGAAAGTAACCAAAAAGCAGTAAAATAAATCACATTCACCATGCAAGCAACTAACAGTAACAAAAGTACAGTAGTAAAGAAGTAAACTACTACAGTACACACCACCACAACAGTAGAAAATTAAACAGGAATATAAAGTTCACAATAAAAGAGTATAGAAGTATAACAAACTACTCACAACAACAGGAAATGGAGTACAACAAAAAGCTACAACTACTGGGCTCTACTGGGCCCAGCACCCTCTGCAGCCGTAGGCTTTGGCTGCTCAACACCTGGACCTGAAAAAGGTTATGAGTACAAACATCAGCAAACGCTGAGTAGAGTGGTAACCAACTAACTAAAACAGTAAAGGTGGATAGGTAGCTGTTGTTTTTCAATTTCTTTCTTTCTTTAACTAATTATTCTTTCTTTCGTCACTTGGTTTATTTATCAGGTCTCTTTCTTGATCTCGAATGTTCCTCGTGGGAACGATCTTGATTGCAGTCTTTTCCGAAGAGTAGAAGTAGCACGTGATGCTCTCCTGGCCGAGAGAGTCCCCCGTGGTGGTCCTACACTCAGTCAACCACCCCAAGGTCACTGACAGACATAACGGTGACAACGGCACGCGCAATAAACACATGGGTAGCTACCCCGCACTGGTACGCAGTTAGTCATTTCCGTTAACGGGTGCGCTCTAAGCACAGCACGGAACCAGTATAAGGCATAACTCTCTCAGTAACAGGGGTCTAGCCCCTAAGAACCAAACAGGGGTCTCGCCTCTCCACAATCCGCACACCCTTGCCTGACTACCCTGGTTTGCTCAATGGGCCTAATAAGTCGGTGTAAGGCGGCTAGCTGAACCCCGGGTCCCGTGGGGTGACTAGCTCTCTCCCTACACTAGTATTTCTCCCCGGTACTGTGTACACGAGGGCCAAAAAGTCAGTACAAAGTGGTCAATCCTAACCCTAGGTCCCAACCCTAGGGCAGCTAGCTCCGCTCTGCACTAAACAGGGGGACAGTCGCTCTCCTTGGTATTCCGTACTCAAGGGCCAGCTCACTTCCCCATTCACATTTCCAATTCCATTCCATTTATTTCCAGGAGCTCTACTCCTAATTCCTTGTAGGGTTCATGCTCATGTTTCTCAGGCCAAGCCATACCAGGTTTCATCATTTCTATTTTCATTTCTCAAATTCTACATATGTAACATGTAACTTTATTGTTCACATTCCAGGTTTATTCGTAGGTAGCTCGTGTTTCCAACATTCAATCTTCCATTTCCAGTTTATGTACATGCATCTCATATTACTGCATTTAATGTAAACAATAGGAATTTACATGCAACAGTTTGCTAACACAAGTACTTACATTTCACAGGCAGCTGTTATTCAGTTACAGGCAATTGTTATTAATCTATCTACTCATCCAAGACTGCAATCCATACATTCCATACAAATATTCTAGTGTTTCTAGTCCTAGGATTCTTGCCATACCCTAGGATCTAACATTCATTCCACATATGCATTCATGTTTGTAATTAAACTAGGGGAAGCCACTCTACCAGTAAACCCAGGAGTAATGGGGGCTTGATCGGCAGGTCCACACGCCTCAGCAAACCCCAAATCCGCAACGGAATGAGGTCCTATCACAAGGATCAATCACAAGAAACTACTCAGAATGGGATAAAAAGTATTCCAACAACTAGAGGAATTTATACGGAGAACAATGG
Organism: Thalassia testudinum; assembly: GCA_037157565.1. Classification (NCBI taxonomy): domain Eukaryota; kingdom Viridiplantae; phylum Streptophyta; class Magnoliopsida; order Alismatales; family Hydrocharitaceae; genus Thalassia; species Thalassia testudinum. The sequence goes on along the minus strand of JAZHRO010000025.1, from coordinate 149,245,289 downwards.
AATCTTAATTGCAAAAATCTGACCTTAAAAGGACCCTAAACAGGTCAAAAATAGTAATTCTGATTCATATCAGACGTCTGGAACACCTTCCAGACGTCTCAAAAGAGTCCAGAACCATACCTCAACTCCTGCGCCACTTCTCAGATGTCTAGGAACTCTGCTGAACCTTCTGGACCCAGTTCCATACGTCTGACCACTTCTCAGGACGTCCGGAAACACTTCCTACCGTCTGGTGCCTCGCCTAAACGTCTGAACTGCGTGGGAGGACGTGTCCCGTGCCTTCCCGAAGTGAATCCTGCACGCATCAACGCAAATCTCCTCAATATGGCACGGAACAGTACCTCGGCAGAACGGCCTGCATGGCCGTATCCGCAAGGAAGGTGTACGTCGTGGGACTTACCTCTCAGTCGTCTGGAATCTCCTTCAGACGTCGTCTACGTCATCTGAACGTCGATCCAGACATCTGATTCTAGGAAAAACCCAGAATCAGAACCTACCTTCGCCTCCTCGCGCCGCGCGTGGCCGCGCCACGCCCACTCGCCTGCTGCTCCGGCTGCAGCAGTGTCGGGGAGGACCTCCCCGACACACCTCTCTGCCTCGTGCACGCGCCGACCAGCCGTGAGCTCTCCTATGAGCTCCCACACGAGCTCGCGTGCATGCTCTCCTCCCTTCCCCTCGCTGCTCCTCCTCTCCTCCCATGCCACTCACCCCCGCTCCTCGCTACTCGGCACTCACCGCTCTTGCTGGAGGAAGAAGAAGGGTGGTTGAAGGTGAGGTGAACGAGGGAGAGGAGGGGGCTTTAAGTAGGCACTGGGTTAGGGTTGCGTCGGCGAGAGGAGAGAAAAGGAGAGAAGAAAACGAGGGTACGTACTGTCTGCGCGCAGCACGTGCGCAGACGCGAAGGCATACATGAAATTTTTGATTTCCAGACGTCTGGGAAGGTGTCCAGACGTCTGACCCAAGTTCCAGACATCTTAGAGGGCTCTAAAAGTATGGATCTAAATAACATAGCAAACTCAAAGGAAGTTTCGTCCCCAAAACTTGAGCTAGCTAGGGTGCAGAAAAAGAACAACATATACATAACAAACTCAAAGAGGACCAAAGCCAGCCCGAAAAGACGTACCCTCAAAGAGCTCCAGGTATCGCTTACATCGCCGCCTCAGGCTCCCAGGTAGCCTCCTCGTACCGCTGGCTCCTCCACAAGACCTTCACCAGAGGTAACTGCTTCCGTCTCAGACTCCAGATGGCTATGTCTAGTATCTGCACTGGCCGCTTGGGGTAGGTCAGGTCATCAGCCACCTCGACGCTCTCGTGGCTCAGAACGTGACTGGGATTGGCGACATACTTCCTAAGGTTGGACACATGGAACACGTCGTGCACACCAGAAAGCTGGGGAGGAAGGGCAAGCCTGTAAGCAATGGGTCCAACCCACTCTGGGACCTCAAAGGGTTCCACAAACCTCGACGCAAGCTTCCCTTTCACCCCAAAATGCTGCAGGCCCTTCATGGGAGAAACACGAAGGAAGACGTGATCCCCAACCTCAAACTGCACCTCTCTGCATTTCCAATCTGCATACCTCTTCTGTCTACTCCTGACAGTGTGGAGTCGCCTGTGAATCTGCTCAATCACCTCTTGACTCTGCTGGATCAGCCTGGGGCCAACCTCCCACTTGGTCCCCACCTCAACCCAACTCAAGGGTGCAGTACACCTCCATCCGTACAGAGCCTCGTAGGGTGCCATGCTGATGCTTAAGTGATAATTGTTATTATTTGTAAACTCCGCCAGGGGCAAGTGCTCCTCCTAAGAGCCCCTCCAGTCCAGTACACAAGCACGCAAAAGGTCCTCAAGTGTCTGTATCGTGCGCTCTGACTATCCGTCCGTCTGGGGGTGGTATGCTGTACTGAACCTCAACCGTGTCCCCAAGGCCTGCTGAAACTCAGCCCAAAACTGGGACGTGAAGCGGGTATCCCGATTGGATACAATCTCTTGCGGAACTCCGTGCAGACGTACCACGTCGCGGATATACCTCTCTGCCAACTATGCTGGTCCCAAAGTGACTCGGATCGGCAAGAAACATGCCGTCTTCGTCAATCTATCTACAATCACCCAGACTGCGTCATGTCCTCGCTGGGTAATGGGCAAGCCCACCACCAAGTCCATGGTGATGCTCTCCCACTTCCACTCTGGCACTAGAAGTGGCTGCAATGGCCCTGCAGGCCTCTGATGCTCGGCCTTCACCTGCTGGCACACTAAACACTGCTGTATGAATTCACCTACATCCTGCTTCATTCCCCTCCACCAAAAGTCGCATCTCAGATCCTGATACATTTTTGTGTTCCCGGGATGTATGGTGAACCTGAAACCGTGTGCCTCAGTCAGGAGCTCTCTCAATAGCTCCTCGTCCCTGGGAACACACAAACGTCCCCTCATGCACAGCACCTCGTCTGTAAAGGAGAAGTTTCCAGGGTCCCCTGACAGTACTCTGTCACGCAACGACTGCAGGTACGGATCGGCCATCTGTCCTGTGATGATATGGTCTATCAGCTCTGGCCTCGTCTGTCGTGTCATAATCACTGCCCCACAGTGCCCCAGTAACTATAGGGGTCGCCAACTGCCCATCTCCTCCATGAGTCTCCAACTTTGTGCCTGTAAACTGGCCAAGTGGGCAGGCGCCTTCCGGGTCAAGGCATCAGCCACCACGTTGGCCTTCCCCGGATGGTAGGAAATGCTGCAGTCATAGTTCTTCAAGAGTTCTAACCAACGTCTTTGTCTCATGTTGAGCTCCTTCTGATCAAACAATTATCTGAGGCTCTTATGATCTGTGAAAATCTCAAAAGTCTCCCCGTATAGGTAGTGCCTCCAAGTTTTCAGTGTGAAGATGATAGCCGCCAGCTCCAAGTCGTGGGTAGGGTAGCTATGCTCATGGGGCTTCAGTTGCCGCGAAGCGTAAGCGACAACGTGACCACGCTGCATGAGCACACCCCTTAACCCCTGCAAAGAGGCGTCCGTGTACACAATGAAACCGCCATTGCTGTCTGGGGTGGTAAGCACGGGAGCCGAAGTCAGCCTCTCCTTCAGCTCCTGAAAACACGCCTCACAAGCGTCTATCCAAGAAAAGGGCACGTCCTTCCGGGTCAACTGTGTCATAGAACGTGCAATCTGCGAGAAACCCCTGATAAACCACCTGTAGTAGCCTGTCAGTCCTAAGAAATTACGGATCTCTATTACTGTACGCGGTCTCTCCCACCTAAGCACTGCCTCAACCTTGGCTGGGTCCACAGCCAAGCCATCTCCAGAAATCACATGACCTAAGAAGGTCACCTCCCTCAACCAGAACTTGCACTTACTATATTTAGCGTACAGCCTACGTTGTCTCAGTGTTTCCAAAACCATCCGCAAGTGCTGTCCGTGCTGCGCCTGATCCTGAGAATAGATGAGCACATCATCAATAAATACCACCATGAACTGATCCAGGTATGGTCTAAACACCCGGTTTATCAAATCCATGAAGGCAGCGGGGCGTTGGTCAGCCCAAACGGCGTGACCAAAGACTCGTAGTGTCTGTACCGGGTGCAGAAAGCTATCTTGGAGATATCGGTCTCCTTGATCCTCAACTGGTGGTAGCCAGACCTCAAGTCTATCTTAGAGAATACCGTGGCACCTCGCAACTAGTTAAACAAGTTGTCAATCCTCAGCAGCAGATACCTGTTCTTGATGGTAACCCTATTCAGTTATCTGTAGTCCACACAAAGATGTAGGGTACCATCCTTCTTCACAAACAATACCGGGGCTCCCCACGGAGACGCACTGGGCCTCACAAAGCCCTTCTCCAAAAGGTCCTGCAATTGGGACTTGATCTCTCGCAGCTCAAGTGGTGCCATCCTGTAAGATGCTGTAGAAATGGGGCTGGTCCCCGATACCAGTGAGATCTCAAACTCGATCTCATGCTCAGGCGATAGTCCTGGTAGCTCCTCTGGGAATACGTCGGGGTACTCTCTGACCACTAGGATACTATGAAAATCTAACACGGGGCTGGGCTCCGCCACCACACAAGCCAGGAAGCTCTCACATCCCTGGCCCAAAAGTCTTGCCACCTGAAGTGCAGAAATGCACCTGAAGCCTCCATCCACTGGCTGTCCGTGAAACTCGAAAGAAGGCAACTATGGTATGGAGAAGACAATCTTCCTCTCAAAACATTCTACCAAGGTATGGTAAGTGGACAGCCAGTCCATCCCCAGAATCACGCCAAAGTCCTCCATCGGTATCACAATCAGATCAGCGGGGAGGTTGTGTCCCCCAACACTGAACTCACAACCTGTGTAAACCTCCTCAGCTACAAACAGCTGACCACTCGGACCTCTGATCACAAATGGATCCTCTAACAACACACAGTCCTGCCCTAAACTGACAGCAAAACTGGTAGCGACAAACGAGTGCGTGGCGTCGGAATCAAAAAGCATGTAAACTAGTCTGCCAGAAACTGTAACCATACCTACCACCACTGATCCTGAAGCTTTGGCGTCTCTGTGTGTCAAGGCGTTTGATAACGGCGTTGTGACTAGGTTTTGTTGTTTTGTTATAGAAATTACGTTGTAGTACAGATAATCATTGCCATTATTACAATTTTTACTCGGAAATGAAAGTTCTCCTGAGGTCGAACTCAAGGAGCAAGTTGTATTCTAGAGGTACGAAGTTTCTATTACAAAAAATAAGAGAGAGAGAGAGATTTGTCTTGTTGGCTTCTTCTTCTTCTCTTCTTTCTCGTCTTTGTCTTCTTTTCTCTTCTCTTTGAGTCTTCAGTTTTCTTCCTTCTTCTTATTCTTGCTCTGTTCTTCGTTTCTTGTTTTCTTCTTTCCTTCTCTTCTGTTCTTCTTCTTTCTTCTCTTTCTTTTTCTTCTTGTTCTTCTTTCTGTCCGTCTCTTTCTTTTTCTTCTCCCTTGCGGTCCTGTTCCTCTTCTCTTCTCCTTCTTCTTTGCCTTCAGAGCGTCGTCTGATTTTTCAATCAGACGACTTAAGTAGCTGCTGCTACAGTGCGTCTTTTCTTCTTCTTTCCTCTGTGGCTTTCTTCTTCTTCTTCTTCTCGCAGTCCTTCTTCTTCCTGCCTTCTCTTCTTCTTCACCTGTGCCTGCACACTCAAAGTTCAATCAGACGGCAAAACCTACTCTACCCTCCCCCGCGTCTCTCTCTCTCAGAATTCACTCGTAGGATAGCTCTCCCAGAGCTGCCGGATAGTCGGGTACGTGGGTCGCGCCCGGGTCCAGGCCCACCGGCATGCGGTGGTGGGCGAGGAGTGCAGGACGGGTAAACGAGTCGGGCCAGGTCCGCGGGGCGTGGTCGCGGAGTGGTTATGCAAATTACAGTAAGGAAAAGAAAGAGGGGAGGAAGAGGAAAGATTGTACCTACTCGGAGGGACGAGGGGGGGCCGGAGTAGGGCGACAGTCGTATCGACTGTCGCCGGAGAAGAAGGTGCCCAGAGAGAGAGGGCGGCGGCGAGGAGATAGTGGGAGAGCGCGCGCTGGATACGGCGCGATGCGGGAAGAGGAGGTGATGGCAGCCCTGCTGCTGGTAGTGCGGCAGAGCGACGTGGAGGAGGAGGAAAAACCGCCGGAGCAAGGGGGCCTCTGTCGGAGTGGGAAGAGAGGAAAGGGGGGGGGATTTCTCCGTCAGATCCGAGCTGGCGAGAGCGGCAGAGCGTCAGGGGTTTTTATAGAGGCAGAAACAGAGAGGAGGGAGGAGGGAGATGACGTGCCTCCCTCGCCGGAGGACGCCAGAGATGGAGACCCATACCATCCGTGCGTTCGCACGGGCGGTATGGGCGATTGCAGCGATCAGGGGGGTGTTCCTGTGACGGCTGACGTCGCAGGGAACCCCTGGTTGACTTGGGAGGGGGTCCCCCTCACCCTGCGTGGCGCCATGCCTCGTGCAAGGTCGCCGGAGCATGGTGCTGCTCAGGGTTTTGCAGGGAGGACCCAAATGCAAAGAACGATGAAGAGTTAGGGGCCAAAATGCGAGGGTTTCAAAAGTTGAGGGCCAAAAAGTAAAGTTGGCCAAGAAGGTTTCTTCTTAGGCTCAAGTTTTTATACATGACTAATTAGGGCCTAAGGATTCTGATGGTGAATTTTATTTCTAGATTAAACCCTGTTTGACTGGTCAATTTATGCAAAAACCCAAATTAAGTTATTAATTGGGCATGGTTCTCAATGTAGGTCAAAATGGGTTCCTAAGGCCAAATTGGAGGTTCTAAACCCTAGAGATTATTTTTATATGAATTTTAGAGGGTTTATTCGATTCTTTCTTTGCCTCAAATCTCGTGAATTGAAGTGGGTTTGTTTTTAGGGTTACAGGATGTCATTTAATTCCTTGGAGTTGCTGTAGCCCTCTTTGAGTCATCTCATCCCACTTTTCTTCTTATTAGGTTATTTTGACCTATGTTTGGACCCTGAGTTACCCTATTTTCAGATTGAATTGGTGAAATTGCATTTTTACCCCTTAGTTTCTATTTTCTTCTTAAACTCAGAATTCTCTGAGTTAAGCCTTTCCTTGAGTTATGTAGGAGCTTTTATCCTTTGTATTAGGTCAAAATGAGCTAGTTATGGCTCATGATGAGGTTCTCATCAGCGTTGATACGCCCTTTAGCCCTTGGTGCGGACGAAACAGCCACACTCTACGTCGGACAGGTAGCCGCTGGCCAATACCCTCCCCGCGACTGTTGTCCTCCCCACGCGCTTGGGAACCACGGCCTCCTGCTCGTCCTCCAGTGCTCGACGCAGGGAGCATCTGTTGACCTCTAGCCCTAGACGGGCAGTCCCTCCTGATGTGGCCCAGCTGGCCATATTGGTAGCAAAGGGGACTCGACTCTCGCCCTTAGTAGGTCCCTGTTGACGGCTGAGTGGGGGCCCGGTGCTGGCACCTGGCCCCTGTCGGGGGCCCCCAAAGACCACTGACGGCCCCGCAAAGTGTGACGACTCTCCTGCAGGTGCCACGTGCCTCCTCTCCCGTCGGCCTTTTGAGTAGTTTGGCTGGTAGGGCCTCTTCCATCTGCTGTCAGTGTCACGTGCGGACGGGTTGGTCTCCTCATATGTCATAGCTGCCTCCACCACCCTTGAGAACGTAGGCAGCTTCAGGGGTTTGACATACCCCTCAATAGCAGGCTGGAGCCCCTCTGTGAACCTCCAAAGGCGCTCCTCCTTAGTAGCTACAGCTGTCGCGGTGAAACGAGATAGCTCCAGAAAACGCATGCGGTATGCGCTCACAGTCATCGTCCCCTGGCGGAGAGTGTGGAACTCCCGCCACCTCTGGTCCTGCCACGTCTAGGGAAAGTACTGCTCGCAGAAGAGGGTGACAAACTGGTCCCAAGTCAGCTCGGCCCTCTCCTGACCTCTGACTGCCCTCCACCACCTGTGTGCCGTGCTCTCTAGCTGGTACGTGGCAATGACCACGCAGCACTCTGCAGGGAAGAGAAGGGTGTCAAACACCTTCTCAATCTACTCAAGCCAGTCCTTTGCCTCGATCAGGTCCTCATCCCCCTTGAAGGAGGGGGGCTTCAGCTTTCGGAACTGTCCGAAAAGCTCGTAATGGCGCTGAAGTGGGGAAACTAGTACACCTCTTGGCAAGGAGGGCTGGTGCTCGGAAGTGTCGGAGGAAGGTAGGGGCGGTGGAGGGCCACCCCCTCCCCCACGTCCAGCGCTGTGCCTGTCTCGTGGTCCCACAGAGGACTCCCCTTCCGCAGCCCCAGGGAGAGGCGCTTGTGGAGGCGGGTGGAGCTCCTCTCGTACGATCTCCCGTATCAGCTGGGCGAGGTCCTAGGCTTGAATGCCCGAAAGTAGTGGCTGGTCCACTGAGACGTCGGGCTCAACGCGCTCACCCCTCCGACCTCATCCTCGGCCGCGTTCGCAGCCCGCCTCAATGACTCCATGTCGTGGCATCTCCTGCAAGGAGACGTGAACACCAAACAGAAAGATGTCAATTCCACAGAAAATCAACAAAGAAAACTCAAAACATATGTCAAAAGGTACGTTGTGGTGGTTACTCTAGTCACAAGCACGTGAATTGGTTATTTTCCAGCTAGTTGGTTCACTTCTAAGGATGACCTTGCTCTGATACCATCTTGTTACGACCCGGTTCCCGAATCTCTACAGGATACGAGACTAGACCGACTCGACTGATCCCAAGACCTAGTCATCCAACGAGAAAGTAACCAAAAAGCAGTAAAATAAACCACATTCACCATGCAAGTAGCTAACAATAACAAAAGTACAGCAGTAAAGAAGTAAACTACTACAGTACACACCACCACAACAGTAGAAAATTAAACAGGAATATAAAGTTCACAATAAAAGAGTACAGAAGTGTAACAAACTACTTACTACAACAGAAAATGGAGTACAACAGAAAGCTACAACTACTGGGCTCTACTGGACCCAGCACCCTCTGCAGCCATAGGCTCTGGCTGCTCAACACTTGGACCTGAAAAAGGTTATGAGTACAAACGTCAGTGAACGTTGAGTAGAGTGGCAACCAACTAACTAAAACAGTAAAGGTGGATAAGTAACTGTTGTTTTTCAATTTCTTTCTTTCTTTAACTAATTATTCTTTCCTTCATCACTTGGTTTATTTATCAGGTCTCTTTCTTGATCTCGAATGTTCCTCGTGGGAACGATCTTGATTGTAGTCATTTCCGAAGAGTAGAAGTAGCACGTGGTGCTCTCCTGACCGAGAGAGTTCCCTGTGGTGGTCCTACACTCAGTCAACCACCCCAAGGTCACTGACAGTCGTAATGGTGACTACGGCACATACGATAAATGCACGGGTAGCTACCTCGCACTAGCACGCGGTCAGTCATTTTTGTTAACGGGTGAGCTCAAAGCACAGCACGGAACCAGTATAGGGCATAGCCTTCTCAGTAATAGGGGTCTAGCCCCTAAGAACCAAACAGGGGTCTCGCCCCTCCACAGTCCGTGCACCCTCGCCTGACTACCCTGGTTTGCCCAGTGGGCCTAACAAGTCGGTGTAAGGCGGCTAGCTGAACCCCAGGCCCCGTGGGGTAGCTAGCTCTCTCCCTACATTAGTAGCTCTCCATGGTACTATGTACACAAGGCCCAAAAAGTTGGTACAAAGTGGCCAATCCTAACCTCGGGTTCAAACCCTAGGGTGGCTAGCTCCACTCTGCACTAAACAGGAGGACAGTCGCTCTCCTTGGAACTCCGTACTCAAGGGTCAGCTCACTTCCCCATTCACATTTCCAATTCCATTCCATTTATTTCCAGGAGCTCTACTCCTAATTCCCCGTAGGGTTCATGCTCATGTTTCTCAGGCCAACCCATATCAGGTTTCATCATTTCTATTTTCATTTCTCAAATTCTACATATGTAACATGTAACTTTATTGTTCACATTCCAGGTTTATTCGTAGGTAGCTCGTGTTTCCAACATTCAATCTTCCATTTCCAGTTTATGTACATGCATCTCATATTATGGCATTTAATGTAAACAACAGGAATTTACATGCAACAGTTTGCTAACACAAGTACTTACATTTCACGAGCAGCTGTTATTCAGTTATAGGAAATTGTTATTAATCTATCTACTCATCCAAGATTGCAATCCATACATTCGATACAAATATTCTAGTGTTTCTAGTCCTAGGATTCTTGCCATACCCTAGGATCTAACATTCATTCCACATATGCATTCATGTTTGTAATTAAACTAGGGGAAGCCACTCTACCAGTAAACCCAGGAGTAATGGGGGCTTGATCGGCAGGTCAACGTGCCTCAGCAAACCCCAAATCCACAATGGAACGAGGTCCTATCACAAGGATCAATCACAAGAGACTACTCAAAATGGGATAAAAAGTATTCCAATAAGTAGAGGAATTTATACGGAGAACAACAAAATCTTAATTGCGAAAATCGAACCTCAAAAGGACCCTAAACGGGTCAAAAACAGTAATTCTGATTCATATCAGACGTCTGGAACACCTTCCAGACGTCTTAAAAGAGCCCAGAACCATACCTCAACTCCTGCGCCACTCCTTAGACGTCCAGGAACTCTGCTGAACCATCTGGACCCAGTTCCAGACGTCCGACCACTTCTCAGGATGTGTGGAAATGCTTCCTGCCGTCTAGTGCCTCTCCCAGACGTCTGAACTGCGTGGGTGGGCGTGTCCCACGCCTTCTCGAAGCGAATCCTGCATGCATCGACGCAAATCTCCTCAATATGGCATGGAACAGTACCTCAGTGGAACGGCCTGCATGGCCGTATCCGCAAGGAAGGTGTACATCGTGGGACTTACCTCTCAGTCGTCTGGAACCTCCTCTATACATCGTCTGCGTCGTCTGGACGTCGATCCAAATGTCTGACTCTAGGAAAAACCCAGAATCAGAACCTGCCTTCGCCTCCTTGCGCCGCACGTGGCCATGCTATGCCCGCTTGCCTGCTGCTCCGGCTGCAGCAGTGTCGGGGAGGACCTCTTCGACGCACCTCTTCGCCTCGCGCACGCTCCAACCGGCTATGAGCTCTCCGACAAGCTCCCACACGAGCTCGCGCGCGTGCTCTCCTCCCTTGCTCTTGCTGCTCCTCTCCTCCCACCCCGCTCACCGCTCTCGCTGGAGGAAGAAGAAAGGTGGCTGAAGGTAAGGTGAACGAGGGAGAGGAGGGGGGTTTAAGTAGGCGCTGGGTTAGGGTTGCGTCGGCGAGAGGTGAGAGAAGGAGAGAAGAAAATGAGGCTGCGTACTGTCTGTGCGCAGCACTCGCGCAGATGCGAGGATGTACACGAAATTTTTGATTTCCAGACCTCTGGGAAGGTGTCCAAACGTCTGGGAAGGCATCCAGACGTCTAACCAGACTTTTGACCCAAGTTCCAGATGTCTTAGAGGGCTCTAATAGTACTGGTCTTAACACTAGATGATCAAATCATCTTGGCAGATCCACATTAAAAGCCCAGCTTGGCGACATTGTACTTTGATCTTGAATTGTTTCAATCTATTGTTTAACAGTCATATGATGTTTGAGAGATGTGAATGATGATTTATCAATTAATTCTTATGGATATTAATTCCTAATTTGATCTAACCACTTCGTGTTGTCGATGACGCAAGAGGAAGATCAACTAAGGTTTCTAGAAGATTTGAGCTTTGATTTGATGTTTGTGGACTTCTAGATTCTCTATTGGATGTTTGTGACACATTAGAATGGGTTTTACTAGCCTAACCTCAAATCTGGGATGTATCTACAATCACCCAGGTCTGAGGTAGTCTTTGGATTCCAAATGTCCCATTGAACACTCAAATTTCTTGATTTAGATTTGAAGGAGATTTTAGATGATTATTGTTACGACCCGATTCCCGAATACCTACGAGACACAAGAATCGGACCGACGCGACTGATCCCAAGACCCAGTCGTCTAACGAGAAAGTAACCAAAAAGCAGTAAAATAAACCACATTCACGATGCAAGCAATTAAAAGTAACATAGTACAGCAGTAAAAAAGTAACTACTACAGCACACACCACCACAACAGTATAGAATTAAAAACAGGTACAGGAATATGAAGTTTACAATGAAAGAGTACAAATGTATAACAAAATACTCACTACTACAGAAAATGGGTACAACAAAAGTACAACTACTGGGCTCTACTAGGCCCAGCACCCTCTGCAGCCGTAGGCTCTGGCTGCTCAACACCTGGACCTGAAAAAGGTGGTAAGTACGACACATCAGCGAAACGCTGAGTAGAGTGGCAACCAGCTAACTAAGAGAAACAATAAAGGTGGACAGGTAGCTGTTGTTTTCAATTTCTTTCTTTATTTAACTAATTACTCTTTCTTTCATCACTTAGTTTATTTATCAGGTCTTTTTCTTGATCTCGACTGCTCCTCGTGGGAACGATCTTGATTGCAGTCCTTTCCGAAAAGTAGAAGTAGCACGTGGTGCTCTCCTGGCTGGGAGAGTCCCCCATGGTGGTCCTACCCTCAGTCAACCACCCCAAGGTCGCTGACAAACGTAATGATGACTACGGTACGCACGGTAAACGCACGGGTAGCTACCCCGCACTAGCACATGGTCAGTCGTTTCCGTTAACGGGTGCACCCAAAGCACAACACGGAACTAGTATATGGAAGAGCCCTCTCAGTAACAGGGGTCTAGCCCCTCCACAGTAACCAAACAGGGGTCTCGCCCCTCCACAGTCTGCGCACCCTCGCCTGACTACCCTGGTTTGCCCAGTGAGCCTAACAAGTCAGTGTAGGATGGCTAGCGGAACCCTGGGCCCCGTGGGGTGGCTAGCTCTCTCCCTACACTAGTAGCTCTCCCCGGTACTGTGTACGCGAGGGCCAAAGAGTCGGTACAAAGTGGCCAGTTCTAACCCTGGTTCCCAACCCTAGGGAGGACAGTCGCTCTCCTTGGTACTTCGTACTCAAGGGCCAGCTCACTTCCCCATTCACATTTCCAGTTCCATTCTATTTATTTCCAGGAGCTCTACTCCTAATTCCCCGTAGGGTTCATGCTCATGTTTCTCAAGCCAAGCCATACTATGTTTCATCATTCAAGTTTATTCGCAGATAGCACATGTTCCCAACATTCAATCTTTCTTTTCCAATTGATATACAAGCATCTCATTTTTAATTTCAAACAACAGAAATTACATGTAGTAGTTACTAATAATAGTATTCCACATTTCACAGGAGCTGTTATCCAATTACAGGAAATTATTACCTACCCATTCTAAGACTACATTTCAAGCATTTAATACAATCGTTCTAGTGTTTCTAGTCCTAGGATTCATGCCATACCCTAGGATCTATCATTCAATCTAGTTTTTCTGGTCCTAGGATTCATGCCATACCCTAGGATCTATCATTTATTCTAGATATGCATTTATGTTTGTAATTAACTAAGGGAAGCCACTCTACCCGCAAAATCAGGAGTAATGGGGGTGTGATCGGCAGGTTCAGGTGCCTCCGCAACTCCCAAATCTGCAATAGGATGAGGTCCTAACACAAGGATCAATCACAAGGAACCACACAGAACATGATAAAAAGCATTCCAACAAGTAGAGGAACTTATATGAAGAAGAACGGAATCGTAAACGCAGAAATCGGACCTCGAACGGACCCTAAACGGGTCAAAAATGAAACCTCTGACTCAAATCAGACGTCTGGAACATCTTCCAGACGTCTTAAAAAGGGGTCTAGATCATACCTCACTCTGTGCTACTCCTTAGATGTCCAGAGATCCTGTTGAACCGTCTGGACCTAGTTCTAGACGTCCGACCACCTCTCCGGATGTCTGGAGACGCTCTCCGCCGTCTGGTGACTCGCCCAGACATTTGAACCGCGTGGGAGGGTGTGTCCTGTGCCTTCCCGAAGCAAATCCTACATCCGCACGTGAAAACTCTTAAACACGGCATGCAACTGAGCTTCGGCGGAACGGCCGCATGGCCGTATCCGCAAAAAGGGATGTGTATGCGCAGTATGTACCTCTCAGTCGTCTGGAGCCTCCTCCAGACATTGTCCGTGTAGTCTGGATGTAGGTCCAGACGTCTAATTCTGGGAAAAATCCCAGAATCAGAAGCTCCTTTGTCTTCTTCCTGCTACACGCGGCTGCGCCGCGCTCGTCCGTCCGTTGCTCTAGCTGCAGTAGCGTCGAGGAGGACTTCCCCGACATAACACTCCCCCTCGCGCATGCTCGACCGGCCTCGAACTGCTCCGGTGAGCTCCCTCATGGCTAGTGTGCTCTCCTCTCTTCCCTTCTCTCGCTACCCCTCTCCTCTCCGCCGCTACACTTGGTAGCAACCTGCTGCCCTTGCTCTCACCCTCACTGGAAGAATAAGGGGGGAAAGATGGATGTGGGAGGGCGTGAGGGAGAGGTGGAGATATAAGTAGGCGTGAGGGGGGAAAGGTCATGCAGTCGGCGAGGGGAGAGAAAGAGAAGAAGGCGACTGGGGTTCAGTCTGCGGCGGCACGCGCGTAGACTCGCAGTTGTACGCATACAAAAATTAATTTCCAGACGTCTGGGAAGGTGTCCAGATGTTTGACCAGACATCTGGACCAACTCCCAGACGTCTTAAAAGGGTTTTGGTGGCACGGGTCTTAACAATTATAGGACATGCTTGAATGTTGAGATTGATGTTTTGATGTTTGGATTTGATCTAATGTCAGTAACAACTGCAATGCAACTACAACAACTATAATCTAGATGGAGGTTTTTAATGATTTAATCACATATTTCAAATGAGTTTGACGATTATATGTTGGAGTTGAATTTTCTAGAGAGATTTATCATAAGTCTATGTCTTAGACAATCGAGTAGACTTTGAGATTTAGCTAACACTTTAGAATGGGTTGATCAATCCTTTGACAGTAACAACATAACATTCACTGTCATAATTGTTGGAGGACTGATCTAAGTAGATGTTGAAGTATTTTTGTTATTAATGAGCTTTCTAAAGAATTTTTCCAAATGTTTAGATGTTAAAGCAACTTGTTAGCTACTTATATAAATTAGATTTGATCTTGAAATCTCTTATAACTTATTGTAAATCTTTTAAGAAATCCCTTGATAGCAAAAGTACTATATGATATCTTTCCAAACTGAATTCCATGTTGATTTTATCACTTAAATCATGTTTTTAAGTTTGAATATGATCCTGAATGTTATCTGGAAGTTGTTCATGCCTTATGTACTATTTCCATAATTTTTAGATAATTTTAAAGGCTTGGAATGAATTTCTAACCATCCTTTGAACCATTTTTCCAGCTTTTCTGAAAAATACAAAAATAGTGGAAATAAATAATTAAAATGTGTCTTGAGTTAGAGTAGAGTGTGTTTGAGGTGTGTGTGAGTTTGGGTTTAGGTTTGAGTTTAATTATATATAGGGTATACTTGTAGAAGTTCTAAACTTCTCAGATTTAGAAATAAAAGAAACAAAAACAAAAACACCAAAAAGAGTTTTCTTCTCTCTCTCCTAGTTTCCTCTCCTCTTTCTCTCTTCTTTTTGAAAAAAAAACAAAATAAAAATCAGAAAAAGTGCAAAAATCTTAAAAATACCTATATATGTATGTAAGTATATATTCATAAGTTTTTTGAAAGGATGTATATATTCATAAGTTAGTAATATATAGTAAGTTATATGCATATAAACTATGTATATTATTTATGGTAGTTAAGTTATAAGACCTATTTAAACTAAGGTATGTTGTATAGTAATTGTATATATGTATATTGTAACATATGTATATATATAATTATAGTATATAACTTATAGATAGGTATAATATATGTGTGTTTGTGTATATATATATATATACACACACACACACACGCTAATTACAATATTTATCATGTAAAATAACCTATTTATATTATATGTACCTAATTATGTATTATATATGTGTATTACTTTAAGTTAATGAAGTATATTAATAAATTAAGTTAACCTAAGTTAATAATTTAATTAACTAATATACTAAGTTATACTTGATGAGAACCTCATCATGAACCCTAACTAGCACAATCTAACCCAGATATGTAAGAAAAAGCTCCTACATAACCCAAAGAAAGGCTTAACTCAGAGAATTCTGAGTTTAAGAAGAAAACAAATCATAAGTGGTAAAACTGCAATTTCACCAACGCAGTTTGCAAACAGGGTAATTAAGGGTCCAAACATAGGTCAAACAAGCCTAATAAGAAGGAAAGTAGGATGGTCTGATCTAAAAAGGGTTATAGCAACTTCAAGAAATTAAATGACATTCTGTAACCCTAAAACAAACTCACTTCAATTCATGAGGTTTGATTTAGGATAAAAATCAACTAAACCCTCTAAAATTCATATAAAAATAATCTCTAGGATTTAGAACCTTCAATTTGGCCTTGGAAACCCATTTTGACCTACAAAGAGAACATTGTCCAATTAATGACTTAATCTGGGTTTTTACGTAAATTGGCAGTCAAACATGGTCCAACCTAGAAATAAAATTCACCATTAAAATCCTTAGGTTCAAATTAGTCTTGTATAAAAACTTGAGCCTAAGAGGAGACCTCCTTGACCGACTTTGCAATTTGGTCCTCTTCATTTACTTTTTTAACCCTTATCTTTCGAAACCCTTACGTTTTGGCCCCCAGCTTTTTCATCATTCTTTGCAGAATGGTCCCTCTTGCAAAACTCTGTGCAGCACCATGCTCCGGCGACTTTGCGCGGAGCATGGCGTCGCGTAGAGAGGGGTGACCGCCCTGCAAAATAGACGCGGGATTCCCTGCGACGTCCTCTGTCGAAGGACCCGGCCATGCTCTCTGCCAGCCCCCATACCTTTCGTGCGAACGTGCGGAAGGTATGGGTCCCCTTCCCGGCCATGCTCCGGCGAGGCTGGCACGTCGCCAGCCCGCACCTCCCTCTACGCCAGCCCCTTTATAAGGACCAGCACCCCCTGCTGGTTCCTTCAAGCTCTCTTTGACGGAGAACACCCCCCCACTTCATCCCCTCCTCCTCCGTCAGATGGCCCGTATCTTCTGGTGACTCCCTCCTCTTCCTCCTCGTCGCTCTGCCGCCTTACCTGCAGTAGGGTTCTCCTAGCCCTCTCGTCTGTGCCGTGCTGTACCCGCCGGCACCCTCCGCCTGCTTCCTCGTCGCCGCACTCCTCCTCCAGGGCCCTTTCTTCCCTAGCTTCGGCAGGTACGAGCTGGTGGCTCCACCCTCCCCCTTCGTCCAAAACCTAGGTAAATAGCTTCCTCTCCTCCTCCCTTACATTTTCCCTCTCTCAATTTGTCTTTTTGCCTCACCGCACACGACTTCCACCTCCGCCTGCTCCGTCTCCGACCACCCTTTTCGGCGAGCTCATCCCACCTCCACAAACCTTCTCACCCCTCGCCGACTACCCTAAAAGCTTCCCCTCACTCCACTCAACAAATCCCCCCTTCCCATCCACTGCCAAACGCCACCCGACGACCCCCCGAACAAACCCACCTCTCCGACCATAGTCCGACGTAGGGCTACCACCATACGCCGCCTCACGCCTCACCACCACCGGCACTGCCTTCGCCTTACTCCGGCGAAGCTCCCTGCATCCTATGATTGGGCCGAGAGGCCGTATTCTTCTTTTCAGGTCGACGCCCCTTCATCGCCATTACCGAGCTTCTGAAGCTCCTTCACCTGCAGGTGTAGGTGCTCTCTCGCCCAGGCTCACGCCCCAAGATGCACGACTTGCCTCCGCAAAGCATCCCAGGCCTGCAGCTGGGGCGAAGGCCTCACACGCTGCTGCAATTGCCTGTAGCTTCCTTAGCTGCGGGCGCCAATTTGGGAGGTGGGACTTTAGTCCCACCTCGGAAGTGCATGGCTAAGCACCCGCACATAAATTTGAAAAGTGTTCAAGGCTATTTGCCTTCGAACACAGGGGTCAGGTCCCTCACGTACGCTGCGCTCCACGCGCTCGCCCTCGCCCGCGCTCACGCCCCGTGGGTCAGGGCTGGATCCGATTACCCAAAACTGCACACTCCTCGCCCACCACCGCACGCTGGTGGGCCTGGTCCCGGGTGCGATACCCGTACCCGAATAGCCGGCTTTGGGAGAGCGATCCTATGAGAGAAATCTGAGAAAGAGAGAGACGCGGAGAAGGGTAGGGGTAGGTTTTTCTTTCTAATCCTTGTGTGAGCGTGCAGGAGCAGAAGGAGAAGGAAGGAAGGAAGGAGAAGAAGGAAGGAAGGAAAAGAAGGAAGGCGGCCGAAGCCTTAGTCGCTCAGGGCAGAGAGGAAGAAGAAGGAGAAGAGAAGAAGAAAGAGAAGCAAGAGAGAAGAAACAGAAGAAGAAGAGAAGCACTGTAGCAAACCTACAATTAAGTCGTCTGACCACTGCATCAGACAACGGTTGAGCAACTGCCAAAGGAGAGAAAGCAAGAAAAGAAAGAAAGAAGAAGGTTGAAGAAAAAGAAGAAGAAAAAGAGGGAAGAAGACATAGCCGCCAGAGCAAAAGAAAGAGAAGAACAAAGAAAAAAAGAAAGAATAGAAGAAAAGAAGAAGAAGAACTCTGCGGAAGAAAAGAAGAGAGAAGACACAGCCGTGAGCAGAGAAGAAGAGAAAGAAGAAGAAAAGGAGAGCAACTGAAAGAAAAAAAAAAAAAGATAGAAAGAGGAGAAGAGAAGAAGAAGCCAAGACAGATTCTCTCTCTCTTATTTTTGTAATCTAATAGAGAACCTTTGTATTTCTAGAATTCCAGTAGCTCCCTTAGTTCGACCTCGGGAAAACCATTTCCGAGTACAAAATTTTGTAATGATAACCTGGTAGCTGTCTTATTACTACAACGACTGTAACTTGACATATAACAAACGCAAACAAGCTAACTGGACAGCAAACCCAGACGGTCATCAATACTGTATTCTAATAATCTATATTTTAACTTATTTTTACTTTATTATTATAAGTATGTACATATTATATAATTAATTGATATGTATATAGTAGATACATGTATATTAAATGTGTAAATACCCAACTAAATCTAATAAAATTATTTAAAAATCTTAATTAATAATGTAAATATGTAAATTAACTAAATTCAGTCTCAATTGAATAATTTATTCACTAATTTATACTATATATAAGTAATTATAGCTAATTATAGCGTGTAATTATCCCTAAGTTTAGCTAATCAAAATGAGTAATTAATCCCATAATTTATTTAATCTAACTACACCAATTGATAGCCCTATGTATTAGCTACATAATTGTGTAATTTATTTATAAATCAAAACACTAATTAGTGCCTAATTATTACTTTAAACACAGCACTAAACCACGCTGCATGCAGCTGAAATGAACACTATATAGTAGTGCCACATCGGTGGCAGTGGAGCGCTTACGCCATATCAAAGGTTCCACCCCCGTAGCCTTGTTGGCCAGTACGGGGGTTGGCTTTCCTTTACCCATTGACATGGGCATGGCATGAGAGAGAGAGAGAGAGAGGAATGGGCTTGTGTGGACTTATGCTTGGGCCCGATTTGGGCCTAAAATAAATGTGGCTTTGCCTCCCTATAGGAGTTGTCTTAATAGTGGTACCAATGCATCCCATTGAGACGTTGATCCTGTGAAATGGCAGCCCAAAACCCAAAATTTTTAGCCACTTAGGATTTAATTTAAGTGTTAGCTTGTGTAGTGCGTTGTGTGTATGCGTGTGTCAAGTATCTGTGCTGTGTGTGTTATGAGTGTTTGTGTATTTACATATGTTAATTTAAGTGTTGTGTTAGCTGTGTTAAATATAAGTTGTATATTTATTATATGTTATCAAATTATATGTATGTGTAAAGTTAAGTATATATTATATATTAGTATGTTATATGTAGATTATAGTTATATATATATATATATATGTTTTGTGTGTGTTATATTATGTATATTATCATGTATGTTAGTATATATGTAAAATTAGTTAAGTATACATTATCTTACCATATATTTTTAAATACTTTTTGAGGCATTCTTGTATATTGATTCTTATTCTTTTTATTTAAGTGTAGATATTAATTTAAACTCTATTTTTTTTGCCTTGTCTTGTATGTAGTTTTCAAGGCTTATTTACGTGTACTTCTTTCTTATCAATAATCTTATATAAACTTGCATATAGATAATTTGATTAATAGGATACTTGTATATATCTTGGCTAATTAACTAATCCTTTTTTGCCTTGGTTGTAAATAGTTTAAGGCATTTCCAATTCCAATTCATGTGTTCTAACTAAACTAACTTAGATTAAATGATTCTTTGATTCTTTTACTTCTAACTCATTCTTTTGTAAATAAACTTAACATTTTTGAAATCAAAGATGAATTTGGACATTAAAAAGTGATGTATATCAATAGCTGCCTTCTAGTGAACGACTTAGAATAAAATGATATCCATCTGGATTACAACACTATACTACCACTACAGTAATTAATAAATCCTAATTAACTAGCATTGAAATGGTACATCATTTTTTGGCACCGTTGCCGAGGAGGCAAATCTCTATATGCCAAAATTTTTCTTTTATTCTTTGATTGTATATATTCATTCTTTTATTTATATTCTTTTTGTATATATTTTCTTTGATTCATTTTGTATATAATTGTCTTACTAATCATTTGTTATTTTTGCAACACTCGAGGAGGAGTAGAAGGATCGAAGTGACTACTTCCTGGTGGAAATCTACTTCCCGTAGGAGTCGCTGCGGCTTCGACATGACTTCCTGGCAGAGTCTTCCTTCGATATGAAGTTGTTGTTTCCTATATTTTTAGTTTAGTGTAGATATTAGGATTTAGATTTAGATTTCATTTCTTAGATTGATTTGTACAGGCATAAATTGTGAGAGCCCATTCTCACACACCTACTTATAATAAGTTGGACTGTGGATACTTATTCCTTGATTTTTCTTTTCGCTTTATTTTCTTGCTTTATTTTTAATTTAATTTTGTTTATTGCATTAAACATCCAAAAAAAAAATTTGCAAAATCAAAAAAATACCAAAAAAATATTTCATCTCTACTTGTCTAGCAGCAACATATCGTTAGGCATTCCATACTTAGGAATTGCATTCTTCCTGTTAGATTTACTCATTGTCAATTTGCATACTTGTTGAGTGCTAAAGCCAGGAACACATTTCTATCCTTCCTTAGTTCCTGCCATCTTGCATTGGATCTAAAGTAAACAAAACCATCACTTGTTTGAATTGATTAAAAAGTGAGACCATATCTGCCTATAAAACACTCTTAAGAAGACAAATCTAAATAAAAAAGAGTGACTTAATAAACTTGACTTGATACCTTGTGTGAAGTTTTCATCGCTATTCTATTGCTTGCTTATCGTGTACACACTACATGATCACATAAGGTACACAACACACTGATTTCTATCTCTTCTTTCTGAGCACCCACAGGAGTCTGGATTCGCACGTCGGTCTTATCCAGGTTCTGGGTGGATTTTAGAGGTTTGCACTTTGCTAAGTCTTATCTTAGGAAGCATACAATTAAATTGAGATATCTGTTTGCACAAAATTATTTTCCGTAGTAGACCCTAGGAAAAGTTCTGTGTTTTTGTCTTGCTTGATTGTATTGCTTGGTCTTGTAATATTGATATTGAGATTGAGATTTCTAATTTTGTTTGATTGGATTGCTTTGACACTACCCTTTGAGTTTGTGACTGCATTGTAAAGCATTTTCACAAATTGAACTCATGGATGGTAGGAGATCCCAAAACCCTTCACTAGTACCTTTCTTGGGTGATGATGCCTAAGCTTTTGCTGCTATGCCTTCCACATCCAGTCTCGTATCTCCTAAGCTCAAACTCCTATAAATCACCTTGTTCATCTAGAGGATGACAATGATTCACCACACTTTCAAGCTTTTGAAGATCATCCTCCTCAATATCTACATCATCCACCTCCTCAACCCCCACCACCTTTTCGACCTCCTTCCTATCCTAATTGTCAAAACCCACCACAACCGAAGAGAGGTGCACCTAACCTCCAACACCTGTTCAATACACAACTTCAAATGAATACCCTAACACAGCAGGTGCAACAACTTATTGAAGTTGTTCATTTACTTGCAAACCCCCGTCCCCAGGCTTGTAGACCTCAGCTATGGGATTATTATAATCTCGCAGTTGCACCTATTATGCCTGTAGTTTGATTTCCTGTTGGGGGTCGCGCTGCTAAACTAAAGCAGAACATCATTGTCCTTATCCCTTGCTTCTATGGTCTTGCTTCTGAGGATCCTTTTCAGCATTTAGAGAAGTTGAAAAATCTTGCTCAGACCCTGGCTCCGTAGGGCCATGATCAGCACATGCTTTTAATGAAAATGTTATCCTTTTTATTGAAAGACAAAGCCAACTTTTGGCACCATACTATTTCCCAGATTACACCAATAGAGACTTGGCCCTCTTTGGAACATGAGTTCCTAAAGAAGTATTTTCCTATAGGTCACACAAATGTCTTGAGGTGTGCTGTCACCACCTTTACTCAAAATTCAAGAGAACAGATGCACGAGGAATGAGAGAGATTCCATGAACTCCTACGAAAATGTACCCTCCATGGTGTCCCATGCTGGTAATAGGTCCAAATCTTCTACATGGACTCCATGATGACGCACGAAATTTTGTTGATGCCACATGTGGAGGCAATTTCCTGTGTCAAGACGAGGATTCTACCTTTGAGCTCTTTGAAGGCATGGTCAAAATTTTGATTAATAACACTTCGATGAGTGTTTTTAATAGAAGATCCTCACATTCCCACTCACATTTTGGGGTACATGAAGTCCAATCTAGCACACATGACATGGAAATAGTGGCCAATTAGCTGGATCAGGTGGGCTCAATAGAGAAGAAGGTAGATGAAGTGTGGGAGTTTCTCTCTAAATCATCTTCTTCTTCTCAGTCACCTTCACATCACACTTCTTCTTAGTTTCCTACAAGGAGGGAAACTATGAACAATCTATCTGTGACACTACCACCACATTCTGACTATTCATTGCACTATCCTTCTCCACCGGCCAGAGGAACCTTTGTTCCTCCATATTCTGACTTCCTTGCTACTTCTTCTAAAGCTTCGGAGGAGCTCCACGTCCTTCAAAACAACCCATTTTCACATACCTTTAACCCTGGATGGCGTAATCATCCAAACTTCTCGTGGTCAGGAAATTCACAGAGACCAAATTTTCAACAACCTTCTGCACCAGCACTTTAGAACTTGACCAGAGCACCTCCTCCACCACAACCACAACCACAACACAGATATCCACCGCGTTCCTACCAATAGCCCCAACCAAGGCCCACCCAATTCTCTCAATCTGGGCCTACACGAGATGAGCAATTGGACACTATCATGAAAGCACTTGTTGATATGTAGCAACAGAATATTGCTATGCAGCAAAAACAGGACACGACATTAGCTGAGATGAGAGCCCAACTAGCACAATTGACAGATTCCCATCAAACACACTCACTCCCATCTCAAACACAACTTAATCCTAGGAACATACCATCTCGGAGGTATGTTCATCCTAGACCTCCTATGCAAGGTCAAGCACACTTTATCTCACAAACCTTGCACAAACAACCTGATTTTTACCCTGAGCCTAATACTTCCTTTCTTGAACCACAACCACCTCTCTTAATTGATCTTGATTTACAGTCTACATCTCAAGCTAATTTGAATGCCATCACTACTAGGAGTGGTAGAAGCATTGTTGATCCACCATTTCCTACTTCCACATCTCAAGACCTTTTACTACTTCATCTGATTCACAAAATGATCCTGACTCTTCTGAACCTAGAGTTGATCCTCCTACTAGCACTTCTATTCCTTTTCTTGAGGATTTAGAGAAGAAGAGTAAAGGAAAGAAGAAACAATCTGGTGTGGCTCTTGAGGAGGATTTTCTTAAGCTCTTTGAGCAAGTTCACATAAGCATCCCCTTGTTGGATGCCATTCACCACATTCCTCCTTACACTAAGTTTCTTAAAAACCTATGTACACCTAAGCATAAAGAGAGAGTCCAGAAAGGGAGTAGTCCTATTATCCTTTTGGAACAAGTGAGTTCCATCATTTCTAACCTCCCTATTAAGAAGAATGATCCAGGTACTCTACTTTCCTATATGATAAGAACTACCACATTCAATAGAGCCTTACTTGACTTAGATGCTTCCAACAATCTTATCCCAACGTTTCTCATGACTCATTTTGAGGTTGGTAATCTAAAGCCAACCGAGGTGTCTTTGCAATTAGCTGACCGATTAGTTAAGATGCATTGGGGAGTGTTGGAAGATGTTATTGTGCAAGTTAAGGACTTTTATTTTCCTATGGATTTCATTGTCCTTGACATGGAAGTACCTGAGGGTATCCAGAACACACCCATCATACTAGGAAGACCTTTCTTGGAAAAAGCCAAGGCAAACATAGATTGTGAGGAGAGCCTATTAGAGTTGAAATTTGAATATCAAAAGATGAAACTAGATATTTTTCAAGCTGAAAAGGGACCATCTTGTAGATTTATTAAGGAAATATGTTCCTTGGATTCTTTGGATAAGATGTTTGAGGGTATTTTAACTGATTCAATCACTTTAAAACCTCAATTCCCTTTGACTTCTGATTTGACTCTTCCTGAGACACCTACTAGAGAGACTTTGGATTCACCTCCAATTCCTTTAGTGTCTTTAGGATCTTCTGATACCTCCTCTCCTGCTCCTTCCTCTGATCCTACACCTGTTGAGCTTAAACCTCTACCTGATCCACTTAAGTATGTTTTCTTGGGACAAGATTAGATTTATCTTGTGATTATCAACTCTCACTTATCTCTTGATCATGAATCAAGACTCATTTTTGTCCTGAGAGCACATAGACAGGCCATAGGATGGAGCTTAGCTGATCTTACTGGCATTAGTCGTTCTTACTGCACACATAGGATCTTTACTGAAGATGGATATAAACCCACTAGATAGCCTCAGCGTAGATTGAATCCGACCCTTGAGGAGGTGGTTAAAAATGAGATGATTAAGTGGTTAGACATGGGAATTGGCAAGTCATAGAAACTTCATTTCCGATCTTAGCTTGCTAGATCTTGGGTTCTTAGGCCCAACATACAAATGCTCAAATAGGAGTATGAACTTGATTCGTGAAAAGCTGGACCTCGCTTTTGCAACTGGGGAGAGGTGCTTAAACCATCCATCTGCGAGAGTGTTGCATCTAGCATCTATTGGAAGTGATCATGCATCCATTTTAGTGAAGTTACATCGAAAGCAAAAAAAGAGACATTCCTTGGAGATTTGAACAATGGTGGTTGGAAGAGACTTCATGAAAGCAAGTCATTAGACAAGTATGAAAGGAAAAAGCCAAGGATAAATTACTTGTCAATAAGCTTAATGTAGTCAGGTCTGAACTATCGAAATGGGTCTCTAAGGAAATCTTATATTGGAGGGAGCACAAACAAAAAGATGAGGGGAGAATATTGCAAATATAAGAGGTTGCCCAAATGGAGGAGCTAATGCAAGAGGAGAGACCTTTGCAAAAAGAATATGAATATGTGCTTGTAAAGGAGGAAATCTTTTGGTTCCCAAGATTGCATCACAACTGGTTACAACATGAAGGTAGAAATACAAAATTTTATCACTTATATGCAATGAACAAAAAAAAGAAGGATCGTATTATATGGCTCAACATGAAGGATGGCCACTTCATAGGGAAGGAGATAAGGGATTGCTTTATAAGACACTTTCAAAAATTATTTTGCTTTAGTGAGAGTGCTAGTAAAACCCCTTCATTTTCGAGGATGGTGATGTTTTAATAACCAAGACCTCTTATGCTAGTAGTGTACCAGTTGAAGAGGAGATTAAAATTTGCTTATTTAGCCTACGCTCTTCAAATGCCTAGGCCTTAATGGTTTTCAAGCCATTTTCTTTCAGTACAATTGGGAGGATTTATCACATCATAGCTTTGGTGCAGCATCATTCAATACTGGGAGTTTCCCACTTAAGTTGAATTCCATGTTCATTGCACTTGTGCCAAAAAGCAAAAACACGAAGCAACCAAAGGACTTCCTCCCAATTAGCTTAACAAATACCTTGTATAAGATGATTGGAAAATTGATTGCTTACAAGGTTCAAAAAGTGCTCTTCAAGATTGTTTCCTCCAACTAAAGTGCTTCTTGAAGGGTAGAAAAATCTCGGATAACATTATTGTAGCAAAGGAGATCTTACACTCCATGAACACTAGAAAATCCAAAGAGGAAATACATAGCTATTAAGTTGGATTTGGAAAAAGCATTTGATCTCATTGAATGGAGGTTCATCATCGATATACTCTCTCAATTGAAATTTCCCCCTAACCTAATTAAATTTGTCCATTTTTGCATTAGCACCACCAACATGGCAATCTTGTTGAATGGGGCTCCCTCTATTGCAATCTCATCTAATTAAATGAGGTATTAAACAAGGTTGCCCACTCTCACCTTTTCTGATCATACATTGTTTTTATCACATCTTTTGGTCAAGTCTCAAGTTTTAGGTTGTATTAAGGGATACATTGATGATAACGCCATCATTCATCATAACTAACTTGAATTAGTCAGAATCAAGGGATAAATGCTCCTAAATGATCGCTTGAGGACAATAATTTTACTCTAATCTATTTTGAGAAGATAATAAAATAGGGTTAATTCTGCTATTTTAATAGCACATCACGAATGCAATTTAGCCATGGGTCATTCAGGGTTAATTAAAAGTCAATTGAGCATTGAAGACCATGAAGTGGGTCCACACTGACTGAAATAGGATTTCACGCATTTCGAGAACCAAAATAGGACACAAAACCCTAATTATCAACCCCACTTAAATTAAAGAGGTTTTGGTAAATATAAAATCTATCTAAACCTCATAAAATTCATAGAAAAATATTCTAAGAGGTTTGGTACCTTTGATTTGACCATCTGAACTAATTTTGACCTAGAACAGAGTTTCAGACGAGAATTTACCCTGATTTGGGCTTTTCTGCAATTTACCTAGTCAAACATGGTTAAAACTCAAATCCAAGTTCACCATTAGATTCCTTGGGTCCAAATTAGGTTATCACCAAAACTTGGACCAAACCAGAGTCCATCTTAACCTAGTTTGCAATTCAGTTGCTAAAATTTCTGTTTCTCACATTCAAGCCCCTAAGTTTCAAGTGTCTTCCAGTTAGCCCCCTATTTTTGTCATCTTCTTTACACTTTAGTCCCTACCGCCATTACTGTGTGAACACACCTTCAAGCCGAGATTTGAGGGAGGATTTCTCCCTGAAATCAGATCCACATCCTCCAAATTTGGAGGGATGGATCTTGAGAAGATACCTGATCTTTTGAACTGCCTCAGAGACTCCAAATCGGTTCGTAGAGGTCAGACGAGATCAAGGAAATTGAGGAAGTTTTTCTCCCAAAATCGAGGCTCAATCAGACCTCTTCCATGATTTAGAGCTCGGTTCTGAGCACTATTAAAGCTCCTCTTGGTCCCAGCGTATTCCGTACTTTGGTCTAGGCTAAAAATAGGTCATCGACACTTTAGTTTGGTCTAGGCTTCTTCCTCTGACCGACTCCACCATGACTCTAATGAGCTTCATTGATCCCTTCACTTCGACCACTCGATGGCCAAATTGAGTGGCCCACTCTCTCCCTCAACTTCCTCCGCTTCTTGCCGACCGTAGCAAAAGCCTCCTCACCCTTTCTTCCTCATCACCCCTCTCACCAGAGGTCTTCATCTCCTCCACATCCGTCCATCACATCGGCTTAGATTCCCACCTTCTTTGTCCCTTAGTCTAGGTTCCCTTACTCCCTCTCTCTCCCTAGCTTAGAATCCTACCCTTATCTTCTCATTTTGATCCAAACACCTTGCTCCCCCATTGTCTTCTCCTCCTCCACACCAACAAACCACCACCACTTGAACCTTCTTCTCATCCCAGAAGTGAAAAGCCCCAAGGTTATTGGAGCTTTTGACCTCTGGAACCACTGGTCGAACACACCCGCTCCCATCACCACACACAGCCACCGGTCGACCCTCTACACCTCACGAACCATAAAATTAGCACCACCACTACACTCCTAACCTCACAGTGACCCTATTGAACCATCTAATTGGGACATAGCACTTGTACTTTGAGTTTCAAGTCATTGCCAGATCGCTGTCGTTACACTACCTTCGTCCACCGTGCTCCAGCTATCGTCACCACCAATACCACCCTCAGTTGGAGCGGACCACTTCCAGGAGGCTTCTCAAGCTTCCAATTTGAGAAGAAGCAGCAGCTGCAGCTGCAATTACGCAAGGGTCTTCTACAACTTCACGTGCGAAGGAAGCTTCTCTACTGATAGTCCCACATCATATCTAGGAGAGTTGCGAAGATAGTATAAGTTGTTTTGGTGCCAAGGCTTTATCACCTCAACACAGTGGGGGTGAAGTCCCTACCTCACGTGCCCAAGCACTCCTCGCTCACCATCCACTGTCGGTGAGCTTGGACACTGTACATGACCTGATAACCCGTTATTGTGCACACTCGTATACCCGATTAAAGAAAGAGAGAAATTTGAGGAGGTAGAGGGGAGTTTTTACACTGTTGGCCTCAAAATTCGTGTCCACACATGCCCAACACTTAGGCATTTCGAGAGGTTGATTCTCTATGCTTGGTGCCCTTGTGCTTGTGTTGTGCTTGGGTGTTTAAGGCATCTGGCCCTTGTGCTGACATCTGATTAGAAGTACTATGGACTTATTGAGATATTATCTGACGTGGCTATTTGAGAATAAGTGGTTCAAAATACTATTGAGAAATTGATTTAATTTGATACATTAGGATATGTGCTTAAATGTGGGAATTAATTGGTAATTCAAATCACCATTTTTAGGGCTTTATTATTCTTTTTATCCCATTGTTATCTAAGATAAATTTACTATTATTGAACATCATTTTAAGTATATTTTTATTGTTCGTTGAATATCTTGTTGAGATTGATTACTGTGCTTAATTATTTATTGCGATTAGTATGTGAATTTCACATTTACTCCATGTGAACGACCTCAAACTCATAAATTTAAATGTTATATCAATTTTCGTGACTATACTACGACACAATCTTTTAAGCTCGACGAAAGTGCGTTCAACATACATGCTCTCCAATCATGCATCTCCCATTACTCAAGGAGAAATGACTTCGATTATTGATTATAGTTTTACATCTCAATTATCACCCAAGCTGTAGAAATTGAGCGGCAATGCATTTCTATGCTACGATGAGATAAATATCATAGTAGATAAGGACACTGCTAGTCAATAACAACACTCTCAACCAAGATGTGTAAAGCACTAGTATGCATATGAAAAATTTTTGGAGGGCTTTTGATGAGGAGAGGAGGCACTACTTTGTCAAAGGTTGGCATAGTATGGCATTACCTAAAGACATGGGGGGACTAGGATTCAAAGATACGATATCTTTTAATCAAGCTATGCTCTTGAAGTAATTATAGAGGCTTGTGAAAGGGGAGGGTTCTATTGTCTCTTGTCATATGAAGGCTAAATATTTCTCAGATGGAGGCTTTTGGGATGTGCAAATGAGATCTTGCCCTTCTAGTTTTTGGTCTGAACTTTAGAAGTTGAGGGATAAATTTTTTCAGAATATATTATGGCTAGTTGGCAATAGGAAAGTGATCAACATATTGAGGGACGTTCGGCTAAGGAATATAAAGCGGTTTGTACAACCCCTTTTCTTTTCTCATCAAACCCTAACATATGTTGAGCAACTAATTAAGGATAGGAATGGAAGAAGGAACTCATAGGTCAATTTTTCCTAGAAGAATTAAGGGAGCAAATACTGATGATTAGACCAAATAAAACAAAGGAAGATGAGTTAAGATGTAAGACTCATAACAAAGGAGTATTTACCATCAAAATGATGTATAGAAGTCTAATGGAAGGGAAGCAAACTTGCTCTGAAAAGCAACTAAAGTATTTGAATCAAATTTGGAAGAGCAAAGAGTTAGGCCCATGATCGCGAGTGAAAATGTTTATGTGGAGATTGATTAACAGTTGCCTTCCATTAGAAGTTGTTCTAGCATGGACGATCCCTGAATACCCTGTTAGATGACCCATTTGTTCATCAGATGTGCAGTTTGATCAACACCTATTCTTACATTGCATTGTTGCTAGAGTATTGTGGTTTGCAATGGGAATAAGAGTGCATCTCTTAACTATGGACCTGCTACATTTTGTTTTTCAGGAGTTGTGGATGTTAGACAAGGTTTTTCGACTCTAAAAAACTTGTGAGCCACCGATCTATATTTATAGATGTGATTACATCTTAGTTACAACCAAATGAGAGATTATTGGAATGGAGCAAATTTGACTTGGTTGTTAGATGTATCTTGAGATTATAAGGGATAATGTTGATTTGTTACAAAAGATAAACATAAAAGAAATATTTGAAACCTTTTTGTTACATCTAATATCCCCCCTCAATTGGCGGATCTACGTGATGCTTGATTGTTGAATGCCTAGCTTGAGGTTAACTGAAGTAAAAAGCTTGTTGGGAAGAGAATTGATTATAATATCAGCTAGTTGGTTTCTGGTTGAGATGAACATTACTTGTAGAAGGCCTTGTGTTGTTCACGTACGAAATGATAGTCGACTTCAATGTGCTTGGTGCAAGCATCGAAGATTAAATTTACAGATAAGTATGTCGCACCAATATTGTTGCACTAAAGAACAAGAGGTAAGGTGGTGGTAACATGTAACTCCTTTAATAGTGACTTGAGCCATATTAGTTCTACAATAGCATTAGCAAGTGATTTATATGTATTCTGATTCAATCGAAGATTGTGAAATTGTTTGCTGCTTCCTAGAAGGCCAAGTTATGAGATTATTGCCCATGAAAATTAGGTGTCCTATTAATGAGCAATGATCATCCGTACATCCACCCCATCCAACATTAGAATATTCCTGAAGTGTGAAAGAAGGGTGTACACAAATGTAAAGGCCATGCATGATAGTCCCCTTGAGGCATCATAAAATACGTTTGATGCGTTCCCAATGTGCAGTAGAGGAGTTGCTCATAAATTGACATGCCTTGTTGACTACAAAGGATATATCTGACTAAGTGAGTAACAAATGCTAAAGTGTGTTGATAGGTTGTTGATAGATGGTAGGGTCCTTAAAAGGCACTCCAACAGATGTTAATGTAGAAGTGGTAGCCATAGGCATTTAAATTGGTTTGTAATCTAACATATTTGTCTTCTGCAAAAGGTCTAGAATATATTTCCTTTGAGAAAGAAGGAGACCATTGCTACACTTTTGGACTTTAATGCCAAGGAACCAGTGAAAAAGACCCAGATCAGAAATGTGAACTCCGTTGTAAGGGTCTGGATAGGCCAGGATACTTAGGTGGTGCAACTTCTAGTGATTAATATATTATTAACATAAACCAGTATGATGGTAACACCATTATCCTCCATATCTAGCTCAAATTGGCTAATTTCTTAGTATAAATTCACCTAATTAAACTATTAAAAGATATAATTCAACTATGATTGAATCAAGAGGAATGACATCAAAATTGGTTAATTATGTTATTTTAATAGGAAAATATAACTACAAATTAACTAAGAGTTAAACCTATACTTAATTGAAGGTCAATTAAGTTGAAAATTCTAATAACTTACATGAACCGACTTAGGGTCACTATGAGAAATTAATGCTAATTCACATTTAAAAATCCTAATCTCAACCTCAATTTAATTCAAGAGGTTCTAATTAAAATAAATGTAATCTAAACCTTCTAAAAATAATTGAAAAGTACTCCCTAAGGTTTAGAATGATCAATTTAACAAAATGAACCCAATTTGACTTAAGTCAAAGACCAAGGTTAACAATTAATACATTTTGAGTTAAAATGTACATTAACCAAAAAAATTTATCAAAACTCAAAATTGAAGTCACCATTAGATTTCTTGGGTCTCAATTAGGTTACACAAAAAAGTTGAGACTATTTGGACTACATCTTAACCTACTTTGCATAATGGTCCTTAACTTTTGAATTTCTTTCATTTTGATCCAAACTTCTTTCATTATGGTTCCTGGCTGATGTCATGATGATGTCAGTCATCTTCAACCTTTAGCAAACTCGACTGCTCCTCCTTTAAGCTTCACATGAACTTTGGAGGTCGAAAGCTCCCAAATCACATGACTAAATCTCACCAAATTTCGTGGGATTAATCCTCATTCAATCCCACACTTGTTGACACTAATTCCAACTCGAGATTCCATCTTTTGAGTTTCTGATTTGCGGACAAAATCTTGGTGAGATCAAGTGCAAACCACCCAAATTGAGGTTGCAAATTTCACCTCAATTGTGAAGGCTGGCCTTTTATATAATCTCGTCATGCTCCATTGATGCAGGGTGTGCAAAGAATTGGTGTGTTCATCTCCTTCCTCAAACCACCATTAACGTGCACCTCGGAGCTTCCTCAACACAACTCATTGCCCTTTGCCATATACAATAGGCATAGGGTTTCTCTTCCCCGTTGTCCCACGGAGCTTCACGCAAAACTTTGCGACCTACTTCCCCTTCCTCAGCTCTGATTTCTTCATCGCCATCCTCCTCATCTCTCCAGGTATCTTCGCCATTGACGTTCGTCGGAAGCGTTTGGGTAAAAATCGTTTGTTGTAGCGCATTTTACGACATCAATTTTACTTAGAAAAATAATCTAATGTGAGTTCGAGTGTTGAACACAGGGAGAAAAAATATTGAATCCACTAAACACTTTCGTGTCACAAAAATATCGCTTTTGATTCGCTTGCAAAAGGAGAGAACGAAAAAGAGTGATAGAGAGAAGGGGGAGAAAGAGAGGGGGGAATAAGGTTAGAGAATCATAATGCGAATAATATATCAAAGATGTATTCTATTAATTATCAAATGTTATGATGAACAAAATATAGATGAATGCTTCAAATGAAAAACATGTACTACACTATCACATAAAATCAAACTAAGACAAGGAAGAAGACGACGTCAAGGCAGCCACAACGGTGGAGTAGCTTCCATCGGTGGCTCGGTGACTTCAAGACCTTTCTTGGAGCTCTAGAAGGTGGTGGTATCTCTTGGGTGGATGATTCACTAAATTGGAGGCGGGTTGGCCCTTTTATAATGGAGGGAGAAGGCCAAAAATCATCCTCGGGTCAACAGTGAGCTGCAAGCATCACGGAAGACCTGCCGCATGCGTCTCCCTTGCCCCCACACCTTCAATGCTCCAACTACTCCGCACTACTCACACTCCTTGTCATGCATGCATGCGCTGGCGCATGCTAGTCCGCTCCCCATGCACGCTACTATGCAAGCGCGCACATGCCCACACGCGCTACTCTGTATGCATGTGCACGCTACCACTCGCACTGCTTCGCTGCTACCCAAGTGACCAATTGTGGGGCAGCGGGTTTCAAACCTGTGCCCTCTCTTTGAGAGGGCGCCTTCACGACCGATTAGCCAAGGCAACTCTTTTGTCACAAAGAAGACCTATGGGCGTGCGGTGGAGACGATCTCTCAACCCTTGGATCAAGATCCAACGGCTGAGAGTGGTTGATGCCTTGATGAAGAGTGGGTGTTGGTCGGTGTTGGGTGGCCTAGATGGCGCCACGTGGCACCATCTAGGCTGTCCATCTTCTTTCTGTTGTAGGAGATGCCACGGTGCTCTAATCGCAATGATTCCCACGTTTTCGGACTGCGATCATCACTCTGAATCCATCCGTATGGTCATATTTTTCATTTGAGGCCCGTAAGGATGTCGCATTGCCCCCTGGCCGTTGATCTTTCTCGAGCTTGTTGTAGGAGCTACGGAGGCCGAATCGAAGTGATTTCGAGTTTGTCAGACTCCGTTTGTCGATCTGGATCCATCTGTATGGTCCGATTGCTCATCTGAGACTTATTTCAAAATAGACTTTTGCATACGGTCATTAAACATTCATTCTAAGCAATTAAAATGTAAAGATCATGCAATATGCATGCAATGCTCCCAAGCCCATTATAATATGTCATTATCTCATAAGTATCCCTGAAATTGACTCTAATTGATAATATTAACACTGAACATTGTAGAGTCATCATACCCCCATGTCCACCCCTTGCTAGTCCCTAGCAAGGTTTGATCTAAATGCCATTTACAACTAAAATTAGGAGTTGATCACTTAGGTAGAAGTTGCTTGTCAACAGGAGGAAATTCCTACTAAGAACCTAACTCGCTAAGACTGAACAGTGCCTGGGTTGCCTACCAAAATGCTGACTGCCCGAGTCCTCGCCTTATTCTATATAGAAGCAAATACATATTTTTTTTCTTTTTCATCTTTTCTAACTTTTTGGATTTTTGGCGTTGAGGATTTCAGGGTAACTTTTTACGGCTACCCAATCCACCCAAGACCCGAAAAGGATTCTTAGTACTAAGCATCTTATTGTAGTAGTGATAGACTCACTCAATGGCAATTAAAACGGACTTCAGATTTCTATACCCCTAGGTGACCTAAAAGAAGAAAAAAATGTTGCCTAAAGGTGTATATATCTGACCGGTAGCTGTCTCCCTACTTTTTATTTTTGTGGGGTCAACACAAAGGCGAACCCAGTATATATCTCCCTAGATTATACCACTTCCCTGCTTCTTCCTTAAGTGTTTTGGAATTCTTATGCATTTTTTGAGTTGGGATCTGGACAACCAACCAATGGGTTGTTACCCATGACAACTTGCCAACCATACTCATAAGGTGAAGTGTGGCTTATTTCTTATTTTTTTTCTCCTATTCTATTTTCTTTTTTGTTTTTTTTTTAAGTAGGTGGCTTTCCTGATCTAAGATTTACCTAAAGGTAGTACTGAAAGAAAATGGTCTTGTGGTTGGGCTCTAGACGACCTGCCAATGGGTCATTACCCACGATAAATTAGCAGCCATACCAACCTAAAAGGTTCATTAGCCACCCAATTTCCGTTAGAACTACCAATGAGTGAGTCAGTGCAAAACGTGTGTGGATGCTTAGACTAAAAATCCCCCCAAATCAGAGGGTGGGTTGATAAGTCGTATACTTATCACCCTACTTTATTGACCAAATTAATATACATTAAGATGGCGAGGACTCGAGACCAAGTCCACATTTTAGTGGACACCCAGACTGATTAAGTCCGAAGACTTGAAGGATCTTAGCGATTAGGTCCCTAACGTATCATTTCCTAAAGTCGACAAACTTCTAATACCTAAGTTTTCTTTTCCTAATTTTATTATTTTTTTGTGAACAGAAATAAAATTAGTTCAAGCTGGCAATTTTGTACTCAGATCCTACGAATTACCACCCCCCCATGCCTAAATTGGACAATGTCCTCATTGGAAAAAATAAATGTATGCAAGGGAATAGGGAAAGAAATCACCTGAGTTGTAATTGTGAATCCAGTCAGCTTGAAACCTCTGGGTTGCCTCCCAGGAAGTGCTAAGTTTTGTGCCTCCAGCTGGGCATGATGCACAAACAAGACTAGTCTGGGTCAAGGAGATGAAAACAAAATCAGCCAGACCTAGGGTTTGAAGTCCGCATATGCGAACTAGGTTGTGGTGGAGTCCCATCCCTAAGGGATGGGAACTCAGCAACTGATGTAACATGCATGCCTATGTTTGTTCCTCTCTTAGTCTGCGGGCATGCAGAGAAGTTGATTTGGATGAGCACAACCTGAATCTAAAATGTCGAACACTAAAGACGTAGGTTTTGTAATCATCCTGTGTCCCTTTAAAGTTGTAATCCCCCGAGGTATATCAATTCCAGTGCATTCGGGTTGTGGGATTTCAATTCTGATAGGGCATGTAACCAAATCAAGAGTATCACAATGAGCCCTAAAATCAAGCATGTGGTCTCTCCCCAAATAAAAATCCATCCCTTCTTCAACTAGAATTTCATTGCTTATTCCCTCCCATTCCGTGACCCCAAGAATATTTTCTTCAACCTCTTTCATATCAAACTCAATTTTCAAGGTTGCATTAGAGGTAGGGCTAATCTCACCCTCTAGCTCAGATTCTTTCCCTTGGCCCTCCTCTAAACTTGTGATGAGGGTTACAAATGATTCAAAATCGATTAGTTTGAAATTGTAATCCCACTCCCCATATTCAATTTTGGATGTCTCTTCCACCAAATCACTTTCCTTGGTAAGATTAGATTTGGATTCAAAGACATCATCCCCCAAATTCTTAGCTTCCTCTTGATTTTTTCCCTCAACCTTCCCCAAGGAATCCTTAATGACATTTTCTAATGAGTTGTCCAACAATGGAGGTGTATCAATGGTGGACTGAACCAATTTTGGGCAACTAGGTGTAGTCCAATTGATCATTACGGGGCCTAGCTTCCTGGATTCAGTAAGAGAGGTTGTTTTCAACAGTCTTTCTTGGCCCTCTTCCTCCAGTTGTTGGAACATATCCATCATGTCTTGTTGCCATTTAATCAATTCTTGATTCTGTCTTTGTAACTCCAACTGAAAGCTATCAAGAACTGATTGGGTGTCATTAGGTTTCCCTTGGATTTGCTCCTTAGTATTTGAATCAGAGTTGGGAGGGTATGGTTAAGAATGTGTGTTATAGTTCGTACTGGGGTTTAAGTTCTTGGGTGGGTCCTCTATTCTATCATTTTCAAGGTCTAATTCTTCAAGAGGAACCATTTTCTGTTTAGCGCTACTCCAAAATAATTGAGGTTCCAAGTCCTCCTCCCAGTCAGATTCATCAATAGGGGTCCAAAACAAAGTTTGATCATTCTTGATTTGCCTAAGTTTATGATCATCCTTTGATTTCCACTTTTCTGGAATTCCTTCCCATTCATAGGTCAAGTAGGAGAGATCCTTGAATTCGGAAGACCTATCTTGGTTAAGGTCCTGGGAAGGGTAGGGGCCTTGGTGTTCTCCTAGAGTGTAGGTCTTATCAGAATGATTAGTGGGTGGGTAGGACCTAATAGAAGAATCATCATAAGGAGAATCAAGATAAGGATCCCCAAGGTTTGGATCATAACCCTGGGTGGTTGGGTTGGATGTATCCCAAGAGGAAGTTGGTGTGGGTTGAGTAAAATTGGGATAGGAAGGGTCTTCTAGATACTTGGGTCCTGGATTATATCCCCAACTAGGCGATTGGTTGTTTGTTTAACACGGAAAAATCGAGTTTAAAATAAAGGGTTGTAATGTAGTCAAAATCGCTTTGAAAACAAATAGATTTTTATTACTCAAATAAGATTCTAAGGTCGAACACATGGAGTAAGATGGAATTTAGAAATCAAGATCACAATTCAAACTACAAGAATTTGCAATAATATCAGTATCAATGTGCAAAAAGATGGGAGTAAAATGGTAGTTTAAATCACCATATACTCCTTACAATAATAGCTAAGGAACTCAATATATATGTATGAAACGAAAGCTAATTCTATCATCTGATTTGGAAATCAGATGACTTAAAGTCTGATGTTCTTCTTCTTCTTTTCTTCTTTCTTTCTCTGGTTCTTCCTTTCTTCTACAGCTTCTTCTCTTTCTCAACTACGACTTTCTTCCTTCTTCTTCTTCTTCTTCTCTATCTCTTCCTTCTTCTTCTATTCTTCTCAGGCCTTCACATCTTCTTTTCTTCTTCATTCTCTAGCTTTCCTCTTTTGAATCCAGCTAAGTGTCAGCCGAACTTCCCTATAGCAAAACCCTCCCCCTACCCGCGCAACTCTCCTCTCTCTTTCTCTCTTAGGATCCGCTCTCCTAGAGCCACTGGTAATCGGGTTGTCTAATTTAGGTGCGTACCTGGGTCCAGGCTCACCAGCGTGCGGTGGTGAGCAAGGAGTGCAGGTTGGGTTATCGGGTCGAACCAGGTCCACGGGTACATGTCGCGGACGAGGCCGGGTGAGTAGGTGAGAGGGACCTCACCCCGTGAACTGAGGCGAACAGCTACCAGCATAAATTCAATTTATGCGGGCGCACGGCTTCAATACTTTCTGATGTGAGACTATCTACACCCCCCTCCTTCGCGTATCTGCAACAGGGGGTCTCCCTTCAATTGCCTCAACTTGCGAGGCCCGTGTCTTCAATTGAGGGCCTGGACTTGTGCACGAGACGCTTCTGCACGACCTGGGGCTGTAACCTGGGACCGAAGCACCTGGAACGAGCTTCAAGCAAGCTTGAAGCTTGCTTATCAATGGCGGACAGGGTGAGTTCTTGAAATCCACAAAACGGCCTTACGGCCACGTCAAAATGCTCAGGGAGGGTCGTCGGAGCATGGCGAACGTGATGGGGGTGTTTGTGTGGCGTTTGGATGTCAGTGAGTGCGTGGCGAGGTCAAACTGTGTGTGTTCGGGGGTGCGTGTGAGTGAGTGGAGAGGTGAATAAAAAGAGGGGAAATGAGCGGAGAGGTGAGACGGTGGTCGTGGGCTTGTCGGCGAGGGATTTGGTGGTCTGAGGTAGGATGGTCTCACCGGAGGGGATGGTCGGAGATGGAAGGGATGAAGGTGTTTAGTATTGTCGGTGGTCGAAATAAGATGTGGTAGGTCTGGAAATAAAATAAAGGGGATAGGGGACTTAGCTAGGAGGTTGATGGACGAAGTGGGGCAGAGATGGCATCAGATGTGATGTTTCCAACATCGGAGATGAAGGCGGCTCCAGTGAGGTAGAAACGGCGAGGGTGAAGGAGGAAAGGGCGTCTACTGGTACAGCGAGATGTGGATTGAAGCGAGGAAGAGGAATGCACCACCGGTATTGTAGAAGGATGATGAGGAGGGGAAGAGGGGATCGCCAGACGTTGAGGAGCCTTTGATCGTGAAAGAGAGGAATTTGTGGGAGTTCTTAGCCGATTTCGAGCGTGAGGAGATCAATGAGCTCTGAGGGTCCTTATAAAGGGCTTTAGGGGGCTGTTAGAGCTTGGGAAGCAAGATTCCCAAGCTTGGAAGGTCACTAGATTTGGGAGTTTTATGAGACTTAAATCTCTTATGCGTTCGCATGAGAGATTGGGAAAAATTTAGAGCACATGGATGGGTTCAGATTGAAAATTTCTCAACGAATCTCCCTTCCAATTTTGGAAGGGATTCTCTAAGAAATCAAGGAGAAATCTCCAGTCAAAGATTGTTGGAATAGGTTTTCTCCGCAATAATGGCAGAGGGACCTAATTATGAAGATGACGAGGAAGTACAAGGGTTTTTGAAAGTTGGGGGTATAAATGTAATCAGACAGGACCATTTTGCAAACTACGTCAAGACAAGCTCATCTTGGGTCCAAATTTTGGCATAAACCTAATTTGGACCTAAGGAATCCAATGGTGAAGTTGGATTTTGGTTTTGATTATGTTTGACTGGGTAATTTATGCAAAAACCTAAATTAGGGCAAATATCTGTCTGAGACTCCATTTTGGGTCAAGATGGATTCTGATGATCAAATTGAAGGTACTAAACCCTAGAGAATATTTTTATATGATTTTTAGAGGGTTTATGTGAATTTTATCCTGACCAAAACCTTGGTTAATTAAGCGAGTCTTTTCTTTTAAGGTTTCAAAAGTCATATAATTCTTAAAACATACGCAAACCATTTTCTGTCTGATCTAACCCATTTGTTATCCTATTAAGACCATTTAACCTTTATTCAGCCCTTGAGAAAACCCATGGTTTTACTACATTCATGATGTGCTGGTAAAATTATAATTTTACCCCTAGTTTATTATGACCTTCAGTTGGTTATGTAGGAGCATTTACTGACTTAATTGGATCAAAAAGAGCTAGTTAGGGCTCATGATGGTGTTCCCATCATACCCCCATGCCTAGCTTTTGCTAGTCCTTTAGCAAAATTTCAAGGTATTAACTTTGATTCTAGACCATAAAATCTTTTGATGCTTACAAACTTTGCTGTGTGCTTCCTTTTATAGATTAGTTTAGAATGCCGATAGTAGGCCTAGAGGTACTGATAACACAGTTTTCACTTTTGAATAATGTGATTAAGATGATTTGTCATTTTAGGATTAAAGTGGTGGAAAATCGCTTAACAAAATAATTAAAATTAAAATTAAACCACTTACAGGAGAGTGGGTCGTGTCCACAGGGAGGAAATGACTTATTTAAACTCGCAATTAGGTAGAAATCAAGTTCGCTGAAATATTCATCAAATCAAACAACGCCTATGTAGCTCTGAATGTAAACCTTAAATTTATGGAGAAGTCAAGGGGTGTTAATGTAATTTTTACGTAAGAAAATTATCCATGTGCAAGGGTATGTCATGTACTTTTCACTTGCATGCATACTAAAATGTAATTCAAAATTAAATACAATGCACATAGAGATGAATAATAATGCTTAACAATTCTCTAGAAGCATAAGCATGAAGGCATAAATTCACCATAATTTAATTAATCAAATAAATCAAGAAAATGAATGTGGCAATGGTAATTTTTGTAAATAGAAATGCAAGTAGAAACAGAGGATTATACCTCTCTCCTCCTTGCACATGGGAGAGAGGCTCATTCGAGGAGCTACTCCTACAAGGGGTCGATCGAAGCGAGGCCTTCGCAGCAGTGGTGGCGACGTGTCATGAGATGGCTTGGGTCAGCTGGATGGAGGAGAGAAGCGGCAGCGGCGGTGGCAGTAGCCGCTGCTGCTTGCGCTTCCTAGAGGGAGTGCGGAGGCGACGCGCGGGCACTATAGGCGCTGAAGGTGAGGGCGTGTGGAGGTGCTGGCGCGTAGAGGTGTTGTGCACGCAGAGGGGAGCGGAGGCGACGCGCGCTGAAGGGGTGGGCGCTGCAGACCACGCGGGCGCGTGCGGGCTCTGGTGGCCGCACGGTTGCATGTGCTGTAAGTGCTGAGGGGGCACTGGAGGCGCTGGCACGAGGGCGTGCAGGTGATGTACGCGTGGAGGAGAAGGCATGCCTGCTACTGTACATGCTGTGGTGTGCGTGAGCAGAAGGAGGTGTGGGGGTTGGTTGCAGCGTGCGTGCGGGTGGTACGCTAGAGGCGATGGTGCAGCGTGGAGGCTGCTGCTGCGGGTGATGTGCACAGGTTGTGCGGGAAGGGCGACGAGTGGAGCAACGGCCTAGACGGTTGCGCGCGGAGGGGAGTTGGATGTGGCTGCTGCTTCGCATGGGGATGGCATGGTTTTTGGGTTCTTTTTGGTGGAGTGGAGGAAAAACAAAGAATGGGGAAGAAGATGGGGGTATGATAACACTGCATAAGGGGGTGATAAGTATGTTGAATATGGC
Source organism: Thalassia testudinum (assembly GCA_037157565.1). Classification (NCBI taxonomy): domain Eukaryota; kingdom Viridiplantae; phylum Streptophyta; class Magnoliopsida; order Alismatales; family Hydrocharitaceae; genus Thalassia; species Thalassia testudinum. The sequence continues at coordinate 149,204,566 of JAZHRO010000025.1, read as the reverse complement.
CCATCTTAAGAATAAAAGGCATAACATAAGTAGAATGGGAGCATTGCATGTATCATGTACCAAGATTGCTTATAAAACTGTATTAATGGCCATTTGTGTAAGCATTTTTCAAAGTAGGCCTCAGATGAGCAATCAGACCACACGGATGGATTTAGAACGACGAACGGAGTCCAACGGACTCAAGATCGGTTAAATCCGACATCCGAAGCTCCTATAATGGGCCCAAGTAGTTCTGACCGTTGATCTGGAGATCAACGGCCCATATTGCACCACGTCAGCCCCGCCCCACCACGCGTCGTGCCCTCATCCAGCCGAGATCAAATCTCGGCCGTTTGATCGAAGATCAACGGCCGAGACTCGGACGCCCGCCCGCGGTCGCCACGATAAAGCGCGGGCGTGGCGCAACGGTTAACGCGCATGCCCGCACGCACGTGACGCGGGTTCGAGCCATGCAGAGTCGAAATTGAAGACGGGGGACGCACGCGGAGAAATTGGGCTGCCCGATCAGCAGCGGGCGGCCGAGATCTAGCCACGCGGCGCAACCACAGCTCACGGGCGTCCACGTGCGCGCGCACGCCGGGCGATGACGCCCGCGCACACGCGTGCCCGAGGCACGATCCCAGCACAGCCGAGGAGGATTCTCAGCTGTCCGATCTTCGATCGAATGGCTCTCGTTCAACAGCCGCGAATCACGCGAGGAGAAGAAACGAGGCGAGCGGCTGACCAGCGGCTGGAGGGCTTCACCGACGCTTTTGGGAGTGGTTTTAGCAACGCTCTGGACTTCGCAAAAGCCCCTTCTTCTTTTAGGAATCCCTTAACCCTATTTGAACCCCCTCCAACCACTCATTCAAGGCATTCACTCCCCTTGCAACTACTCCACCCCTTTCTTAGCTAGCTTTAGGCCCTCTTGTAATCGCTAGAGACGACGAGCCGCCGACGGAGCCTCCTCCACCGCCGTGGCTGCCTCGTCACTCCACTCTCCCTCTCTCTCTCTCTTTTTAAGCCTTCCATTACTTTTGTTTGAAGCATGTATTTAATGTTGTAAGCTATGAACTACAAGTGCATGATTAATGAAGTTATTTTCCGTTCAATTGTCATTTTAATTTTTGTTTTAGTTGCATGATCAAACAAAGAACTTTCTAACCCTAAACCCTCTCTCTCTATCTCTCTCTCGCTTTTCAAAACTGCATCTTTCGCAAGCAAAACTCCACACTTTCCGTGACAACAAGTGATAAGAAAAAATCCGATTTTCACGCCTCCCTGAGACCGACACTCGGACTCACCTCCGTTTACTTTTTTTAAAACCGACATTACAAGTGCGACTATAACACACTTCTTAACACACACGCACAACGACACGTCACGTTCGCATGAGAGATTGGGAAAGATTCAGAGCACATGGACGGGTTCAGATTGAAAATTTCTCAACGAATCTCCCTTCCAATTTTGGAAGGGATTCGCTAAGAAATCAAGGAGAAATCTCCTGTCAAAGATTGTTGGAATAGGTTTTCTCCGCAAAAATGGAAGAGGGACCAAATTGTGAAGATGACGAGGAAGTTACGGGGCTGAATGCAAGGGTTTTTGAAAGTTGGGGTTATAAATGTAATCAGACAGGACCATTTTGCAAACTACATCAAGACAAGCTCATCTTGGGTCCAAATTTTGGTATAATCCTAATTTGGACCTAAGGAATCCAATGGTGAAGTTGGATTTTGGTGTTGATTACGTTTGACTAGGTAATTTATGCAAAAACCTAAATTAGGGCAAATATCTATCTGAGACTCCATTTTGGGTCAAGATGGATTCTGATGGTCAAATTGAAGGTACTAAACCCTAGAGAATATTTTTATATGACTTTTAGAGGATATTTACCTGACCATAACCTTGGCTAATTAAGTGGGTCTTTTTTTTTAAGGTTTCAAAAGTCATATAATTCTCAAAACATACGCAAACCCTTTTCTATCTGATCTAACCCACTTGTTATCTTATTAAGACCATTTGACCTTTATTCAGCCCTTGAGAAAACCCATGGTTTTACTACATTCATGATGTGCTGATAAAATTACAATTTTACCCCTAGTTTCTTGTTTTTCCCTTAGAATGCTTGTGTAATTAATTATGACCTTCGGTTGGTTATGTAGGAGCATTTACTGACTTAATTAGATCAAAAAGAGCTAGTTAGGGCTCATGATGGTGTTCCCATCATTGTCCCAAGTAAACTATGGATACAGTCTACTTGGTTTGGAATAAAAATCATGTTGGGGATAGTTTGGGAAGGGAGGATAGGCATTGAAATCCATGGTTTGGAAGAAGTAGAGGGATGAGAAAATTAAGTGTGCACAATTGGGTGCAAGGACCCAATGCCAAAACAAGTGTTCTTTAGCAAGCAAGATTGAGATGTGTGATTTTAGGGTTTGAATCTTACTTTAATGACTTTTAAAATTTCACTTGTTTACACATTCAAACAAGGCACAAATGTATAGTCATACGGTTGATGAAAATTGATTTCCTTTAAGGCCTTTTGTGTGGCTATAAAGTTAAAAACTTCCTAGTGTGGAAGATCCTAAGGTGTGTAGCTTCTACTCAATGAATCTTTTTTTTTTTTTTTGAGATTTTGTTTAGAAGAGTCTAATCAAAACAAGCAATAACCCTATCCTGAAATCAAATGATCTTTTCAAAAAAATTAATTTTAGAATCTTTTTAAGGATGATAGACCACCCAAATTCACATTTTTTGAAGAGGGGGTCAATCTGTCCAGAACTTCTAGATCAGTGCACAAGTTTAAGATTTTGATCAGAACAAACACTAATCAATTTCAAATGCAAAAATGATCTCCAGAAGAAGTGTAGAGAATTTCAAGATCTTTTCATAAATATAAATCTCTCACAAATCTGAGCTGTGTGGAGTTCGCAGCAGTAAGAACACCCTAAGGATCTCCAGAACATAGGACAACCTTGTGCACACCCAGTAGCAAATTTATCACGGCCAAACCACAAGGAGTTTGGCTCTGAAATTGGAAGGGGAGCTCACCTATTGAAAGGGGTACCTCTAAGATTTTTTCAAAATTTTTAGAGGTGTGGATCCTCTAATTGTGCCCTCAACTTGAGTCCAAAAAATGATTTTTTTTCGAAGTTAACTAGTTGAAGACCTAGTGGTGGTGTTTTTCTTCGACAAACAAAAGAGAGTTTTTTTATAACACCACCATTTCTTGGTCTGCTTGGCTCGTTTCGATTGCATTATGAAATAGTAGCGTCGTAGTATAGTGATCAAAATGAATCAACCATTTAAATTTATAATACTCGAATAAAACGAAATTCGAGGTCGTCTCTGGGAGTAGTTATCCGCACAAATTATCACTATTAGAAAGGTAATATATGCTGAGTAAATAAAGTGCTTCTTTATATATAGATAAAAAAATAGAGCAAAAGTGATGGTTTAAACCACCAAGTTCAACACAACTATCAATTATCAACGTTTATAACTCAAGTCAACACTTTACCCTCAAACGACGGAGAACAGGCACAAATGCCTTAAGTCATGAGGGCAAGGGTGTAGTGGTACCGTTCCACGCTGCAAAACCATCCCTTGCCCCATGCTCTCTCTCTTTTTCTTTCCCTTCTCATCCTCAATGTCCAATCAGATGCTCAAGTAGTCGGGTATCAGGGATCCGCGTACCCGAGACCAGGGCTACCAGCGTGGGTAGTAGCCGAGATGTCAGCTTAGGCGGGTTATCGGACTAGGCCTACGTGAAGCAATGTCACGGGCGAGGCGCGTGGGGTGTGCAGGGACCTCACCACCGGTGTTGCTTGAGGCGAACACCTAAGATGACAAAATCAATTCATTCGCTATCACTGCTGTCGCCACTTTCGATGTGGGATTACAAGTTCCTGCTGTCTTCGCATGTAGTACAGCAGCAGGTGGCTCTGATTGAGGTCAGGGAAGCGGTCGATGCTCCCAATTAACCTACTGTGTGTGATGCTGAGAGGGTTCTGCAGCACCTGGGACCGAAACCTGGAGCAATCGTCTGAAGAATGAGCTTCAAGTGAGTTCGAAGCTTCAGCAGTAATGGCAGAATAACTCCTGTACCTGAAAACAAGAATAAGGCCTCTCGGCCACGTTAGAGTAGTTCAGAACCTTCGCCTGATCATGATGAACGTGTGGGTGGTGGTCTGGTGGCATGATAGTGCATGAGGTGGCCAGACGGTGAAGGATTTGGGCGGCGAACGGTGGGTTGGTCGACAGGTTACTAGGGTGGTCGAGCAGCCCAATAGAGTTAGGGCTTTGGTCGTAGGCGCACGGTGGAAGTTGTGGGCTTGTCGGCGAGGGGGATGGAGATGTGTAGCGGACGGAAACCCTCGCCGGAGTGGTTGCCAGAGGTGGAGACGAAGGTAGCTCCAACGGGTACCTGTGCACAGCAAAATGAACCTTTGGGTCCTAGATCAGTCCAAGAGCTTCAGGGAAGATCTCAAAAGATTTTCCCTATTTCTATGTGTTGTGCGAAGGGGCTTGGTGATGTGGCGAAGACACTCGCTAGGGCCCTTAAAGATGATGGTCGGTGATGGCTCAAACAGGGTTGGAATTTAAAATTGAAGAGATGAGATGGTAGAGGGAAGAAAGGGGAATGAAAACCCTAACCTAATTTGGAGAAAGGAGAGGTGGTGATCGATGTCTGTGGCAGGCTACCGGTGAAGAATTGGAGAAGGAATTGAGGCCGATGAAGGAGGTAGAGAGCCGACTGCTGGGCTGAGAAGCTCGGTGAGAGGCAGCGGAGCAAAGGGGCGAAGAAGACCTTAAGGTCTAGCAATGGCGGTGAATGGAGGAAGAAAAGAAGGCAGCAGCTGTGCTCAGATTCCATACGACTCGACTCGGAGGAGCATCGTGAGGCTTTATAGAGCCTCAACTGTGTGTGAATTCGTTGTAGAAGGTAGCGAGAAGATCTCCAACAACTCATTTCTCTGCATTTGTTTTTGATTGGAGATCGCAAGTTGTTGCAACGTCGGCAGCCAGCGAGATGAGTCTCACTCAACACGGAACGGAACGGCGAATAACTTCGCCTCAAAGGTCGAGCTCAACCGATGCTCAAAATAGCCGCAATTGGTGTTGGAAGTTCGTCGAGCAGCTTGGACAACGGTCGAAGGTCGGAAAGAAGGAGATGACCCAGGGACTGTTTTGCAAAAAAGGAAGGACCTATAAATAATAGAATTGGACCTACTTGCAAGTTTTTAAGGAATATAGGGACCTAAATACAAAGTAGGTGCAAACATTGTCAAATCAAGTCCAACTTTTTATGGGAGCACAATTAAGATCTAAGGAATCTAATAGTCAGGTCAATTTTTAGTTTTAAAAATGTTTGGTTGGTAAATTTTTCATTCAAACTCATTTGACATTAATTATTCACCTTTTACGTTTAATTGGCCCCTTTTAGACTTATCTGATAAAATTAAACTTTGTGGAATATTTACTTATAATTTAAAAGGTTTAATTTGCAATACTTTCATCAAAATTCTATCAAATTAGGTCAGATCAAATATAGTGTTTAATTATTCTCTTTAATAGCATAATTTTAAAGGAAACCCTAAATTGGTTATTCTGACCTATTTTACGGTCTCTTGGGATTAATCTGATGAATCTTCCTCCATACGATATTGTACCCTTTTTATGTATTATTTAGATCAATTTACCTTAGGACTTAGCTAAATTAAGTGAATTATAGAGCATGATGGCACTGCCATCGTACCCCCATGCCTATCATTTGCTAGTCCCTTAGCAAATTTTAGAGTTTTAGCCTACATGTTTGGTATAAGGGTATTTATGTTATGCAGTTCTAAAGAATTTACTCTCCTTCCCCCATTTTTTTTTAAATATTCATTTAAAGTTCGTTTTCAACCCTTAGTATAAATGTATTAGGATAGGCAAAAACTTTCTTCCCTAGGGAATAGCAAGTGATATATGATTCAACCTCGGCTTTTAGATATAGGTAGAAGATGTCTGAGTTGAAAGGATTTTATTTTTGCTGGTTCACACTCAATTGATGCTACATATAATCTAGTATTTCAAACTCTGAATGCCTAGATTATTAAATAAATCCATTCGGAGAAATGCTTAAGACTATGGTCTCTTTTTAGTTCCTTTGTGCATACTCTCTTCCTCTTTTGTTTATATATATCAAGAGCTCATAATGTTTTCTGGATTGTCAATATGTTTGGTGGTCTCTCAAGGCTTTGATGCTTTGATTAAGTTCTGATAACCCAATAACTAAGTCGGAACTCCTCAACCCATATTTGGGCAGTCAGAAATATAGGAAGATAGGTAAAGGCTGTATTTGGGGGGATATAAAGTATGGCGGGTAATGTTGCCTCAATGCAATTTAAACACATTTTTTCTCTCTTTTTCTTTTTTCTATTTTATATATATATTTTTTCTTTTTTTTTTTGATCAAAAGGATCTATGTATATATATATATATCTTTTTTTCTTTTCCTTTCTTTTTTTTTTTTAAAGATATAACTCAACACAACACAATATTTATTAATGAGGCATTATTGGGAAATGGGTGTGTTCAAGAGGATATTATGTTGCTTATTTGGTAGAAGTGTCTACTCTCGGCACCAGGAAAAAATGGATGGGATAGTGTATTTCTAACCTTTGACATTAGTACTCTCCTTCAGTCAGGGATTCCGTAAAGAATGGTCGTAACCATCCACCTTAGTCATAATTTTATTAAAACCCGCTCTCTGCATATTTGCCTTATTTGGTGGTTCTCAAGAATTCACACAAAATATTCGCACATAGGAGCTGAGAGCAAAAACTGTTCCTAACTCCGAATTTTACTATTTAATTATCCAGAACTTGAGAGTCTTCATACTAGACTTAGAGCACCAGTAAACACTCTTCTCTTGCCTTACAATTGTTTGGTGGATCATATGGAAGAAAATTTTTGCTTGACTTCATAACTGAATGTTTAAAAGCTTTGACAAACTAAAAATGTCTACTGATTTTTTTTATTTTTATTTTTATTTTATTTTTTTAATTTTTTTTATGAGAATCTATATGTATTTTTGTGAGAACCTTTCAATCATGAATTTTAAATAATTGCACTTTAATCCCCCCATGCCTAAGTTTTGCAATGCCCTCATTGAAAACAGGATGGGTTCAATTTTAGCTTAGTTCATAATTTTAGAACACGTTTAAGGGTGGGTTGGTGATTCAGAAATGACTGTTCTTAAATTAGGAACTCTAAAGTGTAGTAGGAGTGATTTGCACAAAGAAGATAAAAAGGGTCTCAGGTTTTTCAAATGACGAGTTGCCTCCTGTTAAACGCTAAGTTTACCACCATTATTTGGGCATAATGCGGCTCAAGTGGAATGGAGGTCAAGAGATTCTTCGATCTGACTCAAATCATGAAGTTCAAGAAAAGGTTTAAAACGTTGGCCATTAACAACAAATGGTATAAAGTCACAATAGGGAGGTGAGATTTCCACAGCTCCATTACCAAAAATCCTCCTAACCAAAAAAGGTATGGTCCACTTAGATTTGACCTTACTTAGGAACAGCTTAAGATGGTTATCAAATAGAAGTACTTTTTGACCAGGACTGAATGATTTACGTGAAATGTGCTTATCATGCAAGGCTTTAATTCGATCCTTGTAAATTTGTGAGTTCTCGTATGCGTCATTGCGTAGTTCATCGAGCTCGCTCATTTGCAGGCAACGGTGAATACCAACCTTTCTGAGGTCTAGATTGTAGTTTCATACTGCCCAATAGGCTTTATGCTCCATTTCTACAGAAAGGTGACATGCCTTTTCGTAAATAGTCCTGAACGGAGACATTCCTAATTGGATCTTATGGGCGGTCCTATAAGCCCATAATGCTTTCGGAAGCCGGGTTGACCAATCCTTTCTGTTAGGTCAAACAGTGACCTACAGAATCTTTTTGATTTCTCGATTTGATAACTCTGCAAGTTCGTTTGTTTGCAGATGATGTGGGGTAAAAACGTGATGAGACACCCCGTATTTTCTAAGTACAGACTGGAAATGCACATTCACGAAATGGGTCCCACTATCAAAGATAATTGCTTTAGGAACACTGAACTAGGAGAAGATGTTATCGTGAATAAATCTGATAACGACCTTATGATCATTAGTTCAGGTAGGAATGGCTTCAACCCACTTGGACACATAGTCCACAGCAAGAAGAATATATTCGAAGCCATTCGAATTTGGAAATGGACCTATAAAATCAATCCCCCAAATATCAAAAATTTCGCACACGATTATTGAATTTATGAGCATCATATCACGATGGCCCATGTTGCCTAAGGTCTAGCAATGAGAACATGCCCTACAGTATTTGTGTGCGTCCTTAAATAAAGCCGGCCAATAGAAGCTACTTTGAAGGATTTTGGCTGCGATTTTATGCCCAGAGAAATGGCCACCGCAGGCCTAGTCATGACAAAATGAGATAAGATCATTGATTTCTGTGTCAGGAATACATCTTCGGATGATTTAGTCAGCTCTGATGCGAAAAATATATGGATCCTCCCAGAAATAATACTTGGCATCTGAAATCAATTTGTCCTTTCTGGCTTTGGGCCAATCAGATGGAATCTGGTTTGATGCCAAGTAGGTAACAATATCTGCATACCAAGGAAGCCCAGCATCTATGCCCATAAGATGCTCATCCGGAAAATTCTTAGCAATAGGTAGTGATGGATCAATGATAGATGAGGGAAGGCGGGATAGATGATCTGCAACTACATTCTGTTTTCCTATTTTGTCGTGAATCTCTAAATCAAATTCTTGCAAAAACAAGATCCAATGAATCAGACAAGGCTTCGCATCTCTCTTGGTGAGCAAGTGCTGTATCGCTGTGTGGTCCAAGTATATGATTATGAGGGACCTGAGAAGGTACGACCGGAATTTTTCTAAGGCAAAAATAATAGCCAGAAGTTCCTTCTCAGTGAACGTATAATTTCGTTGGGCGTCGTCCAACATTTTACTTGTGTAATAGATCACTATGGGTTTCCCATCAACTTTTTGACCAAGGACTGCCCCCACAGCAAAATCTGATGCATCACACATGATCTCAAATGGACGAGACCAGTCAGGGGGTTGCAATACTAGTGCCTTGGTGACTCAATCCTTAAGAATTTTGAAGGCTTCGAACAATCATCATAGAAATTGAAGGGAATATCCTTTGATAATAAGTTAGTTAAGGGCCTGGAAATTTTTGAGAAGTCAAGAATAAAACGTCAATAGAATCTGACGTGCCCCAAGAAGGATCTAATTTCTTTGACCGAGGAAAGGGGAGGGAGTTTGGATATTAAATTGATCTTTGCTCGGTCAACCTGGATACCTTACTTAGACACAAGGTGTCCAAGAACTATGCCCTGGGGAACCATGAAATGGCTCTTTTCCTAGCTTAGAACTAGGTTTACGTCAATGCATCGTTGGAGGATCTTAGTCAAATGGCCTAGACACTCATCAAATGATTTTCCAAAGATAGAAAAATCATCCATGAAGACCTCTAAAAATTCACCCACCATATCTGAGAATATTGCCAACATGCACCGTTGGAAGGTAGCAGGTGCATTGCAGAGTCCAAAAGGCATTCTACGGAACACAAATGTTCCGTAGGGACAGGTGAACATGGTTTTCTCCTGGTCTTCAAGATGAATGGTCACTTGATTATTTCCTGAGTATACATCCAAGAAATAGAAGTACTAAGTTCCTGCTAATTTTTCAAGAATCTGATCAATAAAAGGTAGTGGGAAATGGTCCTTCTTCATGGAGGTATTCAATTTCTTGTAGTATATGCAGACTCTCCACAAATTTTCAATTCTAGTGGGGATGGATTCTCTAGACTCTGATTTGATAATGGTTAGCCCAGCCTTCTTAGGTACCACATGAATTGGGCTAACCCAATGGCTATCAGAAATGGGATAGATAATATCCGCATCAAGCCATTTAATTATCTCTTTCTTCATGACCTCTTAAAGATTTGGATTGAGTCGACGTGTCCTTCGCACGTAGGTCGTGAGCCTTCTTTTGTAAAAATGCGGTGGGTACAGTAAGAAGGAACTTATGTTAGAGAGATCATCTAAGGTCCAACCAATGGCCCTACGATGCTCTCAGAGGATGAAAATCAAGCGCGTTTCCTGATCTGAGGATAAAGAAGAGTTAATAATCACAGGAAACATGTTGTTCGAACCCAACAAGGCATACTTGAGATTGTCAGGAAGCAGTTTTAGTTCAAGTACCTGGTTCTAAGCAGCAGTAGGAAGGATGGGGCTAGCGTGAGGGGGAACTAGAGGTGGATTAGGTTCCTCAAGGTGCAATCTGGATTGGACTTCTAAGGGTTCTTGCTCAGGAATATTTATATCCAATTTAGCAATAGGGTCCTCAAGAAGTGAATCAATACTATTTATTTCCTGAATTACACCATAATTGATTCCTCTATGGGCCTCAAAAATATCAATTTTCATGGTCTTATCCCCAAATTTTATCTCCATTTGGCCCTCCTTGTAATTAATGTTTCCCCTAGCTTTTGCTAGGAATGGTCTCCCCAAGATTATAGGTGTATCTTTTAGGTTTTCTAATGTATCCATGTCTAGTAGAATAAAATCAACCAGGAAATAGAAATCCCAGACTCTTACAACTACATCCTCCAAAATTCCACAGGGTGACTTAATAGATCGATCGGCTAACTACAATATCACTTCCGTGGGTTTAAGTTCAGAATCCTCAAAATATTTTAGGAGGGTCGTGGGAATAAGGTTAATGGATGCACCTAAATCTAAAAGAGCCCGATTAAATTCTAAATCCTTGATCTTGCAGGAGATCAGAGGGGTGCCAAGGTCTTTCAATTTCTGTGGAAGCTTGCTCAAGATAATGGAGCTAACCTGCTCCGATAGCAAAATAGGACTCCCATCAGAATTCTTCGGCTTTCGCTTAGGAGTGCATATGTTCTTTAAAAATCGCGTGTAAGCTAGTATATGACGTATAGCATCTATCAAAGGAATGCTAATCTGGACTTGCTCAAAGAGCTTGATCAAGTCCTCATCAACTTGAGGTGGCTTCCAACCCTTATTTCCTTTGGTCAAGGCCTCAGGAAAAAGTGTGGCATTAAGCTCCTCTAGAGTGGGTTCTGTAGTACCTGAGTTATCCTTAATCACTCTAGATTAAGATGTACTAGGTTTAGGTTTAATGTATCTCTTAGGCTCATGATCCTTAGTACACTTACCACTACGGGTTGTGACAGAATGTAATCCCGCAGGATATGGAGTGGGTAGGATAGGTGGCTGCTGCTGCTGAGATGAGTCAGGTACAGAAGTTGATGCTTCTGACCCGTCTTGATATATAAGTGCAGAAGGGCCTGGTTGCACATAATGAATTTGGCCCTACTTTGGGTTCACAACGTACCTCTGATTTGGCACGTTGTTAGGGTTCAGCAGAGGTTGTGAGGGTAATGCGCCTAGCTGGCGAGTCCCATCCATTTGCGTAATCTGGTTGTGCATATCTGCCATATCCGCAGTATGCTGCCTCTGCAAAGCAGCATTAGTCTTCTACATATCAGCCAGGGTCTGAAGAATCATGCTCATTTGATCATCTTTACTAAGCCCATGTTGAAAATTCAGATTGGGCCTAGGTTGAGTAGGCTGATATGAGTGCGGATTTTATGGTCAGGGTGGATATTGAGGTCTAGAATTTTGAGGGTAGGAATTCCCCGACCAGGAGAAATTAGGATGATTACGCCACCCAGGATTATAGGAGTTGGAAAAGGGGTTGTTCTGGATGGCGTGGAGTCCTTACAGGGTTGAGGAGCTTCGGAAAAATCAAGATAATGGGGTTTAGAGGACCCCCAACTAGGATGAGTAGGTTCAGAGTTTCCCCTGAACCTAGGGTTAGAAGGGGACAGATTCATATCCATCCCGATGTAGTGAATATTATGCATAGCCTCCCTCCTTGTGGGTGGTTGTGCATGTGTGTTTTGTTGAGAAGAAGTGACCTTCCGCAGCTGGCGAGTCAAATTGTCAAGCTTTTTCTCAATTATTGAGAATTTATCCAATCGACTGGCCACAACCTCCATGTCAATGGAAGAGGATAAGTCTTGTGCTTCATGTGTCCCGCGTGTGTTCCTCGATGCCCAGGTAGTCGTCTTGTCGAACATACCCATGGATGCATTGTTTATTGAATTCTCAGCCATATTTTCGAGAATTTCCTAAATAGCATTCTCATTCTTGCCTATGAAATTGCCTCCACAAGCTGCATCGACGAAAAGCTGAATATCTTCACGGAGTCCTCGGTAAAAAGATTAGACTTGTTCCACATGAGATCGAAAAAGCGATCCCATGCCTCATGAAGTGGTTCCCCTACATTTTGTTGAAAATGCGTAATTTGATGCCTTAGGGCATTAGTATGCCCTATTGGGAAGTATTTCCTTAGAAATTCAATTTGCAATTCATCCCAGGTATTGATCGGTCGATTCAGAGAGCAATACCAGTGGGCAACTTTCTCTTTGAGCGAGAAAGGGAACATCTTCATGAGCAGAGTGTTCCGATTTTGAATAGTTGGTCCGAGAGTTTGGGCCAAATGTTTCAACTCTTGAATGCATTGGAATGGGTCTTCAGAACCCATCCCGTGGAAATGGGGGATCAAGTTGATAATATTCGGCTTGAGTTCGGTCTCAGGTCCCCCAACCGAAATACACACTCTTGGCTTGATAGCCACTTCTGCGGGATTATAATGATCCTGCATTTGTGGACCTACTCTAGGGTTTGCCAACCCATTGATAAGATTTATGAGAGTTTGGAGCTGGTTTTGCAGTTGCTGGATGCCATCTCCTTCTAGACCAGGGTTCTCCATTGATTCAAAGTCAGAAAGCGGAGAACCTGGCTTGGATGTAGGTGGGTCGGAGGAGATAGAGATTGGATTAGAAGCGGACCCAAACAAGTTAGTCGGGTGCTGGCCCCAACATGAATGAATTACTAGAGGAGGTCCTAAGACTGGTCTTAAGGACCTCCTACCGTGCATGCATGATGTAAACACATTTACACTACTTAAAATGTCTATTTATGCATGTTCTTAAGCATAGGATTGCATTTCATGATATAAATATTGCATTACATGCATCATCTTGCATTTAGAGTAGTTTGAATAAAATGGAGGTTAATTGTCTCCTTTTATGTGCTTGGACAGGGCAAATATTTTATCGGGGCCTCGGATCAAAGATCCAACCGTATGGATATGATCAGGGCGACGATTGGAGTTCAACGACTCCAAGATCGCCCTAATCAGGCATCCGTGGCATCAGATAGAGACCGGGGAACCCTAGAAGATCAAGGGCCAGGATGGTGTAAATCCGCACTTCAGATGGAAAATCCGACCACACGGATGAATTCGGATCGACGATCGCAGCCGAACGACACAAAAATCGAGTCAATCCGACATCCGTGGCACCATCTACAACTTCCAGAAGATGGACGGCCAAGATGGCACCACGTGGCGCCATCCCAGCCGCCCAATCGGCCGCAGGAGTCCTGTGAAGACCGCGCAACGTCTCCTCTCCGCCGTTGGATCTCGATCCAACGGCTGCGGTCGCGCGCGTTTAAAAACGTCCGCACGACCATTTCGCCCGCGTAGCGCAGCGGCGACGCAGCTGCGGGCGAAGCGGAGGTCGCGGGTTCGAGCCGCGGAGAGGGGGTCGAAGGCGCGGGCGAGCGGGCGCGCACGAGCGTCGGATGAAGATCCAACGGCCGCGCGCGCCCGATAGCGCCGACGCGCAATTGGACGCTCTGGTGGGCGCGCGATCGCACGCGGGCGGCGCGCTACGCAGCGGGCGCGGACGCGATCTAAGCCGTCCGATCTCGCGATCGGACGGCTGAGACGACGCGGACGTGCGTCTGCGTTACGCGCGCAGGCCAGCCGAGCGGGCGTGCGTGGGTGCGGCGGCGACGGCGACGGCGGGGCTTTAGCGACGGTTTTATCCGTCACTAAAGACCCCTTATTTATTATTTTGAAGATGTAATGTCCATTTTGCCCCCACTCCTTGCAACTATAAAAGGAGACCCCCTCCATACGAAATTTTCATCCCTTCCTTCTCCTCTCTACCTCTCCAAAGCTCAAAAGAAGCTTGTCCCACACCTGGGATGCTTCTCGCGAGATAAAGTCCAAATTTTCGTCCCCCTTCGGAAGTGGATCCCGCGACGACGATGGCGTGCTGCTTCGTTCCCGTTCTTCTGCTTCGTCCTCCTTCGTCCCACTTCGTTCTCCTTCGTCCAGGCGTCGTCCCGTCCGGCTCATCCTCCAAGCGACCGTCGAGGAGGATTTCTCTCTCCCTATTCTTTTTACTGCTTTCTAGTATAGATTTACTGCTTTCTAGAGTAGTCTATTCGTCCTCCGAGCGATCGTCGAGGAGGACATTTCTCCCTCCATTCTTTTAATGCTTTCTAGAGTAATTGTTTTATATTTTCTAGTTGTAACGAATGAACTCTTTTATGATTAATTCCTTGTCTATTCTACATCTCATTTTAATTTCCATGTGTAGTATTCTTTCTCTCTCTCTTACTCCCTCTCTCTCTTTTATTCGTTGTAGATACTTAGATAGTTTAAATTAAATTTCTTCGTGACAAAATAAAAAGAAACGCGAAGTTTTTAAATCAAACGTTCGCCTCCCTGTGTTCGACCCGGAATTCTTATTTCGGTATAAATTTTATTTGTTGAACACGAATCCTTCGCTTTCGAACTACAACGACGGGTTTTCCAAAACCAAACACGTTAGCGTAGATTCTCGTTTAATAATGCACTATAGAAAAGATGAGGGACTAGATTTCAATCAGACTCAATCGAGACACCCAAATATATTTGGATGGCTTAGGCTTATTAGAGACAAACGGTCTCTAGATCACGAATCCACCTACCCGAGAATTACTCGGGCAGCCAGAGAGGAAGAGTCCAGCAAAGACCCCTACACAGTAGAGCACCCCCACAGGTTACAGGGTTTCCCCCACTCGACCTCTCTTGTCACTACGGTTCCTAGACTGGATATGTGTGGATTGAGGTCCTAGGTCTATCAAATTTTAAGCCTATTTGTGCCTCAAATTATCACTTGATTAAGAGTTTATTTCAATTGTGACCTAATTTTTAGGTTTATTGGGTTACCAAGTGAACCAATTCCACCTAACCTGTCCTAATGTTGAGGATGCAATCCGAGTTAACTCTCCCAAATCACCCTATTTTGGTTCAGCAAACAGGTTATTAAGTCACTTCTTTTAGGGTTCAAGTGACCTTAGGGCTTGTATTTTAGAGTTAAGCTGTAAATCAATTCAACCAAGGCTTAGGTAGCATACAATGCGGATGATATTTTCCTTTATACTTTGTAAATGTGTACTAGATAGGCTCTAAAGTGTTAACCCTAATTTGGCTCTGAAGTGGAGTCCAATTTAAAATTTAGTGATCCTGTTGGACTCAATCAAGAATGTTCTAGTCCACGGGTTTAATTAACTAGTCTCTTTAGGCTCATAACGTGCTGGTTTGTGTCTTCTAGGCCAATCCTAGCTCAGAATTTACAATTTCTTGCCACAATTGAAACTTCTAAGAAAATATGGCGAGGTTGATCCAATATTTCTTTTACCCCTTTTTGTTTTATTGAAATTAAGAAAGAGGGGATTAAGAAGATAGGAGAAAGTTACCTACCGCGGAGTGGTTGTCCTTAAGTTCCAGAAGTCAAGTGCCCCTCAATTAAGTTCATGCAAAACAACCAATCAAGGCAAATATGTCAGAAATCAAGAATGATAGTGATAAATGTGCATTGCTCCCCGGCAATGGGGCCAAAAAGCTTGGCTCGTTTCGATCGCATTATGAAATAGTGGTGTCGTAGTATAGTGATCAAAACGAATCAAGCATTTAAATTTATAATACTTAAATAAAAAGAAATCCAAGGTCATCTCTGGGAGTAGTTATTCGCACAATTTATTACTATAAAAAAGGTAATATATACTGAGTAAATAAAGTGCTTCTTTATAGATAGATAAAAATATAGAGCAAAAGTGATGGTTTAAACCACCAAGTTCAACACAACTATCAATTATCAACGTTTATAACTCAACTTAGCACTTTACCCTCAGACGACAGAGAACAGGCACAGACTCCTTAAGTCCTGAGGGTAAGGGTGCAGTGGTATTATTCCATGCTGCAAAACCCCCCCTACCCTACGCTCTCTCTCTCTTTTTCTTTCCGTTCTCTTCCTCAATGTCCGGTCAGATGCTCAGGTAGTCGGGTATCAGGGATCCGTGTACCCGGGACCTGGGCTACCAGCGTGGGTAGTAGCCGAGGTGTGGGCTTAGGCGGGTTATCGGATCAGACTCGCGTGAAGCAGTGTCACGGGCAAGGCACGTGGGGTGTGCAGGGACCTCACCCTCGGTGTTACTTGAGGCAAACAGCTAAGATGACAAAATCAATTTATTCGCTGTCGCTACTGCTACCACTTCCGATGTGGGACTAAAAGTTCCTGCTGTCTTCGCATGTATTAGCAGCAGCAGGTGGCTTTGATTGAGGTCAGGGAAGCAGTCAATGCTCCCAATTGACCTACTGCGTGTGATGCTGAGTGGGTTCCACAGCACTTGGGATCGAAACCTAAAGCAATCATCTGAAGAATGAGCTTCAAGTGAGTTCCAAGCTTCAGCAGCAATGGAAGAATAACTCCTGTACCTGAAAACAAGAATAAGGCCTCTCGGCCACGTTAAAGCAGTTCAGAACCTTCGCCTGACCACGACGAATGTGTGGGTGGTGGTCTGGTGGTGTGATAGTGCGTGAGGTGGCCAGACGGTGAAGGGTTTAGGCAATGAACGGTGGGTTGGTCGACAAGTTACTGGGGTGGTCGAGCAGCTCAATAGAGTTAGGGCTTTTGGTCGTGGGCACACGACAGAAGTTGTGGGCTTGTCGGCGAGGGGGATGGAGATGTGTAGCAGATGGAAACCCCGCTAGAGTGGTTGCTGGAGGTGGAGACGAAGGAAGCTCCAATAGGTACATATCCTCAGCAAAATGAACCTTTCGATTCTAGATTAGTCCAAGAGCTTCAGGGAAGATCCCCGAAGCTTTTCCCTATTTCTATGTGCTGTACGAAGGGGCTCGGTGATGTGACGAAGACGCTCGCTGGAGCCCTTAAAGATGATGGTCGGTGATGGCTCAAATGGGGTTGGAATTTAAAATTGAAGAGATGAGAAGGTAGAGGGAAGAAAGGGAATGAAAACCCTAACCTAATTTGGAGGAAGGAGACGTGGAGATCGATGGTTGTGGCAGGCTACCGGCGAAGAATCAGAGAAGGAATTGAGGCCGATGAAGGAGGTAGAGAGCCAACTGCTGGGTTGAGAAGCTCGATGAGAGAGAGACGAAGGCGGCTGCACCCTCGTTTGATGGCGAGAGGCAGCAGAGCGAAGGGGCGAAGAAGACCTCAAGGTCTGGTAATGGTGGTGCACGGAGGAAGAAGAGAAGGTAGAGGTTGTGCTCAGATTCCAAACGACTCGACTCGGAGGAGCATCGCGAGGCTTTATAGAGCCTCAGCCGTGTGTGAATTCATTGCAGGAGGTAGCGAGAAGATCTCCAACAATTGGTTTCTCCACATTTGTTTTTGACTGGAGATCGCGAGTTATTGCAACGTCGGCAGCCGGTGAGAAGAGTCTCGCCTGACGTGGAACGGAACGGCGAACAACTTTGCCTTGGAGGTCAAGCTCAGTCGATGCTCGGAACGGCTGCAATTGGTGCTGGAAGTTCGTCGAGCAGCTCGAACAATGGTCGAAGGTCGGCAAGAGGAAGGAGATGACCCAGGGACCGTTTTGCAAAAAAGGAAGAACCTAGAAATAATAGAATTGGACCTACTTGCAAGTTTTTAAGGAATCTAAGGACCTAAATGCAAAGTAGGTGCAAACATTGTCAAATCAGGTCCAACTTTTTATGGGAGCACAATTAAGATCTAGGGAATCTGATGGTTAGGTCAATTTTGAGTTTTGAAAATGTTTGGTTGGTAAATTTTTCATTCAAACTCATTTGGCATTAATTATTCACATAGGTCACTGTTTTAGGTTTAATTGGTCCATTTTTGACTTATCTGAAAAAATTAAATCTTGTGGAATATTTACTTATAATTTAAAAGGTTTAATTTGCAATACTTTCATCAGAATTCTGTCAAACTAGGTCAGATCAAATATAGGGTTTAATTTTTCTCTTTAATAGCATAATTTCAAAGGAAACCCTAAATTGGCCATTCTGACCTGTTTTGCGGTCTCTTGGGATTAATCTAATGAATCTTCCTCTATACGATATTGTACCCTTTTTATGTATTATTTAGATCAATTTACCTTAAGACTTAGCTAAATTAAGTGAATTATAGAGCATGATGGCATTGCCATCATGGTCCAAGGATGGAAAGTTACTTTGGATCATTGGAAGACAAGATTAAGCCTTCAGGTCGATGGTGGTCTTCTTCTTGTGCTTCCTTTCGATCCAACCTGACTTGTTCTCCTCCCGTTGCAAATGCACAAGGTTCCTACAACCACAAGAAGAGAGAGAAGAGCAAGTTAGTTAACACAAGTATAAATAATGAACAAGAAAATGAAAGTGAATAAGAGATCTGTTGCCTCCCTGACAACGACATCAAAAACTGACATTCCTCGGACGTGTTTGCATAAAAACCATTTGTTGTAGCACATTTTATGACGTCAATTTTACCTAGAAAAATAATTGGATGTGAATCCGAGTGTCAGACACAAGGAAGCAAAATATTGAATCTGCTAATCACTTTCGTGTCACAAAAATATCACTTTTGATTCGCTTGCAAAAGGAGAGAACGAGAAAGAGAGAGATAGAGGGAGAGGGAGGGAGAGAGAGAGATAGAGGGAGAGAGAGGGGGGGAGAATAAGGTTAGAGAATCATGATGCGAATAATATATCAAAGATGTATTCTATTAATTATCAAATGTTATGATGAACAAAATATAAATGAATGCTTCAAATGAAAAACATGTACTACACTGTTACAAAATCAAACTAAGACAAGGAAGAAGACAGCGTCGAGGCAGCCATGGCGATGGAGGAGCTTCTGTCGGTGGCTCAGCGACTTCAAGACCTTTCTTAGAGCTCTAGAAGGTGGTGGTATCTCTTGGGTGGATGATTCACTAAATTGGAAGGGGGTAGGCCCTTTTATAATGGAGGGAGAAGGCCAAAAATCATCCTCGGGTCAACAGTGACAGCTGCAAGCGTCACGGAAGACCCGCCGCATGTGTCGCCCTTGCCCCCGCACCTTCAATGCTCCAGCTGCTCCGCGCGCCTCGCACTCCTTGTCACGCGCGAGTGCGCTAGCGCATGCTGGTCTGCACTGCCGCTGTCGTACTGCTCCGCATGCACGCTGTTGCACAAGCGCTCACATGCCCACCTGCGCTGCTCTGCGCGAACGCACCACAGATATTATTGTCATTTATTGTCTTTTGTTTTATTTGTTTTTCCAACTAATTTGCCTCTATTTTGGTTGTTGATCTTCATGGATTGGATTTGTTGAGTTGTAGAGTCACTTCAACCGGGCCAACTAATTCATCAACGGTACAACCACACCACAGATAGGTAGATTTTCTTCTCTTTTACTCCTTAACCCTCCTTTCTCAAGAAAATAAAAAAAAAATTCTTAAGAGTCCAACCTTGCCTTACTTTTCTAGAATTATCATTTGAGGCAAGATATTCTTGACTAATTGAGGTTAAATTGTGATTGAAGAGATTTGATTGATTGATTAGAACACACATCCCCTAATTCCTGTGCCTACATAGGGGTTTTTGTACTTAATTTGAGCACCTTGGACTATCACCTTCTTGCTTGAGTCCAAGGAGCACATTAATTTGAATTAAATTGGACTCCACCTAGAGCCAATTAGGGTTTTGGAGTGCTAGAACACTTTTGCAAGCATTAAAGGAAATAATCTTCCCGCATTGTGTGTAGTCCAAGCCCTTGTTGAATTGATCTAAAAATCTAAACCTTAAGATCCAGGCTCTAAGATCACTTGAACCTTAAAATTTGAGTCTTAATACCTATTTGTCAAACAAAACAAGGTGGTTTGGGTGAGTTAACATGGATTTGATCCTCCAATCTATAGCGCATGTCAGGTGAAGTTGTTTCACATTGTGCACCAACCAACCTAAAATTAAGTCACAATTATAATTCATTTTTAAATCAAGAGAAAACTAAAGGCACAAGCACATTTAAGTCTAAAATTGGTAGACTTAGGGTTTAACTCTCACATTACTGGTCTACTTGAAACCATAGTGACAAGGAAAGTTGGGTGGGGGAAACCCTGTAACACGTGGGGATGCTTTACCATGTAGGGGTCATTATGTCCTTTCCTGGCTGTGCAAGTAATTCACAAGGCAGGTGAGTTTTTGATCTAGAGGTCCATCTATCTCGAGTCAGCCATAGTCATCCAATTTTATTGGGTGCCTTAATTGGGTCTGAATTATATCCAGTCCCTCTCATTTGTTCTGTATTGTATGCACGGGAGGAGGCCCTTAAGACTCATCTTAAGACCTCCATTAATAGTTCATTCTCGTCAAGGTCTAGCCCGACCAATTTGTTTGGGTTTTCTTCTGATCCAATCAATATCTCTTCAAATCCTTCTACATCAGATTCCAGGTCTCTATCTTCTGATTGCATGGAGAACCAAGAGGACGAAGGTGATATCCAACATCTCTAGAACCAGTTGAAAACTCTGACTGACTTGCTTAATGTGCTAGCTAAATCCCAACAACGTCCACAATTGTGGGATCATTATAATCCTGTGGTTGTTCCAATTGAGCCTAGGGTGCCTATTCCGGTGGGGGGACTCGAACTGAATTGAAGCCAAATTCTGAAGACCCATTCCAGCATATTCAGGAGCTGAAGCATTTGGCCCAGACCCTCAAGCCGAACAATTAGAACCAGACCATCCTACTCATGAAGATGTTTCCCTTCTCCCTAAAGGATAAGGTTGCCCACTGGTATCAGTCCCTAACTAGTCCAATTAACACATGGGATGAATTACATGCCAAATTTCTCAAGAAATTCTTCCCTGTGGGGTGCACTTACTCCCTACGGCACCAAATCACGCATTTCACGCAAAATGTGAGGGAACCTCTTCATAAGGCATGGGATCGATTTCAGAATCACATGTGGAAATGACCTCATCACGGAGTACCTAGATGGGAACAAGTCTAATCTTTTTACCTGGGACTCCATGAAGATATCAGACTCTTCATCAATGTGGCCTGTGGAGGTAACTTCACTGGTAGGGATGAGGACATCGTTTGGGAGATTCTCGAGAATATGTGTGAGAACTCCATAAACAATGTCTTTGGGTATGTTCGACCAGACGACTACTCGCGCATTGACAAACACACGAGGAGCACATGAAGCTTAAGACCTATCCTCTTCCATTGACATGGATTTGGTGTTCAGTCGATTGGATAAGGTCTCCATAATTGAGAAGAAGTTGGATGAATTGACTCATTAGCTTCAAAAGGCCACTTCGCAACACAAGCACAACACATATGCATGACCGCCCACAAGGTGGAAGGCCACAGGGAGGGATCGCCCAAAATGTTGAATGCTGCTTTCGTCGAGTTTGAAATAGCATCGTAGTATAGTCAACAAAAGCAAATCGACAACATTTAAATTTATAAGCGTTTGAAAAACAATCGTGAGTTCTGAGGTCGTTCGTAGGGAGCAAATATGGAATGCACATACTAGTCGCAATAATACATACACTACTAGGAAAAGGAGAATTGGTGATAGGTATTTGGTGACGGTTTTGGGAACTGTGACCAAAAGCAATTTATGGTGACGGTTCCACTCAAAACCGTGACCATTGTGGGAGAGTAAGGTATGTTTTCTATTATACCATTCCTTTCACGGGTTTGGTGACGGTTACAAGTGGGACCGTGACCATAGCATCCCTTTGGTGATGGTTCCAAGTTTGACCGTCACCATAGCCTTCCCTTTGGTGACGGTTTCAAGTGGAACCGTGACTACAGCCTTCGCTCAAAAACTTTCCCCTTCTTTTGGTGACGGTTCCAAGTGCGACCATCACCATAGCCTCCTTTGGTAACGGTTTCAAGTGGAACCGTGACCATAGCTGGTCGTTCCTTACCTCAACTCAGTTAATTAAGTAAATTTTACTTAATTATGAGTAGAGAAAAGTCACTTAGGTTAACTCGAAATTGTATCATTTAGTAGTATAGGGTCAAATTAACCTAACATTTTAGAATTTTTTTACTGGTTAAGTCCAAGTCATTCGCTGGGAGGTATAATTCATTCTAAATCCGCTAGTTACCTTTTATTTTTCTTTATAAGTATAGAAGGTATATTTAAGTTAATTATAGTAGCATGAATTTTGCCAAAAATTGATTTAAATGAAATAACATATAAAATATCATATGAATTCTCATTTTCAATATTAAAAACATGTAAATTCTTTATTTATTTCAAATGATTTAAGGCAAATGAGAATTTATCTAATCAAAACATGCCTTAATACAACAATTAAGAGAAAAAAGAAATTAAAATATAATAAGAAAATCAAATTCTTTTCCTTTATTCTTCAGCCTCTCTTTCTTCTCTTCTTCTCTTTATCTTCTTTTTCTTTTATTTCTTAATCTTTTATTTTTTTCTCGTTCTCTTTCTATTTCTTTTTCTGCTTTCTCTTCTTCTCTCGATCTCTTTCTTTCTTGTCTTCTTTTTCTTCTCTTCCTGCCTTCTTCTCGCTTATTCTTCTTCAGCATTTCCTTAGCACCTGCCTGTTCTCTTCTTCTTTCCTTTATTACGAGCTTCCTCTTAGCCTTTCATTCTTTCTCTTTCAGCTGAACCGGGTTAATTTTCTTCTCAACCAAAAATTTGTTTTTGATTTACGGCGAGGTCCTTTCGAGGATACACAGCACCCTGAGACTAAGGTGGGACTAGACCCTACTCGATCCTCGCCTAATTTCATTAAGGTTCATTTTCGATTTTTTTTCTTTCTTGAGCCAAACTGGCCCTCACTCGAGTCGAATCGGCTCAATCGCCTCCCAACCCTCGCCCTCCCAGGGCCATCACACACACATGCCCACTCGGGCACACACCCGCAGGCGCACTCGCCCACACAAACACGCTATGCTCAGAAGATCAGATTTTCTTTTCATGCCGAGCGCTGACGACTAAATCGACTACTTAACAAATTAGTTTTATACTAAGGCACGCGCTCAACAATTTCCGATGTGGGACTAAATATTCCCCCTCCAGACCTGACTTCAAGTGAAGGTTTCTCCCTACTCAGAGCTCCAAATCAAGCGAAATAAAGCTTGATGGAAAGCTCCAAGATGGCTCTATATGATTCCAGGGTCAATTTAAGGTTCAGAGGATGTTTTCCTCTTCGACTTAATAGGTGAAATTAGGGGGTTCCTATAGGTAAAATATTACCTGGAAATGAAACTAAGGTTACTGTGTCTTCAGGGTAGACTTTTTAGCTTATCAAAGGGTCTGAATAGATCTTATAGGTAATTCTGCAACTGCTTGTGTGGGTTTTAAGCTCTCAAGAGCTTCAGGAAGCACTCAGAAACTCAAAGCTTCTCTGAAGCTTGTCTGGGCAGGATTCATGATCAAAACTCATCAAAAATCTTCTGTCGTTAGTTTGGGATCAAAAGCAACCCAACCTGATAGGTTTGCAATTCTATCCAAATTAACTTCCAAAGCTCAACCAATTCTTTCTAAAATCATTCAAATAAATCTCAGAAACTCTTCAGACTCCTCAATTCAACAGATTGAATCCAAAATCAGAGAATCAAACTCAATTTTGACTTCGAAGCTTAAAATTTGACTTTTTGATTAAAACCTTTTCTCAGGAAATTAGAACCTCAAACAACATCTTCTTAATCCCAAGAATATGCTCAGACCCTAAAATAGATGTTTTGACTGAAGATTCTAGGGTTTTAGGCTCATTGCCTGAGATCAAAAAGTGGTTTGTTCGTCAGAGTAATCCAAAGGTTGTTACACTAGTCTAAGGCTAGGAATGACTTCAGTGCATTCCACTGAAGCTTCTAGACCTATTGTTTGTGACTTAAAACTTACTGACAGACTTCTCTAACTCCACCGGAGTTGGAGAAGACAAAGACCTATCTCAGGCTCCAGTCTCTTAAACCTCAAATGAACATTCTCAGAACAATCAATGATCCTTAATTAGTCAATCTGGAGCTTTACACCAAGTTCTACAGGCTGAAGACTAGATTTGACTCGCCAAAGCTCGCCGAAGCTCCGGTGAGTCCAGAAAAAGAGAAAATTGTGTACAGAATGAAAAATTGAACCATTTTTTTTATCTAAAAATGATCCTGAGGTTGCAAGGAACCTCAAGAACTCATTAAATTCCTTAATTGATCATTAAAATTAAGAGTGAATTCCATTTTTGAGGAACATGGATTGGTTGAGGCTTAGGACTCAGTCTCCCACTCAATTAAGTGGTTGAGACAAGTCAAAAAGTAATTATGATGATAAACATTTAGTTAAATTAAGGTTTTAACTACTCTTGAGCCGCCATTGACAGCGACTCAAGAGCTTAAATAGAATTAGGTTTTTAAGTTATGTATAATATTTATTCAAATTAAAATGTAGAACAAGATCCTTAGATTGTGAATAGGTGGTGGAGGACCCTATGGAGGTGGATTTAAGCTCAGTTCTGCCACCATGGACAGTGACAGTAACTGTTGAAGGTGAAGGTGAATTAGGCGAATTAGTGATAGCATTAATGTTTTAATGAATTAGAAATGGTCATGAGTGATAGAGGAAGGTAAACAGTGGCTTAAAAAGATGAAATCAGATCTCCAGGAAGCTCAAGGAACTCACCGAAGTCGAAGAAGATGAAGTCTGGAATCTGATATTAAGCTAAGCTAACTAAGTAACTACCTAAACTATTCCTACTCCTACCGACTGTTACTTGGACGAAGGGGTCAAAGGGACTCCACCGACGGCTCATGACGGAGGACGAAATCAGAGGGAATGAGAAGAATCTCCGGCAGGAGAATTTGGATGGAGTAGAGGATCTCCTTGGTTGTCGCCTTTATTCAGAGATGCGGCTAACCTCGACGAAGCTCCTTAGCTGATCAAGATGGATGGAGGAAGTCGGAGAATGGTGTGGAAGATCGCTGGAGTTACAGACGAATAACCTATTGGGTCGGCTCAGTGTTAGAAGAGGGAAGGGAGCCAACTTACCAAAATCGAGGGGGTGGGGGTCTATTTATAGCTAACGGTGATGAAAAGGGCGGTGGAGTCTGGACGAAGAAGAAGCTTGGGGAGGTTAACCTCCGACATCGTCTCCGACGATGATGAGGTTAACTCCCACCTAAAATTAGGATTTCAGAGTAATCCAGACCGATGGATGAAGATGGGATGGTGAGTGCAAGCTCCAGGAGCTTGGAGAAGGAAGAATGATGTCGGCAGGGCGGTGATCAAGCGGTGGAATCACCCTCTATCGTCAGCCATTCAATCAGCTGAAGAAGAAGAAGAAGACGACAGGGACCTATGTGCAAGAAACCCAAGGACCTATATGAAAATTAAGGACCCAATTACAATGAATAGTAAGGACTTAAATGTAAACCCAGGTTTTAAAGGTTTATTTTAACTTAGATCTTTTTCAACTTTTTATATATGATTATAAATAAGATAATTATTATGTTTACACCTTGAATTTACATTTTTGACCTTTTTAGGTTAATTTATTAAATTAAGTAAAGTTACTTAAGTTATTATATACTTATGTATATATTATGTTTAAGTTACTTAACTTATTAATTAAGGGAATGACTAATAAGATCTCGAGTCCAATTATAATTAGATTATTAATAATATTAATTGAATGATAAAATATTATTTTTAACTTATTTTAAGGTTCTTTACTATATATCCCTTATTTTATAATTAACCCTTATATATTCATATCCTAAGCTAATTAACTAGGAAGACTAGTTAATTAGGGGTAATTAGAGATCATGATGAGTCTCTCATCATACTTCCCTCCAATAATTTCCCCTTCCCTCCCACCCTCTCCCGAATTTCCTCTCAGACGAACTTTCCCCAATCTTAACATCACCTTCCCCTTCCCTCTGCCGACTCTCCCAATCCCCAACGGCATCACCTCCTCCCTTCCCTTTCCTGATGCAACAGCGACACCTCGACAGCTGTGGCGAAAACAACTACGCCTCAATGGTGATGGAGACAACAGCGGTGCCTCCCCTTCCCCCTCGACGGCGATGGCGGCAACAGCAGCGTCTCCCCTCCCCCATCGACTCTCTCTATCTTTTTTATATAAATGAGCATAATGATTAATAACAAAGATATGCAATGAATATCAATCAAAAATATATTCAACAATAGCAATTATATCTCAAAAATTAATGGGATAAAAAGAATAATAAAACACTAAAATTGGTGATTGGAATCACCAATTAATTCCCACAATTAAGCACATATCCCAAGGATACTCAATATCTCAATATTTCAAACTAAATCAAATTTTTCAACAGTGTTTCCAACCACTAATCCACGTCAGCTCAGGAGCCAATGTCTCCACAATATCGGAACCAAGGTGAGGTCAAACGTTGGACCTTAAGGTCAGATGGCTTACTTTCAAAGGTTCAACACCTCAGAATTTTGTTAAGTATAGAGTGTGCTGGCACACATCTTGAGGCACATGCACGCACCCCAAGGCAAAACCACCCTCCACCCTCCTTAGAATCCTCTTTCAAAACCAGGTATACAGGTGAACAGTAGTGGATAATTGGGTTGGGTATACAGACCAGGCTCACCGACAGTGGTAATGAATGAAGTGTGTAAAGCCTAAGGTGAGAGGGACCTCACCCCTTGGTGTCGAGGCAACGAGCCTTCACGCGAAATTCAATTTATGTGCCTCTCAAAATTTGAAACACACGATGTGGCACAAAACAACTTCGCTTCATTGCATGCTTCAAGCATGTACAGCGACATCGAGCTTCAACTGATTGAGCCTGATGCTGCTTTTGTTTCACTCAATCGAGGGCCTGAACCCCTTCCTGACGTGAGACCACATCTCCTGGAGTTGATAACGAGGCCGATTGATGCCTAGAGGAGCGTGGTTGGTGACGAAGAAGACAACCGGTAGTGACGATACCTGAATCATTTAACATGGGCTCTATGCCCCAATTAAGCAGCTCACAAGGTTTGCTGTGAGGCAAGGAATGTAAAGGCGGTGTCGACGTAGTGGTTGGGAGTGAGTGGTGGTCGGTTGATATTGGAGGGGATGACAGTGGAGTGGGTTGGTCGGTGAGGTAAAGGAGTAAGCGAAATGCCCAATAGGTTGAGGGCTTTTGTTCGGAGAGGCGAGGCAAATGTAGTGGTAGCGATGTAGTGATTGGAGGCGTGTAGCAACCAGATGAAGCTCATCGAGCTTCGCCGACTGTAAAGAAGACGAAGAGGGAGAAGGTTATTGTGTGGTTGATTTGGGGAAATAAGAGGCTGAACCTAAACTAGAGAGGGAAAGGAAGAAGAATACTAAGCTAAGGAATGAAGGGGAAGAGGATTCCATGCCCAAATGACTTGTCAAACGTGGAAGGGATGAATACCTCTGGTGAGGTTGGACGGCGAGGATGAAGGTGGAAGTGGCCCCCGCTGTGATTGGCAAGGAGCAGATGAATATGGGGAAGGTATTGGGCCACTCGATTTGGTCGTTGAGTGGCCGAAGAGAAGGGATCGAAGAAGCTCGCTGGAGTCGCGGCGAAGGCAGTTGGAGAAGAGGAAGAAGTGATTGTTTGGCATGTAACCCGACTCAAATTGGTCCTAGGAAGCTGGGGAACTTATATAGAGCAAGATTTGGACCTCAATTCCTAGAATGCTTTCATGTTGATTGGGATTTTGGAAACTCAGGGTCTAGGTTTTCTCGAGCTTTGCCTGATCATTGTGCTTCATAAGGAAGGCCATGATTGTGCCCATTTAATGGAGGATTTTTTTGTGGTCAATCCTTCCAAGTTTGGAAGGATTTCATTGCAAGTTGATGGAGAGATCTTTGATTGAATATTGTCAGATTTGGGTTCAAAGGTCCTGTTCAGACGGAGGCGGCGAGGGCTTAGTTGTGAAGAAGATGAGAAAGCTGGGGTGTTTTCTGTAATAAAAGTTGAAATGTCAGGGTTAATCTGAAATAAATAAAGATCTGGGGATTGGATTGCAAACTGAGATGGACTCTAATTGGACCCAAATTTTGGTGTTAACCTAATTTGGACCTAAGAAATTTAATGGTGAACTTGGTTTTGAGTTTTGACCACGTTTGACTGGGTAAATTGTACATAAGCCCAAATCAGCATAAATTCCCGTCTAAATCTCTACTCTAGGTCAAAATGGGTTTACATCGTCAAACAAAAGAATTGATTTTATCCTGACTAGAACCATTCCAATTTAAGTGGGGTTGAAAACTAGGGTTTTCAATCCTATTTTCATCCTCGAAATGCGTGAAACCCTGATTCTTTAAGTGTGAGCCCACTTCTTGGTCTTTTATGCTCATTTGACCTTTAAGCAACCCCTAAGTAACCTCGTGGTTAATCTGCATTTGTGATGTGATGTTAAAATAACATAATTAACCATATTTTATTATCTTCTCCTCAAAATAGATCAGAGTGGAATTATGGTCCTCAGGAGATCATTTAGGAGCATTTATCTCTTGATTCCAACTAATTCAAGTTAGTTATTATGAATGATGGCGTTACCATCATACCCCCATGCCTAACTTTTGCTAATCCCTGGAAAAATCTTATGGGAAGAACGAAATCTCTAGACCATGTTTTTATTGTTTAGATGCCTGATTTGTGACACTTTTCTAGAAATTAGATCAGAATACCAACAATAGGCTGAGAGGTACTCAAGTACCAGCCAAGATCCAGACCTGACCAGCTTCATTCTTGGGTTTGCCGCAAAGGTTTCGAAGGCCCACAGAAACTACCCAGAGGTTCGTTGACCCCAGCGGTTAAAGCACCATGCATAAACGTATCAAATCTAGACTCACTTTGTCAATGCATTTTTTTATAAGAGAGATAGAGAGGGATTTTTCATTCTAAGAGTTTTCTCTCTTTTTCTTTTATATTTCCCTAAATCTAACATCGGATTGCCCCTACACACGGTTTATATCGGATTCCTTGTCCCCATCATCAATCCTTGAAGGGTCCCTGGCTTTCGATGCTTCGGGATAGCACCGCCCATGGTAACCCCAGAACCTTAGCTTTTGACACTTTGGGATAATGCCGTCCATGGCATTCTGTAGCTAAATTTAGGCCCTGACAATCGACATTTTGGGATAATCCTGCCCATGGAACCTGAACTAGCACAAGGTTCTTATATGCCTTCGGTAGGATATTTAGATATCTTAGGAGACAAGCACTAAGGAGACAATATGTTATTACGCATCTTCGAGGGAAGTATTTTCCATTCCACCTATTCGCATTAGGAACTCATCCGATCAACTTATGTCTTCGAGCCACTCCTAAGCCAGATTTTCAGGAAAACCTTTTTCGAAACGGAATACTTTTGGCATTATTTCTTCATAAAGCGCACTGAACCAGACCGATGTGTGAATTTTGGGTGCTTAGGTTACCAAGTCCTACAAACCAAAGGGCAGGCAACAAGGCTTAATAATCCCTAAGTCTTAGACTTAATACATCAGCCTCACATTTTTCTCAACCTCTTGAGGACTAATTCAGATCTTAACAAATACGTGAGTGTTTAAGCCCTAGAATAAGCCCAAGAGGCCTAAGATCAGTACTCTTACTTATCTTCTTGTCTCTAGCATTTTAGGACTTAATCCTTGTTCTGATTTGGTCTAGAACTTAAATAGATCCCATAATCAGTTGCTAGGACTATCAATTTTTTTTCTTTGATTTTGCTCCTTTGAAATTATTTTGCATTTCCTCCTTTTTTCCTCAAGAAAGATTTTTCAATCATTTCACAAAATTCTTCACCCCTTTCTCCATTTTTTTTGGGATCTTTACATTTATACCCTTGTAAACTTTCGATAAGATGTATATACCCCTATGTTCTTGATATGTACGTATATACCCCTATAAACTTACTCTATTAAGACCGTATGCCTCTGCTCTATTAAATCCAACGAAAAACGTCAAAAAAAATATAAAAAAATAGGAAAATTTATATTTTCATCCCTAAATATATCTCCCATATTTTTCCCCCCTAAACCCTCACACCTCCTCCTCCTTCTCCTCCCCCTTCCTCTCCTTTCTCTGCTTTGGCCTGCATCAGCTCCCTTCACTCTTACCCCAAGCAACACGACGTCGATGACGGCATTGGCATCGGTAGGTTCCAACCCCCAGTCAAGTCGCAATCGGATTCCATCGCGGAAGCACATGTATGTCCTCTCCCACATCACAATGAACCGGCTGAGCTACCTATTCTCTGTTGACGTCATCACTGTGCAAGGCCTCCAGGCATCCATGAATGACCTATGGCTTTTGGTGACTCTCCGCAAGACAGCAGCTCGACTACAATGAGATCGACGACTTCAAGCTTGACAAGCCCGTGACTACGCCTCCCCCGCTGCCGCCCCCACATAAGGTTGAGCCTACGCAGAAGGCAGAGGACATCGAGTTCCCTGAGTTCGAGGTCGTCGACAAGGGGGTCGAGGTGCAACACGAGTCGGCAAAGGAGAAGAAGGCCGAGGAGAAGCCGGTGTTGAGGGAGCAGAGGGAAATGAACACAAAAACATGGGGATGAAAATATAAATTTCCCTATTTTTAATATTTTTTGACGTGTTCCTTTGGGTTTAATGGAGCAAGGGCATAGGCTTTAACGGAGTAAGTTTATAGGGGTATATACGTAAATATCAAGAACATGGGGTATATATGTAAAAACCCCTTTTTTTCAATATGTATTTTTTTTAGAGACCCTTAAAGAATTGAATTTCTCATTTATTTTACACTTTAATACCTCCCCCCCGATGCCTGAGTTTTACAATGTCCTCATTGTAAACCAGGTGGGTACGAATTCAACTTAGTTCAAAGATTAGAATAAGGTCAAAGGGTGGGTGAATGGATCAGGATGACTGTTGCGAATGATTTCAAGCTCTGATACAAGTACCAAAGGTGGAGTCGACTGTTCTAACATTGACCCCTAAGTGCAATAGGAATGCAACTCAGAAAGAATCAGAAGGATCTCGATTTTTTTGGAATGACTAGTTGCCTCCTGTTAAGCGTTAAATTCAATGCCTTCAGCTGAGCAGAAGGTGGTCAAGAAGAAGGGGTGGTCTGATGGAGGAATTTTGTAGGACAAGCACCTTGATGAGTAGTCTAGTTGGTCCAACTAGGTGTTTGTTCAGGTCGATAGGCTGATGATGCAAACCAAACCCAATCAGTCTTGTGGGTTGATGGATATCAATCAATAGGTGTGGAGTCCACCAAATGCTTTGTGGCTCGAATAGATTTGGAAATATGAATCACGGGTTTGGCTAAATCGACTCAACCTGACCAGAGTAGGGGTCCTCAAATGTAAATGGATCTGTGGAAAAAGTAGGAACCCTACTAGTGAGATTAGAGAGGGACAGAATGTGGTTGTCAGTCTGATTAGTGTCTGATTCCTGGTCAAATTATGGCGGTGAATCATATGTAGCCAGATCAAAAAGATGTGAGTCAGAATAGAAATTGATTCTGGTGTCGGATCGGGGATGGGATCGGATTTTGAAAGGCTCTATAGGAGCTGTGGCTACTTCGAGTTCCAAATCATTGACCTCAAAATCAAAATCAAAGAATGGATCATGGATACTGCGGTCGTAAACTGGCTTGTAATCATCTGGAAACAATGGTTCTCCAAAATTAGAGTATAATTCGAAATCATCGAAGAATTTGCGACAATCAGTTTCTGAACTTGATTCAGGGTCAAAATTTCCACCACTAAACAATTCATGATGCATGGAGTTATCAACTTGACTTTGGTCTAACCTAGTCTCAAATTCCAAGCTCATAGGGCTATCCTTATTAGGCATAGGCTTGGGTTTTAGGCACCTAGGGTAGATCCAATCAAATCTCAACTCTTCCAACTCCCTTGACTCCGTATCGTAAATTGGTATGACTTCCAAAAAATCAATTCATTCTTCTGAGGAGTTTGGAGAGGTATAATCATCAAATATAGGCCCAAAATCATAATTCAGATCTAAAATCTGGTTCTCATCACATTGGGCCTCATGTTCATCCCAAATAGACTCAGATCTAGATTCTGTATCAGGGGTAGGGATTGGGTCACTAGAATATGGACTTGGTTTTATTGGGATGTCAGAATCACTCTCAAGGAATACCTTAACAAGACAAGGTACGAGAATTACATCGTCGAGAGATTCTGAGGTAGGCCCATCACAAGTATTTGGTAAATCAAGGCATGATGGACCAGCTTCACGACTTTCTATGGCTAGTTTGTAATCGGGAACACCTTCAACTAGATTCACCCAACCCACATTTTGATCAGGTATGTTATTCTGCACAAAATCCAAATCAAGTTCCATTTGGGTTGGGGGTCCATAACAATGACCCCCATTTTCGAACCTAGGTTCTAGGAAATTGTACTGATCCTCAACATTGCTCCAAGATTCATCATAAAGTTCCAGGTGGGAATCAGGATATTTTTGATTAATGGCTTCGTGCAACAGATTTAGCATATTCCCACGTTTCTTAATGAGATCTTGGTGTGTTTACCAAAGTAGGGGATTTGACAAACATTGTAGACACTCAGTGCTATGCAATTTCCCCAATTCAATGTATTTTGATAAGAGGGCATCCTGGGTTGAACCATGTACCATTTGTGTAAACATCACTTCGGCACGGTTCATAATAAGGTTTGTTGTTTCTGACACATTAACCTGAACTTTGCTAAATGGATAAGAGGTCATGTCAAATTCTTCTCTATGTCTAAGGGCAACCTCGATCATTTTCTCTTTCATTCTCATATGGGATTCAGGTTTATTGAAAATCTTTCCCATGTTGTCATGTTGCATTTCCAAATCAAGTGGTGGATTAGGATGTAGAATCAAATTCAGGTCCAGATTGAATTGCATAGATCAGATCAGATTTTCCAAAAGATCAAATCTAATAGAGGTCTCTAGGTCAAACCTAAGGACCTTTCCTGCATGCGTGTACTAAAGAATAGATCAGGGACTGGATATGTATTGGACTCAATCAAGGCACCCAAAAATTTTGGATGACTAAGGCTAAGGCAAATGGACCTATTTGATCAAAAATCCACACACCTAAGAATTACTTGGGCAGCCAGGAAGGGAGAGTCCCACAAAGACCCCTATACGGTAGAGCGTCCCTGCAGGTTACAGGATTTCCCCCAGACCTTCCTTGTCACTGAGATTCCAAGTAGGCCGGAATGTATGAATTGAGACCTAAGTCTACCAATTTTAACCCTAATTGTGCCTTGAATTTCACTTGATTCAGAAGTTATTTCAATTTGTGACTTAATTTGTAGGTTGGTTGATCCACAAAGTGGACCAACTTCACTTGACCTACCCTAAGGTTGAGGATGAAATTTGGGTCAAGACCCAACTCACCCTAGATTGATTCTTAGGTAATTAGATCCCAAAATTTTAGGGTTTAAATGAATTTAGAACCTTGATTTTAGGGCTCTCTTGGATAGATCTTTTCAAACAAGGACTTGGGTAGCACACAAATGTGGGAAAATTAATTTTCTTAATTGCAGGCAAATGTGTACTAACACTTCAAACCTTAATGTGGAAACCCTAATTGGCTCTATTTCAATTCCAATTTGATTTCAAATATAACACCTTAGACTCAAACAAGAAAGTGAGTAGTCCAAGATGTTGAAAAATTTTAACGCAAATCCCTAATAGGTACAAGAAATCAAGATGGGGAATCTCTAATCAAATCGTCTCAACTTCAATCGGTTGTCAATTTCATGAATCAGGAAATTCCTTGCCTTTAAATGATATTACTAGGAAATAAGGCAAGTGGATCCTAATTGATTTTGTTTCCTTTTTCTCTTTCCCAAAATTAAGAGATGATTAGGGAAGGAGAGAAATTTTACCTACCCCTGGAATGGTTGATTACACGGAAGATTTTCTTGTGATGTACCTTGCAAAACACAACAAAGCAAATAGGGCAAGTTAGAAATCAATTCAATAATCAAGAAAGATAAGACTAGTGGTGAATTGCGCGTTGCTCCGCAGTAACGGTGCCAAAATGTTGAATGTCACTTTTGTCGAGTTTGATATACGTGTCGTAGTATATTCAACAAGAGCGAATCAACAACATTTAAATTTATAAGGGTTCGAAAAACAATCGTGAGTTTCGATATCATTCGTAAGGAGTAAATATGGAATTCACATACTAGTCTCAATAATACATAAATGAGCACAATGAGTAATAACAAAGATATGCAATGAATATCAATCAAAAATATATTCAATAATAGCAATTGTATCTAAAAAATTAGTATGATAAAAAAATAATAAAACCCTAAAAATGGTGATTTGAATTACCAATTAATTCCCACAATTAAGCACATATCCTAAGGATACTCAATATCTCAATATTTCAAACCAAATCAAAGTTTTCAATAGTGTTTCCAACCACTGGTCGCGCTTGGGACCAGTTTGTATTTGTATTTTATTACTCGAAAATAGAAAATCTCCGAGGTCGAACTCAGGGAGCAACACATGATTCTAAAAGCATACAAAATCATAATTTACAATATAGATATATACTGTTTAACAAAAAATTAAAGAAAGGAAAATTTGTTCTTCTTTTCTTCTCTCGCTTTCTTCTTTTTCTTCTGCCTCTTTCTTTCTCTGTTCAAACGTCTGAATCCAAGGGTCAGATGACTTAAACTCCACTTGCTACAGTGTTCTGCCTCTTCTTTTCAGTTGCCGCTGCTGCTGGTTCTTCTTCCTCTTGGCTTCTTCTTCTTCTTCTCTTCTTCTCTACTGCGCCAAGTCCTTCTGACTTCTTCTTCTCTTCTTCTCTGCTTCACCAAGTCCTTCTGACTTCTTCTTATTTTCTTCTTCTCTACTGCTTCTCTTTCTCTTCTTCCTCTCTGCTTCTCTACTGTGCGAGGCCTTCTGACTTCATCTACTTTCCTTCTCTTCTTCTTGCTGTTGCACTATCTCCTCCTTCTTCTTCTCCTGCTTTCCTGCATAGTGCAAGGTTAGGCAAAACCTAACCCCTACCCTCCCCTCGTCTCTCTCTCTTAGATTCACTCCAGGGTTTGCTCTCCCAGAGCCTCAATCGGGTACGCAGGTCGGGTGATGCACCCGGGACCAGGCACACCGGCGTGGGTGGTGCGCGAGGTGTGCACAGGCAGGGTTAATCGGATCCGGGT
Source organism: Thalassia testudinum (assembly GCA_037157565.1). NCBI lineage: Eukaryota > Viridiplantae > Streptophyta > Magnoliopsida > Alismatales > Hydrocharitaceae > Thalassia > Thalassia testudinum. The sequence goes on along the minus strand of JAZHRO010000025.1, from coordinate 149,169,180 downwards.
GCTAGGTCCGTAGGGGAAGTGTCGCGGACAAGGCGTGGCGGGGGTGTGAGGGACCTCACCCCAGTGTGTTTCGAGGCGATAAGCCTGAAACACAAAATCAATTTAAGAGTGGTCGCCCTCTCGTGAACATTCGAGGTGGGACTAAAGTCCCACCCACTTCCACACTTGCACCCGCAGCAGACGATTTCGCGATTGCAGTAGGCGTGGAGTCTCTTGACTCCACTCGAAGACTGGGTGCGTGTGTGCTGCAAGCCCGCACCACCTGAGGGCTTCTCCTAGAGCAGAGCGCAACCTGGAGCAGCTTAAAGCTTGCTTCAAGCTCAACAATAATGGTAGAGAGCGACCTGACCCTGAAATTAGTAACATGGCCTTTTGGCCACGTCAGACCATAGGAAAACCTTCATTGTATCATGGCGAAGGTGAGGCGAGGGTTGGATGACCACGGGGCAGCCTAGGCGTGCGTGCCTAGGTTGCTCTGTGGCTGTGTTTATGGGTGTGTTCAATGGCCGTTTCGGGAGGTGTTGGCTGTTGATGAAGGGGTGGAACATGTTCAGTGGTCGGTGGCTGGTGTCGGACCCGATAAGTTTTTCATATGATGATTTTATCGTTGAAGTGTGTATAATGGTTAACCTAAATCGGACCTAACTATCTCTTTACAAAATTTTTAACTTAGCCTACTTGATTTTATCTTGTCACTTTTAGGCCTAGGGTCGAGCTCAGGGAAGTGGGGTTACAAGTCGAGTTTCTACGCCTTTCCTACAACGAGTCTCTTCCGTTTGTTTATTGTGTTTTTGGTGTTTTTCTATTTAGATTTTTTTTTTTGGTAATTTTTGTCCTTGAGGCACACCCTCAAAATTAAGTTCTTGGCTTTGAGCCAAAACAGGGTTCCAAAACTGGTCTTGCTATTCGCAAGATAGAGTACCTGCAAGTCAAAGATTATCTTTTCTCTTTTATATATATTTTTTTTTATCTTTTTATGGGCATACAAGAGAAATAGAAATAAAGTAAATATAGTATAGATATATATGTATAAAGGGGTGGGGGTGGAGGCGGAGATGGAGTGTAGCATTGTGTCGAGTCAGTTGTCTTCTAGAAAGATGCAACCAAAAGGACAAGGTGCCGCGTGTAAGGTGGATTGGTGGAAGATGAATGCGAACACGCTTTTTGTATGCGTGTATCGGGGAATATCAGCAACTGGTGCAGATATTCCCGCTATACAGTGTATGGTAAATAATGTGAAAATATATATATATGTATATATGGTTATAAATATATAGGTATATATATGTATATATATATGTATATGTATATGTATATATATATATAGGTATGTAAATATATATGTAAGTATATGTATAGATAGATATATGTATAGATCTATATATATATATATGTGTGTGTGTATATATGTATATGTATATGTATGTATATGATACTATATAGATGTATATGTGTATATATATGTATATATGTATATAGTAATATAGATATATATGTATATATGTATGTATGTATATATATGTGTGTGTGTGTGTGTGTAAGTATATGTATATATATGTATATATATATATATGTGTATATATGTGTATATATATATAAGTATATAGATGTATATATATATATGTGTGTATGTATATAGACTAATACATATTTATGTAAATACTAATATATATATAGATATAAGTATATATATGTATATATGTATATTTATATAAGTATATGTATAGATGTATATATATATATATATCTATATATATGTATATATATAAGTATATAGATACTACTATATGTATAAATATAAGTATATATATATATGTATATAAATATATGTATATATATATATCAATATATATATGTATACGTATATAATAGTGTATAAGTGTGTGTGTGTGGAAGTGTGAGTGTATGTGTGTGCAAGCGTCGGTGTAAAGAGAGAGTAAGAGAGTGTTGTGAGAGAGAGTGAGAGAGAGAGAGAGAGTGAGAGAGAGAAGGCAGCCGTGCGCTTCCTGCTGGAGTGAAGACGCACGATTAAGACGTCCGCAGCTTCAGAGTGCCGTCTGGAGGCTTCCACCCGCGCAGGCGCAGGCGCGTATTCGTGCAGAGAGGAGTGCACACGTAGGAGAGTTGGTGCGGAGAGGACCACAGCGCCCAGCACTGCACGGAGTGGCTAGAACGGGTGCTCGCAGGCGCGGGGACGCGGACAGGTGCGGGTGACGCAGACGCGTGGGCGGGTGCGGGCGACGCGGGGTGAGACGCGCACGCGGGCGATCGGCGGTAGCGGCGCGCCGGGTGACCGATAAAGTGAGAAGCTCACCGGTCACCCCATTGTAGCCACAGTGTCGTGCAGACTCATGTGAATAGTGGCTACAGTGTAAGGCCGCACCGCGTGGCCGGGAGCTGCAGGTGCCGTGAGTGCGGCCGGCTCGCGGCTGGCGTGCGAGGAAGAGGGTCTGCGTCATTCGGTTGCGGGCGCGGAGAAGCTCACGACAGAGCACGCGGAGAGGGAGTTGTCGTGCGCGGGGGAGGGCGAGGGCGACACGGGCGCTGCTGGGGTGCGCTTGGGTGCTTGGCCGGCCGCTGCAATGACGCGCGGTGGCTGGTTATAGGCGGAAGAGAAAGCGCGACAGAGTGAAGAAGCGGGAGGCGAGGGCGGCTGCAGGCTTGCACGGAATGGGCTGGGGCTGCTGCTGCTGCTGTCGCCTAGCTTCGAGCTTCAGACTTTGAAGCTTACGGCATTGGCTGAAGGTGCTGGAAATGTAAAAAATGAGAGAAGAGCCACCACACCCACCGGCTCTTTGAAGAGCTGGGCGGTGGTGGTCTTACTGTGGTGGGTGTTCACCATAGTGAGGGCTCCTCTCCGCCGGGTGTCTCCGAGGACGGCCGGCATGTGGAGGGAGAGGGAGAAGAGGGTGGTGGCCTAGAAGGAGAAGGTGGTGCTGCTGCATTCTTTGGCTGGGGACCAGGCTGTTTTGAATGTAGAAGCCGCCCCCTTATAAAGAAGGAAGAGGCATGCACAGCCATGCCCTGGCTGTGCATGGCTCTGCATGGGGCTCGGCAGGGAGATCATGCGGCTACAGGGCTGGCAGGGAGAGGGGGAGCAGGGCATGGTGCGAGGAAGAAGAGGGTGTTTCATGCAGCCGCAGGAAGAAAAAATCAAAAATAAAAAAGAAATAAAAAATGAAGATGGAAATTTGTGAGGCAGCACTTGAGGAAAAAAGTAATCGCGAGGCCATTTTATTTCACTCTCCTCCCCTCTTAATTAAATGCATGCATGCATGTATTTTTACAAATGCGACTATGGAACCCTAATATGCACAAGTAATGCTAGGAAATAGCACAAGATGGCACAATTGCAGGTGTATTTTTGCGGTGCAATCATACCCCCATGCCTATCTTTTGCTAGTCCCTAGCAAAACAATTTTTTGTAGTATTTAGAAATGATCTTTAAGCTGAAGATTTTCTTCTGAGGCAACATAGGTGTGTTTATTGGATATTGTGAGAACCAATTGTAGAGAAGACTACCAGTACTTTAAGTCTCACATGGCATAGATCATCTCTCGACTAACCAGGACTCTTGATATTTAAACCTTAAGTATGATTTCCAGGACCCAGGAGGTTTTTGCCGTACTCGAGAGTTCAAGAGATTATGGCTTGTGCTTAGTGAAGGATCAAGACTGACTAGATGAACATTAAGACTCAAGACCAGAGTTTCATGAATTTTTAAGTAAAGGTTGGTCCCAGTTTCAGCTCATGTTTTCGGATTGACCCTTAAGAAGATGACGGAAAACTCAACTCCCATTTTCTGACATTTGTGGCTCACAGGCAAACGGGGTATTTGCGACTTGCCCTGAAGAACTTTAGGGTAAAGACTTTACAGATATTTGCGAGATATACTGACTTATTTGCATCTTCTTTTTCTTTTTTTTAATAGAAACACGTGTCAGTATATCTCTTACAACATTATTTGGAGTGCACTTTTCTTTTTGGTGGGAGAGTTTCTTTTTGGTGGAAAGAGTCTCTCCTAAACACAAAGCTAAATCCTGGGATAAAAAGTCTACCTGCGCGCACAGGTAAGGACTCCACCTTCCCTAATGAACACTAGGGTTGGATCTTATGTTCACCTGGTCTTTCCTGATATGTGAGTGTGAACCAAGTTTACTTAAGCTCTCAAGTAAAAGCAAACCAATGGATCATGTACTGGTGTCTCAGGTATAAGAATATGATGAGAACCTCATCATGAGCCATAACTAGCTCATTTTGACCCAATACAAAGGATAAAAGCTCCTACATATCTCAAGGAAAGGCTTAACTCAGAGAATTCTGAGTTTGAGAAGAAAACCAGTCATAAGGGGTAAAAGTGCAATTTTACCAGTATAATCTGCATACAGGGTAATTCAGGGCCCAAACATAGGTCAAAACAGCTTAATAAGAATAAAAGTGGGATGAAATGATCTAGCAAGGGCTACAGCAATTCCAAGAAACTAAATCTGTAACCCTAAAATAACCCACTTCAATTCACAAGGTTCGAGGCAAAGTAAAAATAGAATAAACCCTCTAAAATTCATAGAAAAATAATCTCTAGGGTTTAGAACCTTCAATTTGGCCTTTAGAACCCATTTTGACCTACATTGAGAACCATGCCCAATTAATAACTTAATTTGGGTTTTTGCGCAAATTGACCGGTCGAACAAGGTTTAAGATGAAAATGAAATTCACCATCAGATTCCTTAGGTCCTAATTAGTCATGTATAAAAACTTGAGCCTAAGAAGAAACCTCCTTGACCGACTTTACACTTTGGTCCTCATATATTTACTCTTTGGCCCTCAACTTTTGAACCCTTGCATTTTGGCCCCTAACTCTCCTTCGTTCTTTGCAATCAGGTCCCTCCTGCAAAACCCTGCCAGCACCATGCTCCGGCGACCTTGCGCGGAGCATGGCGCCGCGCAGGGTGAGGTGGGGGACCTGGCAAGTAAACCGGGGGTGCCCTGCGTCGTCAGCCGTCGCAGGGGCACCCCCCTGGTCATCGTAGCCCACCATACCGGCCGTGCGAACGCACGGACGGTATGGGTTCGTCTCCGACCATTCTCCGGCGAGGGAGACACGTCGTCTCCCTCCGCCTTCCTCCCTGTTTCATCCCTATAAATACCCCCCGTCGCTCCACCGTTCTTCCCAGCCTGGATCTGACGGAGAAAACCCCCAACTTTCCTCTCTTCTCACTCCGGCAGACGCCCACCAGCTCCGGCGGTTCTTCCTCCTCCTCCTCTTCGCTCTGCCGCAATACCAGCAGCAGAGACTTCTTCCCCTGCTCTTCCCGCGTCGCGCAATACCGGCGCGCGCTGCCTCTGCCCCGTCGTCACCGCCGTCCTCCCCCCACTGGGCATCGTCTTCTCCGGCGACAGTCGATACGACCGTCGCCCTGTTCCTCCCCCTTCGTCCCTGCAGTTAAGTTAGAACTACTCCCCTTCTTCTCCTCTTTCTTTCCCCGCTTTCAATTTAGTCAATTAAACCCTCGACCGCTCCTGTTCACCCTCACCCTCTTCGCCTCCGACCACCCTCCGGCGAGCCGCTCCCATCACCTCAGCGACCCACACGGCTCGCCGACCACCGCAGAACCTCCGCCTCCTCACCCTGATGTTCTTCCGCCCCTCCACTTCCCACCAAACACCCTCTGCAGATCCACCGAACACACCCACTTCTTCGCTCACAGTTTGACCTAGGACGACCTATTGGCTCCATCACACCCCCTGCAGACCCCCTGACCACCTTCGCCGTGCCACGGCGAAGGTCCCCCGCCTGTCTGATTTGGCCGAGAGGCCGTTCTTCTGTGACCAGGTGACTCGCCCGCCGTCGCCATTACTGCGCAGGCAGAGCTGCTTCACCTGCAGGTGCAGGCACGCCTTCGCCCAGGTTTGACTCCCAGGTTGCGCAGGGACTCTCCGCGAAACGTCCCAGGTTCACAGATGGGGCGAAGGCCGCGCGGGAAGCCACGATCGCCCACTGCTCCATCCGCGACGCGCGCTCAATTGGGGTGGGACATTTAGTCCCACCTCGGAACTTCTCGGAGGCACGCGGACGCATAAAGGCAAAAAGTGCCTTATGCTGTCTGCCTCCTGACCACGGGGTGAGGTCCCTCTCACCCGACCCGGCCTCGTCCGTGACCACGCTCCGCGGACCTGGCCCGACCCGATTAGACCGACCTGCACTCCTCGCCCACCACCGCACGCCGGTGGGCCTGGACCCGGGCCTGACCCGAACCCGATTACCCGGTAGCTCTGGGAGAGTTGTCCCAAGAGTGGTTTCAGAGAGAAAGAGAGACGCGGGGGGGGGAGGGTAGAGTAGGTTTTGCCTCTTGACGAAAAACTCTGAAGTGTGCAGGCCAAAGAAGAAGAAGAAGACCCGCGGAAGAAGAAGTGCAGGCGAAGAAGAAGGAGCTGCACTGTAGCAAATGCTCAGTTAAGTCGTCGAAGCACCGGGCCAGACGACGGAAAGTCAGCAGCCAGAGCAACACAGAAGGCAGGCTGAAGAAGAAGGAAGGGAGACTTAGTAGCCGAAGGCAGAAGCACCACGATTGCAGAAGAAGAAGAAGAGAGGTCAAGGCAGAAGCACCACGATTGCAGAAGAAGAAGAAGAGAGGTCAAGGCAGAAAACCAAAGAAGAAGAAGAACAAGGAGCTCTGAAGAAAGAAAAACATCACCAACGCAGGAACAGCAGGAAGAAGAAGAAGAGCATCACCATTGCAAAAGAAGATTATCACCATAGCAGAAACCAAGGAAGAAGAAGAAGGAGATCTGAAGAAAGAGAAAGAAAGAAGAACATCACAACAAATTCTTTCCCTCTCTCTTTATTTTGTAAAAGAAACATGTATATCTCTAGAATACGACTTGCTCCCTGAGTTCGACCTCGGGAACTCTTTCATTTTCCGAGTAAAAAAATTTTATATTTGAAATGTTGGTAATAACCGGCTTTACTACAACGTTATAACAAAACCCGACAAAAACCACGTTTCATTTTGGCGCCGTTGCCGGGGAGCAACGGCTATTCTAGAGGTAAACATTCCTGTATTTTTTTTTTTATTTATTATTTCTGATAATCTCCTCTCTTTTGTGTAGCTACAGGAACTCAAGAAGACAAGCAACCACACCAAAGACAGGTAAATTTTTCCTCTCACTATTAACCCCTAAGCTCTAAAGAGGAAGAAAAGAAAAGAACAAGCAATATAGGGCTAACCTGTCTTCCATATTTAGTAACCATAAAAGTTGCATGTTTTCAACTCATTATTTCTGCACACTATTAAGGGTATTTAAGGGCTAACACATTCTTGCTTGAGCCCTAATTACCCAACAAAGAATTAACTGGACCAAGTAGAGCCAACCTAGGATCCAACACTAGGGATTTAGAGACACACTCCTTAAGCAAGAATTGAGAAAACCAAATGAAGTGTGCCCAAGCCCTTGTCTGAAAATACCTATTCAAAGAAAATCTAAAACAATTGGCTCTCTAAACACTTGAACCCTAAAAGACAGGACCTAAAAGCTCTCAAAGAAAACAAGAGGTAAAGTTGACCCCTTGGGTCAACCAACCTTAAATTAGGTCACTCTTTGCACTTAAAAGACTAAAGTTCAAGTGAAAACCTTAAGCACCCTGATCTTAAAATTGGTAGACTTAAGAGGTCAAGATCCCCATTCTGGTCTACCTGGAACCGCAGTGACAAGAGAGGTCGGGTGGGGGAAACCCTGTAACCCGTGGGGACGCTCTACCGTGTAGGGGTCTTCGCGGGACTCTCCCTCTCTGGCTGCCCAGGTAATTCTCAGGTGGATGATCTTTCTGATCAAGGGGTCCATCTGCCCCGAACCTCCATAGTCACCCAACAATTTTTGGGTGTCTTGATTGGGTCCAGCACCTGCTTATCTCATCTAGCCCTTCAGTATTTTTCAGGAGGTCCTTGAAACCTCCTATAGAAATTCACTCTCCCCGAGGCTAAGCCTCGGCTCCTTTGTTTTTGCAGAAATCATTCACATAGCCCCTCTTTCCTCTGATTCTGAACAAAATCCCCTTCTTCCATCTTGATTCAAACTTTGATTCTATTCCACCACCTGATCCAATTATGCAGCCTAATTACCTAGCAAGACTACCATTCAAGAAACCTGAATATCGGAGATCTATGAAAGATAAAATGATCGAGGATGCCATAAAATTCTATGAAAAAGAAGAAAAAACCTCAACACCAATAGGAGATATTCAGGTTGATGTCCCAACAACCACATCCTTCATCATAAACTGTGCCCAAATTCTATTGACTGGAATTTCAAAAGGATCAACCCGAGACATGCTCATGACAGGATACATTGAGATGGAAAAATTACACCAATCTGAATACCTTCAATGCTTAACAAATCCTGTACTTTGGGAACAACACCAAGATGCCCTTATAAAACGGGTAGAAATGATGAAATCAGTAGAACAAATTATCAACCAGAAATACCCGTATAAACCAGAAACAGAGGATGAACCATCTTGGAACAGTATTAAGGAACAATTCAGTTTCCCAGATCTCGGGATTGAGGCACAAAGTGGTTGTAAAATTCCAACCCAAATAGAAGATAGCATTAAAATAGGTTGGGAAGTTGCAGGAGAACACAATGCTGAGCCAACCCTAGGCCATGAATCACCAAGCTTAGAACTCCAAGACTCCTGCAATGACAAGATTAGAATTGAACCTCTCGAGGGTATAAATTCCACCCCTTGTTTTGATAAGGTGACCCTCGAAGGTTATTCGGACTTAGGTTCTAATAATTCTACCCACACCCTAAGCCTAGAACCTAGATCTGAAACTTATTGGGAAGATTATGAGGCCCTTTATGAGAAAGATCAAATTTTTACAGAATATGATTCCGGGCCTCTATTTAATGAATATCCCTCTCCAACATCCTCAGGAAATCTGATCGATTTTTCAGGAAACATGCCAATTTATGATACAGAAACTGAGGAGTTGGATGAGCAAGGTTTTAATGGGCTCTATCCTACCAGCTTCGAGCTTGAACAGAACACCTTTTTGAGCCCAGAATTGACATATAGGCTAGAACCCAGTCAGGCTGCTGATTCCACATCTGATGATTTCTGCTGTGGTGGAATTCATGATCGTTTTCGCCAACTCTCCGACAATTTCAGATCTGACTATAATTGCGGAGAGATTCCCCTTCCTGAACACGCCAGGCCTATCTATGACCTCAGTTCACATGACTCTGACTCTGACTCTGACTCTGAGGTCCTGATTCCCGAGATCACTGATAACACAGAATCATTCTTTTTCGATCCTCAGGAACCAAAAACAGAAAATGCCAAGAGTGATTGCAACCAAGAATCCAAATTTTTTCTCGAATCCGATTTCTTTCATCCTACAAACACTCTTCCGGCATTTGATAGTTACCCAGAGGACTCTCTACAGAAAACCACCTATCATCTGTTTCTAGAAGAGCCCTCGTACACAATGGCCACCTTGTCCGCACACACAGAACGGATCAAAACCTCTCCCAAACCCCGACCCGCAACCGGACTCAATTTCTATGCAGATTCACCTCTCACCGAGCCGATTGCATTTCCACATCGGGTTTCGAACATTGATCAGACTACATACCATGCTCTATCATTCTCTGATCACCCCTGTAGGGTTCCTGCATCAACCACTGATTATCCTACGGGTCCCTACTCTGACCAGGCTGATTCGGCTCAGCCAAACCCTGCGTTTACACTTCCACATCCATCTGAGCTTCATAATTTCTGGTGGGCTCCACACCTTTTTATCCACATCTATCAACCCACCAGATTGATTGGGTTTGGGCTGCATCATCAGCCTGTTGATCTGAACAAGCACCTGGTTGGACCAACCAGGCTCTTAATCAAGGTGCTTGTCGTACAAAACTCCGCTGATTTGACCATCCCCTCTCCATCGCATTTCCCGCTTGGCTGAAGGCATCAAATTTAGCGCTCAACGGGAGGCAGCCCGTCATTCTCTTTGAAAACCTGAAACTTGTTCTGACAGCTTTTTGCACTTGAAGTTCACACTTTAGGACAGCCGAATCCAACTCAGATGTTTGCATCTGGGATTTGAAATCGTCCGCAAAAATTCAACCCGACCCATTCACTCATCCAAATTTCTGTCTTAAGGAATGAACTAAGACCCCCTAGGTTACAATGAGGACATTGCAAATCTTAGGCATGGGGGGGTATGAAAGTACAAAAACTTGTAAGAAAATGTTTCAAACAAAAAATTCACATATGCCAAAAATACCATAAAAATTAAAAATTTTTTCGAAAAAGAATAAGAGGAAAAGAGGAGAAGGAAAATTTTGTGAAGGAGAAAAGAAACAAAATGAAAAAGGAGCACAAAATTATGAGAAAAAGTGATAGTCATTAGTAAGGAACTAAGGAATTACCCTAAGTTCTAGACCTCATTCAAGAAAATAACTGAAAAGTGCACAATGAGATTAGTAAGAATGCAAACCTTAGGCATTCTTGAATAGACTCTTAGTACCCATTAAGATCTGGACACTCCTCAAGAGGTTGAGGAAAATGAAAAGCTGAAGTATTAGGTCCAAGGCTTAGGAAGTATTCGGCCTCGTTAACTAATTTTTGGTTTACGGGACTCAGTAACCTAAGCACCCTAATCTCACACACAGCCTGGTTCAGTAAGCGTAAAAATCAGAATCACGCAGAAGCGTCGCAAAAATATGAAAAGAACACCTAGAATAGGAGCGGCCGATCAACACAAGTTGATTTGGACGAGTTCCCAGCGCAGAGAGGCAGGAAATCCCCTCGAAGACGCGTAACAAAATATCATCTCCTCGGTGCTTGTCTCTTAGGATATTTACATATCCTACGGGGGGCATGTAAGCACTCTGCTGGTTCAGATTCCATGGATGGCATTATCTCGAAGTGTCAATTGCCAGGGTCTGGATTCGGCCACGGAATACCATGGATGGGATTATCTCGAAATCTCAATAGCCAGGATTCCAGGGGTTGCCATGGGCGGTGCTATCTCGAAGCATCGATCGCCAGGAACCCTTGAGGATTGATGATGGGAGCAAGGAATCTGATACAGACCGTGTTGAAAAGCCAATCCTAGGCTAGAACTAAAAAGAAAAAGAGAGAAAACTCTCCAAACAGAAAAACTTTCTATCTCTCTCTTACAAAACGCACTGCGAACTGAGCCAGGGCTAAAATCATTTCAAGCACGGGTGCTTTAACCACGAAGTCCAATAAACCTTAGGTTAGTTCTTGCGGGCCTTAAAAACCTTTGCTAAAAGACTGAGGCTAAGGCTAGACAGATTTGGATCTTGATTGGTACTAGAGTACCTTTTAGGCCTATGGTCAGCATTCTAACCTAATCTATGCTCAAATAAAAAAGGCACTTATCTAAAACCATTAAAAACTTCATGGTCTAGAACAAGGGTTGAAACCTTAAGTTTTTGCTAAGGGACTAGCAAAAGCTAGGCATGGGGGTATGATGAGAACCTCATCATGAGCCATAACTAGCTCATTTTGACCCAATACAAAGGATAAAAGCTCCTACATATCTCAAGGAAAGGCTTAACTCAGAGAATTCTGAGTTTGAGAAGAAAACCAGTCATAAGGGGTAAAAGTGCAACTTTACCAGTATAATCTGCATACAGGGTAATTCAGGGCCCAAACATAGGTCAAAACAGCTTAATAAGAATAAAAGTGGGATGAAATGATCTAGCAAGGGCTACAGCAATTCCAAGAAACTAAATCTGTAACCCTAAAACAACCCACTTCAATTCACAAGGTTCGAGGCAAAGTAAAAATAGAATAAACCCTCTAAAATTCATAGAAAAATAATCTCTAGGGTTTAGAACCTTCAATTTGGCCTTTAGAACCCATTTTGACCTACATTGAGAACCATGCCCAATTAATAACTTAATTTGGGTTTTTGCGCAAATTGATCGGTCGAACAAGGTTTAAGATGAAAATGAAATTCACCATCAGATTCCTTAGGTCCTAATTAGTCATGTATAAAAACTTGAGCCTAAGAAGAAACCTCCTTGACCGACTTTACACTTTGGTCCTCATATATTTACTCTTTGGCCCTCAACTTTTGAACCCTCGCATTTTGGCCCCTAACTCTCCTTCGTTCTTTGCAATCAGGTCCCTCCTGCAAAACCCTGCCAGCACCATGCTCCGGCGACCTTGCGCGGAGCATGGCGCCGCGCAGGGTGAGGTGGGGGACCTGGCAAGTAAACCGGGGGTGCCCTGCGTCGTCAGCCGTCGCAGGGGCACCCCCCTGGTCATTGTAGCCCACCATACCGGCCGTGCGAACGCACGGACGGTATGGGTTCGTCTCCGACCATTCTCCGGCGAGGGAGACACGTCGTCTCCCTCCGCCTTCCTCCCTGTTTCATCCCTATAAATACCCCCCGTCGCTCCACCGTTCTTCCCAGCCTGGATCTGACGGAGAAAACCCCCAACTTTCCTCTCTTCTCACTCCGGCAGACGCCCACCAGCTCCGGCGGTTCTTCCTCCTCCTCCTCTTCGCTCTGCCGCAATACCAGCAGCAGAGACTTCTTCCCCTGCTCTTCCCGCGTCGCGCAATACCGGCGCGCGCTGCCTCTGCCCCGTCGTCACCGCCGTCCTCCCCCCACTGGGCATCGTCTTCTCCGGCGACAGTCGATACGACCGTCGCCCTGTTCCTCCCCCTTCGTCCCTGCAGTTAAGTTAGAACTACTCCCCTTCTTCTCCTCTTTCTTTCCCCGCTTTCAATTTAGTCAATTAAACCCTCGACCGCTCCTGTTCACCCTCACCCTCTTCGCCTCCGACCACCCTCCGGCGAGCCGCTCCCATCACCTCAGCGACCCACACGGCTCGCCGACCACCGCAGAACCTCCGCCTCCTCACCCTGATGTTCTTCCGCCCCTCCACTTCCCACCAAACACCCTCTGCAGATCCACCGAACACACCCACTTCTTCGCTCACAGTTTGACCTAGGACGACCTATTGGCTCCATCACACCCCCTGCAGACCCCCTGACCACCTTCGCCGTGCCACGGCGAAGGTCCCCCGCCTGTCTGATTTGGCCGAGAGGCCGTTCTTCTGTGACCAGGTGACTCGCCCGCCGTCGCCATTACTGCGCAGGCAGAGCTGCTTCACCTGCAGGTGCAGGCACGCCTTCGCCCAGGTTTGACTCCCAGGTTGCGCAGGGACTCTCCGCGAAACGTCCCAGGTTCACAGATGGGGCGAAGGCCGCGTGGGAAGCCACGATCGCCCACTGCTCCATCCGCGACGCGCGCTCAATTGGGGTGGGACATTTAGTCCCACCTCGGAACTTCTCGGAGGCACGCGGACGCATAAAGGCAAAAAGTGCCTTATGCTGTCTGCCTCCTGACCACGGGGTGAGGTCCCTCTCACCCGACCCGGCCTCGTCCGTGACCACGCTCCGCGGACCTGGCCCGACCCGATTAGACCGACCTGCACTCCTCGCCCACCACCGCACGCCGGTGGGCCTGGACCCGGGCCTGACCCGAACCCGATTACCCGGTAGCTCTGGGAGAGTTGTCCCAAGAGTGGTTTCAGAGAGAAAGAGAGACGCGGGGGGGGGAGGGTAGAGTAGGTTTTGCCTCTTGACGAAAAACTCTGAAGTGTGCAGGCCAAAGAAGAAGAAGAAGACCCGCGGAAGAAGAAGTGCAGGCGAAGAAGAAGGAGCTGCACTGTAGCAAATGCTCAGTTAAGTCGTCGAAGCACCGGGCCAGACGACGGAAAGTCAGCAGCCAGAGCAACACAGAAGGCAGGCTGAAGAAGAAGGAAGGGAGACTTAGTAGCCGAAGGCAGAAGCACCACGATTGCAGAAGAAGAAGAAGAGAGGTCAAGGCAGAAGCACCACGATTGCAGAAGAAGAAGAAGAGAGGTCAAGGCAGAAAACCAAAGAAGAAGAAGAACAAGGAGCTCTGAAGAAAGAAAAACATCACCAACGCAGGAACAGCAGGAAGAAGAAGAAGAGCATCACCATTGCAAAAGAAGATTATCACCATAGCAGAAACCAAGGAAGAAGAAGAAGGAGATCTGAAGAAAGAGAAAGAAAGAAGAACATCACAACAAATTCTTTCCCTCTCTCTTTATTTTGTAAAAGAAACATGTATATCTCTAGAATACGACTTGCTCCCTGAGTTCGACCTCGGGAACTCTTTCATTTTCCGAGTAAAAAAATTTTATATTTGAAATGTTGGTAATAACCGGCTTTACTACAACGTTATAACAAAACCCGACAAAAACCACGTTTCAGAATACATCCTTAGTTAGGAGAGATTCCAATCTATTTTGTCAATGCTCAAGTGAATTAAGCTGAACCTGAGCGAATCAAGCTTCTGTGGCCTGGAAAGTCTTCAAAACAGAGGTTGAATATCCATAAACACTTATTGTATTTTTGTTTCAGCTTTCAGATCATTACTAAACACCATTTATTATTATTTTTTTTTTTCTTTTTCTTTTTCTTGCATATTTATAAATAGGTGGAAACTGCATGATACCATAAAATACCCAGATCCTATGGATACCTATCCACCCCCCCATGCCAAATGATGCTATGTCCTCATATGCATGCAGGGAAAAGTAGAGAAAGGACGGAAGATTAGGTAACGAGAGTTGAGGTGCAGGGTATACAGCAGGGTGGTAGGGTGGGTGGTTGGTGGGTGGTGAAGAGAAAAGTGAAGTGATCATGATAGTGGCGTGAAAAGTGATGGTGGATGGTGAAAGGTCTGGTATTTCTTAGGACGAGAGTGTCCCAGGCGGAACAGAAAACAATTCGGGAAGAAGAAGTTGGCCCTTAGATTGGCCAAGAAGAGGGGCTTCTTGGATAGATGGATCCAAAAAGGAATAGCCCCAATGAGTAATATGTGGGCTCAAGGTCCCAGTGTGGATTTGCAAATCCGCCTGATTTGGCGGGAAAGAAAGGGCAGTCCGATCTTCAAGAGTATGGACCGGCAGTGAGCAGCCTGGATATGACTTAGACCACGAGGTATGGGAAGCGAAGAAAACCTCGTCAGAAGTCTGGCCAGGAGAAGGTACGGGATAAGGGAGGGATGGGGGAACGTCACAGTATGTGTTGATCAGGCAGTCGTCAGGTAATCCGCAGCAGTCTGAATAGATCCCAATTAGTCCGATACATGCGCTGATGGCCATGTCCTTGTCAGACGTGTCATCCTCGATACAATCGCAATCAAAGTTCTTGGCTGCCTTGAAGATGTTAAGCTTGATCTTTTCAGATCCAACGGCAATCTCGATACAGCCCGACTCGCAGTCGATATGGGCGTGGGCTGTGGCTAAGAAAGGTCGACCGAGGATGATCGGACAATCAGAAAGTGAACTAGGAACTTCCATATCTAAAACGAGAAAGTCAACAGGAAAACAAAGACTGTTGACCTTAACCACCACGTCTTCCACCACACCCTTTGGGATTTTGACAGAACGATCTGCCAACTGTAACATGACAGGGGTGAGTTTCAGATTTCCCAAGGAAAATTTTTCAAGTATGATAGTCGGTATAAGATTTATGGAAGATCCTAGATCAAGCAGGGCACGATTAAAACTGCAGCCTTGGATGCTATAGGAAATAAGTGGTGTGCCCGGATCTTTCTGCTTCGGTGGTAGGTTTGACAGTATAGCACAACTCTCATGAAGCGAGAGAACCACCAGATTCTTAGTTTTCTTTGGTTGTCGCCTGGGTGTTGTGTAGTCTTTGAAAAATCGGGCGACAGTAGGTATGTGGTCGATAGCCTCGAGCAGGGGTACCTTGATTTCTACATCCCTGAACAAATTACGTAAGTTATCAAAGGCCTGCGTATCTTTCCTTTTTCCTTTTGGTTCCCTCAGTAGAGTCTCAGGGAATGGGACTAATTATGGCAACAATTTAGGTGTATCGTCCTCTCGCGAATGCGATGCGCATCCTGAATAAGAGGGAGATGAAGAAGATGGGCCAGGATCAGGTCGAGGTGGATCGACGGTCTGCTTACCACTCCTCGTAGTGATAGCATTGGACGATGCAAGTCCAGTGGGATCATACGGAGGAGGAGGGTTCGCAATGGGGACATAAGAGTGCGGTGCTGCAGTGGGATTAGCCTGAAATCCCGGTGGAATGCTCGGAGCTTGCAGAATTTGATGAACCTACCCCTGAGAAGGTCGTAACTGTGGTTGAGGACCACAGGGCACGAAATTTCGTGGGTTTGGAACAGGTTGGGTGGGAAGAGTGCCCTGAGATCGAGTCGCCATGCGTAGTTGACTGATCTCTGCATTCTGCTGTGCCAATTGGTGCTGAAGAGAGGTCATGTTCTCTTCATGGCGCTTTGACATATCCGTCATCATTCGCATCAATTTGTCAAGAGGACTTGATGCGTGTTCTGCTTGCGGTACGCAAGGGCCTGATGGCGGATTTGCCATAGGATTAGACTAGGCCCTTGGGATGACGGGTGCGGACGGTCGCATTGGTCCACTCGCGGGGTTTTGACACTGCGGGTTGTTGGACCATGCAAATCGGATGATTTCTCCACCCTGGGTTATAAGTGGCAGAGAACGGGTTGTTCCCCAGGGCGCAAGCGTCTTCTATGCCAGAAGACGTGTCCGTATGTAAATATGCGTCTGAGCACACGGAGGCTTGGTCCTTTGTGTTGAAATACTGGCTCGCAGAAGCCAGTTCCACATGACTTACCGAGTCACTTGGCGCAACACTCGGTAAGGAAGGTCTTACGGGGTTTCTCGGGATAAGCCTGGTGTTGGAAGAAGTGGGATTGTGATGAAGTGGTGAAGTGGGGGTGTTTGCCATAGAATGGGCGGGGTTGGCCAGAAGCTCGTCCAGCTTCTTGTGCACGATGGAGACTTCATCCAGTTTTTGTGCAATAAGGCTTAGATCAATGGATGAATGGGAAGGTCCCGTGTCAACTTCATGGACATTTCTAGGCTGGCTGGTACGATTAAAGGCGACAATGGAAGCATTGTTCATCGAGTTTTCACTCATATTTTCAAATAATTCAAATGCTCCATTCTCATCTTTATTCATAAAGTTCCCTCCGCAGGAAGCATCTGCAATCTGCTTCAAAGTCTCATTTAGCCCATAGTAGAAAATCTAGGCTATATGCCACTTAGGCAGACCGTGGTGCGGACACTTCCTGAGGAGGTCGTTATACCTCTCCCATGCCTCATGAAATTGTTCACCATTTTGTTGCGTAAAAGAGGTGATAGCACTACGAAGCGCATTGGTTCACCCGATTGGGAAGAACTTCTTGAGAAACACTGCTTGCATCTCTTCCCAAGAGTGGATGGTTCTCCCAAGGGTGCGTAACCATTGCGACGCTTTATCCCACAATGAAAAAGGGAACATCTTCATGAGGACTATAGGTAACCCGACATTTCTTGGTTTAACCATTTCAGCCAGTCGGGTTAGGTCTTCCAAGTGGAGAAAAGGATCTTCACTTGCAAGACCATGGAAGTGAAAATTAATTAGGCCAATTATGTTTGGTTTTAGTTCAAAGTCGTCCCCGCCCATGGGGACCCGAATTTGTCCTATGGTCTCTGTAGCAGCGGGATTCTGATAGGAGCTAAGAGACCTAGGCTCCTCCCGTTCGGGAGGGTTCTGCATTTCCTCCAATGTTTCCCGAATGGCTTCAATTTGCTCATTATACATTTCCATTTGGGCTTGGAGGCGGGTTATGGGATCTAAGGCTCCACCACCTGGTGGGTTCTGAGGGTGGTTTCCTCCCTCGGGATTTGGGGGTGGGCGTGCAGCCATGTTTGTGGAGGAGGAAGACGATTCAGCTTCTTTTCTAAATTTATCAGGCAATTCAATCAGTTCAGGGTTTTGTGACCTCCTCCCAAACATGCACTACTGTAGGAAGAATTGGGGGGATAAGAAGGGAAAAGAGATGAGAGAAATGACGCCGCAAAGGTACACTTGATTACAAATCAATTCAATCAGATTCCTAACCTCTACAGTGTGCCCTTAGACCTAAAGATCTAATTTACCTACTATCACGAACTACGGAACCGAATGCGAGCACCGCGGAACCACCGAGCCAGATTGAAAGGTCGTTTGCCCCAGTCTTAGACACCCGATAGCACGCGGGAACTCTCACCAGCATGTAGACGCTACACGCAGGTAGTTAGACCTCCAATCCTTAAGAAGGGTCAAGTTGCTACCAGTTTTAGTTAGAGGCTTAGGGTCAAGTGCTTTTGGAATGTGAAGGGCATTGTTTACAGGTAATGCCCAAGTGATTGATTTTCAGAGTGTATAAAACAAGCATGCAACGGGGAAATCTCCCCAAATTGAAGTTTTTATTGGTGAATGGTTTTTAGAGTTCAGCCTTAAGTAGTATGGGTTTTAGGATTTCACTGAAATACCAATTCAACCAATCTCCGGGTTTTGTGAAATACAAGTTTTCTTTCTAAGCCCAACAAACCCTTCTTCAATATTAGTTAGTTAATGCATGCTAAAATGCAGTGGGCTTCCCTAATTGGATATTTCTATGTGTGGATGCACGAATCAATTTTATATTAGTGTGAACGGGAGCCAAAGCAATTTAATTCAAGTGCTCCCAATCATCAGAAAGATTTCCACACATGGCTCAATCAACAGATAAAGAAACTAAAATTGTTGGTGTTGAAATATTCGGGATCGAATCTTAGGCAAGTTAAAAAGTCGTGGTGGGGTTGGAATCAACTCAATTCCAAGTCTCCCCACCAAAAATGTGATCCCGAATTGTAGATAAGTGAGGTAAAAGAGGGGTGCAATCAATCTTTTTGTGTTTGCCTCAAAGAATACTTCACACGGCGAGGAATTCAAAAATCAAGATTCTTGGATTTTCGCTAGGTGAAGTAAGGCGGGAAATCCCGGGGCGGTGGGAGTGAAGACAATCAATCAAACAAGTGAATTTTAATCCACTTGCCCCAAGAGATCCCAAGAAGTTTTTCTAGTTTTTTTTAGTTTTTAGTTTTTTTTTATTAAGGTGACAAGTTAACCCTAGTTGCTAAGAAAAGAAGACCTACTTGTTCGACAATGTGTGCGAAGCTCCAATGCGGTGTCGGCGTCTTCACGCTCTTGTACCCACCTTGGATCTGCTTACGTCTTCAACTTCGTCTGCCTGTCTTCTCCTTACACCAGGTTCACCTGCACATCAAAAACAGAAATACCCATGAAGAGAGAAGAGAAAAAAAATTACAGAAATGGAGTAAAAACTTACTTGAAGGCGCACTTCCCCGGCAACGGCACCAGAAAAGGTGTGGTGTCAGACCCGAATAGGTTGTTAATATGATGATTTTATCGTTGAAGTGTGTATAGTGGTTAACCTAAATCGGACCTAACCATCTCTTTACAAAATTTTTAACATGGCCTACTTGATTTTATCTTGTCACTTTTAGGCCCAGGGTCAAACTCAGGGAAGTGGGGTTATAAGTTGAGTTTTTACGCCTTTCCTACAACGAATCTCTTCCGTTCGTTTATTGTGTTTTTGGTGTTTTTCTATTTAGATTTTTTTTTTTGGTAATTTTTGTCCTTGAGGCACACCCTCAAAATTAAGTTCTTGGCTTTGAGCCAAAACAGGGTTCCAAAACTGGTCTTGCTATTCACAAGACGAAGTACCTGCAAGTCAAAGATTATCTTTTCTCTTTTATATATATATTTTTTATCTTTTTATGGGCATACAAGAGAAATAGAAATAAAGTAAATATAGTATAGATATATATGTATATACTATATATGTATAAAGGGGTGGGGGTGGAGGCAAAGATGGAGTGTAGCACTGTGTCGAGTAAGTTGTCGTCTAGAAAGACGCAACCAACAGGACGAGGTGTCACGTCTAAGGTGGATTGGTGGAAGATTAATGCGAACATGCTTTTTGTACGCGTGTATCGGGGAATATCAGCAACTGGTGCAGATATTCCCGCGATATAGTGTATGGTAAATAATGTGAAAATATATATATATATGTATATATGTAAATATATCTATATGTATATATGGTTATAAATATATAGGTATATATATGTATATATATATATATATATATATATATATATATATTTATGTATATGTATATATATATATAGGTATGTAAATATATATGTAAGTATATATATATATATATATATATGATACTATATAGATGTATATGTGTATATATATGTATATATGTATATAGTAATATAGATATATATGTATATATGTATGTATGTATATATATGTGTGTGTGTGTGTGTAAGTATATGTATATATATGTATATATATATATGTGTGTATATATGTGTATATATATATAAGTATATAGATGTATATATATATATGTGTGTATGTATATAGACTAATACATATTTATGTAAATACTAATATATATATAGATATAAGTATATATATGTATATATGTATATTTATATAAGTATATGTATAGATGTATATATATATATATATATATATATATATAAGTATATAGATACTACTATATGTATAAATATAAGTATATATATATATATGTATATAAATATATGTATATATATATCAATATATATATGTATACGTATATAATAGTGCATAGGTGTGTGTGTGTGTGTGTGTGGAAGTGTGAGTGTATGTGTGTGCAAGCGTCGGTGTAAAGAGAGAGTGAGAGAGTGTTGTGAGAGAGAGTGAGAGAGAGAGAGAGAGCGGGAGAGAGAAGGCGGCCGCGTGCTTCCTGCTGGAGTGAAGACGCGCGGTTAAGACGTCCGCAGCTTCAGAGCGCCGTCTGGAGGCTTCCACGCGTGTGCGCGCAGGCGCGTATTCGTGTAGAGAGGAACGCGCACGCAGGAGAGTTGGCTCGGAGAGGACCGCAGCGCCCAACGCTGCACAGAGTGGTTGGAACGAGCACTCGCAAGCGTGGGCGAAGGGAGCGGGCGACGCTGACGGGTGCGGGTGACGCAGACGTGCGGGCGGGTGGGAGCGACGCGGGGCGAGACGCGCGCACGGGCGATCGGCGGTAGCGGCACGCCGGGTGACTGGTAAAGTGAGAAGCTCACCGGTCACCCCACTGTAGCCACAGTGTCGCGCAGACTCGCGTGAACAGTGGCTACAGTGTAAGGCCGCGGCGCGTGACCAGGATCTGCAGGTGCCGTGAGTGCGGCCGGCTCACGGCTGCCGCGTGAGGAAGAGGGTCTGCGTCGGCCAGTTGCAGGCACGGAGAAGCTCGCGACAGAGCGCACGGAGAGGGAGTTGGCGTGCACAGGGGAGGGCGAGGGCGACGCAGGCGCTGCTAGGGTGCTTGGTCGGCCGCTGCAGTGACGCACGGTGGCCGGTTGCGGGCGGAAGAGAGAGCGCGACAGAGTGAAGAAGCGGGAGGCGGAGAGGCCTGCAGGCGTGCGGGGAGGCGAGGGCGGCCTACAGGCTTGCGCGGAATGGGCTGGGGCTGCTGCTTCTGCCGAGCTTCGAGCTTCATACCTTGAAGCTTGCGGCAATGGCTAAAGGTGCTGGAAACATAAAAGACGAGAGAAGAGCCACCACGCCCACCGGCTCTTTGAAGAGCTGGGCAGTGGTGGTCTCACTGTGGTGGGTGTTCACCACAGTGAGGGCTCCTATCCGCCAGGTGTCTCCGAGGAGGGCCGGCGTGTGGAGGGAGAGGGAGGAGAGGGTGGTGGCCTGGAAGGAGAAGGTGGTGCTGCTGCGTTCTTTGGCTGGGGACTAGGCTGTTTTGAAGGTAGAAGCCACCCCCCTTATAAAGAAGGAAGAGGCATGCACAGCCATGCCCTGGTTGTGCATGGCTCTGCATGGGGCTCGGCAGGGAGATCATGCGGCTGCAGGGCTGGCAGGGAGAGGGGGAGCAGGACATGGCGCAAGGAAGAAGAGGGTGTTTCATGCAGCTACAGGAAGAAAAAATCAAAAATAAAAAAGAAATAAAAAATGAAGATGGAAATTTGTGAGGCAGCACTTGAGGAAAAAAGTAATCGCGAGGCCATTTTATTTCACTCTCCTCCCCTCTTAATTAAATGCATGCATGCATGTATTTTTACAAATGCGACTATGGAACCCTAATATGCACAGGTAATGCTAGGAAATAGCACAAGATGGCTCAATTGCAGGTGTATTTTTGCGGTGCAATCAGTAGCGAAAGTTCTGAGGTAGGTGGCGAGGCGTGCGGAGGAGTGGAGTGATGGTTTCACCTCGTCGGAGGTTGGCAGGAGATGGGGAAGATGGTGGTGAATAATGGCTATCGAGGGGTAATTTGTGAAATAAATTGAGGGGAATTGAGGAGGGGATAGAGAGGAGTAAGTCTAACCTAATTAGTGGACGAAAGATGGGGAGGAGGCGACCAGCGGCTATAGTGCCGTCACCTGAGAAGACAGCTCCCAGGGGAAAAGATGACGACAAGGAAGAGGTGCTGGAGGGTGCCTGCTGGTGCGGCCAGGCACAGTGGACGATGGTGAGAGTAACCCTGCCACTGGTATGGTGGCAAGGCGACGAGAGCGGAGGAGGAAGGTCGCCAGAGCCTACGGGCGAATGGCCGAAGGAGGAAGAGACGAATTTTGAGGGAATTCCTTGGCCAAGACAAGCTCAAAGGAAGCGGCAGGGACTGTCGTTCCTTAAATAGGGGCTGGCAGGGAGGGAATCGTGAGGAGGAGGCGTGGGCTCCTCACCAGAGGCATGGCCGGAAAAAGACCCATACCTCTCGCACGTTCGCACGAGAGGTATGGTGGCCGACAAGGCATGGGAACCGGTCCATGCAGAAGAGGACAACGTAGGGAATCCCCCTTTCAAGTCTAGGGCCGGCTCCCCAGGTCTGTGCAGCGCCATCCTCCGTGCAAAGTCGCCGAAGGTATGGCCTGCACAGTGCGGGGGTAGAAGGACCTGATTGAAGAAAGAAACGAGAAAGGTAGGGGGGTAATTGCAAGATTCCATAAAGTTAAGGGTCAAAACGTAATTATTAAGGATCATTTTGTAAAGTAGGTCAATGCAACCTTTCCATAGGTCTAAATTTTGGTATAACCCAAATTTGGACCTAAGGAATCCAATGGTGAGGTTGGATTTTAGGTTTTACCATGTTTGACTGAATATTTTGCATAAAAACCCAAATTAGGTCAAAAATTAGGTATGGTTCTCAATCTAAGTCAAGATAGGTTCTAATAGCCAAATTGAAGGTTATAAACCCTAGGGGATATTTTTTCATGAATTTTATAGGGTTTAATTGATTTTAATCTTTCCTGAAACTTCATGAATTAAAGTGGGTTTGTTTAGGGTTATAGAATGTCATTTAATTCCCAGATTTTGTCATAACCCTTTCCTGATCGAATCATCCCACTTTTTCTCTTATTAAGCCCATTTAACCTGTGTATTAACCCTTATGATGAGAACCTCATCATGAGCCATAACTAGCTCATTTTGACCTAATACAGATAATAAAAGCTCCTACATAACCTTAGAAAGGCTTGGCTCAGAGAGATTCTGAGTTTGCAAAGAAAACATAAACTGAGGGGTAAAAATGCAATTTCACCAACCCGATCTGAAAATAGGGTAACTCAGGATCCAAACATAGGTCAAAACAACCTAATAAGAAGAAAAGTGGGATGAAATGACTCAATAAGGGCTACAGCAACTCCAAGGAATTAAATAACAGCCTGTAACCCTAAAAACAAACCCACTTCAATTCACGTGGTTCAAGGCAAGGTAAAAATCAAATAAACCCTCTAAAATTCATAGAAAAATAATCTCTAGGGTTTAGGACTTTCAATTTGACCTTAGGAACCCATTTTGACCTACATTGAGAACCATGCCCAATTAACAACTCAATTTAGGTTTTTGCGTAAATTGATCGGTCAAACAAGGTTTAATCTAGAAATAAAATTCACCATCAGAATCCTTATGTCCTAATTAGTCATGTATAAAAACTTGGGCCTAAGAAGAAACCTTCTTGACCAACTTTTCATTTTGGTCCTCATCCATTACTTTTTGACCCTCAACTTTTGAAACCCTCGCATTTTGGCCCCTAATTCTTCATCATTTTTTGCATTTAGGTCCTCCCTGCAAAACCCTGCGCAGCGCCATACTTCGGCGAGGCATGGCGCCGCGTAGGGTGAGGGCGACCCCCTGCCAAGACAACGGGGTGTTCCCTGCGACGTCTGCTGTCGCAGGGACACCTCCACTATCTCTGCCATCGCCCACACCTTCCGTGCGAACGTGCGGAAGGTATGGGTCACGATCCGGCCATCCTCCGGCGAGGGAGGCACGTCGTCTCCCTCCGCCCTCCTCTCTGATTTCGCCTCTATAAAAGCCACCACCGTCTGCCGCTTTCGGTAGCTCGGATCTGACGGAGACACCCCCCTAAATTCCTCCCTTCCCACTCCGACAGACGCCCCCTTGCTCCGGCGGCCTCTTCTCCTCCTCGTCACCCTGCCGCACTACCAGCAGCAGGGTTACCTTCCCTCGATCTTTCCGCGTCACGCCGCACCCAGCTGGCGCCTCTCCGGCCCTCTCCTCGCCGCCGCCCCTTCCTCTGGGCAATTTCTTCTCCGGCGACAGTCGATACGACTGTCGCCTATGCCAACCCCTCCTCGTCCAGCTTAGCAGGTAGAACTTCTCCTCTTCCTCCCCTCTTTCTTTTCTATACTGAAAACCCTTACTGTCGCCACCTATTTCCCACCGATCACCCTCACCTTCTCCACCTCCGGCCAAACTCCGGCGAACCACTCCCATCTCTCCAGCACCCCGCACGGCTCGCCGACCTGTGCATATCCTCTGCCTCCTCACCCTGATCCTCCTCCGCCCTTCCATTGTCCACCAAACGCCCTCTGCAGACCCACCGAACACACCCACTTCTTCACTCGCAGTTTGACCTAGGGCGACCTGTTTGCTCCACCACGCCCCCTGCAGACCCTCTGACCACCTTCTCCGTGCGACGGCGAAGGTCCCCCGCCTGTCTGATTTGGCCGAGAGGCCGTTCTTCTGTGACCAGGTGACTCGCCCGCCGTCGCCATTACTGAGCAGGCAAAGCTCCTTCATCTGCAGGTGCAGGCACACCTTCGCCCAGGTTCGACTCCCAGGTTGCGCGGGGCATCTCCGCGAAGCGTCCCAGGCTCGCAGTTGGGGCGAAGGCCTCGCGTGAAGCCACGATTGCCCGTTGTTCCCTCCGCTGCTGGCGCTCAATTGGGGTGGGACATTTAGTCCCACCTCGGAACTTTTCAGAGGCGCGCGGGCGCATAAAGGCAAAAAGTGCTTTATGCTGTCTGCCTCCTGACCACGGGGTGAGGTCCCTCTCACCCGACCCGACCTCGTCCGTGATCACGCTCCGCGGACCTGGCCCGACCCGATTAACCCGACCTACACTCCTCGCCCACCACCGCACGCCGGTGGGCCTGGACCCGGGCGCGACTCGTACCCGATTACCCGGTTGCTCTGGGAGAGCTGTCCTAAGAGCGAACTCAGAGAGAAAGAGACGCGCGGGGAGGGGGTAGAGTAGGTTTTGCCCTCTGACTCTAAACTCTTGAGCGTGCAGGCACAGGTGAAGAAGAAGGAAGCTAAGGGAGACACTGTAGCAACAAGCGGTTTAAGTCGTCTGATTGAGAAATCAGACGACGTCCTGAAGATAGGTGAAGGCAAAGAAGAAGAAGGAAGGCGAGGCAGAGGAAAGAGAGGAACACAGAGCAGCCAAGTGAAGAAACAGAAAGCAGAAGAAGAAGAGAAGCAAGAAGAAAAGAAGAAGAAGAGCACGGGAGGAAGATCTGAGGCAAGAAAAGAAGAAACAAAGAAAATAAAAAGAAGAAAAAGACAGGATCGTCCAACCAAGAAATAGAGGAAGAACACGAAGAACAAAAGCCAAAGAGGAAGAAAGAAGAGAAGAAGAAGAGCCAAACTTTCATCTCTCTCTCTCTCTTTATTTTTGTAATAGAACATGTATATCTCTAGAATACGACTTGCTCCCTGAGTTCGACCTCGGGAGAACTGTATTTTCCGAGTAATAAATATTAGCAAATGATGGCAATAACTATCTGTACTACAATGACTTAAGAAAAGCTAGTTGCTGCCACCGTTCTGCCAGTTGGCGCCGTTGCCGGGGAGCAACGGCTATTCTAGAGGTAAACATTCTTTTTTTTTTAATTCTAATAATCTCCTCTCTTTTGTGCAGCTATAGGAAATCAAGAAGACAAGCAACCGCACGACAACCACTCCGAGGACAGGTAATTTTCTATCCTCTCAACCCCTAAATTCTAAAGAGGAAGAAAAGAAAAGAACAAGCAATATAGGGCTAACCTGTCTTCTATACTTAGTAACCATAAAAAGTTGCATGTTTTCAACCCATTATTCTTGCACACTATTAAGGGTATTTAAGGGCCAACACATTCTTGCTTGAGCCCTAATTACCCAACAAAGAACTAACTGGACCAAATAGAGCCAACATAAGATTCAACATTAGGGTTTTAGAGACACACTACTTAAATCAAGAATGGAGAAAATCCAAAAGAAGTGTGCCTAAACCATTGATTGAAAATGCCTATCCAAAGAAACCCTAAAATAAGATTGGCTCTTTAAACACTTGAACCCTAAAAGACAAGACCTAATAAGCAAAACTAGCAGGTAAAGTTGACCATTTGGGTCAATTAACCTTCAAATTAGGTCACTCTTTGCACTTGAAAGACTAAAGTTCAAGTGGAACCCTAAGCACCTTGCTCTTGAACTAAAATTGGTAGACTTAAGAGGTCAAGATCCCCATTCTGGTCTACCTGGAACCGCAGTGACAAGAGAGGTCGGGTGGGGGAAACCCTGTAACCCGTGGGGACGCTCTACCGTGTAGGGGTCTTCGCGGGACTCACCCTCTCTGGCTGCCCAGGTAATTCTCAGGTGGTCGATCTTTCTGATCAAGGGGTCCATCTGCCCCGCACCTCTATAGTCACCCAACACATTCTTGGGTGTCTTGATTGGGTCCAGCACCTTCTAAACTCATCTCTTCCAACAGTGCATGTACGGTAGGAGGTCCTTAAGACCACCCTTAAGACCTCCTTTACAAATTCACTCTCGTCAAGGCTAAGCCTCGATGCCCGTGTTTGTGCAGCAAGCCCCTCACATTATTCTCTCTTCTGATTCAGAACCAAGTTCTTCTTCTTCCCCCATCATGGCTCAGCCAGTTGAGGAAGAAAACAATCTGGAGCACCAGCTCCAGCGACTCAACGACCTCTTCCAAAACTTTGTGCACCCACCGCAGCGCCCCATGATGCGGGACCACTACAATCCTGCTGCGGTGGCCGTTGAGCCTCGAGTCAGAATCCCGATTGGAGGACCTGATTCTGAATTGAAGCCCAATATGATTCATGCTATACCTAAATTCCATGGGCTTAATTCTGAAGATCCCTTCCAGCACATCAAGCAACTAAAGCATCTGGCCCAAACTTTTGGGTCAGACGCACAAAATCGGGATATTCTTCTCATGAAGATGTTCTCCTTTTCTCTTTTGGACAAGGCCGCCCATTGGTACCAAACTCAGAGCCGGCCGATCAACAATTGGGAAGAACTTCAGTCCGAGTTCCTAAAAAAGTTCTTCCCTATTGGACGGACCAACGCCTTGCGCCATCAGATTACACACTTCACCCAACAAATAGGGGAACCTCTCCATGAGGCATGGGATCGTTTTCAGGATCTCATGAGAAAGTGCCCCCATCACGGAGTTCCTAAATGGGAACAAGTCCAATCTTTTTACCAGGGACTCCGTGAGGACATCCGTCTTTTCGTCAATGCAACCTGCGGAGAAAATATCATGGGTCAACATGAAGACACCGTGTGGGAGATTCTCGAAAACATGTGCGAGAACTCCATCAACAATGACTCCATGGGTTATTCGACAGGACGAATACCCGCGCAGCGACGAATCTCAGGGGAGCACACGAGACGCAAGGCCTGTCCGCATCAGTCGACTTGGAGTTAATGGCCAGTCGATTGGACAAGGTCTCGATTATCGAAAAGAAGGTGGATGAGCTGACTCAGCATCTGCAGCGAGCCACCTCTGTGCATAACCCTTTCGCACAGCCTCCTTCCACAAGGGAAACTGTGCAAAACATTCTCCATCGATCTTCTCCTAGGATGGACCCATCATCCGAATCTTTGCCCGGAGGTCCTTCCGATTCCTTCTTCTACACCTGCAAGGGAAATTCCATTCCCTCTTTCTCTAACTCTCTGGAGGTTCCTCAGACCTGCGAGGACCTCAACACCATCCAGAACGACCCGTTCTCCAACACCTATAATCCTGGATGGCGTAACCATCCTAACTTTCAGTGGGTGGGAAATTCCCAAACCCAAAGACCATCCTTCCAACCCCGCCCACAACCTCCTCGTCCTTACCAGCCGCCTCAGCCTCGGCCCAACCCTACTTATCCATCTGGGCCAAATCAAGATCAAATGTCCCTTATCCTTCAGACCCTGGCTGACATTCAAAGAACGAATGCGGCTATTCAGAAACAACACAAGGACGAACTTACAGAGGTCCGAAACTAATTGACCCAGTTGGCAAACTCTCGCCAGCCAGGTACTCTTCCTTCCCAACCTCTGCCTAATCCTAATAACGTGCCAACCCAGCGGCATGTTATGAACCCAAACCCGGGCCATGCCCATATGGTCTATCAGGCCCCCTCTGTTCCTTCACCTGACGGGATAGAGGCCTCCACTTCTTTTGCAGGTTACCAGCAGCAAGCTATCTTACCCAATCCCAACCAAAACCAGGCAGGACTTAATTCCGTAACGACCCGTAGTGGTAAGGAAACCCAAGGCTCACCTCATCCGAACCACTCCAAGCCTGGTAGTGATCCCAAGCCTAGGACAGTAATCCAGGACGTCCCCACCGCTATCCCAGATCCACAACCAGGACCTATCCTAGAAGAACCAACCAAGATCCCGTTTCCCGAGGCCTTGACCAAGGGAAAGAAGACCACCAAGCCCGTGGCACCTGAGGAGGACCTGGTCAAGCTCTTTGAGCAGGTCCACATAAACATCCCCTTGATGGATGCAATCCGCCACGTACCAGCTTATGCACGATTTTTAAAGAATGTGTGTACACCCCAACGTAAGCCGCGAACCAAGGGTGGGAGCCCAATTGTTCTGTCAGAGCAAGCCAGCTCTGTAATCCTCAGTAAACTCCCACCCAAGGCAAAAGATCCTGGTACTCCCCTGATTTCCTGCAAGATAGGTGCTACCCAATTTGATAGAGCTTTGCTAGACTTAGGTGCATCCATAAACCTGATACCCACATCCTTATTTGACCATCTAGAAGAATCTGAGCTAAAACCAACCGAGGTGACATTACAATTAGCAGATCGATCTATAAAGTCACCAAAAGGGATTCTTGAGGATGTTATCGTAAGAGTGCGGGATTTCTATTTCCCAGTGGACTTTATAGTTTTAGATATGGACGCGCCTAAAAACCCTAGGGATACACCAATCATTTTAGGGAGACCTTTCTTGGCTACTGCTAGAGCCAACATCAGCTGTGAGGAGGGCTAAATAGAGCTTAAATTTGGAGATCAAACCTTAAAAATTGATATATTTAAGGCCCAACAAGGAATTAATTGCGGTGTCATCGAACAGATTTGTGACGTTAGGATTTTGGTTGATGAGTCACACCTCCAGAATGACTCGATTATGCCTCATTAATCACAGAAAGATCTTGACCCGCAAACAGAGGAGTCGAATCCAGACATACACAACCCAGTAACTCCTACCCTTGAACCTCACATCTACACTGAACCACCCGCTGCTGCTGATAACCCTATCCTCGAGTTAAAGCCTCTACCTGCTCACTTGAAATACATCTTTTTGGGTTCCAATCAAACCCTTCCTGTGATTATAAATTCCACCCTCAATTCCGAACAGGAATCCCGTCTGATTACTGTTCTCCAGCAACATCGCAGAGCCATCGGGTGGACTCTCGATGATTTGACTGGAATAAGCCCCTCCTTTTGTACTCATCATATCTATTCAGAAGAGGGCGCACGACCTTCTCGTGAAATGCAGAGACGTTTGAACCCTAATCTGCAGGAGGTCATGAAAAAGGAGATCATTAAGTGGTTAGATGCCAGGATCATCTACCCGATCTCCGATAGTCGTTGGGTGAGCCCAATTCAGGTTGTGCCTAAGAAGGCAGGACTCACCACCATAACGACTGAAATCAGAGAAATCATTCCTACCCGATTAGCCAATGCATGGAGAGTCTGTATAGATTACCGCCGACTCAATTCCTCCACAAAGAAGGACCATTTCCCACTACCCTTCATTGATCAAATTCTCGAGAAACTAGCGGAAAATAGGTTCTTCTGCTTCCTTGACGAGTACTCCGGTTACAACTAGGTGGCAATCCATCCTGAGGACCAAGAAAAGACCACATTTACCTGCCCCTTCGGAACGTATGCTTTCCGAAGGATGCCTTTTAGTCTTTGCAATGCACCCGCTACTTTTCAGCGATGCATGCTTGCCATATTCTCAGATATGGTAGGTGATTTCTTGGAAGTCTTCATGGATGACTTTTCAGTCTTTGGAGAATCTTTTGATGATTACCTCCAACACTTGGTCCAGATACTCAGGCGATGCATTGAGGTGAACTTGGTTCTTTCCTGGGAAAAGAGCCATTTCATGGTGCCTGAGGGAATTGTCCTGGGACACTCAATTTCGGAAAAAGGCAGCCAGGTGGATCGAGCTAAGGTTGATCTGATTTCTTGCCTTCCCGTACCTAGCTCGATCAGGGACATCCGTTCCTTTTTAGGGCACGTCGGTTTTTACCTCCGTTTCATTCCAGATTTCTCGAAAATCGTGTGCCCCTTGACTTCTCTTCTCTCTAAGGATGTACCTTTTGAAATCTCCAAGGAATGCACGCTAGCCTTTGAAAACCTGCGTGACCGAGTCACCCAGTCACCTATCCTACAATCCCCTGACTGGTCTCAACCCTTTGAGATCATGTGCGATGCGTCTGACTTCGCTGTAGGAGCGGTCCTGGGGCAGAAAGCTGACGGGAAACCCGTGGTCATCTACTACGCTAGCAAGACACTTGACGAGGCTCAGCGTAACTACACGGTTACGGAGAAAGAGCTGTTAGCCGTAGTATTTGCCCTTGAAAAATTCCGATCGTATCTTCTGGGTTCCCATGTCATCATTTACTCAGATCACACGGCTGTAAGGCATCTCCTTGCCAAGAAGGACACGAAGCCCCGACTAATCCGTTGGATCTTGCTATTGCAAGAATTCGATCTTGAGATTCGCAACAAGGCGAGAAGGCAGAATGTGGTAGCCGACCATCTGTCCCATCTTCCTTCTGAGATCATCAACCCTTCCGGACCCATCACAGAACATTTTCCTGATGAGCACCTGCTTTCTGTTGGTACGAGACTTCCATGGTTTGCTGATATAGTAAACTACTTGGCATCTCATCAGACACCGTCTTATTGGCCGAAGGCCAAGAAAGACAAATTGCGTTCTGATTCCAAGTATTACATTTGGGAAGACCCGTACCTTTTCCGCATAGGTGCTGATCAAATTATTCGGAGATGCGTCCCGGAAGAGGAAATCAGCAATATCCTATCTTTCTGCCATGACCAGGCATGCGGTGGCCATTTCTCAGGGCATAAAACCGCATCCAAAGTCCTCCAGTGTGGCTTCTACTGGCCTACACTTTTCAAAGACGCATACAGTCACTGCAAGGCATGCAGTCGTTGCCAGACTTTGGGCAACATGAACCATTGTGACATGATGCCTTTGCAGCCGATTCTCGTATGCGAAATCTTCGATGTATGGGGGATTGATTTTATGGGCCCCTTTCCTGTTTCGGATGGTTTCGAGTACATTCTGCTTGCGGTAGACTACGTGTCCAAATGGATCGAAGCCATACCGACCCGAACCTGCAATCACAAGATTGTCCTTAAGTTCATACATCAAAACATTTTCTCAAGGTTCGGGATTCCCCGTGCTATTATCTCTGATGGGGGGACCCATTTTACAAATGCTCAGTTTAGGTCACTGATGGCCAAATTTGGGGTGTCTCACCAAATCTCTACTCCTTACCACCCCCAAACAAATGGTCTAGCTGAGCTATCAAATAGGGAGATCAAGAAAATCCTGCAAGGACTGGTCGTCCCGACTTCCGGAAGCATTGTGGGTCTATAGGACCGCCCACAAGACCCAATTGGGCATGTCTCCCTTTAGACTAGTGTACGGAAAGGCATGTCACCTTCCCGTAGAACTGGAGCATAAAGCCTATTGGGCAGTACGAAACTGTAATCTAGATCTTTCTAAGGCTGGAACCCACAGAAAACTCCAAATCAGCGAGATCGATGAATTACGCCTAGACGCGTATGAGAACTCGCGAATTTACAAGGAGCGGGTTAAAGCCTTCCACGACAAGCATATCTCGAGAAAGATCTTTCATCCTGGTCAAAAGGTCCTACTCTTTGATGCCCGACTCAAACTTTTCCCGGGGAAACTGAGGTCCAAGTGGGTCGGACCGTATTTAGTCCGACAGGTTTTTGGAAATGGAGCCATTGAAATCAGTCCACTCAGCCATGATTTCGAACCTTTTATCGTGAACGGTCAGAGACTCAAACCGTTCATTGATGTAACTTCTACTGATTCGGTTGAATCATTCCTCATCCTCCATTCCCCTTGAACTTACTGCGCCCGACCGATGGCGTAAAACTCAGCGCTTAACGGGAGGCAACCCGTCATTTCTTGAAAATCTAAAACCTTCTTTTTCTGACACCATTGTGCACTTAAGGTTCACCCTTTAAGACAGCCGACTCCACCTCAGATGCTTGCATCTGAGATTAGAAATCATCCGCAGAATTCATCCCGACCCATTCACTCACAAAAATATCTGTCTTAAGTAATAAATTAAGTAAATAAAAACCCCTAAATCACAATGAGGACATTGCAAGTTTTAGGCATGGGGGGGTATAAGTGCAAACTTGAAAAAAAAAAAAAAGGTTTTAAACAAAAATTCACATATGCCAAAAACACCATAAAAATTAAAAATTTTTCAAAATAAAAAGAATAAGAGGAGAAAGGAAATGTTGAGGAGAAGAAAAAGAAATAAAATGAAAAGGAGCACAAAAGGATGAAAGAAAAGAGTAATAGTCATTAGTAAGAAGCTAAGGAATTAACCTTAGTCTAGAACATTTTGCAAGAAAAGAAATGAAAAGTGCTTGGTAAGATTAGTAAGAACGCAAACCGTAGGCATTCTTGATAGACTCTTAGTACCCATTAAGATCTAGACAATCCTCAAGAGGTTGAGGAAAATGAAAAGCTTGAGTACTAGGTCCAAGGCTTAGGGAGTATTTGACCTCGCTAACTAACTTCTGGTTTACGGGACTCAGTAACCTAAGCACCCTAACCTCACACACAGCCTGGTTCAGCAAGCGTAAAAATCAAAATCACGCAGAAGCGTCGAAAAAATTCTGAAAAGTACACCTAGAATAAGAGCGGCCAATTAACACAAGTTGATTTGGACGAGTTCCCAGCGTAGAGAGGCGGGAAATCCCCTCAAAGATGCGTAACAAAATATCATCTCCTCGGTGCTTGTCTCTTAGGATATTCACATATCCTACTGGGGGCATGTAAGCACCTTGCTGGTTCAGATTCCATGGATGGCATTATTACGAAGTGTCAACTGCCAGGGTCTGAACGCGGCCACGGAACACCATGGATGGGATTATCTCGAAATCTCAATAGCCAGGGTTCTGGGGGTTGCCATGGCCAGTGCTATCTCGAAGCATCGATCACCAGGAACCCTTGAGGATTGATGATGGGGGCAAGGAATCTGATACAGACCGTGTTAAAAAGCCAATCCTAAGCTAGAATTAAAAAGAAAAAGAGAGTGAAAACTCTCCAAAACAGAAAAATTTTCTACCTCTCTCTCTTACAAAACGCACTGCGAACTGAACCAGGGCTAAAATCATTTCAAGCACGGGTGCTTTAACTACAAAGTCCAATAAACCTTAGGTTAGTTCTTGTGGGTCTTAAAAATCTTTGCTAAGGACTGAGGCTGAGGCTAGACAGATTTGGATCTTGATTGGTACTAGAGTACCTTTTAAGCCTATGGTCAGCATTCTAACCTAATCTAGGTTTAAATGACAAAGCATTTATCTGAAGCTATTAAAGAACTTCATGGTCTAGAACAAGGGTTAAAACCTTAAGTTTTTGCTAAGGGACTAGCAAAAGCTAGGCATGGGGGTATGATGAGAACCTCATCATAAGCCATAACTAGCTCATTTTGACCTAATACAGATAATAAAAGCTCCTACATAACCTTAGAAAGGCTTGGCTCAGAGAGATTCTGAGTTTGCAAAGAAAACATAAACTGAGGGGTAAAAATGCAATTTCACCAATCCGATCTGAAAATAGGGTAACTCAGGGCCCAAACATAGGTCAAAACAACCTAATAAGAAGAAAAGTGGGATGAAATGACTCAATAAGGGCTACAGCAACTCCAAGGAATTAAATAACAGCCTGTAACCCTAAAAACAAACCCACTTCAATTCACGTGGTTCAAGGCAAGGTAAAAATCAAATAAACCCTCTAAAATTCATATAAAAATAATATCTAGGGTTTAGGACTTTCAATTTGGCCTTAGGAACCCATTTTGACCTACATTGAGAACCATGCCCAATTAACAACTCAATTTGGGTTTTTACGTAAATTGACCGGTCAAACAAAGTTTAATCTAGAAATAAAATTCACCATCAGAATCCTTATGTCCTAATTAGTCATGTATAAAAACTTGGGCCTAAGAAGAAACCTTCTTGACCAACTTTTCATTTTGGTCCTCATCCAGTACTTTTTGACCCTCAACTTTTGAAACCCTCGCATTTTTGCCCCTAATTCTTCATCATTTTTTGCATTTGGGTCCTCCCTGCAAAACCCTGCGCAGCGCCATACTCCGGCGAGGCATGGCGCCGCGCAGGGTGAGGGCGACCCCCTGCAAAGACAACGGGGTGTTCCCTGCGACGTCTGCTGTCGCAGGGACACCTCCATGATCTCTGCCATCACCCACACCTTCCGTGCGAACGCGCGGAAGGTATGGGTCGCGATCCGGCCATCCTCCGGCGAGGGAGGCACGTCGTCTCCCTCCGCCCTCCTCTCTTATTTCGCCTCTATAAAAGCCACCACCGTCTGCCGCTTTCGGTAGCTCGGATCTGATGGAGACACCCCCCTAAATTCCTCCCTTCCCACTCTGACAGACGCCCCCTTGCTCCGGCAGCCTCTTCTCCTCCTCCTCGTCACCCTGCCGCACTACCAGCAGCAAGGTTACCTTCCCTCGATCTTTCCGCGTCACACCGCACCCAGCTGGCACCTCTCCGGCCCTCTCCTCGCCGCCGCCCCTTCCTCTGGGCAATTTCTTCTCCGACTACAGTCGATACGACTGTCGCCTGCGTCAACCCCTCCTCGTCCAGCTTAGCAGGTAGAACTTCTCCTCTTCCTCCCCTCTTTCTTTTCTATACTGAAAACCCTTACTGTCGCCACCTATTTCCCACCGATCACCCTCACCTTCTCCACCTCCGGCCAAACTCCGACGAACCACTCCCATCGCTCCAGCACCCCGCACGGCTCGCCGACCTGTGCATAACCTCCGCCTCCTCACCCTGATCCTCCTCCGCCCTTCCACTGTCCACCAAACGCCCTCTGCAGACCCACCGAACACACCCACTTCTTCGCTCGCAGTTTGACCTAGGGCGACCTGTTTGCTCCACCACGCCCCCTGCAGACCCTCTGACCACCTTTGCCGTGCCACGGCGAAGGTCCCCCGCCTGTCTGAT
Source organism: Thalassia testudinum (assembly GCA_037157565.1). Classification (NCBI taxonomy): domain Eukaryota; kingdom Viridiplantae; phylum Streptophyta; class Magnoliopsida; order Alismatales; family Hydrocharitaceae; genus Thalassia; species Thalassia testudinum. Next base: position 149,133,398 of record JAZHRO010000025.1, on the reverse strand, counting down.
TTGGCTGAGAGGCCGTTCTTCTGTGACCAGGTGACTCGCCCGCCATCGCCATTACTGAGCAGGCAGAGCTCCTTCATCTGCAGGTGCAGGCACACCTTCGCCCAGGTTCGACTCCCAGGTTGCGCGGGGCGTCTCCGCAAAGCGTCCCAGGCTCGCAGTTGGGGAGAAGGCCTCGCGTGAAGCCACGATTGCCCGCTGTTCCCTCCGCTGCGGGCGCTCAATTGGGGTGGGACATTTAGTCCCACCTCGGAACTTTTCAGAGGCACGCGGGTGCATAAAGGCAAAAAGTGCCTTATGCTGTCTGCCTCCTGACCATGGGGTGAGGTCCCTCTCACCCGACCCGACCTCGTCCGTGATCACGCTCCGCGGACCTGGCCCGACCCGATTAACCCGACCTGCACTCCTCGCCCACCACCGCACGTCGGTGGGCCTGGACCCGGGCGCGACTCGTACCCGATTACCCGGTTGCTCTGGGAGAGCTGTCCTAAGAGCGAACTCAGAGAGAAAGAGACGCGCGAGGGAGGGGGGTAGAGTAGGTTTTGCCCTCTGACTCTAAACTCTTGAGCGTGTAGGCACAGGTGAAGAAGAAGGAAGCTAAGGGAGACACTGTAGCAACAAGCGGTTTAAGTCGTCTGATTGAGAAATCAGACGACGTCCTGAAGACAGGTGAAGGCAAAGAAGAAGAAGGAAGGCAAGGCAGAGGAAAGAGAGGAACACAGAGCAGCCAAGTGAAGAAACAGAAAGTAGAAGAAGAAGAAGAGAAGCAAGAAGAAAAGAAGAAGAAGAGCACGGGAGGAAGATCTGAGGCAAGAAAAGAAGAAACAAAGAAAATAAAAAGAAGAAAAAGACAGGATCGTCCAACCAAGAAATAGAGGAAGAACACGAAGAACAAAAGCCAAAGAGGAAGAAAGAAGAGAAGAAGAAGAGCCAAACTTTCATCTCTCTCTCTCTCTTTATTTTTGTAATAGAACATGTATATCTCTAGAATACGATTTGCTCCCTGAGTTCGACCTCGGGAGAACTGTATTTTCCGAGTAACAAATATTAGCAAATGATTGCAATAGCTATCTGTACTACAACGACTTAAGAAAAGCTAGTTGCTGCCACCGTTCTGCCACCTTAGAAATCCCGTTTATGTACTGCAATGGTAAAATTGCAATTTTACCCCTTGTGAATTATTTTATACTCAGATTTACAATCCCCTTATTTAGGCTTTCCCTTAGGTTTAGTAGAAGCTTTTATATACTTAATTAGGTCAAAATGTGCTAGTTAGGATTCATGATGAGGTTCTCATCAACCACCAATCCACGTCAGCTCAAGAGCCAATGTCTCCACAATATCAGAACCAAGCCAAGGTTAGACAGCTTAACTTTCAAAGGTTCAACACCTCAGAATTTTGCTAAGTATAAGGTGCACTGGCACGCATCTTGAGGCACGTGCACATACCTCGAGGCAAAATCAGCCCTCACCCTCCTCAAAATCCTCTTTCAAAATCAGGTATATAGGTGAACAACAGCGGATAATCGAGTCGGGTATACGAACAAGGCTTACTAGCAGAGGTGATGAGCGACGTGTGTTAAGGCTAAGGTGAAAGGGCCCTCACCCCTTAATGTAGAGTTAACGAGCCTTCACGAGGAATTCAATTTATGTGCCTCTCAGAATTTGAAACACACGATGTGGCACAAAACAACTTCGCTTCCTTGCATGCTTCAAGCATGTATAGCAGCGTCGAGCTTCGACTAATTGAGGTTGATGCTGCTATTGTTTCACTCAATCAAGGGCCTGGACCCCTTCCTGACGTGAGACCGCATCGCCTAAAGGTGATAACGAGGCTGATTGATGGCTGGAGGAGCATGATCACTAACGAAGAAGATGATCGGCGGTGGAGATACCTGAAGCATGTAACATGGGTTCTACACCCCAATTAGACAACTCAGAAGGTTCGCTGTGAGGTGAGGAATGTAATGGCGGTGTCGGTGTGGTGATTGGGAGTAAGTGGTGGTCAGCCGATGTTGGAGGGGGTGACAGTGGAGTGGGTTGGCCGGTGAGGTGAGGGAGTGAGAGAAATGCCTAAAGGTTGAGGGATTTTGTTTGGAGAGGCAAGGTGAACGTAGTGGTGGCAGTGTAGCGATTGGTGGCATGTAGCAACCGGACGAAGCTCGCCGAAGCTTCGCCAGCTGCGAAGAAGACAGAGAGAGAGAAGGTGACTGTGTGGTCGATTTGGGGAGATAAGAGGCTGAACCTAAACTAGAGAAGGAGAAGAAAAAGAATACCTAGCTAAGGAATGAAGGGGAAGAGGATTCCATGCCGGCGTGACTTGCCAAATGTGGAAGGGACAAATACCTCCAATGAGGTTGGGCGACGAGGATGAAGGTGGAAGTGGCCCCCGCTGTGATTGGCAAGGAGCGGATGAATGTAGGGAAGATATTGAGCCACTCAATTTAGTTGTTGAGTGGACAGAGAGAAGGGATCGAGGAAGCTCGTCGGAGTTGAGGCGAAGGTGGCTGGAGAAGAGGAAGAAGAGGTCGTTTGGCCTATAACCCAACTCATATTGGTCCTAGGAAGCTAGGGAACTTATATAGAGCAAGATTTGGACCTAATTCCTAGAATTATTTCATGTTGATTAGGATTTTGGAAACTCAGGGTCTAGATTTTCTCGAGCTTCGCCTGATCATTGTGCTTCATAAGGAAGGCCATGATCGTGCCTATTTGATGGAGGATCTCTTGGTGGTCAATCTTTCCAAGTTTGGAAGGATTTCGTTGCAAGTTGATGGAGAGATCTTTGATTATCATCGGCTTTGGGTTCAATGGTCCTATTCAGATGGAGGTGGCGAGGGCTTAGCTGTGAATAAGATGAGAAAGCAGGGGGTTTTCTGTAATAAAAGTTGAAATGTGAGGGTTAATCTTAAACAAACAGAGATTTAGGGACTGGATAGCAAACTAGGTCAATATGGACTTTTATTGGGCCCAAATTTTGGTGTTAACTTAATTTGGACTCAAGGAATCTAATGGTGAACTTGGTTTTTAGTTTTGACTACATTTGAATGGGTAAATTGCATAGAAGCCCAAATCAGGATAAATTCTCGTTTAAATCTCTATTCTAGGTCAAAATGGGTTCAAATGGTCTAACCAAATGTACCAAAACTCTTAAAATATTTTTCTATGAATTTTAGGAGGTTTAAATTTATTTTATCTTGACCAAAACCTTTCCAATTTAAGTGGAGTTGATAATTAAGGTTTTCAATCTTGTTTTCGTCCTCGAAATGCGTGAAACCTCATTTCTGTCAGTGTGAGCTCACTTCTTAGTCTTTTATTCTCATTTGACCTTTAATTAACCCCAGAGTAATCCTGTGGTTAATCTGAATTTGTGATGTGATGTTAAAATAACAGAATTAACCCTATTTTATTATCTTCTCCTCAAAACATATCAGAGTGGAATTATGGTCCTCAGGCGATCATTGAGGAGCATTTATCTCTTGATTCTAACTAATTCAAGTTAATTATGACAAATGATAGCATTACCATCATGGGGTAGGCTCTCAACCATCACTAAAAACTAATTCAAATAGGATAATGGTTTGCATACGTGTAACAGGTAAATGCACTCTAGAGAGTTTGCTTAACATGCATGACCAGGAATTATTTGAAGTAAAAGTAATGAATTGAACACCAAGAAGCTTCAGAATATTATCCATAGTCATGGGTTGAGGATGCCCAGGACGATTATGCCAAAGATGTCAGGAGTCATGGACCACGACAGGGGCAAATAGTGGAATGGAGATGGATGCCAAACTCTAAAGCAAACCATATAGACTATCATCATCGACTCCACGAAGTAGAACCTGTGAAATGTAACAGTCCTTAATGAAGAAATAATTATCAATGAACTAAATAGAACAATTATTATCTTTACAAAAGCAATAGATAGAAAGTAAAGACTTAGAGGCATTAAGAGCACAATGGACATTTGCAAGAGAGAAAGAGTGAGTGGGATCTGAAAGCTCCTTTTTATCAATGCAGGTAATCCTCATACCTTGCATATTGCCAATATGTAGCATATCTGGACCATTATATGGTTCAACTATGGAGAGACTCTATTAATTATTGGTGATGTGATGTGAAGATCCACTAACAACATACCATTGTTCATGTGCAGGTATAAAGGAGGGGGTTTCCATGTGATGAGCATGCGATGTAGGTCGACCTTATCCATGTGGTTGTTTGTGATAATAGCACTGGTAGGGACTATGTTACAAATAGGCATCAAGCGTCGTTTAAGACGTCTGGGAAGTGGCTTAGACATCTGGCCAGACGTCTAGAAGGCTTCCCAGATGTCTGGTATTAAATTTTTTCAGCGTACGGGTTCACGTCTGCGCGCATGCGCACGCAGACTAAACCCGCCGCCCTCCTTCTTCTCTTTCCTCTCCCTCCCTGCAGGCGCAGCCGTCCTCTTTTTCTCTCTCCCCACGCTACCTTCAAATAGCGCTCCCTCTCCCTCACCCTCACTCCATTGCCTTCTTCTCCTTCTCCCTGCCAGCGAGAGCGTGAGTGAGCGAGAGCGGCAGCAGCGGCTGCTGCGAGCGTGTGGGAAGGAGGGGTTGTTGCGAGAGGAAGTAGAAGCTCGACCGCGAGGGTACGAGCTTGCAGAGGTAGCTAGAGCCGGCCGGAGGGGGAGAAACGAGCGTGGGGTGTCGCGGAGGAGCTGTTGCAGCTCGGGCAGCAGGCGGACACGGTGCGGCATGGCCGTGCGCTACGGGCGGAGAGCGAGAAGGGTTCTGATTCTGGGAAAATTTCCCAGAATCAGACGTTTGGACTTACGTCTAGACGACGCAGAAGACGTCTGGAGGAAGGTCCAGACGTCTGACAAGTACAATATTTTCTTACCTTCTCCTTTTTACGCGTGTACGGCCATGCAGCCATCCGCTGCGTTCTTCTGCACCTCTTTGATGAGAGCAGGTGTGTGTGTGTGCAAGAGTTGTTCGGGAGGACACAAGGGCTCGCCATCCCACACAGATGGTGACAATCGGACGTCTGGAAACAAAGTCTAGACGATCCAGCGGGCTTCCGGACGTCTGAAGGACTACGCAGACCAAGGTATGACCTGAGCAACCTTTTAAGACGTCTGGAAGAAGTTCCAGACGTCTGATTTTGGGCAGACTCATTGTTTTTGACTAGTTTAGGGTCCGTTCGGAGTCCGTTTTCCACGTTTCAAGTTTCGTTCTTCCCAGATTTATTTCCTCTACCTGTTTATAGTGATTGTATACTGTTCTGAGTAACTCCTTGTGTTAGGACCCCGTTCTGTTGCGGCTCTAGGGGCTGCGGAGGAGCGCGGGATTGCCGATCACGCTCCCAATACTCCCGATCTTGCAGGTAGAGTGGCCTTTTCAATTATTTATCAAAAGTTATGAAATTGTGAAATAATTAATAGAGTCTAGGGCATTGCATGAACCCTAGGGCTGAAAAATTAGATTGAATGATTGATCCTAGGGTATTGCATGAATCCTAGGACTGGAAAACTAGATTGAATGATAGAGCCTAGGGCACGGCATGAATCCTAGGACTGGAAAACTAGTTGAATATATAAATAGTGCAGTCTTGGAAAAGTAGAAAGGAAACGATAACTGCCTGTAAATTGGTTAACAACTGCCTGTTTATGAATGAATAATTACTGTTGAGAACATGGGTTATATGGATAAAAAGCTGAAACGGTGACACCTAAATTGGCTGAGTTAAAAGAGCATGAACCCTACGGGGAATTAGGAGTAGAGCTCCTGGAAAGTGAATGGAATAGAATTGGGGAAGTGAGCTAGCCCTTGAGTACGGAGTACCAAGGAGAGCAACTGTCCCCCCTGTTTAGTGCAGAGCTGAGCTAGCCGCCCCAGGGACCTGGGGATAGGTCTGGCCACTTTGTACCGACTTTTGGCCCTCGTGTACACAGTGCCGAGGAGAGCTACTAGTGTAGGGAGAGCACTAGCTACCCCACGGGCCCTGAGGTTCTGCTAGCCCTCCTACACCGACTTGTTAGGCCCACTAGGCAAACCAGGGTAGTCAGGCGAGGGTGCGCGGACTGTGGAGGGGCAAGACTCTTGTTTGGTTACTGTGGAGGGGTTGGACCCCTGTTACTGAGAGGGCTCTGCCCTATACTGGTTCCGTGCTGTGCTTTGGGCACACCCTTTAACGGAAACAACTAACCGCGTGGCATTGCGGGGTAGCTACCCGTGCATTTATCGCGCATGCCGTAGTCACCGTTACGTCTGTCAGCGACCTTGGGGTGGTTGACTGAGGGTAGGACCACCACGGGGGACTCTCACGGCCAGGAGAGCACTGACGTGTCGTTGTGCGTGTGTGTTAAGGAGTGTTGTTATAGTCACACTTGCAACGTCGGTTTTAAAATAAGTAAACGGAGGTGAGTTCGAGTGTCGGTCTCAGGGAGGCGTGAAAATCGGATTTTTGCTTACCACTTGTTGTCACGGAAAGTGCGGGGTTTTGCTTGCGAAGGATGCGATTTTGAAAAGCAAGAGAGAGATAGAGAGAGAGATTAGGGTTAGAAAGTTCATTGTTTGATCATGCAACTTGAACGGAAATTAAAGTGACAATTGAACGGAAAATAACTTCATTAATCATGCACTTGTAGTTCATAACTTACAACATTAAATACATGCTTCAACAAAAGTAATAGAAAGCTTAAAAGAGAGTGAGAGAGAGAGAATGTGTGGAGAGCGACGAGGCAGCCACGGCGGTGGAGGAGGCTCCATCGGCGGCTCGTCGTCTCCGGCGATTACAAGAGGGCCTAAAGCTAGCTAAGAGAGGGGTGGAGTAGTTGCAAGGGGAGTGGATGCCTTGAATGGTGGTTGGAGGGGGTTTAAATAGAGTTAAGGGCTTCCTAAAAGAATAAGGGGCTTTAGCGACATTCAGAGCGTCGCTAAAACCACTCCCAAAAACGTCGGTGAAGCCCTCCAGCCGCCGGTCAGCCGCCCGCCTCGTTTCTTCTCTTCGCGCGATCCGTGGCTGTTGAACGAGAGCCGTCCGATCGAAGATCGGACGGCTGAGAATCCTCCTCGGCTGCGCTGGGATGGCGCCTCGGGTGCGCATGTGCGCACGCGTCTCCGCCCGGCGTGCGCACGCGCGTGGATGCTCGTGAGATGCGGTCGCGCCGCGTGGCAGGATCCCGGCCGCCCACTGCTGATCGGGTGGCCCAATTTCTCCGCGCCTGTCTCCCATCTTCTATTCCCACTCCGCGCAGCTCGAACCCACGTCGCGTGGGTGCGAGCGTGCGCGCTGACCGTTGCGCCACGCCCGTGCTTTGTCGCGGCGACCGCGGGCGTGCATGCGAGTCTCAGTCGTTCGATCGAAGATCAACGATCGAGATTTGATCTCAGCTGGCTGAAGGCGCGGCGCGCGGTGGGGCGGGACTGACGTGGCGCAATCTGGGCCGTTGATCTCCAGATCAACGGTCAAAACTTCTTGGGCCCATTGTAGGACTTCGGATGTCGGATTTGGCCGATCTTAAGTCCGTTGGACTCCGTTCGTTGTTCTGAATCCATCCATGCGGTCCGATTGCTCATCTGAGACCTACTGTGACAAATGCTTACACAAATGGCTATTAATGCAGTTTATAAGCAATCTTGGTACATGATGCATGCAATGCTCCTATTCTACTTATGTTGTGCCTTTTATTCTAAAGATGGGCCATATTCAACATAATTATCACCCCCTTGTGTAGTGTTATCATACCCCCATGCTTACTCCTTACTAGTCCCTAGCAAGGTTTATTCTAACCTTTATTTCCTTTCAGAATTTAAGAAGTAATTGTTTAGACACTTCGTTACTTGTCAATAAGAGGAAATATACGAAGATCTTAATCTACAAAGACTAAGCAGCACCCGGGTGTTTGCCAAAATACGAATTGCCTGAATCCTTGCTTTAATGTATATAACTATACATATGTATATATATATTTTTTAGAATTTTTTCGGAATTCAGTGTGGGTTGGTAACATTTTACGGCCACCCAACCCACCCAAAACTCGGTCAAAACCCTAAGTTCTAAGCATCTTGGTGTGAATGTTGTGATAGACTCACTTAACGGTAATTGAGATAGACTTCGAGTTTTTACGCCTCTAGGTGATCCGAAAAGGAAATAAATTTTCCTAAAGATGTATTTGTTCGATTGGTAGCTTTCTCCCTACGTTTATTTTAATTGGGGTCAACACAAGGATTTTTCCAGTGTATATCTCCCCGGCTTGTACTACTTCCCCGCTTCTTCCTTAGGTGTTTTGGTCTTTTTTATGCAATTATTGAGCTGGGCTCTGGACAACCGATCAATGGGCTGTTACCCACGATCACTTGCCAGCCATACTTGTGCGGTGAAGTGTGGTTTATTTTCTTTTCTTCTTCTTCCTTTTTTTTTTTCATAGGTGGCTTCCCTGATCTCAAATGTACCTAGAGGCAGTGAAAAAGAAATGGCCTGTGGCTGGGTTCTGGACAACCTGCCAATGGGCTGTTACCCACGACAACTTGCCAGCCATACCACCCTAGAGAGTTCATTAGCTACCCAATTTCTGTCAAAATCTCTGAGAAGTGAGTCTGTGCAAAAATATGTGCAGATGCTTTGACTCAAAGTTTTTCTAAGTTAGAGGTTGAGTTGATAAGTCGTATACTTATTACCTTATTTAGTAGGTGGATTAGAATAGCTTAAGGTTGCAAGGATTCGCCGCTAAATCCATATTTTAACGGACACCAGGGCTGATTAAGCCTGAAGGCATGAAAAGTCTAAGTATTTAAGTTCTTTTTGTATTATTTTCCACTATTGACAAGTTTCTAATGCCTAAGTTTTCTTCCTAAATTCAATTTTTTTTTAAATTAATTTATTCATTCAGACTGATTAATTGAGCTCAAGATTATGCAATTTACCACCCCCCATGCTTAATTTGGACAATGTCCTCATTGGCAAGTACATGGATGCAAAAGGGTTCAAAAGGATAGTACCTGAGTGACGTAAACTACCAGATTAGTCTGAATCCTCTGGGTTGCCTCCCAAGAAGCACTGAGTTTAACACCTCCAGCTGGCCGGTGCTCGGTGTCAACCCTCAATGAGGGTGACACTTTCCTTGGGGGGTACCTGGGCCAGGAAATGCTTCAATCTTTGACCATTAACTGTAAAGGTGTGCCCAGTGTTTGGATCAGCGATTTCAATCGCCCCATTAGAATAGGGCTTAACCACTCGAAATGGTCCTGTCCATTTGGACCTAAGTTTCCCTGGGAAGAGTTTTAGGCGTGCATCAAACAGCCAAACTTGCTGGTTAGGCTCAAAGGTTTTTCTATGAATGAGTCAGTCATGGACGGCTTTCATTTTCTCCTTATATAGTCGACTATTGTCAAAGGCGTCCCGAAGAATTTCTTCGAGCTCAAATAATTGGAGCATCCTCTGCGCACCGACTAACTGGGGATCCATGTTACATTGCTTGACAGCCCAGTAAGCCCGGTGTTCCAATTCGACAGGAAGATGGCAGGCTTTGCCAAAGACCAGGCGATAAGGCAACATGCCTATCGGGGTCTTGAAAGCGGTCCTGTATGCCCACAGGGCATCATCAAGTCGTGTGGACCAATCTTTCCTGTCCGGTCTCATAGTCTTCTGTAAAATGTTCTTGATTTGTCTATTTATGACCTCAGTCTGCCCATTTGTTTGTGGATGATACGGGGTGGCAATGCGGTGGTTTACCCCGTATTTTCTAAGTAGGGCACGGAATTGGGAATGGATAAAATGGCTTCCACCATCACTGATCATGGCCTTGGGTATTCCAAATCTGGAAAAGATGTTCTTCTTAACAAAGTCCATGACAGTCCTGTGATTGCATCGTCGGGTGGCGACGGCTTCAATCCATTTGGAAACATAGTCTACCGAGACCAGGATGTACTCGAAGCCGTTGGATGGTGGAAAGGGGCCCATAAAATCGATACCCCAAACGTCGAAGATTTCGACAATCAAAATGGACTGAAGGGGCATCATATCTGTCTTGGTCATGGTCCCCAGTGTTTGGCAGTGTGAGCAAGTCTTGGCAAAGATGTGTGCATCCTTAAATAGGGACGGCCAGTAAAATCCAAACTGCAAAACTTTTGCAGCTATTTTCTTTCCAGAGAAGTGGCCGCCACACCCTTGGTAATGACAAAAGGAAAGCACACTCTGAACTTCATCTTCGAGAATACACCTCCTAATGATCTGATCAGCACAAAGGCGAAACAGCATGGGATCATCCCAGAAATAGTGCTTAGCCTCAGCCAAGAACCTGTCCCGTTGCTGTCTGGACCAGCTGTGCGGGGTTTGTCCTACAACCAGGTAATTGACGTAGTCAGCATACCATGGCATTTTCTTGTCTTGCACGGCTAGGATGTGTTCATCAGGGAAGGCATCAGATAGAGGTAGGGAGGGTCCAATGTGGTCTGGATGAAGTCTCGACAGGTGGTCAACCACCACATTCTTCGATCCGGCCTTGTCTCGGATTTCCAGGTCAAATTCCTACAAAAGCAGGATCCATCTGATGAGCCTGGGCTTTGCGTCCTTTTTGGCCAACAAGTGCCGAATGGCTGAATGGTCAGTGTAAACAGTCACGTGGGATCCCAGCAAATATGATCGAAATTTTTCAAGTCCAAAGACTACAACGAGCAACTCTTTCTTTGTGACAGTATAATTACGTTGAGCCTCGTCCAATGTTTTGCTCCAGTAGTAGATCACCACGGGCTTCTTGTCTTGCCTTTGTCCCAGGACAGCGCCTATGGCAAAATCTGATGCATCACACAATCTCAAAGTCTTGGGACTAGTCTGGGGGTTGAAGTACAGGTGTGGTGGAGACTAAGTCCCGGAGGGTGTGATAAGCCTGGATGCAATCAGGAGACATGTGGAATATGGCGTCGTTGGCTAGAAGGTCGGTCAAGGGTTTGGAAAGCTTGGAGAAGTCTTTAATGAACCTTTGGTAGAAGCCAACATGTCCTAGGAAGGAGCAAATCTGCCGGACCGAACTAGGTGGAGGAAGTTTGGAAATTAAATCAACCTTAGCTCGATCTACCTCGATGCCCCTATGCGAAACGATGTGACCGAGGAAATTCCTTCTTGAACCATAAAATGACTCTTTTCCCAACTTAACACCAAGTTAACCTCGATACATCGTTTCAGAATTTTCTCCAAGTTGCTCAGACAATGGTTGAATGAATTCCCGAATACAGAGAAATCATCCATAAAGACCTCCAAGTATTCACCCACCATTTCTGAAAAAATGGCTAGCATGCAACGCTGGAAAGTCGTAGGTGTGTTGCATAACCCGAACGGCATTCGACGGAATGCAAACGTGCCATACTGGAAAGTGAATGTGATCTTTTCCTGATCTTTCGGAGCAATTGCGACTTGGTTATATCCTGAATATCCAACCAGGAAGCAAAAATACTTCTGCCCTGCCAATCTTTCAAGGATTTGGTCAATGAATGGCAAGGGGAAGTGCTCCTTCTTAGTGGCTTCATTAAGCTAGCTATAATCAATACACACCCGCCATGCAGTGGTAGTGCAGGTGGGGATGGATTCAACACGATCATTGGTGACAACGGTGAGCCCAGCTTTCTTTGGAACCACTTGAGTGGGGCTCACCCAGGGGCTATCGGAGATAGGGTAGATGATGTCGGCATCAAGCCACTTGATAATTTCTTTTTTAACGACCTCCCATATGTTTGGGTTTAAACGTCTCTGCATCTGGCGGGAAGGTCGGGCCCCGTCTTCCAGGTAAATCTTATGGGTGCAATAGGTGGGGCTAATTCCTCTTAAATCCGAAATGGTCCAACCAATGGCGGCCCGATGTTCTGAAAGGGTCACAGTCAACCTGAGTTCCTGATCCTTGGTTAGATGAGAATTAATAATCACCGGGAAGGTCTGGTCAGGTCCCAAGAAGACGTACTTGAGATTCTCGGGCAAAGGTTTAAGTTCAGGTGCGGGTGGGACCACAGTTGATGGGAAGGGAAAGGGTGGGAGTTGATCAACATCGATCTCTTCAAATGGTGTTGTGTGATGGTACTCAACCTTACAGAGGTCCACGGGTAATGATGGTGACGGGTCAGAACAGTCACTACGGGTTTGGTGGTCTGAGACAGAACTGAGGGTGAGGCATTCCTCGATTAAAGTTTCCACGGGATCCTGTTCCTCAATGTAATTGCAATCAAAAGACTTTGTCGCCCAGAAGATATCCAATTGCATTTTCCTGTCCCCGAAGGCGATTTCCATACCCTGTGTCACAATCAATGTTTGCTTTAGCCGTAGCTAAGAAAGGTCCGCCTAAGATTATGGGTGCGTTCTGTAATTTTTCAGGGACTTCCATGTCGAGCACCAAAAAGTCGACCGGGAAATAGAAGTCCTTGACCCGTACAATCACGTCCTCGACAACCCCCTTCGGGGTTTTCACTGATCTATCAGCCAACTGGATGGTGACAGGGGTTGGTGTCAGCTCCCCAAAACCAAATTGGTGGTACAGGGTTGTTGGAATTAGGTTGATAGAAGCACCTAGGTCTAGGAGGCTCTATCAAACGTCATGTCCCCGATATTGCAGGAAATCAGGGGCGCTCTTGGGTTAGTTCGCTTGAGTGGAAGGTTGCTTGATATCATGGAACTTGCTTGCTTAGAGAGTACAACCTTCCTAGGTGCTTGAGGTCTCGGCTTACGCTTGGGTGTACAAGCATCCTTTAAAAACTTGGCATAAGTAGGGATGTGTTTGACGGCTTCTAGGAGAGGGATATTAATCTGTACTTGCTTAAAAATTTCCAACAGCTCCTCAGTTTCCACAATATTCTTCTTTTTCTTGATTGTTTCCAAGGCCTCAGGGTAGGGTGTCTGAATGTGGATTGGTTCCATGTCTGGGTCCTTGGTTGGTGCCTCTTCTGAGTCAGGTATTTCAGCGGGTAAAGTCTTGGGGAGAGTCAGCCATTTGGGATCCTGGGTTTTGGTGCTGCTTCTCAAGGTCACCGCATTCGCAGAGGCATTAGGGCCATGGGTTGATCCTTGAGAAGATGAGGACGAAGAAGCGCCAAACCCAGGAGGTGTTTGTGGGGCTGGCTGGACCATGTGAGCCTGCCCGGGGTTGCTTTGGAACCCTTGCAAATTGGGGCCTCTGTTAATTATGTTTCGTGGGTTCGGTTGTGGTTGGGAAGGTAGGGATCCTTGTTGTTTACAGTCCAAGAGTTGGCTTAACTGTCCCTTTACCAAGGCCATTTCCTCCTGATGTTTCTGGTTCATGTCAGCCATCATCTTTATTAGGGTATCCATTTGGTTTTGTGGGGGAGGGGCCGCCCTATTCTGGTTATATTGGGGTCTAACTGGTTGTCCTTGCTGATAGGGGGCAAGTGTGGCTGCTGGTTTGGCCTGGGCTGGTTTTGGAATTACAGTGGTTTTTGGTTTGTCCAACCAAAGTTGGGGTGGTTACGCCAGCCAGTGTTGTAAGTGTTGGAGAAAGGGTCAGGTTTCGCATAACCTTGGACAGCTTGCACATCTTCTAAGATAGCCGATGTTGATGAAGAAGGAAGGGAGTAATCAAGGGTCGAGGGAGCAAAGGTCCCTCCCTGGAACGTGGTCAGGGGTTGTTCCAGGTTCAGTTGGGTGAAGGGCTAGACCAGGTCAACATTATGTGCTCCCTTTGCTAGGGAGAAAGTCTGCAAGGGGTTCCTGGTCTGGTTCAGTAGCTCATCAATCTTTTTGTCCACCAATTCCACTCGATCCAACTTTTTGGCAATGATGTCCATGTCAACCATTCCAGAATTTGCTTTCACCTCATAAATCCCACCACGGGGTTGACTGGACTTGTTAAACTGGTTCATGGAGGCATTGTTGAGCGAATTCTCGCTCATAGACTCAAAGAGCTCAAACGCTCTCTCCTCGTCTTTGTTTAGGAAGTTTCCCCCGCATGAGGCATATACGAAGTTCCGTAGGTTGCTTTCTAGACCGTGGTAGAAGGTCTGGGCCAATTGCCACCTTGGAACTTCGTGGTGTGGGCATTTCCTCAAAAGTTCATTAAATCTTTCCCACGCCTCATGAAATTGTTCCCCACCCTGGAGTGTGAAGGTAGTGATAGCTCTTCTGAGGGCATTGGTCTTTCCCATGGGGAAGAATTTCTTTAAAAATGCATGCCTCAGTTCTTCCCAGGTGGTGATGGGTCTACCTAGGGTTCTAAGCCAATGAGAAGCCTTGTCTCTTAAGGAGAAGGGAAACATCTTGATTAGAACAATGTCAAGGCTAATGTTCCTAGGTTTCACAGTTCGTGCTATGCGGTCGAGATACTCTAGGTGCTGAAAGGGGTCCTCATTTGAGCTTCCATGAAAGTGGCTCTGGATCAAGCTTAAGACATTCGGTTTCAGCTCAAAATCATCTCCCCCCTCGGGGATCCTAAGGTGTGGCTCAACTCTAATAGTAGAGGGATTATAGAAATCGCAGAGGGGCCTCGGTTGATCCTGAAATGGCGGTAAATCAAGTGGTGGTTGCTGTAAATGGTAAACCATTTAAACCAAAATGCAATTGTAGACACAACTATAGTATATATAGTATTATCAAAAATTATATACTTCAAAAAAATTGAAAAATTTTGAAAATTTTTTTTAAAAAATTACAAAGCTAAAAATACAAAAAAATAACAAATCAGAAAAATTCCAAAAACACAATAAGGGACATGTACTTTAATTGAAGGACATTCATTTCAAGAAGGGAGGGAGAAAAAGAAAAGATAAGTGTTTAAATATGATCTTACAGCTGAAAACAAAAAAAAATATATATATATATATATATATAGAATAAGTGTCTATGGACATTCAACCGTTACTGGTTTGACCTGCCGGGCCATAGGAGCTTGAAACAAGCTTAGGCTTAATACACTTCGAGTCTTGACAAGATAGACAACAGTCTCTCCTAACTTTAGGATAATTCTTGTACCTGAGTCACCAGTACAGGATTCGTTGGTTTGCTTTGACTTAGGAGTCTAAGTAACCTTGGCTTACACTACACAGTGTCAGGAAAGACCACTTGAACCTAAACCTCAACCCTAGTGTTCATTAGGGAAGGTGGAGTCCTTACCTGTGCGTGCAGGTAGACTCTTTGTCCTAATCTTTAGTTTTGTGTCTAGGAGAAGCTCTTTCCACAAAAGAAATCCACCCACCAAATACAGTGCGCTCTACCAAATAAGTTCCGGAGACATACTGTTCAAAAAAAAAAAAAGAAAAAAAAAAAGAAAAGAAAGTCAAGTATGTTCTCCAAAAACCTCAGAAAAATAACTCTTCCACCAAAAATGTTTTCAGGGTTCAAAACAATACCCTGTTTGTCCACCAAAAAAATTCTTCTCTGAGCCACAAATACAATAAGGGTTGGGATTGAATACCATCAATTTTTGAGAGTCATCCGAAAGCATGAGCTGAAGTTAGGACCAACCTGGACTTAAAAAGAAGTGAAACCCCGGGATTGAGCCTTAGAATTCACCTGGTTAGTCCTGACTTATCACAAAGCACAGCCATAACTTCATAGCATTCTGAGTCTCTGTAAAACCCCCTAAGTCCTGGAATTCGACTTAAGGTTTAAATATCAAGAGTCCTTGTTGGTTGAGAGATGGTCTATGTCATTTAAGCCTCGAGTTCTGGTAGGTTATCCTCAATAACCAGGTTCTCACAATGTCCAAAAACACAGTTGGTATTAGAAAATTTTTCAGCTTGAAGATCATCATCATAAACACTTAAAAATTTTTGAAAGAAGAAAAAGATATCTTTACACACTTACCTTGCTGATACTTAAATTGCCTCACACTTCAACAGATTGTTTGCTAAGGGACTAGCAAAACGTAAGGATGGGGGTATGATGAGTGGCTACTCATCATAGCTAAAAGGCCGAAATTAAGCTAGACACTAAGCAAAACAATATCAAATTAACATATAAAAAGGGTTAAGTGTGGGAATTAAAGAAAAGACCTAAAACTTTTAATGTGTGTTAAAACCTCCTAATTAGGTCACAAAAATGAGATATTCTGAAACTAAAGAACAAATGATGATCCATGCATCAATTGAACACATAAACAAGTTTGAAAAGATAAATCAGAAGTAAAATCAATGTCTTAAATGTTCAATTAAGCACATGTAAAAATTTGAAAGCAATTGGACATCATTTAGGCTTAGAAATAAATAGATTACAATTAGGTCCTTCATGCATTACATTTCTACCCTTCAAAACTCCTTCTTGGACCTTTTTGCAAGCCGCAGGGACCCTTCTGTATGACTGCAAGGCCCTTCTAGTTATAGTTCTTTTCACTTTTGGACCTGCACGCTATTCTTCTACAGCTTCGTTCAAGGGTCTTCCTGCAAGTTTTCCCTCATTTCAGAGAGAAGCCGGTGTTCTTCACGAGCACTGTAGCACGCGAAGAACACAGCCATTCTCGACCGTCCATCGCACTTTTGATCTCAATCTGCGGCTGGAATCAAATGGAACCTTCGCGTGATTCGGTGCGTGCGTTCACCTCTCTTCCCAGATCTCATCTGACGATCAAATCTCTCTCTTGACTCGCCGCGCGCTCTACCCATCTCATCCTCACCGCCGGCTTAATTTTGATTAACCTCACCCTTGCGGTGATTCCAATCACTGAGCTGCTACTTAAGCACCTCAGTGGTGTCGTGCGCAAGGGATCGCTCCCTCCTGATGGGTCGGCCCGGATAGGTTGTTAATATGATATTTTTATCGTTGAAATGTGTATAGTGGTTAACCTAATTCAGACCTAACCATCTCTTTACAAAATTTTTAACCTGGCCTAATTGATTTTATCTTGTCACTTTTAGGCCCAGGGTCGAACACAGGGAAGTGGGGTTAAAGTCGAGTTTCTACGTTTTCCTTAAAACGCGTCTCTTCCGTTCGTTTATTGTGTTTTTGGTGTTTTTCTTATTTAGGTTTTTTTATGGTAATCCTTGTTCTTGAGGCACACCCTCAAAATTGTGTCCTTGGCTTTTAGCCAAACAGAGTCCCAAAACAAGTCTTGCTACTCTCAAGACGAGGTACCTGCAAGTCAAAGATTATCTTTTCTTTTTTATGTATTTTTTTTTTATCTTTTTACTAACAGAAAAGCAAATAGACAGAAAGTAAATATAGTATGTATATATATATATGTAGTATATATATAAAGGGGTGGGGGTGGAGGTGGCGATGGAGTGTAGCACTATGTCGAGTCAGTCGACGTCTAGAGAGACGCAACCAACACGACTAGGTGCCGCGTGGAGTGTGGATGGAGGATGGATGATGTATGGGACCACACTTTTTTTGTACGCGTGTATCAGGGAATATCAGCAACTGGTGCAGATATTCCCGCGATACAGCGTATAATAAATAACATGAAAATATATGTACATATGTATGTATATAAGTAAATATATCTATATATATATATATATATGTATATGTATAGTTATATATGTATAGATATATATATATAGATATATATGTGTATGTATATGTATATAAATATATATATATATATATATATATATATATATATTACTATATATATGTATATATATATGTATATAGATATGTATATATATATATGTATATAAGTATATATGCCTATATATATATAAGTATATGTATAAGTATATAGATGTATATATAAGTAGATATATATATATATATATATATATATGTATATATATTATATATATGTGTATGTATACATAACTATATAGATATACTATGTATATATATATATATATATATGTATGTATGTATATATATATTTATATATATAGTACTATAAGTGTGTGAGTGTGTGTGTATGTGTTGGTATAGGTGTGTGTGCGTCGGTGAATGTGTGTGTGTGCGTTGCTGTGAGTGTGTGTCTGTTAGTGAGTAAAAAAGAGAGAGAGAGAGAGAGAGTATACGTGACAGAGAGAGCGGGAGCGGGCGGGAGAGATCAGCAGAGAGAGAGAGAGCGGGCGAGCGAGAGATCGCGGACGCGCGAGTTAAGACGTCTGCCGCCTCCGGCGGACGTCTGACGCCGCGTCGTCTGAAGGTGGAGGCAGACGTCTGAAGACGGCGGGTGCGGGCACGGCTTCGCATAGGGTTCCTGCAGGCGTGCGCGAAGGCGACGGGCGAGCGAAGGCGTGGAGGAGCGAGCGTGGAGGAGGTCTGCAGGTGGTCGCGGAGGGTCGCGGAGGACGGCAGGGGGCGGCGCGAGGCCGTAGCCGGCCGCTGCAGTGCGCGCGGCAGACGGCTACAGGTGCAACTGCGGGGACGTCAGGACGGAGGTTGAGCGGGGAATGGCCCTGCAGGCGCGCGCGAAGTCGACGGGCGGCTGCGGGGACGGTCGCGGAGGAGCGGGAGGACCTGCTGCTGCTGCTGCTGCTGCCGTGGCTTCAAGCTTCGAAGCTTGGAGCGGTGGCAATGGCGTTAAAGAGAAAAAAAATGAAGCGAGGGAATGCACCACGCCCACCGGCTCGTCGAAGAGCTAGGCGGTGGTGCTCCCACTGTGGTGGTGTGCACCACAGTGGGTTCTCCTGCTCGCCGGGTGCCTCCTCGACGGAGGGCCAACGTATGGGAGGGGAAAGCGGTGGAGAAGATGGCTGCGGGTTTTTGTTGCTGCAGCAGCCTCCGTTGCGAGGATGAAGCTGCAGCTACTTATAGAGGAGGAGAGAGTGGCGTGCCGGCTGCAGCAGGGAGAGGGTGCGCAAGTTGCAGCTATAGGGAGCGGCGTTGGCAGGGAGAAGTGACGGGAAGAAGTGCTGCGTTGCATGCAGCTGCGGGAAGAGTGCAGCCGCGGGAAGGAGAGAAAAGAAGAAATCAAGAGGAAAAATAAAAAGAGGGTGATTTTGCAAGGAGGCACTTGAAGAAAAATGTAACTATGCAGGTGATTGTTTCACTCCTCTTCCTCTCTTGATTAAATGCATGCATGCAACCGTTTTTACAAATGTGGCTATAGGATTATAATATACATAGTTAATGCTAGAAAATAGCATAAGAAGGCGTTATTATAGGCGTGTTTTGAGGTGCAAACATATACCCCCATGCCTATCTTTTGCTAGTCCCTAGCAAAACTATATTTAGAAATGATCTTAAGCTAAAGATTTTCTTCTGAGGTGATATCGGTGTGTTTATTATCGGATATTGTGAGAACTAATTGTAGAGAAGATTACCAGTACTTTAAGTCTTACATGACAAAGATCATCTCTCAACTAACCAAGACTCTTGATATTTAAACCCTAAATACGATTTCCAAGACCCAGGAGGTTTTGCCGTACTCGAGAGCTCAAGAGGTTATGGTTATGCATAGTGAAGGATCAAGACTGACCAGATGAACCTTAAGACTCACTCCCAGGGTTTCACGAATTTTTAAGTACAAGTTGGTCCCAGTTTCAGCTCGTGTTTTTGGATTGACCCTTAAAATGATTACGGAAAACTCAACTCCCATTTTCTGATTTTTTTTTTGTGGCTCACCGAAAAACAAAGTATACAGACATTTATGAGATATACTGACTCTTTTAAAACATCTCTTTTTTTTCTTTTCTTTTTTTTTTCTTCTTTTTTTTTTTTTTGAAACACGTGTCAGTATATCTCTTACAACACATTTTGAAGTGCACTTTTTTTCTTTTTGGTGGGAGAGTTTCTTTTTGGTGGAAAGAGTCGCTCCTAAACACAAGACTAAAGCCTGGGATAAAAAGTCTACCTGCGCGCACAGGTAAGGACTCCACCTTCCCTAATGAACACTAGGGTTAGATCTTATGTTCACCTGGTCTTTCCTGATATGTGTAGTGTGAACCAAGTTTACTTAAGCTCTCAAGAAAAAGCAAACCAACGGATCCTATACTGGTGTCTCAGGTACAAGAATACGTCCTTAGTTAAGAGAGATTTTGATCTATTTCGTCAATACTTTAAGTGAATTAAGCCGAGCCTGAGCGAATCAGGCTTCTGTGGCCTGGAAAATCTTCAAAAACAGAGGTTGAATATCCATAAACACTTATTGTATTTTTGTTTCAGCTTTTAGATCATTACTAAACACCATTTATTACTAATATATATATATATATTTATTTTTTTTTTCTTTTTTCTTTTTCTTGCATATTTATAAATAGGTGGTAATTGTCTGATACCATAAAATACCCGGATCCTATGGATGCCTATCTACCCCCCATGCCAAACAATGCTATGTCCTCATATGCATGCAGGGAAAGGCAGAGAACGGACGACAGATCGGGTAACAGGAGCTGAGGTTCAGGGTATAAATCAGGGTGGAAGGGTGGGTGGATGGTGGGTGGTGAAGAGAAAAGCGAAGCAATCGCGATAGAGGCATGAAAAGTAATGGTGGATGGTGAGAGATTTGGCGTTTTCTGGGACGAGAGTGTCCCAGGCGGATCAGAAAACAGATCAGGAAGAGGAAGTTGGCCCTTAGATTGGCCAAGAAGGGGGGCTTTTTGGATAGATGGATCCAAAAGGGAATAGCCCCGGTGAGTAAGATGTGGGCTCAAGGTCCCAGTGTGGATTTGCAAATCCGCCTGATTTAGCGGGAAAGAAAGGGCAATCCGGTCTTCCATAGTGTGGACCGGCGGTGAGCAGCCCGGCGATGACTCAGACCACAAGGTATGGGAAGCAGAAAAAACCTCGTCAGAAGTCTGGTCAGGAGAAGGTACAGGAATAGGGAGGGATTGGGGAACGTCACAGTTTGTGTTGGTCAGGCAGTCGTCAGGTAATTCGCAGCAGTCTGAATCGGCTCCAATTAGTTCGATACACGTACTGACAGTCACGTCCTCGTCAGACGTGTCATCCTTGATGTGATCACTATCAGCATAAGAGTGCGGTGCTGCAGCGGGATTAACCTGAAATCCCGGAGGAATACTCGGAGCTTGCATAATTTGATGAACCTGTTCCTGAGAAGGTTGTACCTGTGGTTGCGGACCACAGGGTACAAAGTTTTGCGGGTTTGGAACAGGTTGGGCGGGAAAAGTGCCTTGAGATCGAGTCGCCATGCTTAGTTGACTAATCTCAGCATTCTGCTGCGCCAAATGCTGAAGAGAGGTCATGTTTTCTTTATGGCACTTTGACATTTCCGTCATCATTCGCATCAATTTATCAAGAGGTTTTGATGCGTGTTTGGTTTTCTGCACACAAGGGCCTGATGGCAGATTTGCCATAGGATTAGACTGGGCCCTTGGGATGATGGGTGCGGACGATCGCATTGGTCCACCAGCGGGGTTTCGACGCTGCGGGTTGTTGGACCATGCAAAATTGGGATGATTGTGCCACCCTGGGTTATACGTGGCAGAAAACGGGTTGTTCCCCAGGGTGCAGGCATCTTCTATGCCAGAAGACGTGTCCGCATATGTGTCCGAGTACACGGAGGCTTGGTCCTCCGTGCTGAAATACTGGCTCGCAGAAGCCAGTTCCACATGACTTACCGAGTCGCTTGGCGCGACACTCGATAAGGAAGGTCTTGCAGGGTTTCTCGGGATAAGCCTGGTGTTGAAAGAATTGGAATTGTAACGAAGTGGTGAGGCGGGGGTGTGTGCCATGTTTGTGGAGGAGGAGGATGATTCGGCTCTTTTTCTAGATTTATCAGTCAATACAAGCAATTCAGGGTTTTGTGACCTCCTCCCAAACATGCACTACCGGAGGAAGAGTTGAGGAGATGAGTAGGGAGAAGAGATGAGAGAAATGACGCCGCAAAGGTACACTTGATTACAAATCAATACAATCAAGTTCCTAACCTCGACAGTGTTCCCTTAGACTTAAAGATCTAAGTTACCTACTATCACGAATTACGGAACCGAATGCGAGCACCGCGGAACCACCGAGCCAGATTGAAAGGCCGTTTGCCCCAGTCTTAGACACCCGATAGCACGCGGGAACTCTCACCAGCACGTAGCCGCTACATGTAGGTAGTTAGACCTCCAATCCTTACAAAGGGTCAAGTTACTACCAATTTTAATTAGAGGCTTAGGGTCAAGTGCTTTTGGAATGTGAAGGGCGTTGTTTACGGGTAATGCCCAAGTGATTGATTTTAAGAGTGTGTAAGAACAAGCATGCAACAGGGAAATCTCCCCGAATTGAAGTTTTAATTGGTGAATGGTTTTTAGAGTTCAACCTTAAGTAGTATGAATTTTAGGATTTTGCTGAATTACCAATTCAACTAATCTCCGGGTTTTGCAATAATACAGGTTTTTTTTTTTTTTCTAAAGCCCAAGAAACCCTTCTTCAATTATCAGTTAGTTAATGCATGCTAAAATGCAATGGGCTACCCTAAATGGAGATTTCTATGTGTGGATGCGCGAATCAATTTTATACCAATGTGAAAGGGAGCCAAAGCACTTCAATTCAAGTGATCCCAATCACCAGAAAGATATCCACACACAAGGCTTCAACCAACAGATAAAGAAACTAAAATTGTTGGGGTTGAAGTATTCAGGATCGAATCACAGGCAAGTTTGAAAAGTCGTGGTGGGGTTGGAATCAACTCAATTCCAAGTCTCCCCACCAAAAATGTGATCCTGAATTAAAGATAAGTGAGGCAAAAGAGGGATACAAGCAATCTTTTTCTTTGCCTCAAAGAATACTTCCCACGGCGAAAAATCTAAGAATCAAGATTCCCGGATTTTCGCTATGCGAAGTAAGGCGGGAAATCCCGGGGCAGTGGGAGTGAAGACAACCAATCAATCAAGTGAATTTTAATCCACTTGCCCTCAAGAAATCCCAAGAAGTTTTTCTAGTTTTTAGTTTTAAATTTTTTTTTTTTTATTGTGGTGGCAAGTTAATCCCTAATTTGATGAGAAAAGAAAACCTACTTGTTCGGCAATGTGTGCGAAGCTCCAATGCGATGTCGGCGTCTTCACGCTATCGTTCCCGCCTTGGATCTGCTCACGTCCTCGACTTCGTCAGCCTTCTTCTCCTTCCACCAGGTTCACCTGCACACCAAAAACAACAATACCCGTGAAGAGAGAAGAGACAAATTTAAAGGAATTGGATAGAAACTTACTCGAAAGCGCACCTCCCCGGCAACGGCACCAGAAAAGTGTGATGGGTCGGCCCGGATAGGTTGTTAATATGATATTTTTATCATTGAAATGTGTATAGTGGTTAACCTAATTCAGACCTAACCATCTCTTTACAAAATTTTTAACCTGGCCTAATTGATTTTATCTTGTCACTTTTAGGCCCAGGGTCGAACACAGGGAAGTGGGGTTAAAGTCGAGTTTCTACGTTTTCCTTAAAACGCGTCTCTTCCGTTCATTTATTGTGTTTTTGGTGTTTTTCTTATTTAGGTTTTTTTATGGTAATCCTTGTTCTTGAGGCACACCCTCAAAATTGTGTCCTTGGCTTTTAGCCAAACAGAGTCCCAAAACAAGTCTTGCTACTCGCAAGACGAGGTACCTGCAAGTCAAAGATTATCTTTTCTTTTTTATGTATTTTTTTTTATCTTTTTACTAACAGAAAAGCAAATAGACAGAAAGTAAATATAGTATGTATATATATATATATATGTAGTATATATATAAAGGGGTGGGGGTGGAGGTGGCGATGGAGTGTAGCACTATGTCGAGTCAGTCGACGTCTAGAGAGACGCAACCAACACGACTAGGTGCCGCGTGGAGTGTGGATGGAGGATGGATGATGTATGGGACCACACTTTTTTTGTACGCATGTATCTGGGAATATCAGCAACTGGTGCAGATATTCCCGCGATACAGCGTATAATAAATAACATGAAAATATATGTACATATGTATGTATATAAGTAAATATATCTATATATATATATATATGTATATGTATAGTTATATATGTATAGATATATATATATAGATATATATGTGTATGTATATGTATATAAATATATATATATATATATATATTACTATATATATGTATATATATATGTATATAGATATGTATATATATATATGTATATAAGTATATATGCCTATATATATATAAGTATATGTATAAGTATATAGATGTATATATAAGTAGATATATATATATATATTATATATATATGTATATATATTATATATATGTGTATGTATACATAACTATATAGATATACTATGTATATATATATATATATATATATATATATATATATATGTATGTATGTATATATATATTTATATATATAGTACTATAAGTGTGTGAGTGTGTGTGTATGTGTTGGTATAGGTGTGTGTGCGTCGGTGAATGTGTGTGTGTGTGCGTTGCTGTGAGTGTGTGTCTGTTAGTGAGTAAAAAAGAGAGAGAGAGAGAGAGAGTATACGTGACAGAGAGAGCGGGAGCGGGCGGGAGAGATCAGCAGAGAGAGAGAGAGCGGGCGAGCGAGAGATCGCGGACGCGCGAGTTAAGACGTCTGCCGCCTCCGGCGGACGTCTGATGCCGCATCGTCTGAAGGCGGAGGCAGACGTCTGAAGACGGCGGGTGCGGGCACGGCTTCGCGTAGGGTTCCTGCAGGCGTGCGCGAAGGCGACGGGCGGGCGAAGGTGTGGAGGAGCGAGCGTGGAGGATGTCTGCAGGTGGTCGCGGAGGACGGCAGGGGGCGGCGCGAGGCCGTAGCCGGCCGCTGCAGTGCGCGCGGCGGACGGCTACAGGTGCAACTGCGGGGACGTCACGACGGAGTTTGAGCGGGGAATGGCCCCGCAGGCGCACGCGAAGTCGACGGGCGGCTGCGGGGACGGTCGCGGAGGAGCGGGAGGACCTGCTGCTGCTGCTGCTGCTGCCGTGGCTTCAAGCTTCGAAGCTTGGAGCGGCGGTAATGGCGTTAAAGAGAAAAAAAAAATGAAGCGAGGGAATGCACCACGCCCACCGGCTCGTCGAAGAGCTAGGTGGTGGTGCTCCCACTGTGGTGGTGTGCACCACAGTGGGTTCTCCTGCTCGCCGGGTGCCTCCTCGACGGAGGGCCGACGTATGGGAGGGGAAAGCGGTGGAGAAGATGGCTGCGGGTTTTTGTTGCTGCAGCAGCCTCCGTTGCGAGGATGAAGCTGCAGCTACTTATAGAGGAGGAGAGAGTGGCGTGCCGGCTGCAGCAGGGAGAGGGTGCGCAAGTTGCAGCTATAGGGAGCGGCGTTGGTAGGGAGAAGTGACGGGAAGAAGTGCTGCGTTGCATGCAGCTGCGGGAAGAGTGCAGCCGCGGGAAGGAGAGAAAAGAAGAAATCAAGAGGAAAAATAAAAAGAGGGTGATTTTGCAAGGAGGCACTTGAAGAAAAATGTAACTATGCAGGTGATTGTTTCACTCCTCTTCCTCTCTTGATTAAATGCATGCATGCAACCGTTTTTGTAAATGTGGCTATACGATTATAATATACATAGTTAATGCTAGAAAATAGCATAAGAAGGCGTTATTATAGGCGTGTTTTGAGGTGCAAACACCTCCTACATCTCTTAGAGATCAGTTCGTCCACTCCAGTCTCTCCTCCTCATCTAGACCCTGATTTCACAGCCACCGGCTGTGGAATCATCGCCTGCTCTCGACCCTCCTCGTCGCTAAGGACCTCGTAGCACCTGAGGACGACCCTGGAGTCTCACTAGCAGACTCTTCCCTCCGCTGGAGTCACCCTCCTCCTTTCTTCCTCCTTAGCCGCCGGCTAAGGACCCATAGGTCCCATTCTTCCTTTTAGTTTAGGTTTTTAATTCTGCACAAGTAGTGTTAGATTTAGTTTGCAGTAGTTTAGAATAGATTTAGTTTTAATTGTTAGTGTTTAATGTTAGCTGTAGTTAGATTAGTCTTAGGAGTAGAATTAGTATTAGATCCCCTCCCTCACCTCCCCTGATCAGTCCAGATCAGAGGGGAAGAATCATCTGTTCATTGTTCAATTTATCTCCCTCTTCATGTTTTGTTTTTCCATCATCCAAATTCTAATTCTTGCTTTTCCTTTTAACGACGAATTTTTCATCAATCACCCACACATCCTGACCCAATTTCAGATCTGATGGTGTACTGCCTCAGATCTGAAAGTGGCGTCACAAGCACCATTTGGGGCTTCTCACTCACTCCATTTGTTTCACAGAAGCCCCTCTGTTTTAAATGGATTGCATCAGTTTGTCAGAGCACTTTTGATTTGGATTTTAAAGGATTTTTACTCTCTGAAATGTTTTGACAGATCTGACAAATTGAAGGGATTTTTGGTTTTCATTGTGGGCAAGGACTCTGAGAAGTTCTCTGGTGACAGAGAACCAATCAGAAGAGCCTTTCATGATTCTGTTTATACTTTGTTTTGAATGCATTCGCCAGCTTCCATTAAATTTCCTTAATGCATTCTTAGTCTCTTTTTGCTATTTCAGAACTGCCATACACTATTTGTGTTGATGATCATTTCTGTATGGTGATTCTCTAACCTAAGGAGTTTTCCATACTCCTTAAGGTTGCAAGAAACTGGGATTGTATGTTGTTGGTTTTAATTGATTGAGCTAAGTCTTCCTTCATGCTGTCTATGGCATTAGGAAGACTAACTCAATGCCATTTGAGTTTTGATCTGAAAGGATGCTTCTGATAAGGTTTTTCCTAATGAGTATTTGAGCTGAATTTACATGAGATTTTCGTGAGATTTAAACCCTTATCAGATTTGGATTTCAACTCTCAAAATTTTTAGTTTGGTTTGAATTTTCTCTTATTCCCAGTTACACAGCAACATGCTGCATCTAGCAGCTACATTTCCCTCCATCTCTAAATTCTCCTCTTCTCTACAATTCCCCTCTTATCTGTGAATACATCCCTCTCTTCAAGTGGACTAACTGCAGCAGTAGTTAGCCCATTTGACAGTGGCTTAAGCCACTGCTGATGCTAAACAAAACACCCTGAACAACACACCTTCTCATCTCTCTCCATCTTCTCTGACAGTAGCTTAGCTACTGTTTAAATTGAAATCAAAACTTAATTAACCCTTCTTCCCTCATTTCCTAACTTCCTACTAAAACCTAATTGTACATACTTATTTTAAAACTGTAAATATACCTATCCATAGTATTATAACTATAACATATAGCCTAATTATGTAAGTAAGATACATAGTTATACTGTAAATATGTATAAAACCTGTACATAAATCCATATACATATGTAATCTATGTAAATATATGTATATATACTAAAATATTATGTATGTATCTACTTAATAATGTATATATATATAAACAGATCCCTATTTACATATTTAATAGCTAAATTATAGAGTAACGTAGCTAAATTAATAATTTAGAGCTATAATTAAATTAAATAAATCTATAAAATTAGGATAATATATATAGTAAGTAATTTAAGCGAATTAAAGTGTATTTATACCTAGTACAGCTTACTGTAACTTAGTTTTAATTATAAACTACACAGAATTGCTATTTTAGCCTAAATAAAACATAAATAAATTCGTAAAAATACAATAAAAATATGTATTAAATACTTAAGTATGTAAATTAAAACTGTTTAAGGTCAATTAGACCATTTACTAATTATTTTATAAGTAATTAACTATTTAATCACCTAAATCAACCTGTATAATCAGCCTAGTTTAGTGAATTTATTTGTATAGTAAACATATTTAAAATTAAAAATTAATTAATCAATTATGTAGTATTATGTAAATATTTTATTTACCATATTTTATTTTATTTTTTTTAATAATTTATGGCCCCCAAATCGAGGGCCAAAAACGTGCCCAGACGCAGCTGCGCCTGATTTCCAGCGCACGATGTGGCGCTGGAATAGCACCACATCGTGTGCTGCAAGTCAAGCGCAGCCACATATAAGCTAATTATGATATAGCTTCACAAGTCGTCACGGCGCCGGGCGCCCGAAACAGAATCCTATTTAATTTGATCCGATTACCCGTAAACCATGTACCATCTGATTTGCGATGAGTGTGCGTTGGGGTCGGGGGCCCGAGCGTGCGAGCATGTGGCGTTTGGCTGAGGCCTGACGCTGAGCTAAAAACGTAACTGAGCCACCTAATCTGTGATTAGGGCGCGCTTAATTGAGGTCCGGTCCCACCGTGAAGGTGCTGTGTATCCCTCGGAAAGCGCGCCCGCAAACTAAGCACGTTTTAAACTAATGACATTAGCCTAACCCCCTCCCCACCGCAGCCTCTGAAGTATCTTAAGACAGAAGAGTTAACACAGAAGAAAAGAACAGACGAGTTAAGTTAACACAAAGAGAAGAAAAAGAGAGAACACAAAAGATACCAAGAACAGAAAGACTTACTGTACATATAGTAGTAGAATAAGTAATATACATGCGTATAAGTAAATCTATATAATTACTAACAGAATAAAGTGACACTATAAACGTCGCTAAAGACCTCAGTTTTGCCTTGTAGGTTGTATATAGTGTTTTCTGAGATTTAGCGACGCTTATATCTGTCACTGAAACTGCTGTATATGTTACTATAAATAACAAACTGATAAGTTAAGCCTCTACACCATTGCATCCTAAGGTATTGTATACTATTATGTTAGTATTAATAGTATAACTTGTAAATACATAGTTTAGAGTATAATAATAGATTGTTTGATGCTTGTTCATAGTTAGTATTTTTGCAAGCATTTCTTAGTAATTAGGTAAATAAAACACACATTCATTCATTCTTTAATAATATGTAAAGTTTCTTTTTGGAATTAGAGGATAATTTTGAGATCAAAGAGTGACCGAATTAAATTCAATAAATTGCCTCCCAGTGAACGACCTGGAACAAAACCAGTAAAAATTAGATAAATAAGCAAATGATAATAATGGTTGTAATTACTGGTACTCACCCATACTCACCACTATACGACATTCTTAATGTTATATTATACACCCTATACTACAACGACATGATCATAACAATAATCATTCATCATCATACAACCATTGTGTTATATACACATTGTAGATCATCGGTGTCATTGTTATCATTGTCATTCACACATTACACACATTGAACACATCAACAACATCATTTTTTGGTGCCGTTGCCGGGGAGGCAACACTCTTTGCACCAAAATTTTCTTTTTATTCTTTTGTATATAGAAATTCTTTATTTCATTCATTCATTCATTATAATTGCTTTTATTTTCCATTGAATTATTTGTGTATACATTCTTTGAGTCATTTACTAATCATTTGTTTTTCCACAGCACTTGAGGAGGAGTGTCGTCTTCCTGGTGGAGTCGCTGCACTCCAGATCCGTCTTCCTGGTGGAGTTTTTCCTCGTAGTAGCTGTAGGAGTAGTGGTAGTATTAGCTTTAGTGTAGACAGTTTTAGGTTTATTAATTAGGAACAATTGTTAGTCATAAGTTGTGAGAGCTTGTTCTCACACAATTTTTGTAATAATTCTGGACTGTCTGGACTTTATTTCTTTATCTTCTTAATTTCTTTCCTTACTTTTGAATTGCATATAAAAATCGGACGGCTGTTGAACGAGAGAAAGATATATGCATATAAAAATCGAAGATCGGACAGCTGAGAATCCTCCTCGGCTGTGCTGGGATCGCGCCTCGGGCGCACGTGTGCACACGCGTCTCCGCCCGACATGCGCACGCCCGTGGATGCTCGTGAGCTGCGGTCGCACCGCGTGGCAGGATCCCGGCCGCCCGCTGCTGATCGGGCGGCCCAATTTCTCCGCGCACGTCACCCGTCTTCAATTCCCACTCCGCGCGGCTCGAACCTGCGTCACGTGGGTGTGGGCATGCGCGCTGACCGTTGCGCCACGCCCGCGCTTTGTCGCGGGCGGGCGCGCGAGTCTCGGTCGTTCGATCGAAGATTGATGGCCGAGATTTGATCTCGGCTGGCTAAAGGCGCGGCGCGCAGTGGGGCGTGGTTGACGTGGCGCAATTTGGGCCGTTGATCTGTAAGAACTTCTTGGGCCCATTGTAGGAGCTTCGGATGTCGGATTTGGCCGATCTTAAGTCCGTTGGACTCCGTTCGTTGTTCTGAATCCATCCGTGTGGTCCGATTGCTCATCTGAGGCCTGCTTTGACAAATGCTTACACAAATGGCTATTAATGCAGTTTATAAGCAATCTTGGTACATGATGCATGCAATGCTCCTATTCTACTTATGTTGTGCCTTTTATTCTAAAGATGGGCCATATTCAACATAATTATCACCCCCTTGTGTAGTGTTATCAAGCACCACGTGTTACTTCTACTTTTCGGAAAAGACTTCAATCAAGATCGTTCCCACGAGGAACATTCAAGATCAAGAGAAGGATCTGAGAAATAATCAATAGTGAATAAATGGAAAAATATAAAGAAAGAAAGTAAAAATATAACAGCTACTGTCCACTCTACTGCTTCCTTTAGCTTTTAGTTGCCACTATACTCAGCGTTTCGCTGACGTGTCACCCCTGTTACCTTTTCAGGACCAGGTGTTGAGCAGCCAGAGTCGGCCGCTACAGAGGGTGCTGGGCCTAGTAGAGCCCAGTAGTGTTACTAGTAGTACCCACTGTACTTTTCTTTCCGTTGTAGTGAGTAGTTTCTGTTACCCCCTGTACTCTCTTTATTGTAAGCTTCATGCTTATGTATAAGTTTATTTCTCTACTGTTGTGGTGATGTATACTGTAGTATTTCTTTTCTCTACTGCTGTATTTTGTTACTGCTAGTTATATATATGTGGAATGTGGTTTATTTTACTACTCTTTTGGTTACTTTCTCGTTGGACAACTGGGTCTTGGGATCAGTCGAGTCGGTCCGATTCACGTGTCTCGTAGGGATTCGGGAATCGGGTCGTTACAGACTATGACTGAGAATACCACAGACAGAGCAGGGTGATCATTTGTTGTTAGCATAGCAACCACGTCCATGACCTCAACCTCGAGACAAAGTAAGAGATGTTGGGCATTTTGAAATTGAGCATTGTTGGTAGTTAGAGAGATGTTGGTGATCAGTGTAGTATTCTGGTGACTAGAGTGACTTGCGAGGCAAGGGCTGCTGCAATGTCATTATAGTCACTACCCAAATTCTAAAACATAATGGCATAAAATTCAGCCATGTCAACTGAGTGTCTGGTGACAACAAACTCATCAGAAAGGTATTTTGCCTTACAAAGAAAGGTGGGAATACTGTTGTTAGCCTTCATTAACGCTTGAAGTTGCATTCCCAGTTGAAGGATCTGAGTATGAAAAGGAGCCTCATACACCTGTTTGAGAGCGATCCAAACTTCAAAGCTAGTATTTAGTTCAACAAGGATGAGAAGGACATCCTCAGAGAGAGACACCACAAGCCAACTTAGGAGCTAATAAGCTTGCTTAATTATGTCATAATATGCTTAATTATGTTAGTCTTGCGGCTTTAATTTCATTATAATTAGCACATTTTGTATATATGTTTGCATACATGAATCCTAGACTTAGGTGTACATAATTAAGCTTAATTTGTGCATAATTACTAACTTGAGGTTTAACTCCCTCTTGCAGATATGCTTGAACTAAATTAGAAAATAAAATGGTCCACTTAACCATGAAATCCTAACCTTAATTCCATTGGACCACCTTAATTAGGCCACCTAATCTATTCCATGCCACCACCATGGCCATCCACTACACCTCACCAATCCATTACTCCACCCTCCATCCAATCTCCTCAAGAGACCTCACCTCTCCCTTTCCACCTAAGCCCACAACCACCTAATCTATCATTTGGGTTTCTATCCAAATCCCATGCCAACTTTAAATTAAATCCCAACCCTCCATCCTAAGTCACCCCAATCCTAGCCCTCCAAATAAATAGCACACCACCATGTTTTGCAACCCTAAGCCTATCTACTCCTATCCAAAAGCCATGGCCATACTATCTCCCCCCATCTATGCCCTCCATTCAAATTATAATCAATCTTAACCTTCCAACATGATGAAAAAAACTAACCCTAGCCCAATCTGAAATCCCGTGCCACATATAACCCTATCTTGGCTGTCCATCGCTTCCAAACTCCATCACTACCCTCCATCCCCATGGATCCAAGGCACACATCATCAACCAATCACAACAGGTACCCTTTTTTATAAAAACACTTTAAGTCCGCGCCACCAAGGGGGCTCTTCCTCCATCTTCCCCTACATTTTCTTCCTCTTCACCTTCTCCACCACCATCTCCCATGGCCTCCACCTCCATAGCTGACCCCTTCCATAAACCCTAACCCTTCACATCTCCATTAGAAACCCTAGGATTCCTCAACCATCTCTCCATTATCCTATGCTTCAAGATCTCTCCATCTTTGTTTCCCACAGCATCTACACATCTCCAGCTCCTTCCTCTCCATGTGGACTTCTTCCTAGAGGCCATTGGTGGAACTCTCCACCCTCACCATGAACCCTTCGCTCTTGGCTCTTTGCTTGCCATCATGAGATTCTTTTTTTCCTACATTATTTTTTTAATTTTTTGTTCAGTTTCTTTCTAGATATTAGTTGTAGAACTTTCTATTTGATCATAATAAAAGTTAGTGTTTCTGAGTTATTCTCTTTTGTGGTTGCTATATTGCTTAGTTGAATAGTTCATAGCTTAATTGCTTTCTTGATTCATAATTAGCCTCTTGAAATTTTGCTTCAATTTACATGCATTAAAAATTATGAAAAAAATATATTTTGTTCCTGCATATTATATTTAGTTTGAGTTAAAATTTTGTGCAACAATTCACTATATATAAAAATTAATTCATATTTTACGTTTGGGTTCAGATATTATCATAGATTAGTTCCTATAGTTATTTTTCAAATTTATTCTGAGTATTATAATGATCATATTTATGTAGAATTTAGTATAAGTCTTAGTTAGATCATCAAAAAGGTGTTTAGTAATTTTATTAGAACTTTTAGGTGTTTGGAAAATTATTTTTTATGTGATTTTCTTTCAGGTCTTGTCTATTACGATTTAGCCCCTAATTTGACTTATCTCTTTCTTTTTCCTTATTAAAAATAGCAAAAAAAAACCCTACAATCCTCAAAAATAGTAATTAGGATCATTTAGGAATTAATTAGACCCTAGCCTCTCTAAGACGACTCGAAATCCTAACCCTAACTCAAATCATTTGCAAGTTAGATTTACAATTTTAAAATGGTTGTGATTTCTATGCTACAACGGCACACATTTATCAACTAATGATTTTGAAGATCAGGAACGTTTGATCCCAAGCATGCCATGCCTGAGTGGTGGCATCGACAGTGGAGATTGTTGCAGAAGAGGTGCTACATGAGTAATCTAAGGGTGAATTGACTAAGGATGGTGTAGGGCACATATCAATTCCCTTGATGAGACTGATGAAACCATGGGATCGAAGAAGCGATGAAGTTAGGACTTCCAAAGAAGATAGAATTTGGAGTTAACCTCAATAAGAGAAAATGGTGTACCCTATATGGCATTGTCAGTGTTGCTATAAAGCTCGGTGCAGAAGATGCCATACTATCATGAACCAACGAAATTCATAGGAAGCTGCTGGAGGGGGCAATATAGACGATAGAAAACCCTTGCATTAGGAACCTGAGTAGGTAGTGAGGAGTATTTTGTGGTGGGGAGGGTGAACCATCAAACGAGAATGAAGGCGAAATATGTCGCTACACAAAGTGGTATAGAGCCTGAGGTATGTAGTAAGGTTGATTGTATAAAGTTGCCATAGAGGAGTGATGACTCTACAATGTTCAGTGTTAATATTATCAATTAGAGTTAATTTCGAGAGTACTTATGCAATAATGACATATTATAATGAGCTTGGGAGCATTGCATGCATGTTGCGTAATCTTTACATTTAAATAACTTAGAATCAATGTTTAATGACCATGTGCACAGGTCCATTTTGAAACAGGTCTTAAGTGAGTGATCGGATCATACGGATGGATCCGGATCGACGAACGGAGTCCAACGGACTCAAAATCATCCCAATCCGACATCCGTAGCTCCCACAACAAGCTTAAGAAATCCTGACCGTTGATCCACTGATCAACAGCGCTAAACACGACATGTGGTACCCACTCCTTCGTCGATCACGCCCACTTCCTCTCTTCATCACACGCAGATGAGATCCGCCCCCACGCAAGATCTACCATTGGATCAGCATCCAATGGTTGCCACCGCTCCAACACCTCAACATCTTCACAACCATCCATGCAGATGGCGCATTGGTCACGACGCCAACCCGCAACCATTGGATGTAGGTTCTAATCCCACCGCACCTCAATTTTGCAATTGAGGCGCGGCGCAGCAAGAGCAGCGGCAGCGCAAGTGCACGCACGAGGCAGCAACGCGCATGACCGTGCGGAGACTAGCACAACGCCAGTGCATGCACCCGGCACGGTGTGCGTGACACAGGGGCGTAAGTCGCACGCCAATGGGGTGCGTGGGAGGGGGCTATGGTGACGCTTGTGGCGGGTCTTCAACGACATCTTTGAATGTTGCTGTTGACCCGAGGATGAATTTTAGCCTTCTCCTCAAGTATAAAAAGGGACCTATCCCTCCCATTTGCATCAGTGTTCTACCTAAGCAACTCCACCACTCCTTAGAGCTCCACGGAGTCCTTCCACGTGGTCTAAAGATGCCAAGCCGTCGACGGAAGCCCCTTCACTGCCATGGCTGCCTGGCATCTCCACTTAGCTAGTTTTTTGTTTATATTTGTATTGCTTAAGCTTTCATCTACCATTGTAATTGTAGAACTGAATCATTTACGCAATATATTCTCTATTCTATTATCATATTTGTCACTTCCGTAGTTAGATATTCTCGCATCATAATGATTTTCTAACCCTATCTATCTCTCTCTCTCTCTCCCTCCCTCCCTCACTCTCTCTCTCTCCCTTTCTTTCTCATTCTATCTGGTTTGCAAGCGAACAAACAACCTATTTACGTGACATGAAAGAGACTAAGCGATTCATATTATTGCCTCCTTTTATTTGACACTCAGACTCACATCCGATTCTTTATTTAAAATTGACGTTGTAAACACGCTACAACGAACCATGTTACGCAAACGCATCCAGCGAATGTCAAGGAGACACACCGTAGGCACAAATGAGAGCACTTAAGGAAGATTGGGCACTCAATAGGGAGAAGCCAAGGTGAAGCGTAGGGGATAGTGACTTGAAGAGTAGGGTCGAGTGATGGTAACACCATCATTCCTCTTTATTTAACTCAAATTGACAAATTTCTAAGGCTAAATTCACTTAATTAATCATTAAAAAGGTATAATTCAATCTTGACCTAATTAAGAATGAATGAAATTTGGGTTAATTCTGCCGTTTTAATGGAAGAATACAAGTGAAGAATATCCTAGAGGTAAACTTACTCCTAATTGAAAGTCAATTAAGCTTAAAGTTCAAACAAGTGGGCTTGCATGAACTGATTTAGGATTTTTTGAAAATTAAAAGCTTATTCATATTTAAAAACCCTAATTTTAGCCACACTGAAATTAAAGGAGTTCTGGTCAAAAGAAATATAATTGAAATCTTCTAAAAATCATTGAAAAATATTCTATATAAGATTTAGAACATTCAATTTTACAAAAGGAACCTATTGTGACCTAAAATAGAGACCTACGTGGATATTCAATACATTTTAGGTTAAATTATAAATTGACCAATCAAACTTCATCAAAACCCAAAATTGATGTTACCATTAGATTCCTAGGATCCAAATTATGTTACCTACAAATTTTGAGCCCAATTAGATTCCATCTTGACCAAGTTTGCAATTTGCTCCTTTAACTTCTAATCTGTAAGGACACCCCTAAGTTTTGAAATATCCTACAAAGAGGTCCCTGCGACCATCTTCTCTAGCTAGCGCATCAAGAATTATAACATGCTCGCCGGTGCGATTTTGGGGAGCAAAATCTCTCAGATCTCGCGACGAAATTCCACCAAAATTGGTGGGATTATTCCTTAATCATTCTCGGACATTGCTGCATAGTGTCACGACCCGTTCCTGGCTCCCTACAGAACTCGAGAATAGCTTGCCTCGATGAACCCCAAGACCCAGTCATCCAACGAGAAACAACCAAATGTATATTCATTCCACAACCACACAAGTGATGTAACTAAGCAGAAAATATATAACCGACAG
Source organism: Thalassia testudinum (assembly GCA_037157565.1). Classification (NCBI taxonomy): domain Eukaryota; kingdom Viridiplantae; phylum Streptophyta; class Magnoliopsida; order Alismatales; family Hydrocharitaceae; genus Thalassia; species Thalassia testudinum. Next base: position 149,097,374 of record JAZHRO010000025.1, on the reverse strand, counting down.
TAAAAGAAAGAGAACAACAAATCATAAGATTTATTACATAATACAGTGGAAATGTACTATTACAAATATAGCCATCACAACAGGGAACTGGTAGAAATATAACTGAATATAGCCACAAGCTACAGCTACTCACTACAACAAAACTCTCTATAGCGAAACAAAAGAAAGGAAACTATGGCTGGGCTCGACTGGGCTCAGTACCCTCAGCAGCTAGTGGCTCTGGCTGCTCAAATCCCTGACCTGAATATGGTTACAAAATCCGAGGTCAACTAACGCTGAGTAGAGTGGTGGTTAAGTCATTTACATGCAACATAATTAAACAGTAACCAGCTAAATCTTCAATTGTCGGTTAATTATTTTCAGACGTTCCAATTCCCTAGTTTATGTGTTTCTGAATCGAGTATGCTAATCAGGTTCCATGATATTGCTCAATCTTCTTTGTCCCTAAGGGAACGATCTTGCTCGTAATTTTCCCATGATGCAAGATGTACACGTGGCACTCTCATGGCCGGGAGAGTCCCCCGTGGTAGTCCTACACCCAGTCTACTACCCTGAGGTCTCAGTCACGACGTAGCAGTGACTACAGCACATGCGATAAGCGCACGGGTAGCTACTCTGCACTAGCACGTGGTCAGTCGTTTCCGCTAGCGGGTACGCCCAAATGTATAGCATGGAACAACATAGGGCCTTGCCCTCTCAGAACAGGGGTCTCGCCCCTCCACAATTCATGTACCCTCGTCCGATTATCCCAGTTTGCCCAGCGGGCCTAACAAGAGTTAGTGTAGGGTGACCAAACATAACCCTAGGCCCCATGTGGAGACTAGCTCCCCCTACACTAAGTAGCTCACCCTGGTACCACATACGCGAGGGCCAAACAGGAGTCGTCGTAGAGTGGCCAATCCTAACCCCGGGTCTCAACCTAAGGGGTGGCTAGCTCCCCTCTACTCTAAAGGGATAGTTACTCTCCTCGGTACCACGTACACGAGGGATAGCTTGCTTACCTTAACCAAGTCCAAACAACCGCCCGTAGGCAACATGTTCCAAAACCATTAGGTTTTCCGTACTACAGTATTCTTGGTTTCTTTCTAAATTCCCCGTAAGATTCGTACATGGACGTTCTTATTTCCATATCTAGTTTGTTACATGTAGAACAGAAAACTCAAATTTCACCATCAATTACTCAGTACAGGTATGTATTTCCATTCATGACATGGTTCATTACAGGTAGTACAGGCAGCTCATGATTTATCATGGTAACTCATTCATTCATTAACTACACACATTTCTTCTAGCCCTAGAGTTCATTTCACAACCTAGGGTTCAATCGAATATATTCTAAGTAGCGTGCATTTGTCTCTATTCAGTCCTAGGGTTTATCCCACAACCTAGGGTTCAAATAATTCTATGCATGCAATTTAATTATCAACTTTGGGATTAAGGTGAAAACCACTCTACCAGGTTAACCGAGTGGAATGGGGGTTCATGCTGTAGCTCCCGACGTCTACGCAGGTCCTATATACTCTACGGACTAGAGACCTACAACATGGACTGACGGGTCAAATAAGCTCAAACTACATAATACTATGTCATTACGTAGAGAAACTCAAACGGAATCCAATGACGTTTCGTTTGCGGAAATCTGATTCCGTTTGGGCCCCAAACAGGCCCAAAAATACCAACTCTGACCAAAATCAGACGTCTAGGAAGAGTCCTAGACGTCTTAAATGAACTCAGAGACTCACCTTGCTCGAGGCACCTTCTTTCGGACGTCTGGAGCTTCGTGCAGACGCCTGAGGGTATCTTCAGACGTCTAGAGACACTCCTGGATGTCTGAAACCACCTTGGTCCTCGCACTGAAGCCCCTCCCCAACCCCTGACATACGTACGCACGGTCAGACTTGTTAGGAAGAGAAATAAATGAAAACTGCGTGCTATCGGATGTCTGGTATTACCTCTGGACGTCTGGACAGATGTCTGATGGTCTCTACAGATGTCTGATTCTACGAAAAAATGACTCTGCAAAACCGTTTGCGAACTCTCTCTCTCGCAAAAGCTGCAGCAACTGCAACACCTCCCCGTCTCCCTCACGAGTCCTCTACTCTCAAGCCTCTGGTCTCCTCTGCTCTATGCTTTCTCCTTCTCCTGCTCCCTGCTTTCCCTCTCCTCTTAGCTGTGGTGTGGGATGGATGGAGGAGGAGCGGGGGGTTTATATGGAGATGGAAGGTGTGGGGGAGGGGTAAGGTGGAGGTGGAGGGAATGGGGAGGGTGTCGTCGTGGGTGATGGATAGGGTGGCGTGAGGGGTGTGTGCTTGGGGAAAAGGGATGGGGTGAGATATGGTGGGGTAAGGTGTGGGGATGGGAAAATTACAGGGGCACCCTTGCAAGTTCTCTTTTCCCTGGCATACCCACAATAAAAACCTATGGGGTTTAAAATTGCACAAAAACCCCTAAAAATTTCAGAAACACCAAATGGCCCTTGAGAAGGGTCATTTCAACATAACAAACTTAAAGGAACTTTCATCCCCGAAACTTGAGCTAACTAGGGTACGAAAAATAAATGTATTTGTGCATAACAAACTTAAAGAGGATCAAAGTAGGTCAGAAGTGACGCACCCTCGAAAAGCTCCAGGTACTATTCTCACATCGCCGCCTCAAGCTCCTAAGTGGCCTCCTCGTACCGCTGGCTCCTCCACAAGACCTTCACCAGGGGTACTTCCTTCCGTCTTAGACTCCGGACGGCTCTATCTAGTATCTGTATTAGCCTCTAAAGGTAGGTCAGGTCGTTCCCTACCTTGATGTTCTCGTGGCTCAGAACATGGCTAAGGTCGGAGATGTATTTTCTGAGGTTGGACACGTGGAACATGTCGTGCACTCCAGAGAGTTGGGGAGAAAGGGAAAGTCGGTAATGAATGGGTCTTACCTACTCCAAAACCTCAAAAGGCCTTACAAACCTCGGTGTGAGTTTCCCTCTCACCCTAAACTGTTGCACGCCCTTCATGGGCGAAACATGGAGGAAGACGTGATCTCCAACCTCAAACTGTACCTCTGATGAGAGCCTCATCATGAGTCATAACTAGCTCATTTTGACCCAATAAAGAAGATAAAAGCTCCTACATAACCTAGAAGAAGGCCTAAATGAAGGAATAAGTGCTCTGAGAAGAAAACATGAAATAAAGGTTAAAACTGCAATTTTACCATTGCAGTACATAAATGGGATTTCTCAGAGGCAAAACATAGATCAAATAGTATAAATAAGATAAAAAGTGGGTTGAGTCAATCAAAAATGGGTTCATGTGCAATCTAGGAAGTAAATGACATGTGGTAACACTAAAACAAACCCGCTTAAATTAACAAGGTTCAGGTTAGAATAAAAATCAATTAAACCCTCTAAAAATCATGGAAAAATATCCTCTAGGGTTTAGAACATTTAATTTGGCCTTTGGAACCCAGGTTGACCTAGATTAGGGTCCTAGTTCATCAATTGACCTAATTTGGGTTTTTATGCAAAATATCCAGTCAAACGTGGTCAAACCTAAAATCCAACTTCACCATTGGATTCATTAGGTCAAAATTAGGTTTTTACCAAAATTTGGACCTAAGGGGAGGTCATCTTGACCTACTTTGCAATTTAGTACACCAAAATCATAATTTGGTCCCTATCTTTTGAAAAGCATAACAGAAACCCCCCTAACTTCCTCGCCACCTTTGCAATCAGGTCCTGCCGCCATTATTGGGGCAGAATCCTACTCCGACGAGGATTTGAGAGGGAATCCTCTCTGATTCCTCAGAGATCCCCTCCCAAAAATGGAAGGGAGATTCTCTGAGGAATTCCCTTCCATCTGAGGCCAATCTTGATCCCTGGTGTGAACCCAATCTCTCGTGCGAACGCACGAGGGATTTGGGTATCTAAACTCTTTCCATCTCCGGCGACCGACTTCAGACGATTGCATACCTTCCAAGCCTTGAACGACTGGCCCAGTGCCTATAAAAGAGACTACACCTCCGGCCGCTCATCTTGAGCTTGATTTGGCCGAGTTTCCACCTCCAATTCATCTCCTCCTGCCCGGCCAAAATTCCCAGCAAGCTCCGGCGAGCCCCCCTCCCCTCCCTCTTCGCTCTGCCACAAAACCAGTGGCAGAGTTATCTTCCTGATTCTCCTCCGCGTCGCGCAACACCCGCGCACGCCGTCTCAGCCCCGTCGTCGCCGCCATTCTCCCCCACTGGGCAGCATCTTCTCTTGCGACAGCAGGTACTGCTGTTCGCCTCTCCGTCCCCCTTCATCCCTGTAGTTAGGCCAAATACCTTCTCCACAGTCCCCTCTCTTTTCTCCCCCTGCTATTTTATCCAATTACCCTCCGACAGTGCCTAACCACCTTCATCGTCCTCGCCTCCGACCGCCCTCCGACGAGCCGCCCACACCACTCCGCCCCTCCACATGGCCCGCCAACCCTCTCGTGAGCTCCGCCTCACCACCAGGAACTCATTCCACCCCTCCACTGCCACTCCAGACCTCCACAATAACCCCCCGACCAACCCCACACCTCCGGCCACAGGTTGACCTAGGCACGCACGCCTAGGCCATCCCACGGCCTGCAGCACCGTCCACCGCCTTCGCCGTGCTACGGCGAAGGTCTCTAGCTGGTCTGATTGGGCCGAGAGGCTCGTTTTGTGTCTGACAGTGTCGACGCTCCTGCCGCCATGGACGACAGTTGAAGAAGCTCCGTAGCAGCTCTAGGCGCCAGGGTTCCCAGGCTGCAGGTGCTGCGTAGTCGTGCGAGTGTCGTGAAGTGCCCTGGTCCAGCAAGGAGCGCAAGCAGAGCCAGCAGATGCGGGGATGACACGCAAAGTCTGCGGGCGCGCGCGAAATCAGGGCAGAGGCTTTAGTCCCACATCGTGGAGAGACGAGGCGCCGCTGCGCCATAAATTGAATTTGTGATATTACCTTAACGCCTCCGTAAGCACAGGGGTGAGGTCCCTCACCTGCCCTCACACCCGCCTCGTCCACGGTTTGATCTCGCGGATCTGGCGGGATCCGACCCGACCTAAACCTCAGCACTTCTCGCTCATCACACCACCTGCAGGTGCGCCTGGTCCCGGGTACGATCCGACCCGATTATCCGTGTGGCTCTGGGAGAGCGTCCCTGAGTGAATTGCAGAGAAAGAGAGAGACGCGCGGGTAGAGGGAAAAGGATAGGTTTTGCTCCTGTGCAAGCAAACTGAGCGTGGAGAGACTTAGCCGCAAGGAGAAGAGAAGAAGCAGAAGAAGAAACTGAGCGAAGGAGACCAGGGAAGAGGCAGAAGCAAGGCAGAGAACGAAAGAGAGGTCAAGTGAAGACAGCAAAGATCAGAAGAAGAAAGAAGGCAAGGCAGGAGAAGAAACAAGAGAAAGGATACAAAGGCAGGAAGAAGAAGCCTTCGCAAGAAAAGAAGAGAAAGAAGAAAGAAAGCAAGATCAGAAGAAGGAAAAGGGGAAAATACTTTTAAGACGTCTGATCACCAGATCAGACGTCCAATTTCATATTTTTTGTCCTAATTACTTTTAATCGCATACATTCATATTTGAATTAACATTTTGAGTAAATTAGAGTGTTCAATTACATTTTGATTAGTAGTAAATTCCATTTGCTCCCTGTGTTCGACCTCGGATGCTTCGGTTTTCGAGTAATAAAATTCTCTATTTGTTTGAACGCTTTGTCGGCTATACTACAACGCGATATTATCTTTTAACAAACCGCACAAAAGCGTCGACAACAACCTCCCTATGCTTCAGGTCAGCATAGCTCTTTTACTTGCTCCTGACAGTACGAAGTCATCTATGGATCTGCTCTATCACCTCTTGACTCTGGCGCATCAGCCTGGGACCAACTTCTCACTTGGTCCTCACTTCAACCCAACTCAAAGGAGCAGTACACCTCCTCCCGTACAGAGCCTCATACGGTGCCATGTCGATGCTCGAGTGGTAGTTGTTGTTGTATGCAAACTCTGCCAGAGGCAAATGCTCCTTCTAGGAGCCTCTCTAGTCTAGCACGAAAGCGCGTAGGAGATAATCAAGTGTCTGAATGGTGCGCTCCAACTGTCTGTCGGTTTGGGGGTGATAGGTTGTACTGAATCTCAGACGAGTCCCCAAAGCCTGCTGGAATTCCACCTAGAACTGAGAAATGAAACCAGTGTCTCTATCTGAAATAATCTCATGAGGGACTCCATGAAGGTGCACCACATCTCGGATGTAGTGCTCTGCCAACTGTGCTAGTCCAAAAGTGACTCGGATAGTAGAAATTGTGTTGTCCTCATCAATGTGTTCACTATCACCTAGACTGTATCGTGTTCTCACTGTGTCACAGGTAACTCCACTAGTAGATCCATAGTGACACTCTCCCACTTCCACTCTGGCACGGGAAGTGGATGTAGCAGCCTTGCAAGCCTCTGGTGCTCGGCCTTCACCTGTTGGCATACCAGACACTTTTGAACAAAACTACCAACATCCCGCTTCGTCCCCCTCCACCAGAAATCACGTCATAGGTCATGGTACATCTTCGTGTTCCCGGGATGTATAGTGAATCTGGACCCGTGTGCCTCAATCAGGAGCTCTCTCAACAGCTCCTCGTCTTTAGGAAGGCATAAGCGTCCCCTCATACGCAGGACCCTGTCAGTGAAAGAGAACTCTCCTAGGTTCCCTGTCAATACCTGATCTCGCAGTGTTTGCAGGTATGGATCCGTCATCTGTTTAGTAACGATACGATCTATTAGCTCTGGTCATGCTTACCTCGTCACTGTCACTGCTCCACAGTACCCCTGTGACTCCTAGGGTCACCAACTGCTCACCTCCTCCATGAGTCTCCAACTCTATGCCTGTAGACTAGCTACGTGGGCGGGCACCTTCCTGCTCAAAGCATCTGCCACCACATTGGCCTTCTCTGGATGGTGGAGATGCTGTAGTCGTAGTCCTTCATAAGCTCTAACCAGCATCTCTGTCTCATGTTGAGCTCCTTCTAATCAAACAGGTATCTGAGGATCTTATGATCAATAAAGATCCCGAACGTCTCTCCGTACAAGTAGTGCCTCCATATCTTCAGCACGAAGATAACAGCTACCAGCTCCAAGTCATGGGTGGGGTAGTTATGCTCATGGAGCTTTAGTTGCCGCAATGCGTAAGCGACAACGTGGCCCCGCTGCATGAGCACACAACCCAATCCCTGCAACAAGGCGTCGGTGTAGACCACGAATCCGCCACTGCTGTCTGGGATGGTGAGTACAAGGCTGAAGTCAGCCTCTCCTTCAGCTCCTAAAAGCGTGACTCACACTCGTTTGTCCAAGCGAAGGGCACGTCTTTCCGGGTCAATTGAGTCATAGGACATGCGATCTATGAGAAACCTCAGATAAACTGCCTGTAGTAGCCTGCCAGTCCCAGGAAACTGCATTTCTTTATAATTGTATGCGGCCTCTCCCACCTGAGGATGGCCTCTACCGTGGCTAGATCCACCGCCAACTCGTCTCCCAAGATCACATGACCCAAGAAGGTAACCTGTCTCAACCAGAACTCGCACTTGCTGTACTTGGCGTACAGCCTGTGCCGTCTTAAGGTGTACAGGACCATGTGAAGATGTTGTCCATGTCGTGTCTGATCACGAGAGTAGACAAGCACGTCATTAATGAATACTACCACGAATTGACCCAAGTATGGCCAGAAGACACGATTCATCAGAACCATGAAAGCAGCGGGGGCGTTGGTCAGCCCAAACGGCATGACCAAGAACTCGTAGTGACCATACCGCGTGCGGAAGGCTATCTTGGAGATGTCGGTCTCCCTAATCCTCAACTGATGGTAACCCAACCTCAGATCTATCTTGGAGAACATCTTGGCGTCTCTCAGCTGGTGGAAAAGGTTATTAATATGAGGCAGTGGGTACTTGTTCTTGACGGTGACCCGGTTCAGCTGTCTATAGTCAACGCACAGCAGAAGGGTACCATTCTTCTTCTTCACAAATAAGACAGGGGCTACCCATGGGGATGCATTGGCCCTCACAAAGCCCTTCTCTAATAGATCCTATAACTGAGACTTGAGCTCTCACAGATCAAGTGGGGCCATCCTGTAAGGTGTAGTAGAGATGGGGTTGGTCCCCGGTAACAGTGAGATCTCAAACTCAATCTCACGCTTAGGTGACAGTCCTGGAAGCTCCTCTGGAAAGATGTCAGGATACTCACGGACCATCGGAATACTCTGCAAGTCAACCACGGGGCTAGGCTCTGCTACAACACAAGCTAGGAAGCCCTCACACCCCTAGCTTAGTATCTTCGCTGCCCGAAGCGTGGAGATGCACCTGAATCCTCCGTCTACTGGCTGGCCATGGAACTCGAAGGAGGAAACTCTGGTATGGTGAAGACGATCTTCCTCCCAAAGCAGTCTACTAGGGCATGATAAGCAGCCAACCAGTTCATCCCTAGGATCACACCGAAATCCTCCATTGGGATCACGATTAGGTCAATCGGAAGACTGTGTCCCCTATAGCGATCTCACAATCAGTGAAGACCTCCTCGGTGACAAATACCTACCCACCTGGGCCTCTAATCAGGAATGGTTCCTCTAATAGTACACTACTCGATCCTAAGCTAACGGCAAAACTCATAGAGACAAACGAGTGCGTGGCATCAGAATCAAAAAGCACGTAAATGAGCTTGTTGGAAACTATAACCACACCTACCACTACGGAGCCTGAAGCTCTAGCATCTCCGTGAGTCAGGGCGTTAACACGCCCCTTCGCCCTCGGTGTAGAGGAAGCAGCCATGCTCTAGGCTGAGCGAGAAGTAGCTGGCCGGTACCCTCCTGACTGCTGCCCTCCTCCTTAGGCCTGGTAACTGTGGCCGCCAGATCAGCCTCCAGTGCTCAGTGCTGGGAGCATCTGCTGCGCTCTGGCCCTAGATGGGCAGTCCCTCCATATGTGGCCCGGCTAGCCACATTGGTAGCAGAGAGGAATGCAGCCTCCTCCCTCTATTTGTTGTCCTTGCTGGCAGCTAGGCGGGGGTCTACTGCAGTCGGCTGGTCCCTGTCTGGGGCCCCCAAAGGTCCCTGGTGGATCCACAGAGTGGGATGACTCCCCTGCAGGTGCCATGTGCCTCCTCTCTCGGTGGCCCTACGAGTGCTCCTGCTGGTAGTGCCTCTTTCATCCTCCCCCGTCGATGTCTCGCACGACCGATTTGGTCTCCTCATAGGTCATGGCCGCGTCGACTACGCGGGAGAAATTAGGCAACTTCAGGGGCTTCACATACCCCCAAATGGCAGGCCGGAGGCCCTTAGTGAACCTCCACAGGCACTCCTCGGTAGATGCAGCTTTCGGGGCGAAGCGTGACAGCTCCAGAAAATGCATACGGTATGCACTAACCGTCATCGCCCCTTGGCAAAGAGTGTGGAACTCCCGCCTCGTCTGATCCTGCCAGGTCTATGGGAAGTACTGCTTGTAGAAGAGCGCCACAAACTGATCCCACGTCAGCTCTCCCTCCTCCTATCCTCTAACCACCCTACACCACTTGTGGGCTACACTCTCCAGCTAGTATGTGGCGAAGGCTACGCGGCACTCTGCAGGAGGATGGAGTGTGTCGAAGATCTTCTCCATCTACTTCAGCCAATCCTCTGCCTTAGACGAGCTCTCCTCCCCCTTGAAGGAGGGGGGCTTTAGTTTCCTAAACTGGCCAAAGATCTCGTGGTGGAGCCGCAACGGGGGAACAGGTGTGCCTCCCTGAAAGGAGGGCTCAGGCTCCGAAGTGTCTGAGGGAGGTAGGGGTAGTGGAGGATCACCCCTCCCCCCTCCAGCTCGTCCAGCGCCATGGTGGCATGCCTGTCTCATGGAGGACTACCCCTCCGCATCCCCAGGGAGAGGTGACTGAGGAGGAGGCTGCTAGAGCTCTTCTCGTATGATATCCTGGATTAACTGGACAAGGTTTAGGGCCTGAATGCCAAACCATTTAACAGTTCAGAAAAGATCGAACTATTAAGGACACTTGACTACAGCGGGAAATAAGACTCGGAAGTGAAATTCAAGATAATACATTGTGATGGTTGTCCTAGCTACATGTACAAGCGTGGTTACTTCTAGACCATTTGGTTCATTTCTCAGGACAACCTTGCTCTGATACCATCTTGTCACGACCCGTTCCCAACTCCCTACAAAACCTGAGAACAGCTCACCTCGATGAAACCCAAGACCCAGTCATCCAATGAGAAACAACCAAATGTATACTCATTCCACAACCACACGAGTGATGTAACTAAGCAGAAAATATATAACTGACAGTAAAAGAAAGAGAACAGTAAACCATAAGATTTATTACATGATACAGCAGAAATGTACTGTTACAAATATAGCCATCACAATAGGGAACTGGTAGAAATATAACTTAATATAACCACAAGCTACAGGTACTCACTACAACAAAACTCTCTATAGCGAAATAAAAGAAAGGAAACTATGGCTAGGTTCGACTGGGCCCAGCGCCCTCAGCATCCAGTGGCTCTAACTGCTCGAATCCCTGACCTGAACATGGTTACAAAATCCGAGGTCAGCTAACGCTGAGTAGATTGGTGGTTAAGTCATTTACATGCAACATAATTAAATAGTAACCAGCTAAACATTCAATTGTCAGTTAATTTTTTTCATCTGTTTCCAATTCTCTAGTTTATATGTTTCTAAATCGAGTACATTAATCAAGTTCCATGATATTGCTCAATCTTCTTGTTCCCTACAGGAAAGATCTTGCTCGTAGTTTTCCCGCGATGCAGGATGTACATGTGGCACTCTCCTGGCGGAGAAATCCCTCGTAGTAGTCCTACACTAGATCTACTACCCCAAGGTCTCAGTCGCGACGTAGCGGTGACTACGGTGCACGCGATAAGCTCACGGGTAGCTACCCCACACTAGCACACGGTCAGTCATTTCCACTAGTGGGTACACCTAAACATACAGCACGGAATAACACAGGGCCTTGCCCTCTCAGAACAGGGGTCTCGCCCTCCACAGTCCACGTACCCTCGTCCGACTATCACGGTTTGCCTAGCAGGCCTAACTAAAGTCGATGTAGTGTGACCAAACCTAACCCCGTGCCCCATGGGGTAGCTAGCTTTCCCCTACACTAAGTAGCTCACCCTAGTACCACGTACGCGAGGGCCAAATAGGAGTCATCGTAGAGTGGCCAATCCTAACCTCGGGTCACAACCGAAGGGGTGGCTAGCTCCCCTCTACTCTAAAGGGATAGTTGCTCTCCTTGGTACCACATACACGAGGGCCAGCTTACTTCCCTTAACCAAGTCCAAACAGCTGCCCGTAGGCAACATGTTCCAAAACCATTAGGTTTTTTGTACTACAGTATTCTTGGTTTCTTTTTAAATTCCCCGTAAGGTTTGTACATGGACTTTCTTATTTCCCAATCTGGTTTGTTACATGTAGAACAGGCAACTCAAATTTCACCATCAATTACTCAGTACAAGTATGTATTTCCATTCATGACACGGTTCATTACAGGTAGTAAGGTAGCTCATGATTTATCACGGTAACTCATTCATTCATTAACAACACACGCATTTCTTTTAGCCCTAGAGTTCATTTCACAACCTAGGGTTCAATCGAATATATTCTAAGTAGCATGCATTTATCTCTGTTCAGTCCTAGGGTTCATCTCACAACCTAGGGTTCAAATAATTCTATACATGCAATTTAATTATCAACTTCAAGATTAAGGTGAAAACCACTCTACTAGGTTAACCGGGTGGAATGGGGGCTCGTGCGGTAGCTCCTAACATCTCCGCAGGTCCCGTATACTCTACGGATTGGAGATCTATAACATGGATCGATAAGTCAAACGAGCTCAAAACTGCATAGACACTATGTCATTACGTAGAGAAACTCGAACGGAATCCAACGACGTTTCGTTTGCGAAAATCCGACTTTGTTTGGGCCCCGAACAGGCTCAAAAACACCAACTCTGACCAAAATCAGATGTTTGGGAAGAGTCCCAGACGTCTTAAACGAACTCAGAGACTCACCTTGCTCAGGGCGCCTTCTTTCAGATGCCTGGAACTTCGTGTAGATGTCTGAGGGTGTCTTCAGACGTCTGAAACCGCGTCGGTCCTCACACTGACGCACCTCCCCAACCCCTAACATACATACGCATGGTCAAACTTGTCAGGAAGAGAAATAAATGAAAATTGAACGTTATCAGGCATCTGGTATTACCTTTGGACGTCTGGACAAACGTATGATTCTATAGAAAAATGACTCCACAGAACCGTTTGTGAGCTCTCTCTCTCACAGAAGCTGCAACAACTGCAGCACCTCCCCGTCTCCCTGACGAGTCCTTTGCTCTCAAGCCCCCGGTCTCCTCTACTCTCCACTTTCTTCTCCTGTTCCCCGCTCTCCCTCTCCTCTCGGCTATGGTGTGGGATGGATGGAGGAGGAGCGAGGGGTTATATGGAGATGGAAGGCATGGGGGAGGGGTAAGGTGGAGGTGGAGGGAATGGGGAGGGTGTCGTCGTGGGTGATGGATGGGGTGGCGTGAGGGGTGTGTGTGCGTGTGGTAGGGGGATGGGGTGAGATACAGTGGGGTAATGTGTGGGGATGGGAAAATTATGGGGGCACCACCGCAAGTTCTCTTTTCCCTCGCATACCCATAATAAAAACATAGGGGATTTAAAATTGCATAAAAACCCCTAAAACTTCTTGAAATGCCAAATGACCCTTGGGAAGGGTCATTTCACGTAGTTTCTAGCTACTTTTGCTGTCTTTGGTGGCCATGATTCGCAGCCAAAATCATCGCCAGAGCACACTCAAATTAGCCTTTTGGGGCCGCTTGTTCGACTTTAACCACTATAGTCGGCCACCTATAAAACTTGGTTGAGGTCTTCTGACCAAAGACATCGAGTTTCGGCATGCATTAACCCCCTCCCACTTCCTTTTCGAGCTTTTCCATTAGTAGACCTTGGAGCTTCTTCGACCTCCATCTCCGCCACCCCTCACCATCAACTAAGGCCGTGGATAGCCTCCCCTCGTTGTCGCCGAGCTTCTCGCCAACGAAGCCGATTCTTCTCCCTCATTCTTCACTCCAACTCCAACACTGAACTTCCTCTTCTCCTCCACGTTCGTCCGGCCACGTCTGGTGTCCACCTCCCTCATTGCCTCATAGGTAGTATTCTCTCTTCCTTTCTTCCCGTAGAGTAGATTAGACCCCTCAATTCCGACAACCATTGCCACCATCACCTACTTCTCCATCGTCTTCCCCCAAGATAGGCCACACCTCCGATGACCACCTTCACCTTACTCCACACGATCTCATCGGATGCCAACCATTCCAAAAGCTCCACCACGATCTAGTGAGTAAAAGCCCTAAAGAAATTGAGGCTACTGCCCACTTGATCGCTCTGTCAGATGACCTCACTAGTCATTGCCCTCATCATGTCCGACAACCCTCCTCCAACCTCACCGCACCAAATTAACACCGTTGTCACCTTTAGCGGGTCCGTGTGAAGCTCCTCGACACCTCAGTTTGGCGATTCAATGCCTCTTGCACCAAACCACCACCACCAGTCGTTGTCCTCTTCAACGACATCGGCAACCTCCACCACGCCTTTGTGAGTGTCCAAGCTTTACGAGGACCTTCATGAGGCCACGCGGAAAGTTTTGCAAGTCCTAATAGGAAGGCCCACACACAAATGACCTCCATAAACCTTCGCCTACAGCCATACTTCTTGATGAAGAAGAAGCCCCATAGGCACCTGTTGCGGGGCAAAATTGAAGAAAAAGAAGAATTTGCAGGTAACAAAATGCAAATTCGCAAGGGCTAGATCGTAAGGAAAGCTCTACTTCCAGGGTCCAATTTGTAACTCTACTTATTTAATTTAAGAGTTAATTTTACTATTGAATACCTTGTGAGTTCACTGCATTATCATATTGTTAAGGATCATTGAGCACTCAATACTTGAATATATTTTCAACCATCAAAATGTAAACTTTTTAATCCCTTGATATTCACTCTTTACACGTAATCTTGAATTGTATCTTCATATTTTGTGGATTAAGGTGCACTTTTGGACTTGTGGATTTTAAGGAATTCAACTCTATTACAAGTTCATTATAATTAATTAAACAGTGGTTTCTGAGCATATTCGCTCCCAGTGAACGACCTCAGATTTTCTAATTTTGAGTTATAAATTTAAATGTTTATTTCGCTCTAGTCGCTATACTACAATGCATTTTAAACCTCGATTGAAGTGAGTAAGCATCGAGGAAGATAGTTCATGGAGGTGACGTGTAGCAGAGGGTTGGCAGGTTTGGTGGCAGATTTTAGATGGTAGCAGGAATGGCAGTTAGGTAGAAAAAGGGAAGTCGCTCTTACGATGAAGGAAGTTGTGGATAGGTTTGGTATTTTGAAGGAGGTAGTGAAGGCAATGTTGTTGTTGAAGAAGCTAGAGATGGACCCAAATACATCAGGCTACCAGAGTTGTTGAAGAAGATATTCGAAGAGTTGTCGTTCTTGGTGTTGGAAAGTGGGTAGCAGTGATAAGGTTTAGAAGGATCAGCAATTGTTGATGGAGGTCCTGTTCATCGTTGATGGCGAACGAAGATGGTGATGTGGTGTGATGGTTGTAGATGTCGAAGAAATGGTTGAGGCACTGATCATTGCCATGACTAGAATGGTGATTAGAGAGGTTACGAGGAGAAGTGGGCACCGAGTTTGTGGTGGTGGTGATGTAGTAGGAGTCGGGTTGTTGTTGACGTTGAGGGTGCGGAGACCTAGGTTGAGTAGGAAGGTTAACGGGTTGAGTGGGGTGGTATCGGGTAGGGTTATTAGGGGTATATAAGCGAAGGGGAGTTGAAGAGGTGTTAGGGTTGGATGGGTTTAAGAGATGGTGGCACCATTGGGAGGTGAAGAGCAATGAGCAGCGACGTTAAGGCATTGTAGTAGAGGATGATCAGCATAGGAGATGGTGAGGCTAGTGGCAATAGACGGGTGAAGGGTCTTGCGATGACTGGGGAGAGCAAGTAGGCGTTGGCAGAGCTTGCAAGCGGTCTTGGTGAGGTGAGGCCCTTTGAGCAGTATAAAGAAGGTGACATGCAATGAGGCCACAATGCTAATGAAGGCGAGCTCGACGTGTAGGAGTGTAAGGTCGAGATGTGCGTAGAAACTAAGGCGGGGACGACGGGTGGGCATGCAAGTGGCAATGATGAAGGATTAGGATCATGTCAGGTAGAGATTGACTCTAATACCATGTTAAACTAGGTTTTTTTATTCTAAAAAACTCGAAAGCCATTGATTTATATTTATAGATGGGATTACAACATCTTAGTTACAATCATATGAGAGATCCTTGGATTGAAGCGGATTTGACTTGGTTGTTACATGTATCTTGAGATTACAAGGAAAAATGTTGATTTGTTACAAAAGATAAAAAATAATAATAATAAATCTTTTTGTTACATTTAATAGTGGAAGCATGAGAAAGTGTTTATACACACTTGTGATCTTTTCCATCATATTTGACTTGCAAGATGTACGATAAGCATCGAGGAAGTAATCTCAATCTTGTAAAGCTTGCTAGGAAGATTGACATGTCTTATATTGAAAAATAAAAGTAAATGTTAAAGGGGAAGATGTGTACTAATAAGTTAATTATGGGGGCTAATTTAATTGTATAGGTGAACATCCTATTATAGTAGTCAACTGACCATAGTTGCAGTTTGTAGACTCTAAAATGATACATGCTTTGAAGATGAAGCTAAAACTATGGTCATGGAGATTACTAACTTTGAAGAAGTTGAATTTCACACATCAACAAAGAATCTAAAAATGACAAGTTTATATGATGATTACATAATTACTGTCTTAGATAATTATTGAAATATGATGTAGATGATTATTAAAACGAATAACTTTCGATTGATATAAGATTACAAAATTTATTTATGAGATCGTCTAAACATTTACATGTTAAATGTACGTAGAAGTAAAATATTTTATCCACAAGAATTAGCAAAAGCTTGAAACCGGCGTAATGCCACCACCCGATCGGAAGAAGGCAAAAAAAGAAAAAAAAGGCCATTGCTTCACTTCGTAGGTTTGGATGATTGTTTTGAGCCTTTACTTGGTAAAATAAATAAACAGTGATCAGGCTTCGACGGGGTTTCACTTCACGCGAACTTTTGACGCGTATCGCTGCGTGGACGGAGTGCTTGTCTTCATAGGGAGGAAAACCCCGTCGACAAAAACTCGGGCGTTCAACTGCAGGGACGGATTTGCAACTAATCATAGTTTGGTGGATATTCTCAGTAATTAACCCCACGTCGTTCGTAGGGAGAAAACGGAGAGAATCGACGCTGCCTCAACGTCAGAATCGGAGAACCGGTGCGGGGCGGCGCCATGGTGGGGCCCGCAGCTCCCCTCTTATCATGCGCCGCATCTTTAAATTGCGCCCGCCCTCGGTCACTCGAATCTGGCCTTTTCTCTCCTTCCTCCCTCCCTCCCTCTGGCTCTCTGCTCTCTGCTCTCTGCCCTCTGCTGCGCCCAACCAATACCCCGAACCCTAAAGCCATCTATCAACGCCCCCTCCTTTCCAACCGCCGCTCCGATCTCGAGCCTTTCCTCGGTGAGGCCAAGTTCCCATCTTTGCCTCGTGGTCCTCCTCGTTTTGGTCTTTTGCCATTTTGTTCTCTGATTTTGGGTGCTCGGAGGGTGTTGGATTTTCGGGAAAGGTTCGATCGATCTTGTCATGTTGTATGAGGAATTTTCGGTTTACTTTCAGTTGTTCTGTTTATTTGCGGTTTGTCTTCCTTTTATCTGTCAGAGCCCTCATATCTCGGATGTTTATTTCTTGGGAGACCGGCGTCGAGTTTTCGCTTTTCTGTTTTGGGTTTTTGTTTTTCCTTTTTGATTTGGGGTGAGGGTGTATTCCTGTTGGTTTTACTGTTTCCGAGCCATGTATTTTTATTTGCTTTATTTCAGAAAGTTCGGTTGGCAGTCCATGGAAGTGAGAAGGTGCGTGATTTTTGTATATTTTGTTCATAGGTTAATCAATCAATCCCTCTTCTTTCTTTGTCATGAAGTGTTTCCTCTTCCATGATCTGTGTTATCCGTTTTTTTTCCTTTTTTTTTCCTTCTATTCATCTGTCTTTGTTATTCAGCCATTTATGCTCATCCTTTGGTTCTTATCGGTTCTCTGTTTCACAGAATCAAGCTGCACAGCCACCTCTTTTCTTCCTCTAAAGGTGCCTTCCCCCTCGTTGTAACATCACTGGATCCTTCTTCGACATCGAATCCGGTAACGATACAGAGGTAGACTGTGACCCTTTGACTTTGTTTGCTTTCCTGCTTTTTGATTCCGTGGTAAGCTCTTTGCTTTCTTCGCAGTAATCTTATTTTTGGTAAGTGTTGTTGAAATACGAGATCTTGTGCAAGCAGTAGTTATCATGTGCTTCTTATAATTGTGATGACTTTTGCATCCATTTTTCTGTAGAATCTCAAATAGGTAGTATATTGTTGTTTAAGAATGTCTTCCATTTCGAGTATCAGTTCCTTTTCCTTTTTTAATATTGGGATCAAGGTTGGTTGGATTTATATATGCACATGCTACATATTCTTTTTCTAGTGTTGTAGATTGGATAAATGATTGCAAATCAGATTTGATTCATAATTTGCAATCAGTTTAGTTTAGCATTGAACTAGTCTGACAGAACCTGCCTTTTTCCATGTTTGACACAGCTGACGTACAATCTGTAATCCACTCATTTTATTACTTATTTTGGTAATGGTTCGCTCTTTGGTTTTAAATGTGAAAAAGGACTAGCAATCTGATACACTAATTTGGATTTCATTGAGTTGGATTTAATGAGTATATTTCCTATAATGGATCGAATTGATTGGGTTTAACTGGAATTTGCAAATCATCTATATCTCTGATGTTATGCTTGCACCTCATCTGATTCCAACCAATTTTTACTTATCTTTTCTTTTCTTCTAAATTTAGAAGGATCACTGTTATGATTTTCAACAGTCATTTCAGATGGATCATATTCCATCATGTGCTGCTTGTGCTCATGCTTGACAGTAATTATTCCTTGGTTGATAGCCTAGCATTTTGTTATGATGTTGGGTACTGATCTCAGACATGATAATGCTCTTTTATTGTGAATTCTGTTTATACTTGTTTTTTTTTTTTTTTGAAAAGGTTTATACTTGGTTATTTCTTCATGTGCCACCTTTCTCCTTCCTTTCTTGTTGCTGTTAGAGTGAGAGATCTTGAACGAGTCATTGAGAAAGTGCTTACCACGATTGTAACAGCTCAATGAAATAAATAATAAATTCAAATTGCTATAGAATGGTACCTTGGTGCTAAGGCAGTATATTAGTTAAATCTGGGTAGTACAGTTATGATCCAGTAGTAATTGATTTTACTCTGTACAAACTGCGTTGGATGAAATAGGAATGGAATGGAATATCTCTTGCTTTTTAAGGCTTCACTTGGTATTTTTCAGTTGGCTCATGAAGTCACTTGCAAAACTGAAGTTCCCTGATGAAGAGGCTTAGGCAAGCATGAGAAAAGGGCAAGAGCCATAAAATGTTCTACTGCTATGTGGCTCAAATATTATCAAGTATTCTTGTTCCAATATTTAAGAAGCATAACTGGTAGTTTCTGCTCAGTGATGTGCCCTTCTAGTGGCATTTGGAGATTTCTCTTGTTACTTTATAAAATGCATGAAGAGATGCTGGTAATAGTTTCTGCTTAGCTTCAGATTTCTCGTTGTATTACCTTTTAGTGGCATATTCAGGGGCCTGTGCCTTTTCAAAAAAAAATTCATGGGCCTGTGGTACAAGGACAAACACTGTACCTTAACAAGGGAAACATCTCAATGATATCTATGGTAGCACTTCTTTCTGGTTTTGTTTTGTCTTTTTGTTATTAGTTTGCATTTTTTATGGATTCGGGTGTAAAAAGGTTGACAAAAAATTTCCTGTTCTATCTCTATATCTAAGTTTATTCTCTGAAGAATTTAGTTTATTCTGCCTATTTATCAAAATTGCCGTTTTGCATAAATGAATTGTTTTTATGCTATTGGTTTTTTTTCTAATTATCAAATATGTTCTTGTATAGAATAAGCTGCTGCCATTGACTAGATTCTAAAAGTTCTCTGTATGGACCGCAAAGATACAACAGGATTTGTTAGTGGAGGAGCTTGCTGTCTGATGCAATCCTATTGTTAAATTGCCATTTGAATAGGCTGACAAACAAGTGTATATACTGGAAATAACTTCATTTTGTTCGATATAAGAAAATCCCGGAAGGAAGGTGGAAGGCCTCATTTCTAAGCAAATCAAGTGCAGATAAGGAACTGACAAGATCTGGCTAAAGCCAGGGCTTATCAAGATCCCCTAGACGGGTGCTTGATTATAGACCCCGATGGGGATGGACACCACCCTGTCTCTAAAAGCACCTGGTGCGTCCAGTTCCAATAACAAGGGAAGTAAAAGGAAGTATAATCCTGCTGATGGAGAGGAAGGTTCTGTACATGGTGTCTCCCTTGAGCTTGCTTTAGGACCTCTGCCATCATTTTCAGATGAAACCAATGCAAGCTCTGCCACAGGTTGCCTGGATGAAGATTATTCAGGAGTTGAGAGCCTGAGTATCAGCTATCTTCCTGCCAACATCCCACCCCCTAAAGAACCAATGTTGCCTGCTAATGATAATTTGTCACTCAGCCTCTCTTCCGGGACTTCAGCATCTATTGTTACCAATGCTTCCTTCATCCATCAGCAGGGCAGTGTCCTTAATGCATCTGTGTCGATTAGTGTGCAAGGACATTTTGAGGAAGGGTCTGCATCCTCTCCCTGGAAACCAGAATTGTCTATTTTATCTTTTGGTGCAACTGAGGCAGCTGAACAAATCTATGACTGGGTGAATTCTACCAGGTTGGACTCAGCTGCTGCAACGAACAACTTCAATATTACCAGCATCTCAGGTTTTCCAATGAAGAGGTCAGACACCTGCACTTCTGGGATCAATAAACCACATCGCAGCTCAGGCACCAGGACCTGCCAGTTCCAGGGATGCACAAAAGGAGCCAGAGGTGCTTCTGGCCTGTGCATAGCCCATGGTGGAGGCAGAAGGTGCCAGAGAGAGGGCTGCAACAAGGGAGCTGAGGGTCGAACTGTATTTTGCAAGGCCCATGGCGGGGGAAGGCGATGCCAGACTCTGGGATGTACCAAGAGTGCCGAAGGGCGTACAGATTTCTGTATTGCACATGGTGGCGGTCAAAGGTGCAGCCATGAAGGTTGTACCCGGGCTGCTCGGGGGAAATCTGGCCTGTGCATCAAGCATGGTGGTGGGAAGAGGTGCCAAGTGGAAGGCTGCAAGCGGAGTGCAGAAGGTCTTTCTGGCCTCTGCATCTCTCACGGTGGTGGTCGGCGATGCAAGTTTCCAGGCTGCCCGAAAGGTGCACAAGGGAGCACAAACTTCTGCAAGGCCCATGGCGGTGGCAAGAGGTGCACCATTATTGGCTGCACTAAAGGAGCTGAAGGGAGCACTCCCTTCTGTAAGGCACATGGGGGAGGAAAACGCTGCGCCTTTCAGGGGGGCAGTGTCTGCCCAAAAAGCGTGCACGGTGGGACTCTGTTTTGTGTTGCTCATGGTGGTGGGAAGAGGTGTGTGCATCCTGGATGCACAAGGAGTGCGAGAGGCTCCACCAATTACTGTGTCCGTCATGGTGGGGGAAAGCGCTGCAAGGTGGAGGGGTGTGGGAAAAGTGCTCAGGGGTGCACGGACTTCTGCAAGGCTCACGGTGGGGGCACCCGCTGCTCCTGGGGTCAGCCAGGCTCAGTTTATGGCTCCGGAGATCCTCCATGTGATAAGTTTTCAAGAGGATGGACTGGCCTGTGTGCTTCGCACAAGGCCACAGTTGAGGATCATCGTGTGCATGGTGCAGGCTCGCTCGGATGGGTTGGTATCCAGAATGCTGAGCTGCCAAAGCTTGATGACAACGGCAAATTGCTTGCTGCCGATGACATCTTCTCCAAGACAGGACATGGTGAGCAGGGCTTGATGGGCTGGAGCGGTTTCACCCCTCAGTCTGGCACTGTTGCTTTCCCTGAGGGAAGGGTGCACGGTGGCAGGCTCATGGCGATGCTCGCCGGTGCAGTGGCTTCTGGGAGCCAAGTTGGCGGCGTAGGCAATGCTTGCCCGTCGGATTGT
This sequence comes from Thalassia testudinum, assembly GCA_037157565.1. Taxonomy (NCBI): domain Eukaryota; kingdom Viridiplantae; phylum Streptophyta; class Magnoliopsida; order Alismatales; family Hydrocharitaceae; genus Thalassia; species Thalassia testudinum. Next base: position 149,076,154 of record JAZHRO010000025.1, on the reverse strand, counting down.
CTTGGTGCAGGTCATGCGGGCACCAAATAAATGGGTTTGAAGTGCTCATTGCTTGCTCTGTGGATTTGGGTCTTGCTTTCATTGTGTGAGTGTGAACTGTTTATGTCTTCAGCTTTCTTGTTATCGGTCTTCTTAATGGTCTGGAGCTGCGACCAATCTGTGGTTTCCTTGATAAATGATCCCTCTGTGAATAATAATCCGAATAAAAAGGGATGAACATTATGAATTTTCTTACGCAATGTAAATATTTCCTAGTTTATTTGATATGATTTATGCTGGTACGTCTCTTAGGTTTTTTTTTTTGTTGCCCCTCTTTTTTGCAACTCCCTGTCTTGATAGTTGATCCTGTTGAGATGACTTGAATCTTATTGGATATATGTTCTTTTTCCATTTTGACCTACTTGTGATGGAATGTTATTTTCAAGCATGCAGGTACTTTGATTGATAAAGTGGATCATGTAGTCTCCGATTATTTTTTATGGGATTAGCCGCGACATCATCAAACTATATTTTAAATTCATGGAATTTTGCGAAAACTATTTTTGACTGAAACGACATAAACATGACTCGGCTTATTTGGAAGCGCTTTCTGGAAGATTTTGGTATCAAAGAAATCCAGTTCTTGAAAATACTTGATAAGAGGACAGGGACAAAACACAACCCCGTCCCAAGTAAAAAATCAACGAGGATGCAAAGCGTCCACACTCAAAAAAAATGAGAGATGATAAACTTATACTTGTTTTAAACGTGCGATTGGCAAGCAGGCGATGTTAAACTGTCAGATCGATGGCAAATTTACAGGCACACACTTCCCGTCCCTGCTGTAAATTCTAAAGAATATCTTCCTTCAAAAGTGAACCACCTTTTCTTGGTATAACTTGTGAAAACGTTTTGCAGACTCTAAAACTGTACACATTATGGTATACACGTGACATCCCCTCACATGATCTACAACATATCATGTGATTAATGCATGTTATGTTTGTCCTCTCATAAGAAGATGGTAAAATAAAATAAAATCTACAGTATATTACATCTCACTTTACCTTTGATGATCAAGTTGACTTGACCCATTATAACGAATAGGACAAGATGGATTTGGATCTTCCATATCATGGTTCATTCACAAGTAGATAATTGAGAAAACAAGCACACACATCAAGTTCATGACATTTTTATCAAAATTCATCAGCTAATAGGGTGTGCATCCAAGGATAGTTCACTATCTCATGGAACTTATAAGTGACACGTGTCCCATAACGAACTTCCTAAGTTTGATATCTCAGTCATGGTATACTTTTATAATAATAATAAAAGGTTTGGGCAGTAAAATAATAAAGTCATATTTGATAGACGAATTAAAGTATTTATAATTGTATTTATTTATCACTTTTAACTCTTCGTTTATTTGTGTTGGGTTAAAGAAATTTAATTTGAAATAAACTTATTTCACATTTTCTATATAATAAGTTCAACTTATCTAAACCTTCAAATGTCAATTTATTTTTTTCATCATTTTATTTTATTTCTTCTCTATTTTTCTAATTATTGGCATAAGATTCACTAAATGATCAAGATTGTTCTTGAGGATTGATCCACAATATGACACTAAGGACATTCCTCTAGTTCTTGAGATGCTTGAATGTATAATACTTTGTTGATGAGCTTGACACAAACTACTTTGTATGGTGATTGCAGGGACACGATGAAAACAGCATGCACATGTGCTCTATGTGTAAAGCTGACATTGTTTTCATACTTTTGCCAAGGGCTCCATCAAGCCACCGACTCTCCTACAACTTAAGGTATTATTTTTGAGTTATAAACTTTGTTAGGAGTAGGATTGTGTGACAAATCCAAGATAGAAGATAAATATTATTTGGTTGGTTAGTGGATCAAATCATGAGATTGAAGAGAATGAATGCATTCGTTGGGATGGATTATTTTTAAATTTGGGTGAGGATAACAGGTTGAAACTCGAGATTGAGACAATCCTATGCCTTCCACTGGATTTGTCCTATCCTGAGGTTGTAGGTCCAATTTCAAGGTGACCTAATCCTAAAATTAAAATACTCAAATAAGAGATAAAAGAGGCAATTCTGGAAAATTAACAATGCCAAAGTCTTAACTCTAGCCTTGGCCTTGGCAGGCATTCATGGCCGTGACCCCTTACTCTATCTTTTCTTTTAAAAGATCATGTCTATCCCAACCTGTCAGGTAGAACCATCGTATCTAGATCTAAGTTGAACCCTTGATCGGCTTTTTATTAGCTAATTAGATCCTTGAGTGGATTTTCTCTTTTCACTTTGAAAATCAATATGTACTCTTGTTGGTGCTAGAGCACCACGATCATTTGTTTTGATGATAACAAAACACGTGTCATTTAACATTTGTACTTTGAGTCCTAGATTTCAGGTCAATCGCAAATGGATACGTGATTAGACGGAGTTCGAGCTCGCATCCAGGACGGATTGGAGGAGTTCAATGGAAAACAGAAGAGATTCTTGAGGAGCGATATATTAAAGATGGAAGGAAATGAAGAATAGGATAGATTTCCTTCTCTTGTACTTGTTGTATTTTTCGTTTCTTTTGTTGCTCTTTATTTCCTTAGATAATTATGTTAAAGAGCCTCAAAGTACCCTAACAGTAGTCCTAGGAACACCGGCACAACCCTAGGATACTTAGGTTTTCTGTAGAGAACTTAGAAAACCAATATAGGGTTCAAACAGAGTTTCCAGACATCTAATTCCAAAATCAGACGTCTGATAAAGTATTTTAAGACGTCTGACTGTTGTTTCAGACGTCTGATAACAATTAGGCTGGAGTTAAGTAGTACTGTCTGATGAAATCAGACGTCCAAACCTTAGTCCAGACGTCTTAGGAGACGTCTGATGACTTTGTCAGACGTCCAATTAGTGGACCATTGGCTGGCTCGGCAAACACTCAAGATATGACCATTAGAGCCTTATCAGACGTCCATAGGACTGTCCAGACATCTGATAATTGACCGTTTTGCCTCGGCTGACCCAAAATCTCTTCTCAGAGATTTTCTAGCCGTTGCAACGTTTGAAAATCCATTCCCACAAAAAAAGTAGGTTTCCAGACGTTCAGACATAGTGCCAGACGTCCTATATGTCGTCTGATAGACTTGCACAAGAACCCTGTTTAGATCTGATCCAAGTCAGGAAGAGACCCGCCCAAAATCAGACGTCTGACCTTGAAATCAGACGTCTTAAAGTGAACTTCCAGACGTCTGATGATATAATTAGACGTCTGATAAGCCTGTCAGAGCAATGATTGTTCCTGATTTCGGGCTGATTCTCTTGGGCTTTGTTCCCAACGGCTATAGAACATTTCCTAAGCCTTCCTAAGGCCTCTATAAATAGAGGGGAACCTTTGCAACACAAACACACACTAAGAGAAACACATGACACACCTAAGCAACTTTGTTCCACTCTTTTGTGTCCAAGAGAAGCCCTTGCTTTCCAAGCTCTAGTTCCATTCATCTTGAGAGCATCAAGCTTCGCGCACCCGCTCTCCCGCCATAGTTCACGAGAGCGAAGTTGCGCCGTCGCGTGGCTCACGCACCACGTCATCAACTCGACGCACTCCTTGCAAAGGGGAGTTTCCTAATTCCTATAGAAGCTAGGTTCATAATTACTTTGTTGGCTCTATATGATTACTTGTTTATTTTATCTTTATTATTTGGTTGGGTATTCGCTTTGCGAATTCCCGTCTCCTTCGCGAGACAAAATCCTTCTCGTGGAGAGAAGGGGTTGAGGTATGCTACCATCGTTTAAGTAACATGGTTGTATTGAGGTTGAATTACCCTCGTTTAAAGTGATTCGGTTTAGTGGATTTTGATCAACTTGGTTGATCGGAAAATCCTAACTCGAGAGGGTTAGGTGGTAGTTTTCACCCGGTTTGGATTTCCTCCTAAAAATACTTATGTACTTTGTGTGATTGTTATTTTGTGAAGATTATTTATTTTATTTTTATAATTATTACGTCACCCCTCTTGATAAGACCGAAAACTTCAACTCTTTCTAGAAATTATACTTCCACGTTTTCCCTTCCGATTGCTCATTTTTCCTCCGAAAAGAAGATACTTTAGGGTTTTTCACCTTTTATTGATTCACTTCTGTGACATGTGTCCTTGTATGGTTGAGGGTTGGTTCCTTGTTTTGTGGTCATCGGATGCCTGGCATTTGAGGTCAGTGACAGTTTGTGTATGGAAAAAGACCCCCCTCTTTTTCAAAACTCTTAGCCGATGGTTAGATATTTTGATCTTCGTTATCAGATGTCGACATAAATATTCAACCCTCAAATATTGTGCCTCTGTATTGATTTTAATATTGTCAAATATATTACGCCGCCCACCGAAGTATGAAAGCGACAAGGAAAAGTGATTGCACTTCGTTATTAGTTAAAAACCCCACGCTGAAGTGGGGACAGTAGTGACGTTTCTGGCGGCTCGGCGCTGCTTCGTGGAACGGTCTTTTGTTGTGGAAATAAAGAGGGGTTCTTTTACATGTGAGTTCTTGAAGATAATTGATATTCTACGATTACCTCTGAATGCTTGTATTTATGCACGTGTATTCCTCCATAAATTGGATGGTTTTCGAGAAAACTCTTCAATTAAACTCTAAGAGAAATTTGCTGTTTTTAATTCAAAAGGAGAAAACCTCTTCACCTCTCGTAAATTTTAATTCTCAAACTAATATCCATCCTGCTCTCCAGCTTCTCAATGTTCAATGTTTATGATGTTCAACCTTCAAATGGATGCTACCATTTGATTAGTTTTAACCATGATATGAATCAACTTATATCGACAGAGGACCATAATTATGAGACCAAACAAATTTCGAAGAGTTCTGCCAAGTTACGTTAAAATCTAGGGCTACGTTTCAATATCCAATGTTCACATGGGATTATACATAAAAACCCAGTTGTAAAAGGTAAGAATCAAGATATGGAACCTCCAATTGCTATCTTCTCTTTTCATCGTGAAGCAATTTGTTTTTTTTTTTGAAATTTTCTTTTGTCATTAACTAAATCGAGAACAATTTTATACTTTAGAGACCTTTAAGAAATCATCCCTGCTGCTGTGGACTTTGGCTAAGAGATGTATATATAAAGGCAGGGTGGGAATTAAAAAAGAGTTGAGTTGAGGTCCCCCACCACGAAGCTGCCAATGAAAGCAACTCCATTACGTGCAATTACGTTGTACACAAATATACTTTAATGCCTTGGCGTGCTCCGCCTGCTCTCTTTTCTGATTCGCTCCTCCATCTCACGGTTTCATTGGTCAGGTTTGGTTACTTCGACGATGCATTTGCCCTACTATTAAATCTCCACAAAACGGCTTCGATGCCCGCAGAGGACTTTCCTCAGCACCAAGCTCGCTCTTGGGATAAAACATCCCTTCGCCATACAACAACATATCCAGAAATTTCACATTTTGATGATGAGGAGGATGGTAGACAACTTTTGTATAACTCAGTATCTGATGAGACTGAATTTTGCACCCTCTGAGTATGCTTAAGATTGGATTAGGGTTATCAAAAGGGTTCAATTTTGTTAGGCTTAGCTCAAGATGGGTTCAATAAAGGTTTATGAATAGAGATAAGTGAGCTATTGGGTTGAGCCTAAATAGAAATTCAAGTTTTATTGTAATCTTCATTTGTGAAGTTGTCTAGCTTTCTCCTTCATAGATGTTATACAATGAATGTTAGACTTTTGAAAGATGAATAAGACATATGGTTGAATTGTGGCTTGTGACTATATTATGCTTATGACGTAATGAGTAATGATATTTTGTTAGTTTAATGTAATTTTTCTATTTTCTATATAATATTGGTTAAGTATATTTTATTTATCAAATATTTTTATTTTCCTTATTAAGTAAAAATATAGTGTCGGTTGTGTGTTAGAGGAGGTAAATAGTGTATAAAATAAAATGATGAATAATTAAAATATAAAATTTAATTGCACAAAGATTCACCACACGAGACAAGTTATTTTTAGGTGAAAATCTAATCGAGGTAAAATTCACCACCTAAGTCTCTTGACTTAGGATTTTCTGATCTACCCAATAGATCAAATATACTAAATATACTACTTGAATGAGGGTGATATAACCTTAATATAACGACATCACTTTATACGACGGCAGTGCACCTCAAATCCCTCTTCTTTACGAAGAGTATTTTATCTCACAAAGGGACGAGAATTCGTAACACGAATGCATAAATAAAACAAGAATACAAAAGACCTATAGAGCCCAAAATGAAGATTAAAATTGAGTTCTTATAAGTGTAAAGGGTACTTCCTGTTACAACCTGGTTCCCGAATCCCTACAGGACATGAGACCGGACCGACTCGACTGATCCCATGACCTAGTCATTCAACGAGAAAGTAACCAAAAAGCAGGAAAGTAAACCATATTCACTATGCTAAGCAACTAACAGTAACAAAAGTACAGCAGTAAAGAAGTAAAACTACTACAATACACACCACCACAATAGTAGAAAAGTAACCAGGTACAAGAATATAAAGTACAGAATATAAGAGTACAGAGGTGCAAGAAACTACTCACTACAATAGAAAAGGAGTACAACAAGAAGCTACAACTACTGGGCTCTACTAGGCCCAGCACCCTCTGCAGCCGTAGGCTCTGGCTACTCAACACCTGGACCTGAAAAGGGATTTTGAGTACAAAACGTCAGCGAACGCTGAATAGAATGGCAACCAACTAACTAAAGCAGTAAAGGTGGACAGGTAGCTGTTGTTTTTCAATTACTTTCTTTAACTACTTATTCTTTTTCACCACTTAGTATATTTATCAGGTCTCTTTCTTGATCTCGAATGTTCCTCGTGGGAACGATCTTGATTGCAGTCTTTTCCGAAGAGTAGAAGTCGCTCGTGGTGCTCTCCAAGCTGGGAGAGTCCCCCGTGGTGGTCCTACACCCAGTCAACCACCCCAAGGTCACGGACAGACGTAACGGTGACTACGGCACGCGCGATAAGCGCACAAGTAGCTACCTCGCACTGGCACGCGGTCAGTCATTTCCGTTAGCGGGTGCACCGAAAGCATAGCATGAAACCAATATAGGGCCTAGCTCTCTCAGTAATAGGGGTCTCGCCCCTCCACAGTCCGCACACCCTCGCCTGACTACTTTGGTTTGCCCAGGGGGCCTAACAAGTCTGTGTAGGGTGGCTAGTTCTCTCCCTACACGAGTAGCTCTCCCCGGTACTGTGTATATGAGGGCCAAGAAGTTGGTACAAAGTGGTCAATTCTAACCCCGGGTCCCAACCCAAGGGCGGCTAGCTCCGCTCTGCACTAAACAGGGGGACAGTCGCTCCCCTTAGTACTCTGTACTCAAGGGCCAACTCACTTCCCCACTCACATTTCCAGTTCCATTCCATTTATTTCTAGAAGCTTTACTCCTAATTCCCCATAGGGTTCATGCTCATATTCCTCAGGCCATTCCATACCAGGTTTCATCATTTCTATTTCCATTCTCAGGTTATACATATGCAAATTGTAATTCTATCATTCACATTTCCATATTCAGGATTTTTCACAGGTAGCTCGTGTTTCCAACATTCACCTTTCCATTTCCAAATTATATACATGCAGCTCATATTATGTCATTTCACGTGTGCGATAGGAAAGTTACATTTGACAGTTAACTAGCACAAGTACTACATATTTTGTAGGCAACTGTTATTTATTTATAGGCAATTGTTATCATTCTATCTACTCATTCAAGACTGCAATCCATTCATTCAATGCAAACATTCCGGTATTTCTAGTCCTATGATTCATGCCATATCCTAGGTTCTAATCATTCATTTCACACATGCATTCAGGTTTGTATTTAAATTAGGGGAAGCCACTCTACTAGTAAACCCAGGAGTAGTGGGGGTTGAACGGTAGGCTCACGTGCCTCAGCAAGCCCCGAACACGCAACGGAACGAAGTCCTATCACAAGGATCAATCACAAGAGAACACTCAGAATAGTATAGAAAGTCTTCTAACAAGTAGAGGAATTCATACGGAAAACATCGGTATCTTATTTGCAGAAAACATACCTCAAACGAACCCTAAACGGGTCAAAAATAGTGTTTCTGACTCAAATCAGACGTCTAGAACACCTTTCAGACGTCTTAAAAGGGTCCAGTAACGTACCTAAGCCTCTACGCCAATCCTCAGATGTCTAGGAACTATTCTGGACCGTCTGGACCCAGCTCCAGACGTCCGACCACCTCTCCAGACATTTGGAAGCGCTTCCCGTCGTCTGGTATGTCGCCCAGATGTCCAAAATGCGTGGGAGGGCGTGTCCCACGCCTTCCCGAAGCAAAACCTGCATGAAATCCACTAAATCTCCTCAAAAAGGCATGCAACAGTGTCTTGGCGGAGTGGCCTGCATGGTCGTATCCGCAAAGAAGACGTACCTTTGCGAAGTTTACTCGTCAGACATCTGGAACCTCCTCCAGACATCGGCTACGACTTCTGGATGTCTCTCCAGACGTCTGATTCTGGGAAAGACCTAGAACCAGAACCTGCTTCCGCCTTCTCATGCCGCACTGCTCCCTCTCGCCTGCAGCTCCGATTGTAGCAGTGTCGGGGAGGACCTCCCCGACACACTCCTTCGTCTCGCGCATGTGCCGCTACAGCCACATGCGAGCTCCCACGCAAGCTTGCAAGCTCAACTCCTCCTCTCCTTCTCACGTTGCTCCTCCTCTACTCCTTACACCACTCCCACGCTTTCGCTCACTCTGCCGCTCTTGCTGGAGGGAAGAAGGAAGGTGGCTTGAGAAGTGGGGTGGAACGAGAGAGGAGGAGGGGGCTTTATAAGGGTGTGGGTTTAGGGTTTTGTAGGGAATGGAAGAAAGAGAGAAGACAGAGGAAAACGAGGGTACTATCTGCGATCGTTACGTGCGCAGACGCGAGCTCGTACTCAAAATTTTTGATTTCCAGACGTCTAGGAAGGTGTCTAGACGTCTGACCAGATGTTTGACCCACAGTCCAGATGTCTTAAAAGACTCAAATAGCACGGGTCTTAACATCATAAAAAACTTAGAGGAAGTCTCGTCTCCGAAACTTGAGCTAGCTAGGGTGCGGAAAAAGAACAACATACACATAACAAACTTAAAGAGGACCGAAGCCGATCCGAAAAGATGTACCCTCAAAAAGCTCCGGGTATCGCTCTCGCATCGCCACCTCAGGCTCCCAGGTAGCCTCCTCATACCTCTGGCTCCTCCACAAGACCTTCACCAGGGGTACCTGCTTCCATCTCAGACTCCGGACGGCTCTGTCTAGTATCTTCACTGGTAGCTTGGGGTAGGTTAGGTCGTCACCCACCTCGACACTCTCGTGGCTCAGAACATGACTGGGATTGGCGACGTACTTCCTGAGGTTCAACACGTGGAACACGTCATGCATACCAAAAAGCTGGGGAGGAAGGGAAAGCCTGTAAGCAACGGGTCCAACCCGCTCCAGGACCTCAAAGGGCCACACAAACCTTGGCGCGAGCTTCCCTTTCACCCCAAAATGCTGCAGGCCCTTCATGGGCGAAACACATAGAAAGATGTGGTCCCCAACCTCAAACTGCACCTCTCTACGCTTTCGATCGACATAGCTCTTCTATCTGCTCCTGATAGTGCGAAGCCGTCTGTGAATCTGCTCAACCACCTCCTGACTCTACCGGATCAACCTGGGGCCAACCTCCCACTTGGTCCCCACCTCAACCTAACTCAAGGGTGCAGTACACCTCTGTCCATACAGAGCCTCATAGAGTGCCATGCCAATACTCGAATGATAGATGTTATTATATGCAAACTCTACCAGGGGTAAGTGCTCCTCCCAAGAGCCCTCCAGTCCAATACACAAGCACGCAAAAGGTCCTCAAGAGTCTGTATCGTGTGCTCTGATTGTCCATTCGTCTAGGGGTGGTATGCCGTGCTGAACCTCAACCGTGTCCCCAAAGCCTGCTGAAACTCAGCCCAAAACTGGGACGTAAAACAGGTATCCTGGTCGGATACAATCTCACGCGGAACTCCGTGCAGATGTACCACGTCGCGAATATACCTCTCTGTCAATTGTGCTGATCCCAAGGTGACTCGGATCGGCAAGAAACGTGCCATCTTCGTAAATCTATCTACAATCACCCAGACTGCGTTGTGTCCTCGCTGGGTAACAGGCAAGTCCACCACCAAGTCCATGGTGATGCTCTCCCACTTCCACTCTGGCACGGGAAGTGGCTGCAACGGCCCTGCAGGCCTCTGATGCTCAGCCTTCACCTGTTAGCACACCAAACACTGCTGCACGAACTCACCTACATCCCGCTTCATCCCCCTCCACCAAAAGTCACGTCTCACATCATGATACATCTTTGTGTTCCCGGGATGTATGATGAACCTGGAACTGTGTGCCTCAGTCAGGAGCTCTCTCAACAACTCCTCATCCCTGGGAACACACAAACGTCCCCTCATGCGCAATACCTCGTCAGTAAAGGAGAAGTCTCCAGGGTCCCCTGACAGTACTCTATCACGCAACGATTGCAGGTATGGGTCTGTCATCTGTCTTGTGATGATGCGGTCTAACAGCTCTAGTCTCGTCTTTCGTGTCACAGTCACTGCTCCACAATGCCCCAGTAACTCTAGGGGTCGCCAACTGCCCATCTCCTCCATGAGTCTCCAACTCTATGCCTATAAACTGGCCAAGTGGGCAGGCGCCTTCTGGCTCAAGGCGTCAGCCACCACGTTAGCCTTCCCCGAATGGTAGGAAATGCTGCAGTCATAATCTTTCAGGAGCTCTAACCAACATCTCTGTCTCATGTTGAGCTCCTTCTGATCAAACAAATACCTGAGGCTCTTATGATCTGTGAATATCTCAAAGGTCTCACCATACAGGTAGTGCCTCCATGTCTTCAGCGTGAAAACGACAGCTACCAGCTCTAAGTCGTGGGTAGGGTAGCTATGCTCATGGGGCTTCAGTTGCCGTGAAGCGTAAGCGACAACGTGACCCCACTGCATGAGCACACCCCTAACCCCTGCAAAGAGGCGTCCGTGTACACAACGAACCCTCCACTACTGTCCGGAATGGTAAGCACAGGAGTCGAAGTCATCCTCTCCTTCAACTCCTAAAAGCACGCCTCACAGGTATCTGTCCAAGAAAAGGGCACGTCCTTCCAGGTCAATTGCGTCATAGGACGTGCAATTTGCGAGAAGCCCCTGATAAACCGCTGGTAGTAACTTGCCAGTCCCAAGAAACTGGGGATCTCTGTCACTGAGCGTGGTCTCTCCCACCTGAGCACTGCCTCTACCTTGGCTGGGTCCACAGCCAAGCCATCCCCTAAAATTATATGACCTAAGAAAGTCACCTGCCTCAACCAGAACTCGCACTTGCTGTATTTGGCATACAGCCTACGTTGTCTCAATGTGTCCAAAACTATCCGCAAGCACTATCTGTGCTGCGGCTGATCCCACGAGTAGATGAGCACATCATCAATAAATACTACCACGAACTGATCCAGATATGGTCTGAACGCCTGGTTCATCAAATCCATTAAAGCAACGGGGGCGTTGGTCAGCCCAAATGGCATGACCAAAAACTCATAGTGTCCGTACCGAGTACGGAAAGCTATCTTGGAGACGTCAGTCTCCTTGATCCTCAACTGGTGGTAGCCAGACCTCCAGTCTATCTTGGAGAAGACCGTAGCACCTCACAACTGATCAAACAAATCATCAATCCTCGGCAGCGGATACCTGTTCTTGATGGTGACCCTATTCAGCTATCTGTAGTCTACACAATGGCGTAGGGTACCATCCTTCTTTTTCACAAATAATATCGGGGCTCCCCACGGAGACACACTGGGCCTCACAAAGCCCTTCTCCAGAAGGTCCTGCAACTAGGACTTGAGCTCTCACAACTCAAGTGGTGCCATCCTGTATGGTGCTGTAGAAATGGGGCTGGTCCTCGATACCAGTGAGATCTCGAACTTGATCTCACGCTCAGGCAGTAGTCTTGGCAACTCCTCTGGAAACACGTCGAGGTACTCTCTGACCACCGGGATGCTTTGAAAGTCTACCACGAGGCTGGGCTCTGCCACTACACAAGCCAGAAATCCCTCACACCCCTAGTCCAAAAGTCTCGCCGCCCGAAGTGCAGAAATGTACCTGAAGCCTCCATCCACCGACTGTCCGTGAAACTCAAAGGAAGGCATCTCTGGTATGGAGAAGACGATCTTCCTCTCAAAACAGTCCACCAAAGCGTGGTAAGCGAACAACTAGTCCATCCTCAGAATCACGCCAAAGTCCTCCATCGGTATCACAATCAGATCAGCGGGGAGGCTGTGTCCCCCAACATTGACCTCGCAACCTGTGTAAACCTCCTCAGCTACAAACAGCTGACCACCCGGACCTCTGATCACAAAATTATCCTTTAACAACACACAGTCCTACCCTAAACTAACAGCAAAACTAGCAGCAACAAACGAGTGCGTGGCGCCGGAATCAAAAAGTGTGTAAACTAGTCTGCCGAAAATTGTAACCATACTTGCCACCACTGAACCCGAAGCTCTAGCATCTCTGTGTGTCAGGGCATTGATACACCCCTCAGCCCTCGGTGCGGAAGAAGCAACCACACTCTGCGCCAGACGGGTAACTGCTGGCCGGTACCCTCCCCTCGACTGCTATCCTCCCTAATGTGCAAGTGAATCAACATGGAAGCACGACGCAATGATGTTCTTGGATGAGAATTGTAGAGAGTTGAGAGCAAGGACAAAGTTCTTTTATCTCACACTAGATGAATCTAGGTGGAAGAATTTGCTCACAAATGTGTATTCTTACTTCTTTTGTTATGTTTAGGCTTAGGAATGTTCTATCATATTAATGGAAGTGTTTGGAATACTCTAAATAGGTGTTGGGACAAGATATGCCTGTTGGAACATTTAAGATTGCCATTAGTTGCAACAGATTTCTGAAAAATTGGCAATCTTTTAGATAGTACAAGCCAGTCGATATCTAGTCGCTCGATTATCACTTGAATGATTGACCAAAATTTAATTTCGGTCGACACCCTACAACAGATGGAAATGGCCCTAAGTGATCTTTACAAGAAGGTCGGCTGACAGTTGTCTAGTAGTGTGTTAGATCAACTGTCGGTTGGTTGGCTAATAAAGGACTTTGAGTTATGGGTTCCTAAACTTGAGAATTTTTGGCAACCAATTGGATCCCTGACAGTATCAGTCGGCTGATGTCAAGAAATGTGTTAGGTTAATTTGTTCATTATAGCATGCAAATACGATGTCAATTTTAATGAAGGAATGGAGAAATATGAGTACGAGTGTCGATCTAAGGGAGACGGAAATCCAAATCGTTTAATCGCTCATTTTTAATGCCACATGATATTTCATTACGCTTGCTCGCGAAAAGAATAGAGAGACTGAGTGAGAAAGAGAGAGAGAGAGGTAGGGTTAGAGATTCATGATAAAGATATGATAATTGCTACCTATGAAACCAACCAAGATGATAATCTATTGCAAAAGATAAAATCGTTTTACAACTATAAAGCTAGAGGAAAGCTTTAAAATAATATAAACATTAAACTAAAAAACTAGCAACTAAACGAAATGTTGAGGCAGCCACGGTGGTGGAGGATGCTCCGTTGACAGCTCAGTAACTTCAGAACCTTGCTTGTAAGCTCTATGGAGTAGGAGATTTTCTTGGTAAAAGATGGGAAAATATATGGGTGTGTAGGTCCTTATATAGTGGCGAAGGGGGGTATATTTGCGTGCATGGGTCAACGTCAACAACGGCATTTAAAACATCGCTGAAGACCCACGTTGGACATTGCTGCAGCCATTACTCTCCCCCGTTGGCGTGGAGTGAAGGTAGCAGCTGGTGAGGAGCGTTGCTAGCATTGGAGAGAAGCATGGCCGTTGGATCTTGATCGTGTGGTGCGGCTGCATGGAGATCGTGCCTGCCAGCTTCTCAAATCGCACCTATTGCATAGGAGACACTGCTGATCGTTAGATCAGTGCCTTGGATCGCCATCAAATGGCGAACATTGCATTAGACAACTTAAGCATTGCACTCTTGATGCCGCATATGATGGTGCATGCGATTGCACGTGTATGTGCATCATGCTCATCAGCGCATGGGATTGCGTCGCATGGAAGCTTCGGGGCCACTTGATGGAGATTCGATGGCCGAATTTTGATTGTTGTGGCGAGGGTGCCTCAGTGGAAGTTAAACACACAACCTCGGCATGGGAAACGTGCTCGTTTCCAATGGCTATGGTCGCGGATTGTCGCGCGGATGATCCTGCGTGCATGCGCTCGAGGCTGCTGGATCTTCATCCAACGATCGTGAGCCTGATGAGACGTGGCACTTCACCAGTAGTGAGATCTTCATCCGACGGTGGAGAAATGACGATGTTGTCGTTCAGTGGGAGCGGGGTGGTCTTGGAGTAGCCTAGATGATGCCACGTGGCATCATCTAGGCCGTTTATCTTCATATGCTTGTTGGAGATGCTACAGATGTTGAATCGGATTGATTTTTGCACCGTTGGGCTGTAATCATCGATCCGGATCCATCTGTACAGTTAGATTTTTCATGTGAAGCTATGAATTGTATCACCTTGTTCCTTAGCCATAAAAATATGTGAACTAATATACAATTTATACAAGTCAACATAAATGTAACATGATGAATGTTATGCATTATTGACAATGCTAAATGCAATGTTGAGCTTAGGAACTGACATAAGTAGGCATTTTATCATGAATAAATGTGTATTTATCATACCCCCATGCCTATCTTTTGCTAGTCCCTAGAAAAATTAACCTAAATGCTATTTACAACTAAAACTAAGAATCGATCGCTTGGGCATAAGTTACTTGTCAACAGGAGGAAATTTCTACTAAGAACCTAACCCACAGAAACTCAACAGCGCCCGGGTGCCTGCCAAAATGCAGATTGCCTAAGTCCTCGCCTTATTCTACATAAAAGCAAAAATTTTTGTTTTTCCTCTTGTTGAAGCTACGAGTTGCTATGCTAACATGTTTGGTTTTGAAAAACCTGTCGTCGTAGTGTGAAAGCGAAGAACTCGTGTTCAACAAATAAAATTTATACCGAAATAGAAATCCCGAGTCGAACTCAGGGAGGCGGACGTTTGATTTAAAAATACGTGTTTAATTTATTTGTCACGAAGTAGAATAATTGATTAGAAACTATCTATTTATTTACACTAAATAGAAGAGAGAGAGAGAGAATATTACAAACAAAAACCAAAATGAGATGTAGAATGAACATGGAATTCATTATCAAAGAAATTATTCGTTACACTAAACATTACGGCTAGAAAGCAAAAAATGATTACACTAGAAAGCAGTAAATTCTACTCTAGAAAGCAGTAAATCTACTCTAGAAAGTAGTAAAAAGAATGGGGAGAGAGATAACCTCCTTGACGATTGCTTGGAGGACGAGCCGGACGGGACGACACCTGAAAGACGGGGAACGGAGCAAGACGAAGGAGGATGAAGCGAGAAGAATGGGAACGGGGCAGCACGTCATCGTCGTCGTCGGGAAGAACGGGAACGGACGAAAATTGGACTTTATCTCTTGAGAAGCATCTCGGGTGTGGGACAGGCTTCTCTTGAGCTTTGGAGAGGGAGAGAAGAGAAAGAAGGGATGAGAATTTCGTATGGAGGGGGTCTCCTTTTATAGTTGCAAGGAGTGAGGGTAATTTGGTCTTTTTAATTTGAAAAACATTAATTCTGGACCTTTAGTGACGGATAAAACCGTCACTAAAGGTCCGAACAGGGCCTTCGTGGGCGGTGCCCTCGCGCCCGTTCGCCTCCTACGTGTGAAATGCGCGTTCATGTTCTTGAATTCTCGAACATTCGATCGCGAGATCGAACGGCTGAGATGCATCCTCGCCGTGCCTCAACTACACACTCGCCCGCGTCTGATCTCGCGTTATGTGCGAGCGTCTAATGCGGCGTGAGCACTATTGAGTGAGTGCGACCGCTCGATCGCGATCAAGCGGTCAATTGAACTCCCTCGCCGCGCCTCAACTGTCGCTCGCGCAGGCTTGAACGCACGCCTCCTGATCTCGCAAGCGCGTTCGACCAATGCACTACACAAGAACTTGTGTCGCGATTACGATTCGGGCGTACGCATCCACAGCCGTTGGATGATCATCCAACGGCGGAGAAGCGATGAAGAAGAGAGGGTGCGACGGGTGTAGCGGCCGGTTGGGCGGCTGAGATGGCACCACATGGCGCTATCTTGGCTGTCCATCTTCTGGATGATGTAGATGGTGCCACGGTTGTCAAATTGAGTCGATTTTTGCGCTGTTAGGCTGCGATCATCGATCCGAATCCATCCGTGCAATCGGATTTTTCATCTGAAGTGCGGATTCACACCATCTTGGCCCTTGATCTTTTAGGGTTCCTCGATCTCTATCTGATGCTATAGATATCTGATTAGGGTGATCTTGGAGTAGTTGAACTCCCATCGTTGCCCTGATCACATCTGTACGGTTGGATCTTCGATCCGAGACCCCGATAAAAATTTTGCCCTATCCCTGAACATAAAAGGAGACAATTAATCTCCATTTTATTCAAACTAATCTAAATGTAAGATGATGCATGCTATGCAATATTTATAGTATGCAATGAAATTCTATGCTTAAGAACATGTATAAATAGACATCTTATGTAGTGTAAACATGTTTACATCACCTCTTTTCTAATTTTTTTTTATTTTTGGAGTTGAGAGTTTCGAGATAACTTTTTACGGCTACCCAACCCACCCAAGACTCGAAAAGGACTCTAAATGCTAAGCATCTTGTTGTGAAAATTGTGATAGACTCACTCAATGACAATTAAAACGGACTTCAGGTTTCTACGCCTCTAGGTGATCCGAAAGAGAAAATGTTGCCAAAAGGTGTATTTATCTGACTGGTAGCTTTCTCCCTACTTTTATTTTTGTAGAGTCAACACAAGGGTGAATTCAGTGTATATCTCCCCAGATTATGCTACTTCCTTTCTTCTTCCTTAAGTGTTTTGGAATTCTTGTGCATTTTATGAGCTGGGATCTAGACAACCGGCTAATAGACTATTACCCATGACAACTTACCAGCTATACTCATGCGGTGAAGTGTGGCTTATTTCTTTTTTTCTTTTTTTTCTTTTTCTATTTTTTTCTTTTTTTATTTATTTATTTTTAAGTAAGTGGCTTTCCTGATCTAAGATTTACCCAAAGGCAGTAATAAAAGAGAATGGTCCTATGGCTAGGCTCTAGACAACCATCCAATGGGTTGTTACCCACGACAACTTGCCAGCCATACCACCCTGGAAGGTTCATTAGCTACCCAATTTTCGTTAGAATTGTCGAGGAGTGAGTCAATGTAAATCGTGTCCAGATACTTAAACTATAAGTCCCTCCAAATTAGAGGGCAAGTTAATAAGACGTATACTTATCTCCCCACTTTATTAACCAAGTTAATATAAATCAAGGTGGTGAAGACTTGAGAACAAGTCCACATTTTAGTGGACATACAGGTTGATCAAGCCCGAAGACCTGAGGAGTCTAAGCATTCAGGTCTTTAACGTATCATTTGCTAAAGTTGACAAGTTTCTAATGCCTAGGTTTTCTTTTCCCTTTTTTATTTTTTTATAAAGAAATAAAACTAGTTCAAGCTGACAATATGTACTTAGAACATATGAATTACCACCCCCCCATTCCTAAGTTGGATTATGTCCTCATTGGAAGATAAATATATGCAAGGGAGTAAGGAAAGAAATTACCTGAGTTTCAGCTGTGTATTTGGTTAGCCTGAATCCTCTGAGTTGCGTCCCAGGAAGTGCTAAGTTTATTTACAAGTGGTAAGTTTAGTGCCTTTAGGTAGGTGAAGACTTAATTAGGTGGCTCAATACTTGTAGAAGATAGGGTTATCAAAACTAATTTGAAAATGTGCTCGTTTGCTCCAAGAATCATTGGTCCACAACTGTGGACCAACTAATGGTGTATCCCTACGCCAAAGAGTCTCTCTATAGCAAATTGTGGAATAGGGACAAAGAATGGAGGGTAATCGGAATGCGGGTCATGATGCTAATTTTGTTCATTGATTCTGTTCCATAGTTCAATGGGAGGTTGCTAAGGAAGTGGATTGATGTGAAAATCAACATGCAAGTCAACAACAGAGTCTTGATCATAGGGGTCTTCATAATGGTGATTGATATCAAAAATCATGCTCTCCCCAGGCCCTGGATTATATGATGGTACATGTGAGATTTGAAGCTCGGTAAAGAGGTCACTAAAATCCTCGTTAGAAATCATCCCGTCCTCATCGGTACTAATCTTAGATTCATCAGAATCTGTTTCAATCTCTGAGTTGAGCCATCCATTAGATTCACTAGGATTATGAGTAAATCTCCAATTCATTCTACTCAATATTTCACCCTCATATGTATCAGACTCTTCAACATTAGGTGGCATTTCAGTTTCCCTACTTAAATCTTCAGAGGTATCCCCCAATAATCGAAAATCAGAGTCAGGATGAAAGAATGCAAACTCAAGGTTTCCTTCATCACCTTGGTAGGTGGGAGGAGAAAAATGTGAACCATGCGATGTTAGAGTGAAAATAGATTCGCTTCTCAGAGAACATGACTCAGACTGAGCAATCGTGTCAACTTCAGATTTATCAAGACACATATGATTATCAAAATCCTTAGGCAAAATCATCTCCATACTGCCCAGGTGTGCCTAACTAGAGATGTCCAAGTTAGTAATCTCATGAGATATCCAACCTACCTTTGCTCAAATTCCCCCAGATTATTTGGGACATCCAAATCTTGATTGTCCTGTGAAACCTTTCCTTGAGAAGGCTAATGACTAATTGGATCCTCAAAATGAATGGTTTGCATTTCAGGGCTTCCCTCCAAATCCGTATCCGTAAGTGGATTTCCTTCCTTAATTCTAGTCGATGTCTCCTAAGATTGATAATCAGTGTTGGGGGTATTGACCTTTTCCTCATCACTCTCATAAATGGGGTAGTCTAAAGCTAGTTTAGTCTGGTAGTCCTCTAAGGGATTCACTGTTAAGCATTCTTCAACTAGGGCATCCACAGGATTTCATTCCTCAACCCAACCATAATTAAAAGACTTGGTTGCCTTGAAGATATCCAATTACATTTTCTTGTCTCCAAAGGCAATTTCCATACATCTCGTGTTGCAGTCAATGTTAGCCTTAGTCGTAGCCAAAAAGGGTCTACCTAGGATGATGGACGTGTTTTGTGATTATTCAGGGGCTTCCATGTCAAGGACTAAGAAGTCAACCGGGAAGTAGAAGTCTTTAACCCAAACAATTACATCCTCGACTACCCCTTTTTGGGTTTGGGTTTTCATAGATCAATTAGCCAGTTGGATAGTCACAGATGTAGGCTTTAGTTCTCCAAATTTGAACTGGTGATAAAGGGTAGTTGGGATTAAGTTTATTGAAGCACCTAAGTCCAGGAGCGCTCTGTCAAAAGTCAAATCACCAATACTACACGAGATTAGAGGCGCTCCAAGATCAGTCCTTTTAGGAGGCAGGCTACTCAATATCATCGAACTAGCCTGCTCAGATAACACTACCTTCCTAGGTGCTTGGGTTCTTGGCTTATGCTTGGGTGTGTAAACATCCTTCAAAAACTTCGTGTAAGCTGGGATATGCTTGATTGCTTCAAGGAGGGGTATATTGATTTGTACTTGTTTGAAAATCTCTAACAACTCCTCGTTCTTAGCCACATTTCTCTTCTTCTTTACCTTATCCAAGGCTTCAGGGTATGGGATTTGGGTTTGAACTGGGTCAGGTTCCTGATCCTTACCTTCCTCTCGCTCATCCTCAGAATCATTTATCTCAGGTAGTGAGGTCACGGGAGGGGTCGGCCATTTGCGGTCCTAGGTTTGAGTGTCGCTTCTCAAGATAATCGCATTGGCTAAGGCATTGGAACTAGGGTTAAGTCCTTGAAAAGAAGATGAAGCGACAAACCCAAGTGGTGTCTGTGGGGCTTGTAAAATCATATGGGCTTGCCCCTGATTTTGTTGGAACCCTTGAAAATTGTGGCCTCTGTTCATTACATTCCTTGGGTTCAGTTGTGGCTGAGATGGAAGGGACCCCTGTTGTTTGTTATCTAACAGCTGGCTTAATTGTCCCTTCACTGAAGCCATCTCCTCCTGATGTTTCTTATTCATATCAGCCATCATCTTGATTAGGGTGTCTGATTGTGCAGCAATCATAGGTCTTAATTGTCCAAAATTAGGCTAGGACTTAGCATAAGTTAGGGTGGTTCATGCATGCATAAGCATTATCTGCATCTTTACTGTTCCTCCTATAGCTATGCATAGAATAATGCTATAATATATTAATTAAGTGCATTATATAAATTGCAGGAAATATGAAGCTCAGGAGCTGGATCTGAGACTGGATCTGAAGCTGGACCTGAAGCTAGAGTTGCAGCAGAGTTGGAGCAGAAGACCAAGAATAAGATGTAGTAGACAATAATGTAAGGGGTTAAGGTATGCTATTATGTTAAGTAGGAATAAAGTAGTAAACTACGAAGAACTTAGGTCCATCCTAGCCCTAGGACAGCCTAGAAGCTTCCTCAAACCCTTAGCCGCAACCCGCGCACCTAAAGCCCACTTCTGCAGCATTTTAAGACGTCCAGACACTTGGTCTGGACGTTCAATTTCTGCAGACAAAACCTTAATTCTTTCCTACCTCTATTTGGACGTCCAGACAGACTTCTAACTTTTCATTTTAAGATGTCTGACACTATTGTCAAACGTCTGGAACTGCTCTCTAGTTCCTGTTTTTGAATTCAAGCTTGGATCTTGAATTCCTAGGTCCCTAAACCCAATTCCAACCCCATAGGAACCTAAATTAAGGTACCCTAACCCTAGTACATCACCTCTAGACCTCCCTAAAGACCTAATTAAGTCCTCACTAAACCTAATTAACTTGGATCTTAGTCAATTCCATCAGCCTATTCAATTGGACTCATTGAGTTCAATTGAGCCCTGATCTCAGCACATACTGTCCAATTGGACTCAGTGAGAGTCCAATTGACCTAGACCTATCTTAATTGAGTTGTTTTACTCTCAATTAGGGTTTCACACATCCAATTAAACTTGTATCAAGTTTAATTGCATTTTACCTTAATGAATTAGAGTTTACAACCCTAATTTGAGACCTACCTTGACCTAAACCCACTAAAACCTAACCTAATCAACCTAGCCACCTAAGTTTCGACCCACACACACCCACACACACCATCTACACGAAAATACCTAGCCTAGAGTTCTCTAGAACTCTCTACCATGTGTTGTTGCCTTAGTTGCTAAAAATAGCAACCAAGATGCATTCAATTTTTAGATCCACCAAATGAAAAACCACCCATCCATCCTCTCTCTCACTCTCCCACAAGCTCCCCCCATAGGCCTCTCTAGAGAGTTCCACACTTCTCTAAAGAGGCTCCCTTGGGTCTACTTAAAGGACTTTTGGGTGGCCATTTGCACCCATCTAGCCTTCCATCTAGTTTTAGCTTCATTCCACCTCCATTACTCCACCTCCATCTCCACGAGCACACCATGGCATCCCCATCACCTCCACGCCAGGCCTAGATCACCTCCAACCTCTCTCCAAGGGCCGGCCTAAGCACCATTGGCCACCCCTCCTTCTCTCAACCAAGTCAAAGGCCATCGAAGCTACCTCCGAATGCCCTTCATTCTGTTAGCTAGATAAGTAGCATAGTTCTTCGTAGATTAATGCTTTATTACTGCTTAGTAGTGTAGGTCCATATTCTCCCCCAGTGATGCATGCATAATCCCCCGTAGATTTATGTATGCTGTCATTTTCTGTTAGTTAGTTTATTGCTTTCAAGCTTTCCTGTACAAGCTTTCCGTGAGCTTCACTCTATAGCCACCATGATGCAATCATTGAAATCATCTTTTATATATCTCTATGTCTCTATGTGAAAATCACCATGAGCTGATTGCCATATTTCCTTGTGATTAAAGTTGCATGTGCAAAATTTGTATTCTCTTGCAACTAAGTATGTTGTGCATCAATACGAATTATTGTAAACTGGCATGCATTTTGAATAAGTAGAGCGAGCTAGATCAAATTCAAATCTGTATTTTCTAAACACCTCCCAGAGACGAACGACCGGGACTCAAGTCTCGTTATTTTATAAATTATTTTTGACAAGCGTTTTCGCACACTATATTAAGATGAGATCTTTGTTTTCAAAACACGTGCGAGAACTGCCTCCTGTTAGTGTCCATTTGATTTTGTTGTGTAGGAGCCACCCTATTCTAGTTATAGGGTGGTTTAGTAGGTGGACCTTGTGATAGGAGGGAGGGTTTCGCCTGGTTTGGTTTGGAATTGATCTGGTTTTTAGTTCAACCAGGCAAAATTAGGGTGGTTGTGCCATCCAGGGTTGTAAGTGTTGGAGAAAGGATCGTGTTTAGAGTATCCTTGGATGGCATGGGCATCTTCAAAGGTAGAAGGTGCCAAAGGGGAGGAGAAAGAATAATCAGGATTTGAGGAAGCAAAGGTCCCTCTCTGAAACATGGTCAGGGGTTGTTTCAGATGCACTTGGTTCATAGATTGAACTAGGTTAACATTGTGTGCTCCCTTCACTAGGGAGAAGGTCTGCAATGGGGTTTAGGATTGGTTCAAGAGCTTATCAATTTTCTTGTCCACCAACTCAACCCGATCCAGCTTCTTTGCTATAATGTCCATGTCAACCATCCCCAAATTAGTTTGTGCCTCATAAATCCCCTCACGGGGTTGACTGGACCTATTAAATTGGGTTGTGGAGGCATTATTAAGTGAGTTCTCACTCATTGACTCAAAGAGCTCAAACACGCTTTCCTCGTCTTTGTTAAGAAAATTGCCTCCACATGAGGCATCAACGAAATTCCTAAGATTGTTGTCCAGACCATGGTAGAAAATCTGGGCCAATTTCCACCTCGGAACTTCGTGGTGTAGGCATTTCCTCAATAACTCGTTAAATCGTTCCCACGCCTCATGGAATTTCTCTCCACTTTGTAAGGTAAATGTAGTGATGGCTCTTCTAAGGGCATTAGTCTTTCCTATGGGGAAAAACTTTTTAAGAAATGCATGCCTCAATTCTTCCCAAGTGGAGATGGGTCTCCCTAAAGTTCTAAGCCAATGAGAAGCTTTGTCTTCTAGAGAGAAAGGGAACATCTTAATCAAAACAATATCCAAGCTGATGTTCCTCAGTTTATGGTTCGAGCGATTTGGTCTAAGTCCTCTAAGTGTTGGAAAGAGTCATCATTTGAGCTCCCATGGAATTGGCTTTAAATCAAGCTAAGGACATTGGGTTTTAGCTCAAAATCATCTCCCCCTTCAGGGACCCTAAGGTATTGCTCAACATGGATGGCAGACGAATCGTAGAAATCATGGAGAGGCCTTGGTTGGCCCTCAAAGGGTTGTGGTGGGTAAGGTGGGTTTGGTGGGGGTTACCCTTGAAAGTTTTGCAATCGATGTATGGCCTATATGATGGTTTGGATCTGTTGTTGTTGGAGTTGGTGGTTAGCAATGATTTAAGCTTGGACAATGGCCATAGCATTGGATTGAGGTTGGTCCTCAACCTCCTCAACTCTTGGGTCAGCCATTTTCTCAGTCCTAACCCTTGAAAAATCAAGTCTCCTCCTAATCTCTCTATCTAAAGCAACCAATTTAGGATGAAGTGATTGCCTTCCGTGCATACACTAAAGGAGAACAGGGAGGGATACGAAGGGAAACAGATGTGAGAATAGTGTGAGCACAACTAAGCAAACAAATATAGGCCCTATAGTGTATACCTAGGTGACCTATGCTTCGAGAATACACTCTGACCACACAACAAATTCGGTGTTGTCCTTACTCTCGAAGGTGGTAAAGTTGGGTAGGCGAAGTAGGGAAAGTGTGTCCCGAGGGCCGCTAATTATGCCAAATCCCTGCTTGCTTAAGTTGTTTTGACAATCGGGCCTCCCAACTTAGCACATTTTGAAGAAAGCAGACATCACTAATTCGTAATGCGTTCAGGAGAATATCCTGAAACAGACTCAATGAATCCTAAGGCCAATGTCTACTCAATTTTAATTTGGGCTAGATTAGTGCCTGTGCTTAGGGATTATGTGAAGGGCGATAAGGGGTTGGTGCCCTTAAAAATTCCAATTAAATTGTGTGCACAATTGGGTGCAAGGACCCAATGGCAAAACAAGTGTTTTTTTTATCAAGAAAGATTATGATGAGTGGATTTTTAGAGTTTGAACCTTACTTTATTGAATTTTAGGATTCCACTTGTTTACAAGTTCAATTAAGGCACAAAGATATAGTCATGTTTAAGGCGAAATCATCAATGTTTAGAAATACGTGTTATAGTATAGGACGAAAATCACACAAAACACTTAAATTTATTAGCTCGAAAACAATGTGAGTCTATGGTCATTCGCAGGGAGCAAATATGGAATTCACACACTAATCTCAATATAAATCAAATGAGCACAAGGATTAATTGTAAGAAAGATATGCAATGAATGATCCACAAAAATATATGCAATGAATGATCCACAAAAATATATGCAATGATAAGCCAATGTGTATCTCTAAAGATCAGTAGAATAAAAGGAATGGAACCTAAAAAATAATGGTGATTTGAATCACCACTTAACTCTCAAGCATGCATCTCAAGCATCTTAAATAATTCAGCAGTAACTCAAATCGGACATTCAAATAATTCCACAGTGCTCAGAAACAAATCAGACGTCGCATATGAGCTATCAGACGCCTTAAGTGACAGACACAGAACCTCAGCAAGGCGCATAAGGGTGTTAAGCATAGAGTAAACCTTTTAGAGGCTAAGTGTTAGCCTTTCTTCAACACTCACCCCAAGGTCATGAGAGCTGCAGCAAAACCCTCCCCCTTCCTCTTCACAAATTTCTCCTCTCAGCTCATAGAACCGGTAATTGGGTCATTAGGCGAGTAATCAGGCATGAACAGTGCTGGGTCTAGGCTCATCGGCATGGGTGGTAAGCGAGGGTGCAAGGAAGGAGAGGAAGGGACCTCACCCCTCCGTGTGTCGAGGCAGTGAGGCCTTGGCACTTTTTCCTTTTATATCGAGTAGGAAACTCATGGATATACGATGTGGGACTATCTTGTCTCCTTTCATGTGCAGCTGCGAATGCTTCAATCTTCAAATTGGAGCTATGGGTATGTGTGATTCTTCAATTAGAGCTGCATCCAAGTTAGTGGGAGACATCTATGTGCAAAGAGAGTGGCATCCCGGTGATTGGTGGCCAGATGGTGGATGACGGAAACGGAGATGATGACCGGTGACGGCGGACATACAGCGACACCTAAAATCATGAACATGGGCATCAAGCCCCAATTAGTGCATTCAAGAGCATTGCCGAAGCACGGCGAAGGTGGTAGCGACGTCGATTTGGTGGATGATGGCGTATGGTGGTCGGATGGAGTCGGAGAGGGTGAACGATGGAGGAGGTGTTCGGTGAAGGTTTTGAGTGGGTGGAAGGGCAAATAGGTAGAGGGCTTTTGGTTGTGGATGTGTGGCGATGGTTTTGGGAGTGTTGGCGGGGCGTTTGGTGGTCTGTGGAGGGTGTGCAACCACGTCGAAGGCATGTCGGACGTGAAGATGACAGGGAAGGGAGGCAGTCGGTGGCTGAATTGATAAGGTGAAGGTTGGTTCCTAATCTAGAGAGAGAGAGAGAGGAGTTGAAGGGACTTAATTACGAATGAAGAGGGGAAGGAATTGCACTAGCTTTGATTGGTCGGACGCAGAGAAGGTGAATTCCTCCGGTGAAGGAGACAGCGAGGAAGAAGGGCATCTAGGGAGCTCCTGCTGGTATTGCGAGGAGCAGATGAAGGAGAGGAGGCGAGTCCCTCTGCCTATGGTATGTGGCAGAGAGCGAATACGGAGGTTGGAGAAGCTTACCGGAGTTGTGGTCGGAGGTGGCTGAAGAGAGAAGGTGAAGAATTAAGGCCTTAACCGAGCTAAAGAGATCGACCAAACGTTCAGGAGATTTTATAGAGCTCCATTACAAGCTCTAAACAAGAGAAGAGGCTTGATTGAGCCTCTTTTAGGAATCAAGAAGACCCATAGATTTTGTGCATTCGTATAAGCTTTTCGCACAAGCTCTGAATCCTAAATCATGTCCAAATGAATCCTCAACATGTGAACATCAATCCCACCAAATTTGGTGGGATTTGGTGTTGATTTGAATGGGTTTTGAGTCGGTTGAAGGTTGCCTAAAGGTTGGTTGACCTACAGTGAAGGCAGGGACCTTTCAATGAATAAGACAAGGAAGTTAGGGGTTTTTCTGCTAATATTTCGAAAGTTAGGGGCTTGATTGAGAGGAATAGAGTTTAATTGGACTGAAATGCAAACTAGGTCAAGATGAACTTCGATTAGGCCCAAATTTTGGTGTAAACCTAATTTGGGCCCAAGGATTCTAATGGTAAAGTCAAATTTAATTTTTGACCACGTTTGACTAGGTAATTTACATAGAAGCCCAAATTTTAGTAAAATCTTATCTACGACTCTGTTTAAGGTCAAAATGGATTCAGATGGTCAAACCAAGGGTACCAAGCCTCTCATAATATTTCTCTGTGAATTTTAGGAGGTTTAAATAAATTTTATCCTAACCAGAAACTCTTCATTCAAGCAGGTCTGAAATTAGGGTTTCGGGTTCTGATTTAGTTCTCGAAATACGTGAAACCCTGTTTCTATCTGTGTGGACCCACTCTTAGGACTTTAATGCTCACTTGACCTTCAATTAACCTGGGCAAATCCCATGATTACTCTGCATTTATGATGTGATGTTAAAACTGCAGAATTAGCCTTATTTTAGTGTTTTCTTCTCAGAATGGTTTTGCATGGAATTACAGCTCTCAGGTGATTAGGTAGGAGCATTTGTCTCTTGATTCTAACTAATTGAAGCTAGTTATGACTAATGATGGTATTACCATCAAGTTACACGATTGTTGAAGATTGATTTTCTTTAGGGCCTTTTGTGTGACTACAGAGTTAAAAGTGCCTTAGCGTGGAAGATCCTAAGGCATGCAACTACTACTGAATGAATCTTTTAATTCAAACTTTATCAAGAATGGCTCAAACAAAGCAACCAATGACCCTATCCTAACTAAAATCAAACGAGCTTTCCAAAAAAATCAATTTCAAAATTTTTCAAGGATAATAAACTACCCAAATTCATATTTTTCCAAAAGGGAGTCAGTCTGTCCAGAACCTCTAGATCAGCGCGTGAGTTTAGGAATTGAGTCAGAATAAGCACTAATCTTTTTCAAACACAGAAATAGTCTTCAGAAGAAGTGTATATCACTTCAAGAGCTTTCCATAAACATAAATCTTACACAAATCCCAACTGCATGGAGTTCGCAGCAATAGAAACAACTTTCGGGTCTCCAGAAATCAGAACAACCTTGTGCACTTCCAGTAGAGAATTTCTCATGGCCAAACCGCAAAAAGTTTGACTATGAAATTTTAGGTGGAGTTTTCCCACTGGAAGGAGCACCTCCAAGATTTTTTTTCAGAATTTTTATAGGTGTTAAGGGTCTTGTAATTGTGTGCTCAACCCGAGTCAAAAAAATAGTGCTGCGAAATTGATGGGTTGAGAACCTAGTGGTGATGTTTTCTTCGACAAACACAAGAGAGGTTTTTTTTAAGCACCACTACTCACAAATTTTAAGTGTTTTCCTTGGTCCACAGATGAGGGATTACCTTTGGATCGTGGGAGGACAAGATATCAAATCTTCAAGTTGATGACGATCTTCTCTTGAGCTTCCTTTGATCCAATCCACTACCTTGATCCACACTCCTCCCGTTGCTGATGCACTAGATTCCTACAACCAATAAGTCAGAAAACATGAGTATGAGTAATGCCCAAGGAATGAGAGCGAATAAAAGATCCATTGCCTCCTCGGCAACGGTGCTAAAAATTGACGTCAAGCAATGCGTTAGGTTAATTTGTTCATTGTAGCATGCAAATATGATGTCAATTTTAATGAAGGAATGAAGAAATATGAGTACAAGTGTCGATCTCAAGGAGGCAGAAATTCAAATCGTTTAATAACTCATTTTTCATGCCACATGATATTTTGTTACGCTTGCTTGCGAAAAGAATAGAGAAACTGAGTGACAAAGAGAGAGAGAGAGAGGTAGGGTTAGAGATTCATGATAAAGATATGATAATTTCTAACTATGAAACTAAGCAAGATGATAATCTATTGCAAAAGACAAAATCATTTTACAACTATAAAGCTAGAGGAAAGCTTAAAAACAACATAAACATTAAACTAAAAAACTAGCAACTAAATGGAATGTCAAGACAGCCATGGTGGTGGAGGATGCTCCGTCAGTGGCTTGGCAACTCCAAAACCTTGCTTGTAAGCTCTATGGAGTGGGAGATTTGCTTGGTAAAAGATGGGAAAAGATATGGGTGTGTAGGTCCTTATATAGTGGTGGAGGGGGTGTATTTGCGTGCATAGGTCAACAGTGACGTTTAAAATGTCGCTGAAGACATGCCTTGGACGTTGCTGCATCCATTACTCTCCCCCACTAGCGTGGAGTGAAGGCAGCAGCTGGCGAGGAGTGTTGCTGGCACAGGAGAGAAGCATGGCCGTTGGATCTTGATCGTGTGGTGCGGCTGAGTGGGGAATGAGCCTGCAAGCTTCTCAAATCGCGCCCATCGCATGGGAGACACTACTGACTATTGGATTAGCGCCTTGGATCGCCATCAGATGGTGAACATCGTGTCAACCAACTTAAGCATCGTGCTCTTGATGCCATGTATGATGGTGTGTGCAATCGCACGTGATCATGCACGTACGCGCATCGCTCTCATCCAGTGCATGGGATTGCACTGCGTGGAAGCTTCAGGGTCACTTGATGGAGATCCAACGGTCGAATTTTGATTGTTGCAGTGAGGGTGCCTCAGCGGGAGTTGAACACGCAGCCTCGGCATGGGAAATGCGCTCGTTTCCAATGAGCTATGGTTGCGAATTATCATGTAGATGATCTTGCGTGCATGCTCTCGTGGCCGTTGGATCTTTATCCAACAGTCGTGAGCCTGATGAGATGTGGAGCTTCACCAACCGTGAGATCTTTATCCGACGGAGGAGAAGCGACGATGTCGTCCTTTAGCGGGAGTGGGGTGGTTTTGGAGTGGCCAAGATGATGCCATGTGACATCATCTGGGTCTTCTATCTTCAAATGCTTTTCAAAGATGCTACAGATGTCGGATTGGATTGATTTTCCTGCCGTTGGGCTGCGATCGTCAATCCGGATCCATCCGTACAGTTGGATTTTTCATCTTAAGCTATGAACTATATCACCGTGTTCCCTAGCCATAAAAATATGTGAATTAATATACAATTTATACAAGTCAACATAATTGCAACATGATGAATGTTATGCATTATTTACAATGCTAAATGCAATGTTGAGCATAAGAACTGACATAAGTAGGCATTTTATCATGAATAAATGTGTATTTATCACCGACGCCCAATAATGTGGCAAATCAACTGGTGGTCATCTGGCTATAAAGATCTTTGTGGGAAATCCAACCAAACCTAGCTAAATCAATAATGCATTTACTAAGTTCAAGTTCTAAGGTTTCTAGTTGTTACTGGGCCAATGACTAAGCCACTAGTTGGCTACGGGTCAACACCCTACATGGCTACTGATGAGGGGAGAAAAATCACCTCACAAATCAGGTCGTGCAGAAGATCCAGCTACCTGGCAGATTATAGAAGCCTGACACTTCAAGGTGGATCTGGGTCTGTATACCTAGCAGAATGGTAGGTTGTTCTGGATACACATAACAACCAACCAATGGGCCGACCATGATAATCAGGTAGGAACCATAGGAGTACGACATCGACATTTATTCCAAATGGTCGCTGATGGTGAAAAAGCGTGATTTGATAAAATCAGGGTTTTAAGTCGTAACACGCAAGTTCGTAATCACTTTTAAATTTATAATCCTAGATACGGTGGTATCTAGGGTCATCCAAGGTGGTAGAAATGCAATTTTTGAACACTCTCGCTTGAAATTGGGAACTCAACTTTCATTTTGTAAATTCCGAATATAAAATTTTTTTATTATTATTTTTGAAATAACGGTGCAAATGGACAAGGAATTGCAAAGAGGACTACACTAAAAAATGCTAAAATCTAAGTGACAAGAAGAGCCTTTCTCCAAGCTCACCCTAAGTATGTGGAGACCTAGGATAATTAGAGAGAGGGTGAGTGCACTAACTAACAAGAGAGCAAGTAAACAAGTGCAACAAAATAGAATGGCAACTTTATAAAAGAAGAAAATTTGTTTTACAAAAATGGTAGAGGAATGCTTCTATTACAAACATTTAAACATGCAAGTAAAAAAAAATTTCTCCTGAAGATGATGGTGAAGAGGAAGGGGTTCTTGCTCCAAGCTTAGCTACTCCTATGCTTAGAAAGAACCTTCCAATTCCTTCCTTGAAGTAATCCTCGAGTAGATGATGATTCTTCTCCTTGGCAAACCCTAGATAGGGCATGACCTAGCTCCTCCAAGAGTGGAAGAATTTCCACTCCAAGGACTCCTCCAGGGTGGGCGTGAACCACCCTCAAGAACTCCTCCTCTGGAGATCCTCCTGCCTGGCTTGACCTCTAGCTGGCATGGGCACAAGAGAGAAGGGTAGAAGGGAAGGCACCAAGGGGACAGAGTGTCCCCTTAATCTTCTTCTTCTCCTTCTTCTCTTGGTCGTGGGGTATGGTGGAATGTAGGTGGGAGTATGTATGAATTATGAAGCCAAAGGTAAGTTTTATGTGGTGGTTATGTGGGTATATATAGAGTGGTAAGGGGGTAGGGTAGATGTGGATGATGTGTAGGGTTAAGATTAGGTTTGGTGGCTAGTTAGGGGATCCTAGGGCTATGGTTGGGTGGCGCCAAATCAAGGGGTATGAAGGGAATATTTGGTGGCCATTCAAGGTAGTGGTGCTACCTTATTTTGGCTCCAAGTGTGATAGGTTCTAGAAGGGCTTGAAGTGTATGGTGGAGATGAAGCTAAAATTGGCGCCAATTTTTGGGTTCTAGAAGGGGGCATTCTCGGTGAGGGATTTATGGGTGGGGGAGATGAATTGTGGAGGTGGTTGTGTGATCCTATGGTGGGTATCAATTGGCACCTAAAGGAGGGGGTGCTTAGGTGTTCGATGTGGGATGAAAGGGCACCAATATTGGTGCCAAAGGGATGGTCTTCTAGAAGGGGGTGATGGCACCAAAGAGGGGAGGGTTAGGATGGCTTAAGAGATAGGTGCATGGAGGAGATGGAGAGTTAGGGTTGGTGCCAAATTGGAGGTAGTTATGGAGGTGGTTGGCATGGGCTTTTTGGTGTCTTTTGGAGGTGTTGGTGGTGTGAAAGGGTGTAGCCATGGTGGCGCCGACTATGGATGGAGGTGGGTAGTTTAGGTGGTGGACTTGGAGTAGAGTTTGGGTGGAGTTAGCTTAGGGTTTAGGTTGATGGTGGACGGCCAGGGAGTGGATAGTTTAGCTAAGCTAGCTAGCTTAGGTAGTAGGTGAGTAGAAGAGGAGGTAGGAGGAAGCTAGGGTTTTAGAGGAGCAGTCTAAAGTTCATCTGAAGTTGATTTCCTAGAGCTGAATCTTTTGAAGAGGTCTTCGTGAGGGCTAAACTACTCAGCTTAGCTAGCTAGTTCTTCTACTAGCAGCTAAGCTTGAGTGGTAAAGCTAAGTTGAGCTAGACTCAACCTATCTGGAGCTGTATTAAGCTGGACCTACTTCTGGTGGGAACTCTTGAGTTAGCTTAGCTACTTAATTGACAAGTAGTAGCTAAGCTGGAGAAAATTCAGCTGTCAAAAGCTGAGTGGAGGTTGGAAGAGTTGGACCTGAGATGAAGTGGACTCCTGTCAACTAGGTTGAGCTAGCTTAAGCTCCCAGTGAACCGATTGGAGCTAAGATGAGCTAGACTCAACTAAGTTGAGTTGGATCTGAGCTGACTTGAGCCAAGTTGAGCTACCATCCAGCTAAAATGAGCTGAATGGAGCTTGAGAGAGTTAAACCTAACTCAGGTGAGCTAGTATCTAGTTGTGATGAGCTGGATCTAGTTGAGTCCCAGCTAAATTGAGCTTTCTCTTCACCTATTACCTTCCTGAATGTTAGGGTTTTAGGGATCTGGCTATCTGTTCATCCCTAACACTCACATAAATGTGTCAAAAACAACAAAAATTATGCAATGCATGCCTAACGTAGTGATTTCCAAATGCAACCTAGAAACCTGTTTGTGGAGTTAAAATCCTAAGAGTTAGATCTGTTTTATGGCATAAGAATGATGATAAACTGGCTTTTATTAGCTGCCTATCTATTACTTCATTATATGCTATTAATAGCTAAATCTTGAGATTGTGGGAACAGAAAAGAAGCCCATAATAGGAGGAAGTCCACCCTATAATACTGGGGGTGGACTAGCTTTTTGGGGGTACTAATAGTACCCTTAAACTATTAGTGAAATTTAGGAGCACCGTCCTCCCCTTAGATGTACACCCCCTTTCGGTGGAACTGAGTCATCAAACCTCTTGCGTATATTTTCTGTGATTGTTTGTTTGAGTCGAGGTTCCTATTCTAAGGGCCTCAATCAATTGGCACCGTTTGTGGGAAACGTATAGCATTACATTTCTCGATTTCATCCCTCCTGCGATGGCTCCCTCAACGCATCACTCTTCTCGCGCCAATCCTGAGAAGCCTGGCCTTGCGAAATCTAATGTTTTCGTATCAAGGAAGCGTCGGCAGTCCTTCGGGCCAAGAAAAGGCAAGCAGGTATGGCCACCAAGCCTTCCTCAGGAGCCTTCCCATCAGGAGAGCCCTCAGAAGGATGCTCTCCTCGATATGAAAGCAAAGGAAGATGGATACAAGGCTAAGCTAGAAGCCCTAAGGGCTGAGAAATAGCTAGTGGTGGAGTAATTGTAGGAGATCTGGCTGATAAGAGATCGAGCTAAAATCAAGCAAGAAGAGCCCCAAAACTGCAACCCCACTGATGACCAACTAAGGTGGCATCACGTGGTGGAGAATTCCCACCTACACGAATAGCTTGAAAAGATGAAGTGCGAGCTTAGTAGTAAGAAGGGTGAAGTCCCTCTTGGCCCATTGAAAGCCCTCCTCCTGCCTTCACGAGAGTTAGACAAGAAGTCAATGGCTCATCCTCTGGAAATAAGCGGTGGAGGCTCGATCGAGATCGTCTGCCAGGTCACTCGGGACATGAGGGGCATGCAGCCCCAAGCGTACATGACCACATACCCCTTCACTGAGGAGGTGATGACCACCTCGCTCCTTGAAAAATTCAAGCAGCCTGTCCTGGCTCAGTACAACAGGATGTCGGACCCCACTGCTTTGTTGGGAGTTACAGGTAGATGATGTTGGTCCACAGATGCCTGAATGGTGTTCATTGCCAAGTATTCCTATCTTATTTGTCCGAAATGGCCCATGAGTGATTCAATGAACTGTCGACAGTCACTTGCTTCCAAGAGTTGGCTGATAAATTTTGTCAGTATTTTATGGGAAAATAGAGGATCAGGGAAAATCCTGAGAGGCTGTTGGAAATCCAGTAGAGGAAGCGGGAGTGTTTTCGATCCTATCTAAATCGGTTCAAGGCTCAATATTTCAAATGCAAGTGGCTGCATGATGCCATAGCTATCCAGTACTTTAAGTCAAGCTTATTGACTCA
Organism: Thalassia testudinum; assembly: GCA_037157565.1. NCBI lineage: Eukaryota > Viridiplantae > Streptophyta > Magnoliopsida > Alismatales > Hydrocharitaceae > Thalassia > Thalassia testudinum. The sequence continues at coordinate 149,042,332 of JAZHRO010000025.1, read as the reverse complement.
AAGGTTCTAGTATGACATTAATAATTTTCCCCCAAGGGACATAGAGGAGCTATGGGATCATGCCACCAAGTTTGCAGAACAGGATGATTCCTTTCTCACCCATAGCCATCTGGCAGATGGACATGACGAGGATCGTGCCTCCTCTGAGGAGAGGAGGATCCCAACCAAGGCAGCACCAATATTAGCCAGAAACAGTCACCACCTTAATAAGTGGAAAGGGAATTTTCCAGATCTGAGGGACCGACTCAACAAGAACTAGCCCAATGGTCCTTGTCAACTCAGGTGGGACCTCTATGAAGAGTACACTCCCCTGGCCGTGAATCAGGTGGATGTATTGGTGGAGGTATGGTCTACAGAGAAAGACTTGCTTCCCCTACTGAAGCCTCCAAAGAAGATAGAGAATGTGCCTTATTGTAAATACCATTAGGCCAGGGGGCACGCCATGGAGGATTGTCGGGATTTGCATGACCAGATCGAGACCCAAATCCAACACGGTAATTTGGCCCATTTCATTAAGCAAAATGAAGGCCAAGATAAAGACAAACGCCCCATGGAGCATCTCGAAGACCATCATTGAGAGAAGCTTTAACAGCTTTGAGGAGTCCACATAGTATCCCTTTTGGAGTGAAGGATGGTGGAGACCACAGCCCCTGTGGTGCAGTAGAAGATTGTGGTGGAGCTCCTGCTTGAGGAGTCTCACTCCCAGGTTATGGCAGTATTGAAGGCAGGACATTTGGGAGATCACTTGACCGAGTCACCCCAGTCGACGCTGTCTCCCTAGAACTTTGTTGAAGAGCAGATAGACATGATCTTTGGCATCAACGCAACCACCAGCTCAAGGGTCGCCCCAGCATCCATGGGGACCAGCCAGGAGGTGTACCCCACTCTGCGATGGGGAAAGAGTAGTTCCATTAGGCAAGCCACCTTAAGGCTCTTCTTTTCCCTGTCGAATATGGCAGATCACACGAATCCCTTGTTAATAACACTTCTCCTAGCTGGGCGGCAACAACCCCGTCTCCTTGTAGATGAGGGTAGTGCCATGGATGCCCTTTTCCTTAAGTCACTTACACAGTTGGGTCTTAGTGAGAAACATTTGTCCCCACCAATCCTGTCGATAGTAGGGTTTAGGAACCACAAAGTAATTATAAGAGGAGAAATCAGCCTGCTGGTGTCTATATGTGATGGGGATAAACACGTCAACATGACAGCCACCTTTATAGTAGTGGGGCTGATGACAACTTTTAATGGCATCATTGGTTGCCCGATGACTCACGCTTTCGGGGCAATCCCCTCCTCGGATTTCCAATTCATACTCTTCCACTACCTATGTGGAATCGAGATTGTCCACGGAGACCAGTTTGCCGGTCAGGAATTGTTGCACATTGAGCTTAAGCGCTCAATGGAGAGAAGGCCCCCTAAACCTCATAAATGGGGGAAGAAGAGAATTTTGTCCACGCCCTGTGGGAGGATGAACCCCCTGCTCAGCCGCTTGCATAGGAAATGAAGCCTAGTTCTTCAACCATGGCTATTTAGTTGTACCTTTATGCAACTAATAAACTGGTCCAAATAGGAGCCGAGCTACCTACGACCGAAGTCCATGAGCTACTCTGATGTAAACATGTTTATATTACATAAAATGTCTATTTATGCATGTTCTTAAGCATAGAATTGCATTACATACTATAAATATTGCATAACATGCATCATCTTGCATTTAGATTAGTCTGAATAAAATGGAGGTTAATTGTCTTCTTTTATGGTCAGGGACAGGGACACTTTTTATCGGGGCCTCAGATCAAAGATACAACTGTACGGATCTTATCAGAGCGACAATTGGAGTTCAACGACTCCAAGATCACCCTAATCGGATATCCATAGCATCAGATAGAGATCGAGGAATCCTAGAAGATCAAGGGCCAGGATGGTGTTCATCCACACTTCAGACGACAAATCCGACCGCACGGATGGGTTCGGATCAACGATCGTAGCCTAACGGCGTGAAAATCGACTCAATCCGAGACCCGTGGCACCATCTACATCACCCAAAAGATGGATGGCCAAGATGGTGCCACATGGCTCCATCTCGACTGCCCAACCGGCCGCACGCACCTGCTGAAGCACTTCGCGTCAGTGCTTCTCCGTCGTTGGATCAAGATCCAAGGACTGCGAGGTGAGCGCACTTGAGTTAAGCACTCAACACAAACGCGCCTGTAGCACATTGGTTGAGCGTCTTAACGCGGCGAGGAGGCGTGGGATCGAGCCCCCGCACGCCTCAAATTGGAGTGGGCACGTGGGCGCGATCGATCGCACGATGAAGATCCAGCGGCTGTGTGCACTCGATAGTGTCCACACGTTATCTGATGCCCCGCGTGACGCGAGATCTCACACGTTGAGGCGCGCGAATGAGGTGCGGTGAGGAGCACTCTCAGCCATTCGATCTCACAATCAGACGGCCAAGATCTGATGGATGTGAATGTGCGTTGAGGGGTGAGGAGGCGAGTGGGAGCGCGTGTGTCGCCCACGAAGGCCACGTTCAGGCCTCTAGTGACGAATTTATCCATCACTAAAGGTCTTGAATTAATGATTTTCAACATGTAATGACCAAAATGCCCTCACTCCTTACAACTATAAAAGGAGACCCCCTCCATACGAATTTGGCATCCCTTCTTCTCTTCTCTCACCCCTCCCAAAGCTCTAAGGGCTTGTCCCAAACCCAGGATGCTCCTCTAGAGTAAAAATCTTAATTTTTCCACCTTCGTCCCCCTTCATGGAGCATCCTGTAGTTGTCCTCTCTCTGCATTCGAGAAGTGGATCCCACAACGACGACGACGTGCTGCTTCACTCCCGTTCTTCCCGTTTCGTCCTCCTTCCTGCTCCGTTCCCCGTCTTCCAGGCGACATTCCGTCCGACTCGTCCTCCAAGCGATCGTCGATAAGGATATCTCTCTCTCCATTCTTTTTACTGTTTTCTAGAATAGATTTACTACTTTCTAGTGTAATCATTTCCCGCTTTCTAGTCATAATGAGTAGTGTAATGAACAATTTCTGATAATGAAATTCATCTTTATTCTACATCCCGTTTGCTTTTATTTGTAATATTCTCTTTCTCTCTCTTCTATTTATTATTTGTTAAATAGTTTTCAACCAGCTATTCTGTTTTATGACAAATAAAACAAACGTGTATTTTTAATCAAATGTCCACCTCCCTGAGTTCGACTCGAGATTTCTATTCCGGTATAAATTGTAATTGTTGAACCCGAGTTCTTCGCTATTCAAACTACAATGACAAGTTTTCAAAACTAAATTCCATAGCGTAGTAACCCATCAATTCAACAAACAATTTCTGATAAAGAAATTCATGTTTATTCTACATCCCTTTTGCTTTTTTTTTGTAATATTATCTTTCTCTCTCTTCTATTTATTATTTGTTAAATAGTTTTCAACCAGCTATTCTATTTTGTGACAAATAAAACAAATGCGTATTTTTAATCAAATGTCCGCCTCCCTGAGTTCGACCCGAGATTTCTATTCAGGTATAAATTGTATTTGTTGAACCCGAGTTCTTCGCTATTCAAACTACAACGACAGGTTTTCAAAACCAAATTCCATAGCGTAGTAACCCATCGCTTCAACAAACAATTTCTGATAATGAAATTCATGTTTATTCTACATCCCTTTTGCTTTTTTTTGTAATATTCTCTTTCTCTCTCTTCTATTTATTATTTGTTAAATAGTTTTCAACCAGCTATTCTATTTCGTGACAAATAAAACAAATGCGTATTTTTAATCAAACGTCCGCCTCCCTGAGTTCGACCCAGGATTTCTATTCCGGTATAAATTGTATTTGTTGAACCCAAGTTCTTCGCTATTCAAATTACAACGACAGGTTTTCAAAACCAAATTCGATAGCGTAGTAACCCGTCGCTTCAACATTGTGGCGCCGTTGTCGGGGAGGCGACGCTCTTTGATTTTTTTTCGTATTTTCCAACTTACGAATCATTTACCTCACTTCTCTCCTTTCTTATTGTGATTGCAGGTACTCTTTTGAGACGAGCAAAAGCAGTAGATCGGAGGAAAGTGCTATTGAAGGTTTTGTAAGTTTTCCCCCACCTCCTACCCATTAGTTTTCATTCTACCACGTAATAACATAAACATAAATCAACCTAGGTGTTCTTATAAACTCTAAGGTTAGTTTTGTTTGTTTGTTTGACACCTACACCCGCCTCAACCTCCACATTTAAAAAGAAAAATAAGAAAAAAATCTCACAAAGGTACACAACCTCATCTTATTTTCAAACTCAACTGGTAAACCGATCTTTGGAACCGATACACACATCCAAACACATAATTAAGTAGAAATCAGATTAGGTAATCACTTGTGTGCTTAATTAAGTGGTACAACAGGCCAATTGTTTGAGTTGATTGGGCAGCACCACTTCAATTAAAATCAACTCATCAAGTAGCTGTCGCAAAGGTTCAACTCTTTGGGATTTACCAGGTACTCCACATTCTTTTAAGTTTCAAAGGAAAACATCTTCACCTGTGCTTTCAAAACCTGGTGTGCCAACAAAACTTGTTTGAAAATACCTAAAGTTGAATCCTAAAAGCTACTAAGCAAGATTTGAACCCTAAAATTCGTCGCATCAAAAAAAATAATCTTGCCTGAAAACCACTGGTTGTGCACGCACACACACATCAATCAATCATTAAGGGCACAACCCAGATAAAGGGCCCATTACATTCCAAAGCACATTCAAACCTAGCCCTAAATAAAATAGAGAAGACGTTGGCCTTAAGGATTCAACTCGCTCTTCGGAGCCTAGAACGAGATTATTTTCGATTAGTCTGTTTCTACTGTTCAATCTGACGTCTAGCTAGGGGAGCAGAATCAAACGATCACGGCTGGGGGGTACACTAGGAACTGGAGGTGCAAATCGAAGGAAGAACCTTCTCCCCAGTCCCTCCTTTTAACTGGCTGGATTGAACAGACAAAAGTAGATCAAATCGTTTCTTTATCTCAAGATAGATTCTGGGAGTCTGTAGGTCTTTATGCTAGCCCACTCAAGGATAGGTTTGATTGCTTGTATTGCAGGGCGCCTTTCTTCCTCCTGTTTATCATGAATCCTTCCACATTTTATACGCATTCCCACTCTTTCCCTCCTGTTATGAGTTATCCACAACATGACGATTTTCTCGACTCGCACTGTAATCAACCATTGGTTAGTTGGGATAACTCGGATTGGGGATATAGTTCCGGATCTCCGTGTTTAGGGTCTAACCCTGAACACCATAATTGTGATTTCTATCCTTCTTGGAATCATATCTATTATAGATCGTCACCCTTTCATGGACAACCTAATACGATCTACAATCAAGGAGGATACACTGATCTTTACCCATCCTCTGAATATACTGCCTTTAGGTCATCACCACCTTTTGAACAATCCAAAATGACCTATTATCAGGAAGGGTATCACAAATATCAATTCGTTAACTCTTTTGCACTAATCCCAAACCCGCCCAACCCTAAAACGAGTCATTTAGTTCAGGGTAACCAAGTTCAAGATAAGGTTTTGGCTAACTTGAGGAATACCATACAATCTTTAGAAGTTCAGCCAATACCTTACATTGAAAAATTGGAGCCCCTGATTGAAATGATTGATGATCTGAACAAATATTTGTTGGATTGGCTCCAGGATGTTAAGGATAAGAACCTGGGGGAGTTTCTACTTGGGAAGTTAGCGAAATTGAGAATGAGATTTGTGGTTGCTTTAGTTCAATCATGGGATGATTCCCAGGATGAACCCCCTTCAGGAGAGCTAATGTCAGAACCAGCTTAGGCACCTGTTTGGGGGGACATGTGTTACGAGGTTGACTAGATTGATTTAGAGCAACCAATTAAGGATAATCTAATTTCTTCACTTGAGATCCCTGAGCCAGGGTACGAGGAAACGTATGTCTCCATGGATCAGAAAGTGACGGATGATTTTGGGACATACATTAATACGAATTTTGATTTCTTTGATTCTGATGGTGAAGATTCAATTTGCGAAGTCTCACGTGAGTTTACAAAACACGATCTCTGTGAGACGATTGGGCCTGAGGAATCTGATAGATCATTTGATAGCCCAATAACTGAGGAAACTGATCTTATTGGGGCTCACTTGATAGATCCAGAATCGCATTTTCTGGAGGATTCAAACCAATGCCCTAATTGTCAGTTACACCTCATTGAGCTTACTGACGATTATGTTTTTGAGATAATTAGACCTAAGTCAATTATGATTCAGCCACATCTTTTAGACTTGAAAATTTCAGACGAGGTGATTAATATGCAGGAGATCCCAGAATTTGACATTCTGAAGGAGGAAAGGAGCTGGGAAATTTTAATTTGGGAAGCAAACTCCAGAGGAAGTAGAAGACCTAGTCTAAGGGTCCCAATTAAGCTGAAACCATCAAACCAGGACACTTACGACATTTGTTCTGTGGATGTCCAACCCAAGCACACATTCATTGATCATCCTTTGGAGCTTGGTTTCTCTATAACCCAACTCTTTGGTCTTGAGTTGCATCCTCATAAATCGCAGGCCTGACCCCTCTTGCATACTGATTTTAGGTTTTGGGTAATTTTTATCTAGAACCTTAGATATTTTCGATCATGGGGTATGGGTTTTCACCACAATATGGTCCACATCTGTGGACATCTGCTGGCAGGTCCTAAAGTGAATCTTTTTATTCTGATTCTGATCTGCACTTCTGAATTCTTTACTTCTCTTCTTTGTATAGTGTGCCTAGCTGAAGGCACTAAATTCAGCACATATACAATTTTTATTTATCTCAGAGCGGACCCGCCATTCACGCAATTCAAGTGCTTTCTACTCTATTCCACTCTATTTTAGGTCTTTTTAATACAATGGCATTGCATTAGATAGGCATGGGGGGGTGGATATTCATCTCTAAATTAATTCATTAGCTTCATAGATTCATTTTATTTTCTTTCATTTATATATATATATATAAAATGAAAAAAAAAATTATGAAATTAAGGAAGAGAACTTGGGCTTAAGAAAATTTTCAATCTCAGAAAATAAAACTATATGATTTGAACATGAAGACCCTTCAGGTCTTCAGACTTAATCAGCCTGTGTATTCACTAAAATGTGGATTTATTTTCCGAGTCCTCGCCATCTTAATTCTATTGTAATTTGATTAAATAATCTTGGGTGATAAGTACACAACTTATTAACCCACCCCCTTTATTTGAGGGAACTTTAAGTCTAAAGCATCTACACACTAATTTTTCACTGACTTGTTGATTGGTGGTTTTAACTGAAACTGGGTAGCTAATGAACCTTCTAGGGTGATATGGCTGACAAGTTATCATGGGTAACAGCCCATAGGTAGGTTGTCCAGAGTCCAGTCACTGAACCATTCTCTTTTTACTGCCTTTAGGTAAATCTTAGACCAGAGAAGCCACCTACTTAAAAAAAAGAAAAAGAAAGTTAAAAAGAAAAAGAAAACAAAAGAAATAAACCACACTTCGCAGCACGAGTATGGCTGGCAAGTTCTCAGTGGTAACAACTCATCGACCAGTTGTTCAAAACCCAGCTTAAGAAATGCACTTAAAATTCCCAAAATACTTAGGAAGAAGCAGAGAAGTAGAATAAATTGGGGAGATATACACTGGATTCACCCTTGTGTTGAATCCATAAAAATAAAAGTAGGGAGAAAGCTACCGGTCATAAAGATACACCTTTAGATAGAATTCTCTTTTTAAGGTCACCTAGAGGTGTAGAAACTCGAAATCCATTCTAATTGCCGATCAACAAGTCTATCACATTCACAATAAAATGCTTAGAACTTAGGGTTTTCATCAAATCTTGGGTGAGTTGAATGGCCATAGAAAGCCACTCTTTAACCCTAAACTCAAAAATCCAAAAAAATTAGAAAAAAAAGAAAAAGAGAAAAAGAAAAATTTTTTTAATAAGGCGAGGGATTGAAGTGGTCTGCATTTTGGCAGATACCCGGGCACTGTTGTGTCTTTGAAAGTTCAGATCCTAAGTAAAATTTTCTTAATATTGAAAATAACTTATGCTCAAGTAATCCAACCTAATTTTTTTATAAATAACATGTAGCTTTTGCTATGGCCTAGCAAAAGATAGGCATGGGAGTGTGACGTAAACATGTTTATATTACATAAAATGTCTATTTATGCATGTTCTTAAGTATAGAATTGAATTACATACTATAAATATTACATAACATGCATCATCTTGCATTTAGATTAGTCTGAATAAAATGAAGGTTAATTATCTCCTATGGTCAGGGACAGGATGACTTTTTATCAGAGCCTCAGATCGAAGATCCAACCATACGGATCTGATTATAGCGACGATTGGAGTTCAATGACTCCAAGATCGCCCTAATCGGATATCCGTAGCATCAGAGAGAGACCAAGGAACCTTAGAAGATCAAGGGCCAAGATGGTGTTAATCCGCACTTCAGATGAAAAATCCAACCACACGGATGGGTTCGGATCAACGATCGCAGCCTAACACTGCGAAAATCGACTTAATCCGATACCCGTGGCACCATCTACGTCACCCAGAAGATGGATGGCCAAGATAGCGCCACGTGGCACCATCTCGACTGCCCAACCGGCCGCACGCACCCATTGAAGCACTTCACGCCAACGCTTCTCCACCGTTGGATCAAGATCCAAAAGATGCGAGGCGCACGCGCTTGAGTTAAGCACTCGACACAAACGTGCCCTAGCACGTTGGTCGAGCGTCTTAACGCGGCAAGGAGGCGTGGGATCGAGCCCCCGCAAGCCTCAAATTGGAGCGGGCGTGCGGGCGCGATCGACCACACGATGAAGATCCAGCGACTGTGCACACCCAATAGCATCCACGCGCTATCTGATGCCCCGCGTGACGCGGGATCTCACGCATTAAGGCGCGTGGATGAGGCACGACGAGGAGCTCTCTCAGCCATTTGATCTCACGATCGGACGGCCAAGATCTAATGGACGTGAACGCACATTGAGGTGCGAGGAGGCGAGCGGGCGCTCGCGCCACCCACGAAGGCCACGTTCAGGCCTTTAGTGACGTATTTATCCGTCACTAAAGGTCCTGAATTAATGATTTTCAACATGTAATGACCAAAATGTCCTCACTCCTTGCAACTATAAAAGGAGACTCCCTCCATAAGAATTTGGCATCCCTTCTTCTCTTCTCTCACCCCTTCTAAAGCTCTAAGAGCTTGTCCCAAACCCGGGATGCTCCTCTAGAGTAAAAATCTTAATTTTTCCACCTTCGTTCCCCTTCGTGGAGTATCCTGCAGTTGTCCTCTCTTTGCATTCGAGAAGTGGATCCCACGACGATGACGACGTGCTGCTTTGTTCCTGCTCTTCCTGCTTTGTCCTCCTTCTTCCTGCTCTACTCCCCGTCTTCCAGGCATCGTCCTGTTCGGCTCGTCCTCCAAGCGATCGTCGAGGAGGATATCTCTCTCTCCATTCTTTTTACTGCTTTCTAGAATAGATTTACTACTTTCTAGTGTAATCATTTCCCGCTTTCTAGTCGTAATGAGTAGGGTAATGAACAATTTCTGATAATTAAATTCATGTTTATTCTACATCCCTTTTGCTTTTATTTGTAATATTCTCTTTCTCTCTCTTCTATTTATTATTTGTTAAATAGTTTTCAACCAGCTATTCTGTTTCGTGAAAAATAAAACAAATGAGTATTTTTAATCAAACGTTTGCCTCCCTGAGTTCGACCTGGGATTTCTATTCCAGTATAAATTGTATTTGTTGAACTCGAGTTCTTTGCTATTCAAACTACAATGACAAGTTTTCAAAACCAAATTCGATAGCGTAGTAACCCGTCGCTTCAACATACACCTATTGAGAGCCAATGAGGACATTTTCGCATGGTTAGCCAATGACCTGCAGGAAGTGGATCCATCTATGATCAAGCACCATCTCAATATATAGCTCGGCACTCTAACAGTCAAGTAAGCCCAACAGCATAAGTCGGATGAGCAATGGCAAGCGGTCACCACGGAGGTAGACAAGCTATTGGAGGCGGGCTTCATTGAGCAGTCAATTTACCTGAAATGGTTGTCCATTATTGTGATGGTAAAAAAGTCATGGAAAATGGAGGATGTGTGTGGACTTCACAAATATAAACAATGCCTACCCAAAGGATGAGTTTCCCTTGTCGAAGATCGATGCCCTCGTGGATTCTTGCAGCAGGCAATCTCATATGTCTTTCCTCGATGCTTATAGTGGTTATCACCAGATAAGCCTAGCTTCGACTGATCGACCCCATACATCATTTGTAATTGATAGGGGTTTGTTTCAGTATAGAGTTATGCTCTTTGGCTTGAAAAATGCTAGAGCTACTTATCAGCATCTTGTAAATCTGGTGTTTGCTTATTTAATTGGAAAGTCATTTAAAGTGTATATTGATGATATGCTTGTCAAAGGGTTAAACTTCTCTTAACACTTAGAAAATTTAGCTCAGAAAACTCGACTCCGCTTGAATCCGAAGAAGTCCGCATTTGGCGTATCTTTAGGAAAATTCTTGGGTTTCATAGTCTTTGATCGGGGGATAGAAGCCAATCCCAACAAAATCCAAGTGATTATGGCCCTAACACCCCCGACTAATTTGAAGGAAATCCAATCGTTAGTTGCCAAGATCGCAACTATAGGTCGATTCTTGTCTCGATCTTCTAACAAGTCTTTCTCCTTTTTTGAATGAATCAAGAAGGGGAAGGGCTATACATTAACACATTGGACCCCTCAGTGCCATTATGCCCTCAAAGAGATCAAGAAATCCCTTCAAGAGTATCCTATCCTCACAGCTCCCAGAGGTAGGGAAACCATGTTCCTTTATTTAGTGGCTTCAATGATGGTATACAGCAACTGGTGTATTTTGTGAGTAAAACTTACCAAGGGGTAGAAGCAAAGTTCATCGTGATCTAGAAGCTTGGCCTCGCCTCGGTAACTTCCACCAGAAAGCTCTGCCATACTTCCAGGTCCACATAATAGTGGTCACGGATTACCCTTTGTGCCAGATACTTTATAGATCAATCGGGTCAACCCAACAAATGAAATGGACATGGAATTGGTAGAGTTTAATGTGAAGTATCAACCACAGAAGTCCATTAAAGGCCAAGTCTTGGCGGATTTTGTGGCAGAGCTCATGGATCTAGGCCCTCCCACCACTCTGCCATGGAAGTTGTATGTTGACGGGTCCTCCATGATGGCAGGGGTTGGCACCGTAATTGCTCTGACTACTCCTGATGGCATGCCGTCAAGCTAGCTTTTCTCGCCTCCAACAATGTTGCGGAGTACGAGGCCTTGTTAGCCAGCCTCAAAGTGGAGAAGTCCATGGGAGCCTCATGCTTGGAAGTCCGCATGAAGTCACAATTGGTAGCCAACTGGATTAATTGGTGAGTACCAAGCCAAGGGCCCTAATATAAGCCATTACACAGAGCAGGTGAAAGAAGAATTGTTAAATTTTGCGACCTCCACGGTTAAGCGAATGCCCTAGTCTAATAACCTGCTGGTGGATGCCATGACCCGCCTAGCATCTGTCATTCCTAAAGGAAAAAAAGATGACATACTCCTGTAGGTGTTAAGTAAAACTTCGATGCTTCCTCCACATGCACTAGTAATCGAGCCAGTTGTCTTTTGGATGACTCCAATAATAACCTTCTTGAAAATAATAGAGTTTCCTCCCAGAGAGGCCTCGCATTACACATTAATAGGCGAGCAACTATATAAAAGGACATATTCAACCCCCTTATTACGTTGCCTCACCTTCGCAGAAGAATCTCAAACAATCCAAGAGGTTCATAATGGCTTTTATGGCAATCATGAAGGATACAACCTGATAGCCGACTTGTTTCAAACAAGTTATTTCTGGCCCCAGATGAGGCGACGGTGCCAAGAGTTGATGCACAAATGTGACAACTTCCAAAGATTTGTCCCAGTCCATCATCTCTCACCTAGGAAAATGGTGTCCATATTGTCCCCAATTCCCTTTTCCAAGTGAGGAATGGACTTTGTTGGCCCCTTCCTGCCTGTGCCAGCTCAAAAGCGTTTCATCTTGGTGGCGGTAGATTATTTTTTGAAGTGGATTGAGGCAGTAGCCATGGCCAGCTCGATAGCTGACAGGGTCATAACGTTTGTACGGAAGAACATTATCGCTCATTATAGATGCCCAAGAACCATTGTTACCGATAATGGTACATAGTTTGCCTCCAGAAAAATCAAAGATTTTTGTGCAAGCTAGGGCATCTACTTGTGTTGTACATCTGTTGCCCACCCCCAATCAAATGGATAGGTGGAGGTATCCAATTGAACGATTGTCTCTGCACTCAAAAGACGGTTGGATTCAGTAAAAGGAAAGTGGGCAAACGAATTATTGAACGTCTTATGGGGATATTGCACAAGTTAGAAGACTTCAATAGGCCACACGCCCAACTACCAATTGAAACAATCCTCCCCACATTTTGTTCCCAGTTGTATGACCCACTTACTAATGAAGATCAAGTCCAGCTAGTGCTAGACTTGGGAGACAAAGTCAGGGAGGAAGCGTCAAAGGCAGCGGTCATGTACAAAGAGAAGACGACAACCTCCCATGACAAGCGGGTTAAGAAGAGAAAATTTGCTGAAGAGGACTTGGTGTTGCATCACAGCGGGGCATCTCAGCCAACAGAGTCAAGTGGCAAGGTGGATGCCAACTAGGAAGGACCTTGCAAAATATGCAAAGATAGCGATGCTGATTATTATAAGTTGCAAACACTTAGTGGTAGGCTAATCCCTCACACATGGCACGCTAGCAACTTAAGGATGTATTGCAAATAAACATTAATGCATGGAAAGTTTCTTTCATTTTCCTTGATGTTTGGCAAAAATTACACCAGAACCACTGTTTATAGGGGTTGTTTCCATCAAACAGCCCATAAAAAAGGAAAAAAATTTTAAATGGGGGAAAAACAGCTACATTATCCGGTTGAGGCTTCATGGTATGTCATCGGGAAGGTTGACCTTGGGAGTTGGCGGAGTTGAGGCAACCTTGTTGGTGAGGCTATGGCAGCTAGAAGGCTGGTCACCATCCCTGACAACACGCAGGGCTCTGGCAGGGCTAGTCTTGTCCAACCCCTCTTCAGGAGCCAGGTTGTCGACCTGGTGCCTGGGAGTGGAGACGGGAGCTTTGTCTTCTATCAAACCCTCCTTCTGGCGAACATATTCAGCATTCAATTGGTCAATTGACCAGCCACAAAGCTCCTATGCCGAGCTATGCCCGCCCTCTAGAAGGGATTGTGGTGCCGCCAATGTATATTTTCCAACCTCAATAGAGATGAGGTCCCGACTGGTCACCATGGAAGGATTAAGTGCAAAGAATTCCATTACGATGTTAGGATCCTTCTCAAGCACGAGAGCACTTTCCAACTCCTGGATCTTTCTAGCCCCTTCCTCACTGAATTGGTGGGCCGAGAGCCTCATCACCCGAGCCTTCAGCTTCGCCTTCTCTTACACCTCCCTAGCCTTGGCAAGTCATCCATAATGCCGCTCAGGTAGAGGCATTCTTCCTCAAAGGATCTCTCATACTCCTCCACGGTGAAAGAGTGTCATGTCTTGAACACCTTCACCTCCTCCTTCAGCCATGACAAGTTGGTAACAACCCCCTCAAGCTTGTCATTGAGCTCCCCCATCTTCACAAGATCCTTCTCATGGATCATTCTAAGGGAGTTTTCAAGCTTAGCAGCTATCTTGCCAATCATTCTCAACCCAAATCTGGCGACATCCACCTCCTTGCAGGTGCTAATGAAGCGAGTAAGGAGATCCCCAAAAGAGTTGAACCTCTTTATTGTTTCCTCTGCCTCCTTCTCCACCTTTTGACAAGGGGAGCTGGCCTCTTCCAACTGGTGGATAAAATTCCTCTACTCTGCCGTGGCAGTGATTATCCATTTCGTCAGCATGTCTACTGCCTTACTGGGGGTGGTGAAGCTGGGATCAGAAAGGGACTCAGTTGTAATAGAGCTAGGTATGAAGTTCAACCCTAAGGTATCCACCTGCAGAGCAACAAGGCAGGAATTGTTGTAATATATTGGGAAAGGTACCAAGGGGGGCACATGTTCTGAAGAGCAACCTACCACCCGAAGACAGTGGAAATAGATATGCTTCAGATTAACCCACCCTCTTGGGGGATTAGCCTAAGTCATAGCATCCTGCACGAGTCAGAGCACCTACCTTTCGAGGTCAGCCATGGCCGGGTCGACACCCGTGGAGCCCCCTACCCCTTGAGCTTGAGGCGCTAACGAACTCCCGGGAGTACGCGAGGGACCACCTGACATAGCGGCCTGTAGAGCAACGGCAAGATCTCAGCTGGGAGGTGCCACCTGAAGCATGGTTTGGGCAGAGCTTGCAACCCTTTGCCTAAAAGCTATGTGATGTAAACATGTTTATATCACATAAATTGTCTATTTATGCATATTCTTAGGAATAGAATTGCATCACATACTATAAATATTGCATAACATGCATCATCTTGCATTTAGGTTAGTCTGTATAAAATGTAGGTTAATTATCTCCTTTTATGGTCAGGGACAGGGCAACTTGTTAATTAGAGCTACGAACCGAGGATCCAACCGTACGTATCTGATCAGGGCAACGACGAAAGTTCAAAAACTCTAAGATCACCTTGATCAGACATCCGTAGCACCAGATATAGTCCCAGGAAGCCTAGAGATCAAGGGCCAAGATGGTATTAATCCGCACCTCAGACGACAAATTTGACTGCACGGATGGGTTTGGATCAACGATCGCAGCCTTACGGTGCGAAAATCGATCCAATTCGACACCCGTAACACCATCTACAACACACAAAAGATGGACGGCCAAGATGGTGCCACGTGGCGCCATCTCAGCCACCCGATCGGCCCCAGGGACCCGCTACTGCTTTTCTTCTTCACCCGCTCGACAAATCTCTACCATTGGATGCCCATCCAACGGCCGCAATCGTGCACGCCTAATCCCTCTACGCGATAAAGTTGAGGCCTCAACGCAGTGGTCGTGCCCCTATGGGTGAGCGAGGGGTCACGCGTTCAAGCCGCGCTAAGCGCCTCAATCCAGATGGGCACGGGAGCGACTCGGCTGACAGATGAAGATCGGGCAGCCGAGGGGAGGAGACGTGGCACACGGAGGATTTTTCGATCACATACGTGCGCGATGACGTACGTCTACACGCCTCATCGCACGTGGGCGCGCGGCAGAGGCATTTTGAACAGGCACTGTGAGGCAAGATCTCGACCGTCCAATCTCACGATCGAACGGCTAAGATCACCCAAATATGCGTGGGTGCACGTAGCGTGCGCACACGTCGCCACGACAGACCTTTAGCGACGTTTAAGTCCGTCACTAAAGGTCCCATATTAATGTTTTTGATATTGTAATGACCAAAATGCCCCCAATCCTTGCAACTATAAAAGGAGACCCCTACCCTATGAATTTCTCATCCCTTCTTCTCTTCTCTCACCCCTTCCAAAGCTCTAAGAGCTTGTCCGAAACCCGGGATGCTCCTCTAGAGTAGAAATCATAATTTTTCCACCTTCGTCCCCATTTGTGGAGCATCCTGCGGTTATCCTCTCTCTGCATTCAAGAAGCGGATCCTGTGACGACGATGACGTGCTGCTTCGTTCCCATTCCTCCCACTTCGTCCTCCTTCTTCCCACTCCGTTCCCAATCTTCCAGGCGTCATCCTGTCCGGCTCGTCCTCCAAGCGATTGTCGAGGAGGATATTTCTCTCTCCATTCTCTTTATTGCTTTCCAGAGTATATTTTCTTCTTTCTAATGTAGATTTCCCACTTTCTAGTCATAATGAGTAGTGTAATTAACAACTTTTTATAATGAAATCTATGTTTATTCTACCTCTCTTTTGGTTTTTGTTAGAACGCTTGATCGGGTTTTAAAAAGGTCGCGTTGTAGTACAATCGAAAAAGTGTTCAAAACAAATAAATTTGATTACTCGAATGTTAAGTCCAAGGTCGAACATAGGGAGCAAATGGAATTCATATACTAATCTCAATAATAGATGCAATTTGAACACTTAAAATTACTCAAAAACCTAATGCAGAATGTAAAGCATGAAGTTATGAATAATAAAATGTAGCAAAAGAGAGAAATTGGGAAGAATTGGATAAAAAGTGTTTCTTTTGCTTCTTCTCTGGTTTCTTGTTTCTTCTCTGCCTTTCTCTTCTTTCTCTGGCTCTTCTTTGGCTTCTCTTCTTTCTAATGTCTTCGGCCTTCTTCTTCCTTCATTAGCTTCTTTCTTTAGCTTCCTACTTAGCTTTCTCTTCTTTGTCTTTTTTTGACTTCAGTCGAGCCCTCTTCTTCTTCTAACTTCTTCTTTCCTTCAGATCCTCAGCTTCCTCTGCAGCTCCTCCTCCCCTTAGCTTTTCTTTCTTCAGCTTCCTCTTCCTTCTTCCTGTCCCTGCACACAAGTGCAAAACCTACCCCTACCCACCCCCATGAACTCTCTCTCTCTTTTCTCTCTTAGGCTCGCTCTCCCAGAGCCATTCTCGGGTATACGGGTTGGGCAAGCGCACCCAGTTCCAGGCACACCGGCGTGGGTGGTGCGCGAGGAGTGCAAGGTTATCGGGTCAGTTCAGCCAGGTCCTCGAAGGAGTGAGCACGGATGAGGCAGGTGTGTGGGCGAGGGGACCTCACCCCGTGTACGAAGGAAAAGAGCCTAAAACACAAATTCGTCTTATACCACTCAGTGCGCTCCAAACTTTCCGAGGTGGGACTAAAAGTCCCACCCGCTTCGCTTGCGCCCGCAGGAGGATTCCTCGCCTAATTGCTACAGCAGCAATGCCCTCTCAAAGCCAATCACTGGCTGGATGTGTGCATGTGCTAATTCTGCACTACCTGGGCCTAGGAACCTGGAGCGCAACTACTTGATTGAAGCTTGCAAGCAAGCTTCACAGCTGCTTCAATGGCGGACGAGGTCGAAACCTGTTCTCAAACAACACAGCCTTGTGGCCTCATTAGAATACACAAGAGGCTTCGCCGTGACACGGCGAAGGTGTCTAGGTGGGTGGCATGGGGTTGGGTGGCCTAGGCGTGCGTGCCTAGGTCGGTCTGTGGCCGTGGTGATGGGTCTATTCGGGAGGAGATTGTGGAGGTTATGGCAGTTGATGGAGATGGGGGAAGTGATCAGTGGCAAGTGGCGGTGCTTCTGAGGGGTTTGGCGAGGCGTGTGGGTGTGTGGAATGATGGATGTGCCTCGCCAGTGGTCTGCTGAGGTGGAGACGATGGTGGTGGTCTGTGGTGGTCGAGGGTCGATAATAGAAATAAAGAAGGGGGAATGAAGAGCAGAGAGAAGGGAAGAGATTTAACCTAGTTTAAGGACGAAGGGAGGCGAGATGGCGGCTGGCGCGTACCTGCCGCTGCAGGAGACGAAGGTTTATAGTAGATGGGTGACGACGACGAGGGGGTATTTGGCGCGTGCGCAGGTACGGCACGATGCGGATGAAGGAGGTGGAGATGTCCCTGCCACTGGTATTGTGGAAGAGCGACGAGAAGAGGGATGAGGAGTCACCGGAGCTCGCTGAATGCTTGGCCGGAGAAGAAGAGACAAAGTTGAGGGTTGTTCTCCAGCCAAACCAAGCTGGGAATGATCGGCCAAGCCTGGGGCTTCTTTTATAGCCTCTAGCAGAGGGCCTTGTGCTTGGAAGGCAAGCTTCCAAGCACGGGTATCCTCGCCAGAGATGGAATGTGCGAGATACCCAAATCTCTCATGCGTTTGCATGAGAGATTGGGTGACAATTAGGGCTTGGAATTGCATTCATAAGATCAGGAATTCCTCAAAGAATCTCCCTTTCAAATTTGAGAGGGAATCTCTGAGGAATCAGGGAGAAATCCCCTCTTGAATCCTTGCCGAAGTAGGACTCCTCTGTTGTAATGGCAGAGGGACCTAATTGCAAAGAATGGCAAGGAAGCTAGGGGGTCTCTGCAAGGTTTTCGAAAGCTAAGGGTCTAAAAGTAATTGGGTTGGACTGTTTTGCAAAGTAGGTCAAGGTGAACTACCTTAGGTCCAAATTTTGGTACAACGGTGAAGTTGGATTTTAGGTTTGACCACGTTTGACTAGACATTTTGCATAAAAAACCCAATTTAGGGCAAATATCTAACTAGGACCCCTATTTAGGTCAAAATAGGTTCCAAAGGCCAGATTGAAGGTTCTAATTCCTAGGGGATATTTTTACATGAATTTTAGAAGGTTTAATTGAATTTATCTTGACCAAAACCTTGTTAGATTAAGTGGGTCTGTTTTAGGGTTACAAGAAGTCATTTAATTCCCAGATTTCACATTAACCCATTTCTGATTGAACCAACCCACTTTTTATCTTGTTAAGACCAATTAACCCATGTTTAACCCCTGAGAAATCTCATTGATGTACTATAATGGTAAAATTACAGTTTTACCCTTTGTTTCTTATTTTCATCTCAGAACAGTTATTCCTTGAATTAGGTCCTTGACTTGGTTATGTAGGAGCTTTTGTTCTCTTTTCTAGGTCAAAATGAGCTAGTTAGGGCTCATGATGGTGTTCCCATCAATTTTATTTGTAATATTCTCTCTCTCTCTCTTCTATTTATTATTTGTTAACTAGATAACTAGTTTTCGACCAGCTAATCCGTTTCGTGATAAACAAATAAAACATGTATTTTTAATCACACGTCCGCCTCCCTATGTTCGACCCGGAACTTCTTTATGATTTTTCAGTATAAATTTTATCTATTGAACGGATTTCTTCATAACTCAAACTACGACGATGGGTTTTCAAATCCAACTCCGAACGTGTAGTTTTCCGCCCTCAACATTTTAGCGTCGTTGTCGGGGATTCGACGCTCTTTAATTCTTCGCGTTTTCCGACTTACGAATCGTTTACCTCACTTCTCTCCTTTCTTATTGTGATTGCAGACACTCTTTTGAGACAAGAAAAAGCGGTAGATTGGAGCAAAGTGTTGTTGAAGGTTTTGTAAGTTTACCCCGACCTCCCACCCATTAGTTTTCATTCCACCACATAATAACACAAACATAAATCAACCTAGGTGTTCTTATAAACCCTAAGGTTAGTTTTGATTATTTGTTTGACACCTACACCTGCCTTACCCTCCTCATTTAAAAAGAAAAATTAAAAAAATCTCACAGAGATACACAACCTCATCAGATTTTCAAACTCAACAGGTAAACTGACCTTTGGAACCGGTACACACACCCAAACACATAATTGAGTAGAAATCAGATTAGGTAATCACTTGTGTGCCTAATTAAGTGGTGCAATAGGCCGATTGTTTGAGTTGATTGGGCTGCACTACTTCAACTAAAATCAACTCATTAAGTAGCTACCACATAGGTTAAACTCTAAGGGATTTACCAGGCACTCCACATTCTTTTAAGCTTTAAAGGAAAACATCTTCACCTGTATTTTCAAAACCTAGTGTGCCAACAAAACTTGATTGAAAATACCTAAAGTTGAATCCTAAAAGCTACTAAGCAAAATTTGAACCCTAAAATTCACAGCATCAAAAATAATCTTGCTTGAAAACCACCGGTTGTGCACGCACACACACATCAATCAATCATTAAGGGCACAACCCAGATAAAGGGCCCATCACATTCCAAAGCACATTCAAACCTAACCCTAATTAAAACAAAGTAGACGTTGGCCTTAAGGATTCGACTCGCTCTTTGGCGTCCAGAACAAGATTATTTTTTATTAGTCTGTTTCTATTGTTCAATCTGATGTCTAACTAGGGGAGCAGAATCAAACGATCACGGCTGGGGGGTACACTAGGAACCAGAGGCGCAAGCTAAAGGAAGAACTTTCTCCCCAGTCCCTCTCTCTAACTAGTTGGATTGAACGGAAAGAAGTGGATCAAATCATTTCTTTATCTCAAGACGGGTTCTAGGAGTCTGTAGGTCTTTAGGCTAGCCCATTTAAGGACAGGTTTGATTATTTGTATTGCAGGGCACCTTTCTTCCTCCTGTCTATCATGAATCCTTCCACATTTTATATGCATTCCTGCTCTTTCCCTCCTGTTATGACTTATCCTCAGCATGATGATTATCCCAACTCGTACTATAATCAACCATCTGTTAGTTAGGATAACTCTGATTGGGGATACAGTTCTGGACTTCCGTGTTCAAGATCTGACCGTGGACACCATCATCAAGATTTTTATCCTTCTCAAAGCCACATTGATTATAGATCGTCATCCCTTCATGGACAACATAATACGATCTACAATCAAGAAGGATACCCTAATCCTTACCCATACCCTGAATACACTGCCTTTAGGTCATCACCACTTCATGAACCCAAAATGACCTATTATTAGGGAGGGTATCATGAATCTCAATTCGTTAACTCCTCTGCACTGATCCCAAACCCACTCAATCCTGAACCAAACCTTTTGGTTCAGGTTAACCAAGTCCAAGAAAAGGTTTTGTCTAACTTGAGGAATGTTATATAATCTTTAGAAGCTCATCCAATACCTTACACTAAAGAATTGGAGCCCCTGATTGAAATGATTGATGATCTGAACAAGTATTTGTTGGATTGGCTCCAGAATGTTAAGGATAAGAACCCGGGTGAATTTTTACTTGGGAAGTTATCGAAACTGAGAATGAGATTTATGGTTTCTTTAGTTCAATCTTGGGATGTTTCCCAGGATGAATCTCCTTCAGGAGAGCCAATGTCAAAACCTGCTCAGGCACCTGTTGGGGGGCACGTGTTATGAGGCTGACCTGATTGATCTAGAACAACCAATTAAGGATGATCAGATTTCTTCACCTGAAATCCCGAAGCTAGGGTACGAGGAAATATATGTCTCCATGGATCAAAAAGTGATGGATGATTTTGGGACGTACATTAATACGGATTTAGATTTCTTTAATTCTGAGGGTGAAGATTCAATTTACGAAATCTCACGTGAGTTTATAGAATACGATTTCTGTGAGACAATTGGGCCTGCGGAATCGGTTAAATCATTTGATAGCCCAATAACTGAGGAAATTGATCTTATTGGGGCTCACATGACAGATTCAGAATCACATTTTCTAAAGGATTCAATTCAATGCCCCGATTGTCAGTTACACCCCATTGAGCTTACTGACGATTTTATTTTTGAAATAACTAGACCCAAGTCAATTCTAATTCAGTCACATCTTTTAGACTTGGAAATTTCAGACGGGGTGATTAATATGCAGGAGGTCCCGGAATTTGACATTCTGAATGAGGAGGATAGGAGTTGGGAAATTTTGATTTGGGAAACAAACTCCAGAGGAATCAGAAGATCGAGTCTAAGGGTTCCAATTAATCTGACACCATCAAACCAGGACCCATACAACATTTGTTCTGAGGATGTTCAACCCAAGCACACATTCATTGATTATCCTTTTGATCTCAAATTCTCTATAACCTGACTTTTTGGTCTTGGGTTGCATCCTCATAAATCGTAGGCCCAACCCCGCTTGCATACTGATTTTAGGTTATGGGTAATTTTTATCCAGAACCGTAGATACACTCGACCATGGGGTATGGATCTACATCACAATCTGGTCCACATCTGTGGACATCTACTGACAGGTCCTAAGGTGAATCTTTTTATTTTGATTCTGACCTACACCTGTGAATTCATTATTTCTTCTTTGTATAGTGTGCCTAGCTGAAGGCACTAAATTCAGCACGTATACAGTTTTTGTTTATCTCGGAGAGGACCCGTTATTCATACAATTCAGGTGCTTTCTACTTTACTCCACTATGTTTCATGTCTTGTCAATACAATGAGGACATTGCATTAGATAGGCATGGGGGGGTGGATATTCATCTTTGAATTATTTCGTCAGCTCTATAGATTCGTTTTGTTTTTATAAAAAAAAATTGTGGAATTAGGAAAGTGAACTTGGGCTTTAGAAAATTTTCAATCTTAGGAAATAAAATTGTATAATTTGAACACGAAGATCCTTCAGGTCTTTGGGCTTAATCAGTCCGGGTATCCACTAAAAAGTGGATTTTTTTATCAAGTCCTCGCCATCCTGAATTTGATTAAATAAGTTGGGGTGATAAGTACACGACTTATCAACCCGCCTTCTGATTTGAGGGAACTTTAAGTCTAAGCATCTACACACTATTCGTCACTGACTCGTTGTTCGGCGATTTTAACGGAAATTGGGTAGCTAATGAACCGTCTAAGGTGGTATGGCTGGCAAGTTATTGTGGGTAACAGCCCATAGGTAGGTTGTCCAGAGCCCAGCCATTGGACCATTCTTTTCCTATTGCCTTTAGGTAAATCTTAGACTAGGGAATCCACCTACTTAAAAAGAAAAAGATAGTTCAAAAAGAAAAGAAAAAGAAAAAGAGAAAAGAAAGAAAAAGAAACAAAAAAGAAATAAGCCACACTTCGCCGCACGAGTATGGCTAGCAAGTTGTCGGTGGTAACAGCTCATCGACCGATTGTCCAGATCCCAGCTCAAGAAATGCACATAAAAATTCCTAAAACACTTAGGAAGAAGCGGATAAGTAGAATAAGCCGGGGAGATATACACTAGATTCACCCTTGTGTTGACCCCATAAAAATAAAAGTAGGGAGAAAGCTACTAGTCATATAGATACACCTTCAGGCAGATTTCTTTCTAAGGTCACCTAGGGGCATAGAAACCCGAAGTCCATTCTGATTGCCAATCATCAAGTCTATCACTTTCACAAAAAGATGATTAGAACTTAGGGTTTTTATCGAGTCTTGGGCGGGTTCAATGGTCGTAGAAAGCTGCTCTGTAACCCTGAACTCAAAAATCCAAAAAAATTAGAAAAGAAGAAAAAGAGGAAAAGAGATCCTTCTTTGAATAAGGTGAGAACTTGAGGCGGTCTGCATTTTGGCTGATACCTAGGGCACTGTTGTGTCACTGTAGTTCAAATCCTAGTTGAAATCCTTAAGTGTTGAAAATAACTATTACCCAAGAAATCTGACTTAATTCTCTTATAAATAGCATGTAGTTTTTCTAGGGACTAGAAAAAGATAGGCATGGGGGTGTGATATAAATATGTTAATGTCACATAAACTGTTTATTTACGTGTGTTCTTAGGTATAGAATTGCATCACATACTATAAATATTGTATAACATGCATCATCTTGCATTTAGGTTAGTCTGTATAAAATGTAGGTTAATTATCTCCTTTTATGGCCAGGGACAGAGCAACTTGTTAATCAGGGCTTTAGACCAAGGATCCAATCGTACGGATCTGATCAGGGCAACGACGAGAGTTCAACGACTCCAAGATCGCCCTGATCGAACATCCGTAGAACCAAATATAGTCCCAGGAAGGCTAAATATCAAGGGCTAAGATGGTGTTAATTCGCACCTCAGATGACAAATCTGATCACACGGATAGGTTCAGATCGACGATCGCAGCCTAACGGCACAAAAATCGATCCAATTTGAAACCTGTGGCACCATCTACAACACATAGAAGATGGACGGCTAAGATGGTGCCACGTGGCACCATCTCAGCTGCCCGACCGGGCCCAGGGATCCGCCGCTGCTTTTCCTCTTCACCCACTCCACAAATCTCCACCATTGGATGCCCATCCAACGGCCACGATCGTGAGCACTTAATCCCTCCGCGCGACAAAGTTGAGGCCTCAGTGTAGGGGCCCGCCCCTGTGGGCAAGTGAGGGGTCATGCATTTGAGCCACGCTGAGCGCCTCAATCCAGACGAGTGCGAGCGCGGGAGCGATTCGGCTGTCAGATGAAGATCGGGTAGTTTAGTGGAGGAGACATGGCGCACGGAGGATTATTCGATCGCGTACACACACGATGACACGCGTCCGCACGCCTCATCGCACACAGGCACGAGGTAGAGGCATTTTGAACAGGCACTGTGAGGCAAGATCTCGACTGTCCGATCTCACGATCGGACGACTAAGATCACCCAAACGTGCGCGAGTGCATTTAGGCGTGGAAGAGGAGCAGGCGCGCGTAGTGCGTGCACACGTCGCCCATGACAGACCTTTAGCGACGTTTAAGTCCGTCACTAAAGGTCCCATATTAATGTTTTTGATATTATAATGACTAAAATGCCCCCAATCCTTGCAACTATAAAAGGAGACCCCTACCCTACAAATTTGTCATCCCTTCTTCTCTTCTCTCACCCCTTCCAAAGCTCTAAGAGCATGTCCCAAACCCAGGATGCTCCTCTAGAGTAGAAATCATAATTTTTCCACCTTCATCCCCCTTTGTGGAGCATCCTGCGACTGTCCTCTCTCTGCATTCAAGAAGCGGATCCCACGACGACGACGATGTGCTGCTTTGTTCCCGTTCCTCCCACTTCATCCTCCTTCTTCCCACTCCGTTCCCCATCTTCCAGGCGTCGTCCCGTCCAGCTCGTTCTCCAAACAATCTTCGAGGAGGATATTTCTCTCTCCATTCTCTTTACTGCTTTCTAGGGTAGATTTACTGCTTTCTAGTGTAGATTTCCCACTTTCTAGTCATAATGAGTAGTGTAATGAACAACTTCTTATAATAAAATCCATGTTTATACTACCTCTCTTTTGGTTTTATTTGTAATATTCTCTCTCTCTCTCTTCTATTTATTATTTGTTAAATAGATAGTTAGTTTTTGACCAGCTAATCTGTTTTAAGACAAACAAATAAAACACGTATTTTTAATCAAACGTCCGCCTCCCTGTGTTTGACCCAGAACTTCTTTACGGATTTTCGGTATAAATTTTATCTGTTGAATGGATTTCTTCGCGACTTGAACTACGAAAATGGGTTTTCGAATCCAACTCCGAATGCGTAGCTTTCCGCCCTCAACACTATGTATCCAACCACTCCTTGAGAACTAGTAGGGGTGCTAGCTCTGGAGGCTCTAGGCTTGGGTTACAGTGGCTCAAATACACTGCCAACTGCAAAACTTCTCCCCATGCCGCCTGCTCGGCCACACGGGCAAATGCAATGGGGTGCTGGCCAAAGTAGGAGGGAATCCCGCCTGACTCCTTTCATCCCATTTAGTAGGGACTTCTGCACCCATAATCCCCGCTGAGGTTGGCTGGTGGGAAAACTAGGAGGGGACGCTTTCCTTACCACCCGCCTCCTCAGAACCAGATAAGATATGCACAACCCCTGTGTCTCCTCTTCCATTTGAGGGGCACTTCCTTAGGGTTGGTCGAAGCCACCTCCCTTTCCCTTCTCTTGCTTTCCTGGCGGCAGGGAGGCTGACTGCTTTCACCCACCCCGCAAGACTCGTGCATCCCTGCATCCCACCTAGTCCCATGGGAGCTCCCCGAACGTTGCCTCGAAGTGTCTGGCTTGGCGAACCGCCTAAAAGTTGCAATAGAAAAAGAACAACAGTTAACATCAAATAAAGGTCAAAATGCTCAAAGTCATTTCCCTATAACTTACATGGCGTGGGGTAGGAATTTGCCACCCATGTGAGTGTTGCCCGCACATTTAACCGCCTCAGCTTAGAATGGGCTATGGGCCCAAAATCCATTATTTTTTTGACTTTTGTCTCCATAGTTGGGTCAAGCTCGTGGGGGCCAAGTGGAAAGTCTTTCTTGGGTAGATTCTGCCAAGCATTGAGGACCCCTAACTTCTTCACATTGTGGAGAAGGAAAAAATGATGGTCCTACCCCTTTAAACTATCCAACAAGTCGGTTATTCTATACCTAGTCCGCCTACTATATAAAGTATAGGTCCCAGAGGGTGGCTTGTACCTCCTTACTTTTAGGGGCATCAATCCAAAAAGGAGGCGGAAAAGCCCCATTCGAGGGTGGATGCCTAAGTGGAAGCAGAGAACAGTAAAAATGTTCAAAATCAGTCAGCAATTGAGGCTAAGTTGGGAAGGTGTGGGGTGCCAGTATGAAAGAAAAGATGTCAAAAAAGGGTTCAAAAGAACCTTGAGGCCATTTTCGATGGCATATTTACAAATGACAAAAAGGTTCCCTCCAGTCGGGAACACAAGAGGGTTAACATCCCTGGTACTTGGAACTGGACATCCTTGAGTCCATGTTCCCTCAAAAACCCTTGAATAGCGAGTTTGCTACCAAAGGATGAATTGAAGATATACAACCTAAATGTCTCGTTAGAGAGGCGAGGGGCGGAGGATGACGGCCTACCTTTCCCAGAGATGCCTGACATCCTCTCAAGAGTAAGGAACTTCGGCAAGGTAGGTTTACACTTCTCCGATGGGGTAACTCCTCCAGGGACAGCGGCGCTTGTGATGTTTAGGGTTTTTCTCTCTTGTGACGAAAATGTGGGGTAGGGGCATTTATTGGCCAACTACCCCCTATTTATAAGCCGAGGATATGCGTAGATTTCAGTGCTATTAAATCCCACTAATCACCGAGCGCAATTAATTCCCTTACATAGAAAATCATTACAGTGTGATTTGAATGACAAGCACAGACCCCATATCTATCTAGAATATCGGGATGCAATTTTGTCATAATTACGATAATTAATGTATGTCTTGTCACATAAAGTGACAAATTACCCCAGTAGTGATTGGCCTATAGGTTCTAATGGAGGGTGGTAGGGGGGTGAGATTTACGTGATATAAAATAAAATGCGAAAATCTAATAAACAATCTCACAAAAATGACAATCATAAGAACACAAAGGATTTCTAGGTGGAAACCCAAATCCGGGTGAAAATCACCACCTAAACCTCTCATTTTAGGATTTCCCGATAGACCTAGTCGATCAAATCCACTAATGTACTACTTAAACGAGGGTAGCACAACCTCTTACAACCATGCTACTTTGAATGAGGGTAGCGTACCTCAAACCCCTCCTCTTCACGAGGAGAATTTTGTGTCTCAAGGGAGACAGGAATTTGCAAAACGAATACCCAAACAAAGACAATAACAAATATCCTATAGAGCCTCAAAGAAATTGTCTTAAACTTGGCTTTTATAGGAAACGGGTACTTCCCTGAGATGGAAGTGAAGTGTGACGTGAAGTCGGTAGCGTGACGGTGCTCTCGGATGGATGCTAAAGGGCTTGGAGAGCAACAACACTTTTTTAAGGGATTTCCTTCTTCTTTTGGACACAAATAGATGTGGAAATAGTTTCTCAAGATGTGTGTAACAAAGAAAGGGTCCTCCTCTATTTATATATGGCTTAGGAACCTTTTGGAAGGCTACGGAAGCCTTAGGTAGCTGTTAGAAACAAATCCAAGGCTAATCAAGTCAGAATCAGGCCTATTAATGATTCTGGCAGAGTTATCAGATGTTTAAATCTATTATCAGATGTCTGGGTCACCGTCTGATCTTATGGATCAGTCGTCTGATCTAGAAGGGTGGATGATCTAGACTGGGTTAGATCAAGATGGACGTCTAAAGAGGAGTTTTAAGACGTCTGGGAATCCAATCAGACGTCTAATTCTAGACATATTTTGATGATAACATCATCATCAGCCATAACTAGCTTTAATTACTCCGAATCAAGAGACAAAGGCTCCTACATAATCGTCGAAGATTCGTTATTAATTGCATATCCTTTATGAGAAGAGCGCATTAAATCAGGGTTAAATCTGCAGTTTTAACAGAAGATCATGAATGTAGAATAATCATGGGATTTCCAAAGGGTTAAGCTAAGGTCAAATGTTCATTAATGTCTAACAAGATGGTTCGTGAGATAGAAACAAGTTTTCACGCGCTTCGAGAGTCAAAACAGCACTCGAAATCCTAATTTTAGACCCGCTTAATTAACAAAGGTTCTGGTTAAGATAAATTCTATCTAAACCTTCTAAAAATCATAGAAAAATATTATATAAGGTTTGGTATCCTTTATTTGACCATAAGAACCCATTTTGACCTAAAATAGAGTCTCAGACAAGATGTTGCCCTAATTTAGGTTTCTACGTAAATTACATAGTCAAACTTAGTCAAAATTAAAATTTGACTTCACCATTAGATTCCTTGGGTCCAATTTAGGTTTGTACCAAAAATTTGGGTCCAATCAAAGATCATGTTGACCAAGTTTGCATTTTAGTCTAGTCTGACTCCTTTCTCTTTCAATTTGCCCCTCAACTTTCAAAATAATTACAAGGGATGAGAGACTCATCATGATCTCTAATTACCCAATTAACTAGTCTTCCTAGTTAATTAGCTAAGGTTATGAACATATAAGGGTTAATTATTAAATAAGGGATATTTGGTAAGGGACCTTAAAATAAGCTAAAAATGATATTTTATCATTCAATTAATATTATTAACAATTTATTTAACAATTGGACTAGAAATCTTATTAATCATTTCCTTAATTAATAAGTTAAGTAACTTAAACATAATGTATACCTAAGTATATAATAACCTAAGTAATTTTACTTAACATAATAAATTAACCTAACAAGGTCAAAAATGTAAATTCAAGGTGAAAACATAATAGTTATCTTATTTACTAACATATATAAAAAGTTGAAAAAGATCTAAGTTAAAATAAACCTTTAAAACCTAGGTTTACATTTTGGTCCTTAAAATTCTTTGCAATCGGGTCCTTCATTTTCATATAGGTCCTTAAGTTTCATTGCATTTAGGTCCCTTTCGTCTTCTTCTTCTTCTCCAGCTGAGTGAACGGCTGACGACGGAGAGTGCCTCCACCGCACGATCACCGCCCTGCCGACATCATCCTTCCTTTTCCAAGCTCTTAGAGCTTACGCTCACCACTCCATCTTCATCCACCAGTCTAGATCACTTGGAAATCCTAATTTCTGGTGGGAGTTAACCTCACCGTCGTCGGAGACGATGCTAGAGGTTAAGCTCCCCAAGCTTCTTCTCCATCCAGACCTCGCCACCTTCTTCGTCGCCATTCACTATAAATACCCCCTTATCCCCTTCGATTTCTTTCAAGTTGGCTCCCTTCCCTCTTCTAACACTAAGCTGACCCAATAGGTTATTCTCTTCGCAACTCCGGTGAATCCCCATCTCAATTTCTGACTTCCTCCGTCCATTTTGATTAGCTGAGGAGATCCACCGAGGTTAGCTGCATCTCTAGACACAGGCAACAACCAAGGAGATCCTTTGCTTCATCCATCTTCGCCCGCCGGAGATCTTCTTCTTTAAACCCTCTGATTTCGTCGTCCGCTATGAACCTTCGGCGGAACCCTATTGACTCCTTCGTCCAGGTAAAAGTAGATTAGGAGTAGGAGTAGGAGTAATTTAGTTAGGTAGTTAGGTAGATAGTTTAGTTGTAATGTCTGATTTCTCATATTGTCTTCTTCGACTCCGGTGAGCTCCTTAAGCTCGCCAGAGCTTTGATTTTATCTTTTTAACTCATTGATCACCTTCCTCTATCACTTAAGATCACTTCTAACCCATTTAAACATTAATTTTATCACTAAATCACCTAAATCACCTTCACCTTCACAGTTACTGTTGCTGTCCATGGCGGCAGTAACTAGCATAGATTCACATCCAATGGATCCTCCATCACTTACCCATCACCAAAGGATCCTAAATATCATCTTAATTTGATTAATTATTGTATATAACTTAAAAGCCTAATTTTATCTAAGTTCCTGAGCTCGCTATCAATGGATGCTCAGGAGCAGTTTAAATTAAAAATTATTTATATATTTATGGTCACAATTATCTGTTGACTTATTTTGACCACTCAATTGAGTGGTAAAACAAGTCCTAAGCATTAATCAACTCAGATTCTTTAAGAAATGAATTCACTGTTAAATCATTCTTTTAATGATCGATTGAAGAAATTAACTAGATCATGAGGTTCCTCATGACCTCAGGAACCTTTTCAAGTCATTAATAGCACAATTTCTCATTCTGTGCACAAAATTCACTTTTTCTGGACTCACCAAAGCTCCAACGAGCTCTGGCAAGTCGAAATTAGTCTTCAACTTGTAGAACTTGATGAAAAGCTCCAAATTGATGAAAAATGGATTACTGATCAGTTTGAGGTCATTTATTTGAAGATTTAATAACTGGAGTTGTATATTAGGAGTTCATCTTCTCCAACTCTGGCGGAGTTGGAGAAGTTTGACAGAAGGATTTAAGAGGCATTTAATGGATTTAAAAGCTTCAGTGCAATGCACTGAAGTTAATTATGCCTCCAAATCTGTGTAACAAACCCTTGATTGCTCTGACGAACAGACTACATTTAGAGGTCAGGCAACAAGCCTGAAACCCTAGAATCCTAAGTTCAAACACCTATCTGAGGGTCTGAGCAAGTTCCTGGGATTGAGAAGATGCTAATCCAGGTTTTAATTTATTGAGAAGAGGCTTAGATCATAAAGTCAAAACTTGAAGCCTTTCAGTCAAACCCGAGTTTGATATTTTGATTATGAGGTCGAACTGAAGAATTGAGGAGTTAGAATTGATTCTGAGAATCTATTGGATGGTTTTAGAATGATTTTACTGAGCTCAGACTTGTAATTTTGGTTGGAATTTAAACCTGCCAGTTTGGGTTATTTTCGAACCCAAACTGATTGCAATAGACTTTTGATGATATTTGATCTTAAATCCTACCTAGATTAGTTAGTTTTAATCCTTAGAATTTGTTGAAATTGATTAGATTTGTTCTTAAGTGTCTGTTGCACATTTTAGAGTTGTAAATTTTTGTCTCTGAAGCTTTCAGAGAAGTTTGAAGCTTCTCTGTGTTACCTGAAGCCTCTGAGAGTTCAAAACTCATACCTGCAGCCGCGAAATTAACCTTAGAATTCATTCAGAGCCTTAGCTAAGAGCTTAAGTCCAGTCTATGGACTCTGTAAGCTCAAAACCACTTCCAGGTAGTGTTAAACCTGTAGGAACCCCCTAGATTCGCTCTTCAAATCAAAGAGGAAAACATCCTCTTATCTTAAAATTGACACTTCAATTCTGTAGAGCAACTCAAGAGCTTTCCACCAAGCTTTGAATCGCTTGGAACGGAGCTCTGAGCTAGGAGAAATTATCGCTTGAAGTTCGCTCTGAAGGGGGAAACATAGTCCCACATCGGTAAGACACGAGCGCCCGCCTTAGTACAAAAGGAATTTGTGCACTGGGTTATTCAGTCATCAGCGCTCAGCGCACGGTTACTGAATGAATGAGCATATGTGTGTGTGTGTGTGTGTGGGCATGTGTGTGCCTGCGGGTGTGCGCCCGAGTGGGCGTGTGCGATTTGGCCCTGGGAGGGCGAGGCCTGGGAGGCGTTGAGTCGGTTGGCTCGAATCTGTGAACCGAGAAATAAACTAAAATTGAACCCTAATGAAACCAGGCAAGGATCAAGTAGGGTCTGGTCCCACCCTGATCTCAGGGTGCTGTGTATCCTCGAAAGGACCTCGTCGCAAATAAAAAAGTAATTTTTGGTTAAAGAGCAAATAAACCTGGTTTAGCTGAAGGTTTAAAGGGAAGCTAAGAAGCAGAGAAGCAGAAGGGCTAAAGTGTTGAAATCACCAAGGAGAAAAGCTAAAGGAAAGAAAGGAGAAGAACAGGCACTAAGGGAACTAAGAAGAATAAGACTAAGGGAAGAAGAAGGCAAAAGCAAAAGAAGAGAAAGAAAGAAAAAGAGTTCGAGAGAATAAGAGAGTAATAAAAGAAAGAGAGAAAAGATAAAGAGCGAGAGAGGCTAAAGAATAAAAAGAGAAGAATTTATTTTTCTTGCTATATGTTAAATTTCTTTTTACTATCAATTGTTGTAATAAGGCATGTTGTAATTAGAAAAACTCTTATTTGCCTTAATTCTTTTGAAATAAAATAGAAATTAACATGTTTACTTGTTAATAAAGTAGATCATTTGAGTAAATGTGTTTTCATTTAGAATTTTGTATATTCATTAAAGTTTAAATCATTTGGCAAAATTCATGCTTTCATAATTAACTTAAATATACCTCATAAACTTATAAAGAAAAATAAAAGATAACTAGTGAATTTAGAATGAATTATACCTCCTAGCGAACGACCTGGACTCAACCAGTAAAAAATTTCTAAAATGTTAGGTTAATTCGACCATATACTACTAATCAACACAGCTTCGAGTTAACCTAAGTAACTTTTCTCTACTCTTAATTAAGTAAAATTAACTTAATTAACTGAGTTGAGTAAGAAATGCATCAGACCCCCTAACTTCATTGCCTTCTTCACAAACAGGTCCCCACCACCTTCGCGTATGCAGAATCCTAAAACCCATCATGCGTCGACCTTCAATCAGGAAGATCTCCCTGATTTCACAGCCAATCCCTTCCAAAATTGGAAGCGAGGATCTTGAGACCTTCCTCTTCCATCTGAATGCAATCTTGAGCTCAGATTTGAGTCGAGATGCCCATGCAAACTCCTTAAAATCTAGAGTCCTAATCCCTGATTTTTCGAGCTTTCAAGCTTGTTTTCAAGCTTGGAAGCTTGACCCAAACCCTATAAAAGGACCTTGATTGCAAGATCGTGCTCTTTACTTGGTTCAGGCCTAAATTCTTCACCAAAAACCCTTCTCCAGCCATCTCCGACTGTAGCTCCAGCGACCTTCTCCGGCTGACCTCTTCGCCCGCCGCCACAGACAATAGTTGCCAAGATCGTCTTCCTCAAGTTCTTCTGCCACTCGCAATACCAGCGAGGGTCTCCTTCCTCTGTCTTCCTTGCCATTCTTCCTTCCCGGCATAGAAACCTTCATGGTAGACTGAGACTGAAGCTGTTCAGGTATGGATCTTGATTAATACTTGAGTACCTCTAGGCCTACTATTAGCATTCTGCCTTAATTTCTAAAAAGTAATCAGAATCAAGAATCTAAACTTCAATGCATGGTCTAGAACTCTAGTTCTTTCCATAAGA
This sequence comes from Thalassia testudinum, assembly GCA_037157565.1. Classification (NCBI taxonomy): domain Eukaryota; kingdom Viridiplantae; phylum Streptophyta; class Magnoliopsida; order Alismatales; family Hydrocharitaceae; genus Thalassia; species Thalassia testudinum. The sequence continues at coordinate 149,009,496 of JAZHRO010000025.1, read as the reverse complement.
GTTTGCTAAGGGATTAGCAAAAGTTAGGCATGGGGGTATGATGATAATGTCATCATCAGCCATAACTAGCTTTAATTGGTCATAATCAAGAGACAAATGCTCCTACATATTCGCCGAAGAGTCAAAATTCATTGCATATCCTTTCTGAGAGGAGCACATTAAATCAGGGTTAAATCTGCAGTTTTAATAGAAGATCATGAATGAAGAATAATCATGGGGTTTCCTAAGGGTTAATCTAAGGTCAAATGTTCATTAATGTCTAACAAGAGGGTCTGTGCAGACAGAAACGGGTTTTCGCACACTTCGAGAGTCAAAACAGCACCCAAAACCCTAATTTCAAACCAACTTAATTAACAGAGGTTCTGGTCAAGATAAATTTCCTCTAAACCTTCTAAAAATCATAAAAAAATATTCTATAAGGTTTGGTATCCTTGATTTGACCATAAGAAACCATTTTGACCTAAAATAGAGTCTCAAACGGGAAGTTGCTCTAATTTAGGTTTTTACTTAAATTACCTAGTCAAACTTGGCCAAAACCAAAATCCGAGTTCACCAATAGATTTCTTGGGTCCAAATTAGGTTTTACCAAAATTTGGGCTTAATCAGATATCATCTTGACCAAGTTTGCATTTTAGTCCAGTCTGACTCTCTTTCCCTTTCAATCAACCCCTCAACTTTCAAAATAATTACAAGACCCCCTAACTTCGTTGCCTTCTTCACCAACAGGTCCCCGATGCCTTCATGTTTGCAGAATCTGAAAACCCATCATGCGCCGACCTTCAATCAGGAAGATCTCCCCGATTTCACGACCAATCCCTTCCAAAATTGGAAGAGAGGATCTTGAGACCTTTCTCTTCCATCTGAATGCAATCTCAAGCTCATATTCAAGCCGAGATGGCCATGAGAACTCCTTAAAATCAAGAGTCCTAATCCCTGATTTTTCGAGCTTTCAAGCTTGTTTCCAACCTTGGAAGCTCGACCCAAACCCTATAAAAGAACCTTTCTTGCGAGGTTGTGCTCTTTAGCTTGATTCAGGCCCAAATTCTTCACCAAAAACCCTTCTCCGACCATCTTCGACTGTAGCTCCAGCGACCTTCTTCGTCTGACCTCTTTGCCTGCCACCACAGACAATAGTCGGGGTGATCGTCTTTGTTACGACCCAATTCCCGAATCCCTATAAGACACGAGAATCGGACCGACTCGACTGATCACAAGACCCAGTCGTCCAACGAGAAAGTAACCAAAAGAGCAGTAAAATAAACCACATTCATCATGCATGTATCTAACAATAACAAAATCATAGGAGTAAAGAAAAGAACTACTACAGTACACACCATCACAACAGTAGAGAATTAAACATGTACATAAACATGATGCTTACAATAAAAGAGTACAATTATAACAGAAAATACTCACTACAACAGAAGAAACGGTACAGTAGGTACAACACAAGTAAAACTACTGGGCTCTACTAAGCCCAGCACCCTCTACAGCCGCAGGCTCTGGCTGCTCAACACCTGGTCCTGAAAAGGTGACAAAGGTGACACGTCAGCGAAACGCTGAGTGGCAACCAACTAGCTAAGAAAATAGTAAGGTGGACAAGTAGCTATTATTTTTAATTTCTTTCTTTATTTTCTATTTACTCATTCTTGAATTATTCCTCAGATCTTTCTCTTGATCTCGAATGTTCCTCATGGGAACGATCTTGATTGCAGTCTTTTCCGAAAAGTAGAAGTAGCACGTGGTGCTCTCCTGGCCGGGAGAGTCCCCCATGGTGGTCCTACCCTCAGTCAACCACCCCAAGGTCACTGACAGACGTAACGGTGACTACGGCACGCACGATAAACGCACGGGTAGCTACCCCGCACTAGCACGCGGTTAGTCGTTTCCGTTAACGGGTGCCCCCAAGCACAGCGTGGAACTAGTATACGGCAAAGCCCTCTCAGTAACAGGGGTCTAGCCCCTCCACAGTAACCAAATAGGGGTCTTGCCCCTCCACAATCCGCGCACCCTCGCCTGACTACCCTGGTTTGCCCAGTGGGCCTAACAAGTCGATGTAGGACGGCTAGCAGAACCCCGGGGCCCGTGGGGTGGCTAGCGCTCTCCCTACACTAGTAGCTCTCCCCGGTACTTTGTACATGAGGGCCAAAAGTTGGTACAAAGTGGCCAGACCTAACCCCGGGTCCCTGGGGCGGCTATCTCCGCTCTGCACTAAACAGGGGGACAGTCGCTCTCCTTGGTACTCCATACTCAAGGGCCAGCTCACTTCCCCAATTCCATTCCATTTACCTTTCAGGAGCTCTACTCCTAATTCCCCATAGGGTTCATGCTCATATTTCTCTAGCCAAGCCATTTTATGTTTCATCATTTCAGTTTTTATTCCCATATAGCCCATGTTTCCAATAATTAATATACATTCATATACAAGCAGCTGTTATCCAATTACAGGCAATTATCATTTTTCTGTCTACTTTTCCAAGACTGCAATTTATGTATTCACGACATTCATTTCAGTGTTTCTGTTCCTAGGATTCATGCCACACCCTAGGATCTATCATTCAATCTAGTTTTCCAGTCCTAGGATTCATGCCATACCCTAGGATCTATCATTCAATCTAATTTTCCAGTCCTAGGGTTCATGCCATACCTTAGAATCTATTATTTATCTCACAAGTGCATAAATGTTGATAAATAATCAAGGGGAGCCACTCTACCCGCAAAATCAGAAGTGATGGGGGCGTGATCGGCAGGTCCACATGCCTCCGCAACCCCCAGATCCGCAACAGAACGAGGTCCTATCACAAGGATCAAACACAAGGAACTACTCAGAATAGGATACAAGTACTTTAAACAAGTAGAGGAACTAATTCTGAGAAGAACGAAATTTTAAACGCGGAAAACATACTTCAAACGGACCCTAAATGGGTCAAAAATGACAACTCTGCCTCAAATCAGACGTCTGGAACACCTTCCAGACATCTTAAACGATGGTTTAGATCATACTCACTTCTGTGCTGTTCTTCAGACGTCCAGGATCTCGCAAAATTGTCTGCACCTAGTTCCAAACGTCCGACTATCACTTCGAATGTCTAGAGACCCTCTCCGCCGTCTGGTGTTGTGCCTAGACGTCTGATCTGTATGGGAGGACGTGCCCTTATGCCTTCCCGAACGAAACCTGCACGCGTACGTAAACGATCTCAACACGGCAATGAGGCAGAACCCTCGGCGGAATGGCCTGCATGGCAGTACCCGCGACAGGAAGAAGAAAAGAAATATTGTACCTTTCAGACGTCTAGATCTCACTCCAGATGTCTCCCGCGCCATCTGGACGTAGGTCCAGACGTCTAATTTTGGGAAATTTTCCCAGAATCAGGACCTCCTTGCCTTCCGCCTGCTGCGCACGGCTGCGTCGTGCCACACTCGCCTACTGCCTGAGCTACAACAGCACCTCCCCAGCACTACTCTCCCGCTGCATGCACCCGTCGGCAGGCCCTGGGCAGCTCCGGCGAGTTCGCTCTCTCTTCCTCACGCTCTCCGCCTCTTCTCCCTCTCGCTACACCTCCTCCTCCCTGCGCGCACCCGACAGCAGCTGCTGCCCTCGCTCTCACGCCAACACTGGAGAAGAAGGAGGAGACGGTGAAGTGGTGGTAAGGGAGAGGGAAGGGAGGAAATGAGTATTTGAAGGCGTCGGGGAGAGAGAAAAATGGAAGGAGGGACGCCTGCAAGTCGGCGGGCGCAGTCTGCGTGCACACGTGTACAAACTCGCAATCGTACGTTGCAAAAATTTAATTCCAGACGTCTGGGAAGGCGTCCAGACGTCTGACCAAACATCTAGACCAACTCCCAGATGTCTGACCAGACATCTGGACCAACTCCCAGACGTCTTAAAAAGCGTTTGATGTCTTGGGTCTTAACAGTCTTCATAAAGTTCTTCTGTCGCTCATAATACCAGCGAGGGTCTCCTTCCTTCGTCTTCCTTGTTGTTCTTCCTTCCTGGAGATTTCACCTTCCACGGCGCCGGCCAATCAAAGCTAACGCCGCTCTGCCCCTTTCATCCAGTTAGGTTAGGTTAGCTAGGTTACTCTCTTCCTCTACTCTCTTTTCCTCTCTCTAAACATTAGTTTTGATTCATGACCACGCTCCTCCCCCTCCGTCTTCCTTCGCTTCAGCCGAGCTTCGGCGAGGTCACGAGCCCACTACATGCCACCATTCACCAAGCCACAACTCCCATTAGCATCACCGCTCATCCCTGCATAAAACTTCTCAATTAAATCCACGGTTCATCCTCTCACGACCTCCATCGATCACCACACATTTGCAACACCATCTCCAACCTCCGCAAACCCTGACACTCCACTAAACTCCACGAAACACCCACCACCACCTTCGCCATCCTTCGGCGAAACTAAGGAGCATTTTAACTGAGGCTTTTAAGCTCATATGCTTGTTTCAGGTACTTGCTGGTGCTCCGCCGTCGCCGCCATCATCTCCGCCCTCATTCATCACGATTCGGCCATGAAAGCTCCATAATCCACCTCCAGGTCACGCGGACACCTTCCAGGTCCACGCCAAGGTCCTCAATTAGAGGCTCCAACTACGGGCTTGCAACAATTGATCGAAGACCTCTTCAGCAGCTGTTGCAGGCTTTGCGTGAAGAAGGTGGAGCCTTAGTGTCATATTGGGCGTGGAAGAACACTTTGTCGTGCATAAATAGTTTTTGTGCTCCGAGCTTATCGCCTAGCACATGAGGGGTCAGGTCCTTCCTCACGCCCCTCTTCACTCCTCGGCTATCTCTCGCACCTGGTAGCCCTGGTCCCCTGCGTGGATGTGAATACCCATCTAGATACCCGATTATAGACCCGATTACGTGGGTTTCTGAGAAAGAGAATAAGAAAGAGAGAGAGCGAGGGGGTTTGCCCTTGCTCCTGTGCCTCTCTCGCGTGGACACCTTCTAGATCCACGCCCAGGTCCTCAATCAGAGGCTTCAACTGTGGGCTTGCACCAATTGAACGAAGACCTCTTCAGCAGCTGCTGCGGGCTTTGCGTGAAGAAGGTGGAGCCTTAGTGCCATATCGGGCGTGGAAGAACACTCTTCCGCGCATAAATTATTTTTGTCCTCCGAGCTTATCGCCTAGCACACGAGGGGTCGGGTTCCTCCTCATGCCCTCTTCACTCCTCGGCTATCTCTCGCACCTGGTAGCCCTGGTCCCCTGCCTGAATGTGAATACCCACCTGGATATTGTTGAATGCGGAAAACTATGCGTTCAAAGTTGGATTCGTAAACCCGTCATTGTAGTTCGAGTCGTGAAGAAATCCGTTCAACGGATAAAATTTATACCGAAAATCCGTAAAGAAGTTCCGGGCCGAACATAAGGAGGCAGACGTTTGATTAAAAATACGTGTTTTATTTTGTTTGTCATGAAACAGAATAGCTGGTCGAAAACTAGCTATCTATTTAACAAATCATAAATAAAAGAGAGAGAGAATATTACAAATAAAAGCAAAAGGGATGCAGAATAAACATAGATTTCATTATAAGAAGTTGTTCATTACACTACTCATTACAACTAGAAAGCGGGAAATCTACACTAGAAAGCAGTAAATATACTCTATAAAGCAGTAAAGAGAATGGAGAGAGAAATATCCTCCTCGACGATCGCTTGGAGGATGAGCCGGACAAGACGACGCCTGGAAGACGAGGAACGAAGTGGGAAGGAGGACAAAGCGGGAGGAACGAGAACGAAGCAGCACGTCATCGTCGTCGTGGGATCCGCTTCTTGAATGCAAAGAGAGGACAACAGCAGGATGCTCCACAAAGGGGGACGAAGGTGGAAAAATTAAGATTTCTACTCTAGAGGAGCATCCAGGGTGTGGGGCAAGCTCTTAGAGCTTTGGAAGGGGTGAGAGAAGAGAAGAAGGGATGAGAAATTGGTAGGGTAGGGGTCTCCTTTCATAGTTGCAAGGAATAGTAGTGAAACGTTGGCTGGTGTGTATAACCGGGTTTTGTTATGTCGTTATAGTATAGCCAGTTATTGCCATCATTTCAAATATATAATTTTTTTACTCGGAAAATAAAAGAGTTCCCAAGGTCGAACTCAGGGAGCAAGTTGTATTCTAGGGGTACAAAGTTTCTTTTACAAAAATATAGATAGAGAGAGAGAGATGAAAATTTGTTGGCTTCTTTCTCGTCTGTCTTCTTCTTTCTTTTCTCTTCTCTTTGGCTTTCGGTTTCTTTATCTCCTTGTGGTCTTCTTCTGCTTTTGCTGTCAGGACGTCGTCTCTCCTTCTTTCTTCTTCTTCTTTCTGTCTTCTTTATCTGCAGCAGTGGGTGATGTTCTTCTTCTTCGTCTTTCAGCTCTTGTTTCTGCTTTGTCTCTTTCTTTCTCTTTTTCCTTGCGGTCCTTGTCCTGTTCTTCTTCCTCTTTTCTGCCTTCAGAGCGTCGTCTGATTTTCCAATCAGACGACTTAAACCGCCGCTGCTACAGTGCCGCTCGGTGCTCCTTCCTTCAGCTTTCGCCGTCCGTCTTTTCTGCCTCGCTCGTCTTCTTCTTCTTCGCCTTTTCCTCTTTTGCTTCGAGCAGAGTCCTGGCTGGCTCTTTTTCCGTCAGTCTTCTTCTCCGGTTCTTCTTCTTCACCTGTGCCTGCACTCTTCGAAGTGTTCGTCAGCTGGCAAAAACCTACTCTACCCCTCCCCCCCCCCCCCCCCCCCCGCGTTTCTCTCTCACAGAAGCCGCTCTTACGAAAGCTCTCCCAGAGCTGCCGGGTAGTCGGGTACGGGTCGAGCCCGGGTCCAGGCCCACCGGCGTGCGTGGTGGGCGAGGAGTACAGGTCGGGCTAAGTCGGGTCGGGCCAGGTCCGCGAGGCGTGAGCGCGGACGAGACCGGGTAACCGGGCGGGTGAAGGGGACCTCACCCCGTGTGCTGAGGCGATAAGCCTCCAGCACTTTTTCACTTTATACCGCTGCGCCTCTTCAGAGTTTTCCGAGGTGGGACTAAATGTCCCACCCCAAGCTGGCTCCTACGCGGAGGAAGCAGCTAGTAATCGCGGCTTTACGCGAGGGCTTCGATTTAGCTGCAGCCTGACGCTTTGCCGAAATGCCTCACACAGCCTGGGAGTCGAATCTGGGCGTGGCGTGCCTGCAGCTGCAGGCGGAAGCAGCTCCTTCTGCACGGTAATGGCGGCGGAGGACGGGTGACCTGTTCACAGCAAAACGGCCTCTCGGCCTAATCAGAAGGTGCCGAGAGCTTCGCCAGAGTGCGGCGAAGCTCGTGCGGGTGGTGGCAAGGCGTGGGGCGACGTGCATGGGCTGCCCTAGGTCGGACTGTGGGTCGGAAAGTGGGTGTGTTCGGTGGACTTGCAGAGGTCGGGTGGCGGGAATTGGAAGGGCGGAAATGGATCAGGGTGAGGAGGCGGAGATTATGTGCAGGTCGGCGAGCCGTGTGGGGTGCTGGAGTGATGGGAGCGACTTGCCGGAGGATGGCCGGAGGCGGAGAAGGTGAGGGTGATTGGTCGGAATCGAGGGCGACAGTAAATGTTTAAAGTGAGGAAAAGGAAGAGGGGAGAAAGGTGAGAAGTTATACCTACTTAGCAGGACGAGGAGGGGCCGGAGCAGGCGACAGTCGTATCGACTGTCGCCGGAGAAGAAGCTGCCCAGAGGAAGGAGCGACGGCGAGGAGAGGGCTGGAGAGGCGCGCGCTGGGTGCGGCGCGGCGCGGGAAGAGCAGGGGAAGGTAGCCCTGCTGCTGGTAGTGCGGCAGAATGACGAGGAGGAGGAGGGAAAAACCGCCGGAGCTGGAGGGCTTCCTGTCGGAGTGGGAAGAGAGTGAAAAGAGGGTGTTTCTCCGTCAGGACAGAGCTGCTCAGAACGGCGGAGCGACGGGGGTATTTATAGAGGCGGAATCAGAGAGGAGGGCGGAGGGAGACGACGTGTCTCCCTCGCCGGAGGACGCCGGGGATGGAGACCCATACCGTTCGTGCATTCGCACGGCCGGTATGGTGGGTTGCAGCGACCAGGGGGGTGCTCCTGCGACGGCTAACGACGCAGGGCACCCCCATTTGTCCTGGCAGGCCCTCCCCCTCACCCTGCGCGGCGCCATGCTCCGCGCAAGGTCGCCGGAGCATGGTGCTGGCAGGTTTTGCAGGGAGGACCTGAACGCAAAGAACGAAGGAGAGTTAGGGGTCAAAATGCGAGGGTTCAAAAGTTGAGGGCCAAAAAGTAAATAGATGAGGACCAAAATGTAAAGTTGGTCAAGAAGTTTTCTTCTTAGGCTCAAGTTTTTATACATGACTAATTAGGACCTAAGGAATCTGATGGTGAATTTTATTTCTAGATTAAACCTTGTTTGATCGGTCAATTTACGCAAAAACCCAAATTAAGTTATTAATTGGGTATGGTTCTCAATGTAGGTCAAGATGGGTTCCGAAGGCCAAATTGAAGGTTCTAAACCCTAGAGATTATTTTTCTATGAATTTTAGAGGGTTTATTCCATTTTTTATTTGCCTTGAACCTCGTGAATTGAAGTGGATTTGTTTTAGGGTTACAGATTATCATTTAGTTCCTTGGAATTGCTGTAACCCTTATCAGATCATCCCACTTTCCTTCTTATTTGGTTTGTTTGACCTATGTTTGGACCTGTATGCAGATTATACTGGTAAAATCGCATTTTTACCCCTTTTGACTTGTTTTCTCCTTAAACTCAGAATTCTCTGAGTTAAGCCTTTCCTTGAGTTATGTAGGAGCTTTTATCCTTTGTATTAGGTCAAAATGAGCTAGTTATGGCTCGTGATGAGGTTCTCATCATACCCCCATGCCTAGCTTTTGCTAGTCCCGTAGCAAAAACTTAAGGTTTCAACCCTTGTTCTAGACCATGAAGTTCTTAATAGCTTCAGATAAGTGCTTTTTCATTTAAACCTAGATTAGGTTAGAATGCTGACCATAGGCCTAAAAGGTACTCTAGTACTAATCAAGATCCAAATCTGTCTAGCCTTCGCCTCAGTCTTTAGCAAAGGTTTTTAAGGCCCAGAAGAATTAACCTAAGGTTTATTGGACTTTGTGGTTAAAGCACCCGTGCTTGAAATGATTTTAGCCCTGGCTCAGTTCGCAGTGCGTTTTATAAGAGAGAGATAGAAAGTTTTTCTGTTTGGAGAGTTTTCTCTCTCTTTTTCTTTTTAGTTCTAGCCTAGGATTGGCTTTTCAACACGGTCTGTATCAGATTCCTTGCTCCCATCATCAATCCTCAAGGGTTCCTGGCGATCGATGCTTCGAGATAGCACCACCCATGGCAACCCCCGGAACCCTGGCTATTGAGATTTCGAGATAATCCCATCCATGGTGTTCCGTGGCCGAATCCAGACCCTGGCAATTGACACTTCGAGATAATGCCATCCATGGAATCTGAACCAGCAGAGTGCTTACATGCCCTCAGTAGGATATGTGAATATCCTAAGAGACAAGCACCGAGGAGATGATATTTTGTTACGCATCTTCGAGGGGATTTCCCGCCTCTCCGCGCTGGGAACTCGTCCAAATCAACTTGTGTTGATCGGCCGCTCCTATTCTAGGTGTTCTTTTCAGAATTTTGCGACGCTTCTGCGTGATTTTGATTTTTACGCTTACTGAACCAGGCTGTGTGTGAGGTTAGGGTGCTTAGGTTACTAAGTCCCGTAAACCAAAAATTAGTTAACGAGGCCAAATACTCCCTAAGCCTTAGACCTAATACTTCAGCTTTTCATTTTCCTCAACCTCTTGAGGAATGTTCAGATCTTAATGGGTACTAAGAGTCTATCCAAGAATGCCTAAGGTTTGCGTTCTTACTAATCTCATTGTGCACTTTTTAGTTATTTTCTTGAATGAGGTCTAGAACTTAGGTTAATTCCTTAGTTCCTTACTAATGACTATCACTTTTTTCTTATATTTTGTGCTCCTTTTTTCCTTTTGTTTCTTTTCTCCTTCTTCTTCACAAAATTTCCTTCTCCTCTTTTCCTCTTATTCTTTTTCGAAAATTTTTTTTTTTAATTTTTATGGTATTTTTGGCATATGTGAATTTTTTGTTTGAAACCTTTTCTTACAAGTTTTTGCACTTTCATACCCCCCCCATGCCTAAGATTTGCAATGTCCTCATTGTAACCTATGGGGTTGTTTTTTTTTTTTTTTTTTTTTTTAGTTCATTCCTTAAGACAGAAATTTGGATGAGTGAATGGGTCAGGTTGAATTTTGCGAACGATTTCTAATCCCAGATGCAAGCATCTGAGGTGGGGTCGGCTGTCTACAAGGGTGAACCTTAAGTGCAAAAAGGTGTCAGAAAAAGGTTTTGGATTTTTAGGAAAATGACGGGTTGCCTCCCGTTAAGTGCTGAGTTTTACGCCATCGGTTGGGCGCAATAAGCTCAAGGGGAATGGAGGATATAAGATGCTTCAGCCAAATCAGTAGAAGTCACATCAATGAACGGCTTGAGTCTCTGACCGTTCACGATGAAAGGTTCGGAATTGTGGCTGAGTGGACTGATTTCGATAGCTCCATTTCTAAAAACTTGTCGGACTAAATATGGTCCGACCCACTTGGATCGCAGCTTTCCCGGGAAAAGTTTGAGTCGGGCATCAAAGAGTAGGACCTTCTGACCAGGATGAAAGATTTTTCTCGAGATATGCTTGTCGTGGAAGGCTTTAACCCGCTCCTTGTAGATTCGCGAGCTCTCATATGCGTCTAAGCGTAATTCATCTATCTCGCTGATTTGAAGTTTTCTGTGGGTTCCAGCCTTCGAAAAATCTAGATTACAGTTCCGTACTGCCCAATAGGCTTTATGCTCCAGTTCTACGGGAAGGTGACATGCCTTTCCGTACACCAGTCTAAAGGGAGACATGCCTAATTGGGTTTTGTGGGCGGTCCTATAGGCCCACAATGCTTCCGGAAGTCGGGACGACCAGTCCTTCCTGTCAGGTCGAACAGTGACTTGCAGGATTTTCTTGATCTCCCGATTAGACAGCTCAGCTAGACCATTAGTTTGGGGGTGGTAAGGAGTAGAGATTCGGTGAGACACCCCGTATTTGGTCATCAGTGACCTAAACTGAGCATTTGTGAAATGGGTCCCCCCATCAGAGATTATTGCACGAGGAATCCCGAACCTTGAGAAAATGTTTTGATGAATGAATTTGAGAACGATTTTGTGATCACAGGTTCGGGTCGGTATGGCTTCGATCCATTTGGACACGTAGTCCACAGCCAACAGAATGTATTCGAAACCATCCGAAACAGGAAAGGGGCCCATAAAATCAATCCCCCAAACATCAAAGATTTCGCATACTAGAATCGGTTGCATAGGCATCATGTCGCGATGGCTCATGTTGCCCAAAGTCTGGCAACGACTGCATGCCTTGCAGTGACTGTATGCATCTTTGAACAGTGTGGGCCAGTAAAAGCCGCACTGGAGGACTTTTGATGCGATTTTATGCCCGGCGAAATGGCCACCGCATGCCTGGTCATGGCAGAAAGAGAGGATATTGTTGAATTCCTCTTCCGGGACACATCTCCGGATGATCTGATCGGCACCTATGCGGAAGAGGTACGGGTCTTCCCAAATGTAATACTTGGCATCGGAGCGTAATTTGTCCTTCTTGGCCTTCGGCCAATCGGACGGGATCTGATGAGATGCCAAGTAATTTACTACATTAGCAAACCATGGAAGGCTAGTACCAATAGTCAGCAGGTGCTCATCGGGAAAATGCTCAGTGATGGGTCCGGAAGGGTCAATTATTTCAGAAGGAAGACGGGACAAGTGATCAGCTACCACATTTTGCTTTCCCGCTTTGTCGCGAATCTCAAGGTCAAATTCTTGCAACAGCAAGATCCATCGGATTAATCAAGGTTTCGCGTCCTTCTTTGCAAGGAGATGCCTCACAGCTGAGTGATCCGAGTATATGATGACACGGGAACCCAGAAGGTACGATCTGAATTTTTCTAGGGCAAATACTACAGCTAGCAGCTCTTTCTCAGTAACCGTATAGTTACGCTGAGCCTCATCGAGTGTTTTGCTGGCGTAGTAAATGACCACAGGTTTCCCGTCAATTTTCTGCCCCAAAACCGCTCCTACAGCGAAGTCGGATGCATCGCACATGATCTCAAAGGGTTGAGACCAATCAGGGGACTGTAGGATCGGGGCTTGGGTGACTCGGTCACGCAGGATTTCAAATGCTTGAGTGCGTTCCTTGGAAATTTCGAAAGGTACATCCTTGGAGAGAAGAGTGGTCAGGGGGCGCGCGATTTTTGAAAAATCAGGGATAAATCGTCGATAAAAACCAACATGCCCCAAAAAAGATCGGATGTCCTTGATCGAGCTAGGCATAGGAAGGTGAGAAATCAGATCAACCTTAGCTCGGTCCACTTGGATGCCTTTTTCCGAAATTGAGTGCCCCAGGACAATTCCCTCAGGCACCATGAAATGGCTCTTTTCCCAGGAAAGAACCAAATTCACATCGATGCACCGCCTGAGTATCTGGACCAAGTGTTGGAGGCAATCGTCAAATGATGCTCCGAAAACTGAAAAGTCATCCATGAAGACTTCCAGATAATCACCTACCATATCTGAGAATATGGCAAGCATGCATCGCTGAAAAGTAGCGGGTGCATTACAAAGACCGAAAGGCATCCTTCGGAAAGCGTATGTTCCGAAGGGGCAGGTGAACGTGGTCTTTTCTTGGTCCTCAGGATGGATTGCCACCTGGTTGTAACCGGAGTACCCGTCAAGAAAGCAGAAGAACCTATTTCCCGCTAGTTTCTCGAGAATCTTATCAATGAAAGGTAGTGGGAAATGATCCTTCTTCGTGGAGGAATTGAGTCGGCGGTAATCTATACAGACTCTCCACGAGTTGGCTAATCGGGTAGGAATGATTTCTCCGGTCTCAGTCGTTATAGTGGTGAGTCCTGCCTTCTTAGGCACGACCTGAATTGGGCTCACCCAACGACTATCGGAGATCGGGTAGATGATTCCGACATCTAACCACTTGATGATCTCCTTTTTCACGACCTCCTGCAGATTGGGGTTTAAGCGTCTCTGCATTTCACGAGAAGGTCGTGTGCCCTCTTCTGAATAGATATGATGAGTACAATAAGAGGGACTTATTCCAGTCAAATCATCGAGAGTCCACCCGATGGCTCTGCAATGTTGCTGGAGGACAACAATCAGGCGGGATTCCTGTTCAAGACTGAGGTTGGAATTGATAATCACAGGAAGGGTCTGATTAGAACCCAAAAAGATGTATTTCAAGTGAGCAGGAAGGGGCTTCAGTTCGAGGATGGGGTTATCAGCAGCAGCGGGTGGTTCAGTATAGATGTGAGGTTCAAGGGTGGGAGTTACTGGGTTGTTCATATCTGGATTTGACTCCTCAGTTTGCGGATCAAGATCTTTCTGCGGTTGATGAGGTATAATCAGATCATTCTGGAAGTGTGTTTCATCAACAAAAGTCCTAATGTCACAAATCTGTTCGATGACACCGCAATTGATTCCTTGTTGGGCCTTAAATATATCAATTTTCAGTGTTTGATTCCCAAATTTGAGCTCTATTTGGCCCTCCTCATAGCTAATGTTGGCTCTAGCAGTAGCCAAGAAAGGTCTCCCTAAAATGATTGGTGTATCCCTAGGGTTCTCAGGTGCATCCATATCTAAGACTATGAAGTCTACAGGAAAGTAGAAATCCCGCACTCTCACAATAACATCCTCGAGAATCCCTTTTGGTGACTTTATAGATCGATCTGCTAATTGTAATGTCACCTCAGTTGGTTTCAGCTCAGATTCTTCTAAATGGTTAAGTAAGGATGTGGGTATCAGATTTATGGAAGCACCCAAGTCTAGCAATGCTCTGTCAAATTGTGTATCACCTATCTTGCAGGAAATCAAGGGAGTACCAGGATCTTTAGCCTTGGGTGGGAGTCTGCTTAGGATTACAGAGCTGGCTTGCTCTGACATAACAATTGGACTCCCACTCTTGGTTCGCGGCTTACGCTGGGGTGTACACACATTCTTTAAAAATCGTGCATAAGCCGATATGTGGTGGATTGCATCCATCAAGGGGATGTTTATGTGGACCTGCTCAAAGAGCTTGACCAGGTCCTCCTCAGGTGCCACGGGCTTGGTTCTTCTCTTTTCTTTGATTAAGGCTTCAGGGAATGGTACCTTGGTTGGTTCTTCTAAGATAGGTCCGGGTTCTTGATCTGGGACAGTGGTATCTTGGATAACTATCCCAGGGTCATGGTTATCAGGCTTGGAGTGGTTTGGGTAATGCGGGTCTTGAGTTGTTTTACCACTACGTGTTGTTACAGAATTTAATCCGGCCTGATTTTGGTTTGGGTTTGGTAAGAGGGGTGGCTGCTGCTGAAATCCCACATAAGAAGTTGAAGTTTCCATCTCATCTGGAGATGGAGCAGTGGGGGTCTGATAAATCCATTGTGCGTGGCCTAAATTTGGATTCATAACGCGCTTCTGGGTCGGCACGTTATTCGGGTTAGGAAGAGGTTGGGAAGGGAGTGTGCCTGGCTGGCGAGAATTTGCCAACTGGGCCAATTGAGTTTTAACCTCTGTAAGTTCGTCCTTGTGCTGTTTTTGAATAGCCGCATTCGTTCTTTGAATGTCAGCCAGAGTCTGAAGGATTAGGGACATTTGATCCTGATTTGGCCCTGATGGATAAGTAGGGTTGGGCCGAGGCTGAGGCGGCTGGTAATGACGAGAGGGCTGTGGGCGGGACTGAAAAGGTGGTCTTTGGGTTTGGGAATTTCCCGCCCACTGAAAATTGGGATGGTTTTGCCATCCACGGTTGTAAGTGTTGGAGAATGGGTCGTTCTGGATGGCGTTGAGGTCCTCGCAGGTCTGAGGAACCTCTTGAGAATCAGGGAAAGGGGGAATGGAGTTCCCCGGGCTGGTGTAGAAAGGATCGGATGATCCTCCGATCCGAGAATCAGATGGGGATGGATATGGATCCATCCTAGGGGAAGATCGATGGAGGATGTTTTGCACAGTCTCCTGTGTGGAAGGAGGTTGTACAAAGGAGTTACGCGCAGAGGTGGTTCGCTGCAAGTGCTGAGTCAGCTCATCCACCTTCTTCTCAATGATTGAAACCTTGTCCAATCGACTGGCCATTAATTCTAGGTCGACTGATGAGGACAGGCCCTGCGTCTCATGTGCTCCCCTAAGATTCGTCGCTGCGCGGGTATTCGTCCTGTCGAATAATCCCATGGAGTCATTGTCGAATAATCTCCCACACGGTGTCTTCATGTTGACCCATGATATTTCCTCCGCAAGTTGCATTGACGAAAAGGCGGATGTCCTCACGGAGTCCCTGGTAAAAAGATTGGACTTGTTCCCATTTAGGAACTCCGTGATGGGGGCACTTTCTCATGAGATCCTGAAAACGATCCCATGCCTCATGGAGAGGTTCTCCTGATTGTTGAGTGAAGTGTGTAATCTGATGGCGCAAGGCGTTGGTTCGACCAATGGGAAAAAACTTTTTCAAAAACTCGGATTGAAGTTCTTCCCAAGTGTTGATCGGCCGGGTCTGAGTTTGATACCAATGGGCGGCCTTGTCCATAAGAGAAAAGGAGAACATCTTCATGAGAAGAATATCCCGATTTTGCGCATCTGACCAAAAAGTTTGGGCCAGATGCTTTAGCTGTTTGATGTGCTGGAAGGGATCTTCAGAATTAAGCCCATGGAATTTAGGTATAGCATGAATCATGTTGGGCTTTAATTCGGAATCAGGTCCTCCAGTCGGGATTCTGACTCGAGGCTCAATGGCCACCGCAGCAGGATTGTAGTGGTCCCGCATCATAGGACGCTGTGGTGGGTGCACGAAGTTTTGGAAGAGGTCATTGAGTCGCTGGAGCTGGTGCTCCAGATTATTTTCTTCCTCAACTGGCTGAGCCATGATGGGGGAAGAAGAAGAACTTGGTTCTGAATCAGAAGAGAGAATAATGTGAGGGTGTTGCTGCACAAACACGGGCGTCGAGGCTTGGCCTTGACGAGAGCGAATTTCTAAAGGAGGTCTTAAGGGTGGTCTTAAGGACCTCCTTCCGTACATGCACTGTTGGAAGAGATGAGTTTAGAAGGTGCTGGACCCAATCAAGACACCCAAAAATGTGTTGGGTGACTATAGAGGTGCGGGGCAGATGGACCCCTTGATCAGAAAGATCGTCCACCTGAGAATTACCTGGGCAGCCAGAGAGGGAGAGTCCCGCAAAGACCCCTACACGGTAGAGCGTCCCCACGGGTTACAGGGTTTCCCCCACCCGACCTCTCTTGTCACTGCGGTTCCAGGTAGACCAGAATGGGGATCTTGACCTCTTAAGTCTACCAATTTTTACTTTAAGATCAGGGTGCTTAAGGTTTCACTTGAACTTTAGTCTTTTAAGTGCAAAGAGTGACCTAATTTAAGGTTGGTTGACCCAAGGGGTCAACTTTACCTCTTGTTTCCTTTGAGAGCTTTTAGGTCTTGTCTTTTAGGGTTCAAGTGTTTAGAGAGCCAATTGTTTTAGGTTTTCTTTGAATAGGTATTTTCAGACAAGGGCTTGGGCACACTTCATTTGGTTTTCTCAATTCTTGCTTAAGGAGTGTGTCTCCAAATCCCTAGTGTTGGATCCTAGGTTGGCTCTACTTGGTCCAGTTAGCACTTTGTTGGGTAATTAGGGCTCAAGCAAGAATGTGTTAGTCCCTAAATACCCTTAATAGTGTGCAGGAATAATGGGTTGAAAACATGCAACTTTTTATGGTTACTAAGTATGGAAGACAGGTTAGCCCTATATTGCTTGTTCTTTTCTTTTCTTCCTCTTTAGAGTTTAGGGGTTAATAGCGAGAGGAAAAAATTTACCTGTCCTCGGAGTGGTTGTCGTGCGGTTGCTTGTCTTCTTGATTTCCTGTAGCTGCACAAAAGAGAGGAGATTATCAGAAATTAAAAAGAAACAGGAATGTTTACCTCTAGAATAGCCGTTGCTCCCCGGCAACGGCGCCAATTGAAACGTTGGCTGGTGTGTATAACCGGGTTTTGTTATGTCATTATAGTATAGCCAGTTATTGCCATCATTTCAAATATATAATTTTTTTACTCGGAAAATAAAAGAGTTCCCGAGGTCGAACTCAGGGAGCAAGTTGTATTCTAGGGGTACAAAGTTTCTTTTACAAAAATATAGATAGAGAGAGAGAGATGAAAATTTGTTGGCTTCTTCTTTCTCGTCTGTCTTCTTCTTTCTTTTCTCTTCTCTTTGGCTTTCGGTTTCTTTATCTCCTTGTGGTCTTCTTCTTCTGCTTTTGCTGTCAGGACGTCGTCTCTCCTTCTTTCTTCTTCTTCTTTCTGTCTTCTTTATCTGCAGCAGTGGGTGATGTTCTTCTTCTTCGTCTTTCAGCTCTTGTTTCTGCTTTGTCTCTTTCTTTCTCTTTTTCCTTGCGGTCCTTGTCCTGTTCTTCTTCCTCTTTTCTGCCTTCAGAGCGTCGTCTGATTTTCCAATCAGACGACTTAAACCGCCGCTACTACAGTGCCGCTCGGTGCTCCTTCCTTCAGCTTTCGTCGTCCTTCTTTTCTGCCTCGCTCGTCTTCTTCTTCTTCGCCTTTTCCTCTTTTGCTTCGAGCAGAGTCCTGGCTGGCTCTTTTTCCGTCAGTCTTCTTCTCCGGTTCTTCTTCTTCACCTGTGCCTGCACTCTTCGAAGTGTTCGTCAGCGGGCAAAAACCTACTCTACCCCTCCCCCCCCGCGTTTCTCTCTCACAGAAGCCGCTCTTACGAAAGCTCTCCCAGAGCTGCCAGGTAGTCGGGTACGGGTAGAGCCCGGGTCCAGGCCCACCGGCGTGCGTGGTGGGTGAGGAGTGCAGGTCGGGCTAAGTCGGGTCGGGCCAGGTCCGCGAGGCGTGAGCGCGGACGAGACCGGGTAACCGGGCGGGTGAAGGGGACCTCACCCCGTGTGCTGAGGCGATAAGCCTCCAGCACTTTTTCACTTTATACCGCTGCGCCTCTTCAGAGTTTTCCGAGGTGGGACTAAATGTCCCACCCCAAGCTGGCTCCTACGCGGAGGAAGCAGCTGGTAATCGCGGCTTTACGCGAGGCCTTCGCGCGAGGGCTTCGATTCAGCTGCAGCCTGACGCTTTGCCGAAATGCCTCGCACAGCCTGGGAGTCGAATCTGGGCGTGGCGCGCCTGCAGCTGCAGGCGGAAGCAGCTCCTTCTGCACGGCAATGGCGGCGGAGGACGGGTGACCTGTTCACAGCAAAACGGCCTCTCGACCTAATCAGAAGGTGCCGGGAGCTTCGCCAGAGTGCGGCGAAGCTCGTGCGGGTGGTGGCGAGGCGTGGGGCGGCGTGCAAGGGCTGCCCTAGGTCGGACTGTGGGTCGGAAAGTGGGTGTGTTCGGTGGACTTGCAGAGGTCGGGTGGCGGGAATTGGAAGGGCGGAAATGGATCAGGGTGAGGAGGCGGAGATTATGTGCAGGTCGGCGAGCCGTGTGGGGTGCTGGAGTGATGGGAGCGACTTGCCGGAGGATGGCCGGAGGCGGAGAAGGTGAGGGTGATTGGTCGGAATCGAGGGCGACAGTAAATGTTTAAAGTGAGGAAAAGGAAGAGGGGAGAAAGGTGAGAAGTTATACCTACTTAGCAGGACGAGGAGGGGCCGGAGCAGGCGACAGTCGTATCGACTGTCGCCGGAGAAGAAGCTGCCCAGAGGAAGGAGCGACGGCGAGGAGAGGGCTGGAGAGGCGCGCGCTGGGTGCGGCGCGGCGCGGGAAGAGCAGGGGAAGGTAGCCCTGCTGCTGGTAGTGCGGCAGAACGACGAGGAGGAGGAGGGAAAAATCGCCAGAGCTGGAGGGCTTCCTGTCGGAGTGGGAAGAGAGTGAAAAGAGGGTGTTTCTTCGTCAGGACCGAGCTGCTCAGAACGGCGGAGCGACGGGGGTATTTATAGAGGCGGAATCAGAGAGGAGGGCGGAGGGAGACGACGTGTCTCCCTCGCCGGAGGACGCCGGGGATGGAGACTCATACCGTCCGTGTGTTCGCACGGCCGGTATGGTGGGTTGCAGCGACCAGGGGGGTGCTCCTGCGACGGTTGACGACGCAGGGCACCCCCATTTGTCCTGGCAGGCCCTCCCCCTCACCCTGCGCGGCGCCATGCTCCGCGCAAGGTCGCCGGAGCATGGTGCTGGCAGGTTTTGCAGGGAGGACCTGAACGCAAAGAACGAAGGAGAGTTAGGGGTCAAAATGCGAGGGTTCAAAAGTTGAGGGCCAAAAAGTAAATAGATGAGGACCAAAATGTAAAGTTGGTCAAGAAGGTTTCTTCTTAGGCTCAAGTTTTTATACGTGACTAATTTGGACCTAAGGAATCTGATGGTGAATTTTATTTCTAGATTAAACCTTGTTTGACCGATCAATTTACGCAAAAACCCAAATTAAGTTATTAATTGGGTATGGTTCTCAATGTAGGTCAAGATGGGTTCCTAAGGCCAAATTGAAGGTTCTAAACCCTAGAGATTATTTTTCTATGAATTTTAGAGGGTTTATTCCATTTTTGCTTTGCCTTGAACCTCGTGAATTGAAGTGGGTTTGTTTTAGGGTTACAGATTATCATTTAGTTCCTTGGAATTGCTGTAACCCTTATCAGATCATCCCACTTTCCTTCTTATTTGGTTTGTTTGACCTATGTTTGGACCTGTATGCAGATTATACTGGTAAAATCGCATTTTTACCCCTTTTGACTTGTTTTCTCCTTAAACTCAGAATTCTCTGAGTTAAGCCTTTCCTTGAGTTATGTAGGAGCTTTTATCCTTTGTATTAGGTCAAAATGAGCTAGTTATGGCTCATGATGAGGTTCTCATCAAGTAGCATTTTGGACATTTTAATTTCAAAAACATTAATTCAGGGCCTTTAATGACGGATTTATCCGTCACTAAAGGCCTGAACGTGGCCGATGTGCGCGTGCCCCCTCGCCTTCGCGCTCTTAAACGCTTGCGCAATTTTGGATTAATCTCAGCCGTCCGATCGTGAGATTGGACAGTCGAGATCGATCCTTGCCCGCACCTTCAAAACTCCTCTGTCGCACGCTCGCGTGCGATGAGGCGTGCAAATGTGCGTCATCACGCGCGTACGCGATCAACGATTCTCCGCGTGCCATGCCTCCTCCCCTCGGCTACCGATCTTGACTGACGGCCCAATCGCGCCCGCACCCGTGCCCGTCTGAATTGAGGTGTTTGGTGCAGCCCGAACGCGCGCCCTTCGCTCACAAAGGGGCGCTCAACCGCTGCACTGAGCGCCCTTCTTTGTCACACGGATGAATTGAGTGAGCGGCTCTCGCAGCCTTTGGATGGGCATCCAACGGTGGAGATTCGTTGAGAGGGTGAAGAAGAGAAGTGGAGGCAGGTCCTTGGGGCCGGTTGGGTGGCTGAGATGGCAACACATGTCACCATCTCGACCATCTATCTTCTGAGTATTGTAGACAGTGCCACGGGTGTTGGATTGGATCGATTTTCATGCCATTAGGCTGCAATCATCGATCCGAACCCATCTGTGCAGTCGGATTTGTCGTCTGAGGAATGGATTAACACCATCTTGGCCCTTGATCTTTAGGATTCCTCGATCTCTATCTAATGCTATGAGTGTCCAATCAAGGCGATCTTGAAGTCATTGAACTTCAATCGTTGCCTTGACCAGATCCGTACGGTTGTATCTTCGATCCGAGGCCCCGATTAACAAGTTGCCCTGTCCCCGGCCATAAAAGGAGACAATTAACCTACATTTTATATAGACTAACTTAAATGCAAGATGATGCATGTTATGCAATATTTATAGTATGTGATGCATTCTATGCCTAAGAACACGTGTAAATAGATAGTTTATGTGATATAAACATGTTTACATCACGCCCCTATGCCTATCTTTTGCTAGTCCCTAGCAAAACTATATGCTATTTATAAGAGAACTAGGTCGGATTACTTGGTTATAATCATTTTCAACATTAAGAAATTATTACTTAGGACCTGAACTTTCAAAGACATAACAGCTCCCGGGTATCTGCCAAAATACAGACCACCTCAAGCCCTTACCTTATTCAAAGAAAGATTTTTCTTCTCTTCTAATTTTTTTGGATTTTTGAGTTTAGGGTTACAGAGTGGCTTTCTACGACCACTCAACCCACCCAAGATTTGATGAGAACCCTAAGTTCTAAGCATCTTTTTGTGAAAGTGATAGACTCATTGATCGGCAATCAGAACGGATTTCAGGTTTCTATGCCCCTAGGTGACCTTAGAAAGAGATCTGCCTGAAGGTGTATCTATACTACTGATAGCTTTTTCCCTACTTTTATTTTTATGGGGTCAACACAAGGGTGAATCTAATGTATATCTCCCCGACTTATTCTACTTTTCTGCTTCTTCTTAAGTGTTTTAGGAATTTTTATGTGCATTTCTTGAGCTGGGTTCTGGACAATCGGTCGATGAGCTGTTACCACTGAAAACTTGCCAGCGATACTCATGTGGCGAAGTATGGCTTATTTTTTTTGTTTCTTTTTCTTTCTTTTCTCCTTTTTTTTCTTTTTCTTTTCTTTTTGAACTTTCTTTTTCTTTAAGTAGGTGGCTTACCTGGTCTAAGATTTACCTAGAGGTAGCAAGAAGAGATTGGACCTGTGACTGGGCTCTAGACCACCTACTTATGGGGTGTTACCCATGATAACTTACCAGCCATACCACCCTAGAAGGTTCATTAGCTACCCAATTTCCGTTAAATCCATCGAACAACAAGTCAGTGCGAATAGTATGTAAATGCTCAGGCTTACAGTTCCCTCAAATCAGAGGGCGGGTTGATAAGTCGTGTACTTATCACCCCAACTTATTTAATCAAATTAAAATAGAATTCAAGATGGCGAAAACTCGATAAACAAATCCATATCTTAGTGGATACCCAGGCTGATTAAACCCAAAGACCTGAAGGGTCTTAGTGTTCAGATTCTACTGTAATATTTCCTAAGATTGAAAGGTCCTAATGTCTAAGTATTCCTTCCTAATTCAATTTTTTTTATGCAAATAAAAAGAAAACAAAATGAATCTACGGAGCTAACGAAATAATTCAGAGATGAATATCCACCCCCCCATGCCTATCTAATGCAATGTCCTCATTATATTAATGTTTTAGTGAGGCAAGATCAATGTTAAAATCAATGCTTCGTAGTATAGTTGAAATCGCTCGAAAGCAAATGAATTTTATTACTCGAAATTGTAAATTCGAGGTCGAACACAGTGAGCAAATTGGGTTCTAAAAATCAAGAGAACAACTTTAAGATTGAATATAATATGCAATGAAAATGAAAGTATAGTGCAAAAACACAATGTCAATGTATATAGGAGAAGCACAAAAAAATATGGACCTCTGATTTTGGAAATCAAACGTCTTAAATATAAGGTTGCTACAGTGCTTCAATTGCTTTTCTGTCTGTCTCTGATCTCCTTCTTTCTTTTCTTTCTTCTGTTCTCTGTCTCTGACGGCTTTCTTCCTTCTTCAGATTTAGGTTGAGATGTAGAACGTTTAAGATTAAGGCAATTTAAAAGATGATTCCACCAAGTTCAGAAGATCAGCATAGTCAATTTTGATTCTCCATAATAGGTGGGTCATTTTGACATAAAATAGGTTGCTGATGCAGGTTTGATGGATTATTTTCAGGTAGTACAGAGGACGGGTTATGATTAGAATCAAAGGCCTAATTAAGGAAATGGACTTGGCCTTGGTTTTGCCTAGGATTTGGTAGATTCCTAGGATTCGAAATTGGCTGAGACGGAAGAGTACCTGGCTAACGAGACTCAGCCAAAAGCGTGATTTGGTTTCATAAATCAGCCAACTCTACCTTACTTTGCCTATGGATCTTAGCGAGAGCTTTAGCATTTTGTCGTTGACTCTCTGACACAGCTCTTAAAGTCTGGTCTAGCTATGTATCTCTAATAGACGTAGAGTAATTCTGCATACTCATCGGACTAGGCCTTAAATTTGATTGCTGAGGAGGCAATGGAGGTGGGTTAAAATGGGTCTAATTCGGATAATTTGGTCTTTGATTTTGATTTTGATCAGCCCAAAAGAAATTTGCGTGGCATCTCCATCCAAGATTATAGGAATTTGAATAAGGGTTTGATCTTGGAATATTTTCCTGGATGGAGTGTAATCCTAAACGATATGGTGTGTTTTCTGCAACAGTAAAGGGTGGGTAAGATTGTGGGACAAAGGTCCCTCCTTGGGTTAGTGAAGGAGTAGATAGAAAACCCAAGGGAGATGGATCTCTAGAATCCAGATTATTCACAAATTCCCTCCCCGTGGGAATTTGCGAAACAGGTGAATATGCGGGATTCGTAGCAAGTAGAGGCATAAGAGTCTTCATTGTATTTCTAACCTCATCAAGATGCTTTGCTACGATATCGACTTTGTCCAATTTTTCTGCAATAATCTCTAAATCCTTTGAACTAGACGGATTACCTATCTCGTGAATTACCTTATGCTGATTTTGATGATTCGTATTCGCATCCCGAGTAAATTGCGACATAGATGAATTGTTAATCGAGTTTTCTGCCATCCCTTCAAATAATTCTGAACCGGATTCTGCGTCGCGATTTAGAAAATTCCCTCCACAAGAGGCATCAACTAGATTGTGAATGCCCTCTTGTAAATCATAATAAAAGATATGCATGAGTTGCCAACGATGGATATCATGATGTGGGCATTTCCTTTGCAATTCATGAAAACGTTCCCACACTTCATGAATTTTCATGAATTGGTTCTCCTTGGTTTTGATTGAAAGTAGTAATAGCTCGCCTTAAAGCATTAGTTCGACCAATTGGAAAGAATTTCTTCAAAAATGCGGATTCAAGTTCAGCCCAAGTTGAGATTGGTCTTGCTATAATTCTATACCAATAAGCTACTTTATCTTTAAGGCTAAAAGAGAACATTTTCATTAGTAGGATTTCCCTATTTTGATTTCGAAGACCAAGAGTTTGGGATAAATTTTTAAGATCTTCAATATGTTGAAATGGATCCTCGGATGCAAATCCATGAAAGTGGGGGATTAAACCTATAATATTTGGCTTTAATTCTGGATCATTCTCCCCAATAGGTATCCTAACATTAGGCTCTACTTGTGCATTAGATGGGTTATAATAATCTCTATGTAGAGGCCTTGGATGATGGATCGGTAAATCAGGGTTTTCAAAACCCACCTCAGGTCGAGGTGGAGAACGGGTTTGAAGAGTCTGCAAATTATTCAAGGCTGCTGTTAATAGATTGATTTGTCTTGTTTGCTCTAGCATCCTAAGATTCTGGTTCAGGAGCGCCTCATAACATCAAAAGGTGGCATCTCCCCCTGACTAGAAGAAGAAGGGATCTCGGGATTAAGATTTTGCATTGGATCCATGGAAGTAGATGGATCAGACGAGAAAACCATTGGTTGCTTATCTGCAACCGACCTAGGATCACCTATCAACGGTGGTGCAAGAGGCGGATGCAAGGATCACCTCCCGTCCATAAACGGAAAATAATGTGCAAAGGCGCACACACACCACCGATAAGAAAACAGCGGCACAAAAAACCCGCAAAACAATGCAAAAAACGTGGGTTTTGCTCTTCTTTCAAAGGAAAGAAGAAATTCCTAAGATACGCAAAGTAATTTGACGCAAACAAATAGAGTAACAGTATCAAAATACGCATCCTAATCCGTGTCTACGTAGGTGCGTACCTTAAAGCTCAAAGGTCTAAGGTCTAGGATCGAGACCGCTCACTACTGGCTCCCCGAGGCTCTAGTAGTGAGACAGACTTGTTGATCTTCGGCCAAAGCCCTAAGAGGTGCAAAGAGGAGAGATAGGAAAATAGACTCATGTGACTCTAGTGATCGCGCTGTGTGCGCGATAGCATGCAACAGACGATAGAGATTGAAAAACCCACATACATTTCTGCAATCAGATTTAAGTCACAAATTTTACTTCCTCTTTTTAGTTAATCTTTTTAAAAAATATATCAATCTAAACTACAATGGTCGTTTTTTAAATCTTTTCAAACAAAAATGTATGGTCTTTTTAAAACTCAGAGGATAGGGATCTATGCGGGTTTTCTCGTGTTTTCCTGCTGATGCGAGAAAAACAGTTAAAAATTCCCAAGTCAAATCGTACTAATACTAGCAGGATATGCACTCCTAAGAGTGTATGCCTATGTATATGCTGCTACTAGTCAGATAAAGATGTATTTATATATATATATATTTATTTATTTATTTATTTTTTAAATGCAACAAAATAAAAGATTAAGGAATACTCACAAAAGCAGCAACAAAATCCCGCCTTCTCCAGAGATTACTCGTAGAGGTAAACCTGAAAAGAAGACAGAAAATAAAAACAAAAATAAAACAAAAACAAAACAAAACACATTAATTAGAACAAAAGTTAGTAAAAACAAAAATATTTACAAAATACCTCCTAATTAGACAATTAATCCAACTATTTTTAATGAATCAAAATATTACCTCCCCGGCAACGGCACCACTAAAATGATGCTTAGACGAAGCAATGCCAAGGAATATTTTGATGAGTGAATGAGGCAAAATATTACCTCCCCGGCAGCGGTGCCATTAAAATGATGCGTATCTTTCACTCAACTCAGTAATTAAGTTAATTTCACTTAATTAAGAGTAGAAGAAGTCACTTAGGTTAACTCGAAATTGTGTCGGTTGTGTAGTATAGAGTTGAATTAACCTAACATTTTAGAAATTTTTACTGGTTGAGTCCAAGTCGTTCACTAGGAGGTATAATAATTTTTCAAATTCACCAATTCTCTTTTATTTCTCTATAAGTTTAGGAGGTATAACTAAGTTGATTTTAAAACATGAATTTTGCCAAAATATTTAAACTATAAAGAATATACAAATTTCCATATGAAAAACATATTTACTCAAATGATGTTTGTTTTCCAATTTTATTTCAAAAGAAATTAAGGCAATAAAAGTTGTTTCATTAAAACATGCCTTTTTACAATTAAAACAAATTCAAAAAGTAATTAAAATGATGCAAGAAAAGATTTTCTTCATTTATTTCTTCAGCCTCTCTCTTCTTCTCTCTTTCTTTCTCTTCTTTTCCTTTTATTTTCTATCTCGAGCTCTCTTTCTTACCTTTCCTCTTTAGTTCCTGCCTTCTTCTCTTCCTTTCTCTTATTCTCTTTCCCTTAGTCTTCTCCTGCCTTCTTCTCTTCCCTTAGTGCCTGTTCTTCTTTCTTTCCTTTGCTTCAGCTCTTCACTTAACCTTAGCTTTCGATACTTAGCCATCAGCTCAACACTTAGCATTTTAACAACCATCGGCTTCTCTTTCAATTCCCTTAGACTTTCAGCTAAACCAGGTTTTTTTTACTTTTTAACCAAAAATTATTTTATTTGCGGCGAGGAGCTTTCGAGGATACACAGCACCCTGAGACCAGGGTGGGACCAGACCCTACTCGATCCTCGCCTAATCTTAATTAGGTTCGATTTCGATTTATTTCATTTTGATTCATAGTCTCGAGCCCATTCGACTCAACCGACCTCCCAGGCCTTGCCCTCCTAGGGCACAACACTCGCTCACTCCCACAAGGGCGCACACCCGCAGGCACACAAGCCTGCACACACACATGCACATGCTCAGAATGTTCAGAATGCTCAAATCGGTAACCGGTGCGCCGAGCGCTGACGGCTGGTAAGCCCATGTAACAAAATCGTTTTATCCCCATGTGCACGCTCAGAATCTGACGATGTGGGATTATCTAACCCCATACAGACCCAACTTCAAATGATCATAACTTCCTACCCAGAGCTCCAAATTGAGTGATTTAAAGTTTGTTAGAAAGCTCTAAGGTTGATCTACACAATTGTAGGGTCAATTTAAGGATTATAGGATGTTTTCCACTTCAATTTGAAAGATAAAATCAGGGGTTCCTACGGGTTATTTAATGCCTGGAAATGGTTTTAATGTCACAGAGTCCTCAGATGGACTTTTCTCTCTCATTTAAAGGTCTAAACAGGTTCTACAAATTATTCTGCATCTGTTAGAGTAAGTTTTAAGCTCTCAAGACCTTTAGGAAAAGCAGAAAAGCTTTGCACTTGTCTGAAAGCTTCAGAGATCAAATTTCAGACTGAAATGGATGAACAGACACAAAGAAACATCTTTGATCGACTTAAACTAATTCTAAGGGTTGTAATTAACTCAACTAGGCAGGATTTAAATTCATATCTCATCAAAATGCTACTCCTGTTAGTTTGGGTTCGAAAGTAACCCAAACTGAAAGAGTTCAAATTCTCACATAATAACTCATCTGAGCTCACTTAATTCTCTCTCAGATCATTCAACAAGATCTCAGAATCCATTTAATCTCATCAATTCTTCAGATTGAGCTCAGAACTCCATTATCTGACTCAGTTTGACTATGAAGGTACAAAAGTTTGACTTTATGTTCAAAGCCTTCTCTCAAGAAATCAAAGCCTCGAATAGCATCTTCTTAACCTCAGAAACTTATTCAGATCTTCAAATAAGTGTTCTGACCCTGATTTCTAGGGTTTCAGGCTCGCCGCTTGAGCTTGAAAAGATGTGTGTTCGTCAGAGCTAATGGAAGGTTGTTACAGTAATCTAAGAGCATAAACGGCTTCAGTGCATTGCACTGAAGCTTCTAAGTACCTTAAATTCCTCTTATATTTCTTTATCAGACTTCTCCAACCCCGCCGAAGTTGGAGAAGATGAAGTCATATCTACAGCTTTAGACATTTAATCCTCAAATAAACATCCTTAAAACAATCAGTGATCCATTTAATATCATTCTAGAGCTTCTTGCTAAGTTCTAAAGGCTGAAACTCAAAAATGGCTCGTCGGAGCTCGCTGGAGCTCCGGTGAGTCCAGAAAATGTGTAATCTGTGTACAGATTGATTAAACTTACCATTTTTAATCTAAAAAGAATCCTGAGTTGCAAGGAACCTCAGTATCACATTTAATTCCTCATTTGTCTCTTTATATGTAAGATTTAATAGTGAATTCATTTCTTTAAAAATCTGATTTGAAATAAGCTCAGGACTTGTTTTAACCACTCGATTGAACAGTTAAAACAAGTCAACAAGTGATAACAGTCATAATTATATAGTTAATTAATAGTTTGAACTGCTCCTGAGCCGCCATTGACAGCGAGCTCAGGAGCTAAATTATATTTGGGCGTTTAGTTTATATGTGATATTTATATGTATTATAGTGTCAATTAGGGTTCATAAGTGATGGATAAATGATGAAGAACCTAGTGGAGGTGAAATTAAGTCAATTACTGTCACCATGGACAGTGATAGTAGTCAGTGGAGGTGAAATGTGAATGAGGTGATTAGGTGATCAATTAAACAATTAAATGTGCTAGAAGTGATTGTGAGGGATAAAGAAAGGTGGACAGTGATTTAAAAAAACAAGATTAAGACTCTGGCAAGCTCAAGGAGCTTGCCGGAGTCGGAGAAGATGATACTGAAATTCTAAAATTACATCTAATCTAACTAACTACCTACCTAACTAAGCTAACCTACTCCTACTCCTACTCCTAATCTACTGTTACCTGGACGAAGGGGTCAATAGAGTTCCGCCGAAGGTTCATAGCGGGCGACGAAAGCAAAGGGTGGAAGAAAAATCTCCGGTGGGCAGATTTGAGGTGGAGCAGAGGATTCCTTTGGTTGGCGCCTGTGTCAGAGATGCGGAAGACCATGGCGGATCTCCTCGGTTGATCATAATGGATGGAGGAAGTTGGAAAGTGAAATGGAAAGTCCCCAGAGTTTTGGACGAATAGCCTATGGGTCGGCTGCAGTGTTAGAAGAGGGAAGGGAGCCAACTTGAGTAAAATCCGAGGGGTGAGGGGGTATTTATAGCAGTTGGCGGCGAAGAGAATGGCGGGGTCTGGCCGAAGAAGGAGCTTGAGGAGCTTAACCTCCGGTGTCATCTCCGATGACGGTGAGGTTATCTCCCACTGAAAAATAGGATTTCCGATTAATCCAGACCGGTGGATGAAGTGGAGGTGGTGAGCGCAAGCTGCAAGAGCTTGGACAAAGAATGTTGATGTCAGCAGGGAGGTGATCATGCGGTGGCGTGACTCTCTATTGCCAGCCGTTCATTCGGTTAAAGAAGAAGAAGAAGAAGAGGGAAAGGGATTTAAATGTAATAAATCTTAAGGACCTATGTGAGAAATAAGGACCCAATTGTAATGAAAATTAAGGACCAAAATGTAAACTCAGGTTTTGAAGGTTTATTTTAACTTAGATCTTTTTCAACTTTTTATATGTGTTAGTAAATAAGGTAAATATTTTGTTTTCACCTTGAATTTACATTTTTGAACTTTTTAGGTTAATTAATTAGATTAAGTAAAATTACTTAAGTTATTATATACTTAGGTTTACATTAAGTTTAAGTTACTTATCTTATTAATTAAGGGAATGATTAATAGGATTTCAAGTCCAATTATTAACTAAATTGTTAATAATGTTAATTGAATGAAAAAATGCCATTTTTAACTTATTTTAAGGTCCTTTACTAAATATCCCTTATTCTATAATTAACCCTTATATGTTCATAATCGTAGCTAATTAACTAGGAAGGCTAGTTAATTAGGGGTAATTAGAGATCATGATGAGTGTCTCATCAAGGGGGTTACAGGGACGTCGGCTGGTGCAGCGCAACACGGACGAAGAGGATAAAGAGAACCCTGCCACTGGTATTATGGCAAAGCGACGAGAGAGAGAGAGAGAGAGGGGTCGCCGGAGCTTGCTGGGATGTTGGCCGGAGGGGAAGAGAGGAATTAGGGGGTTTCCCAAGCCAAATTCAAGCTTAGAGGCTGCGGGTTGATCTTGGCAAGCTTTTATAGGCCCTGACAAAAGGTCTTATGCTTGGAAGCCAAGCTTCCAAACACGGCAACTTTGCCAGAGTTGGAAGGTCGAAGGTGACCCAAATCTCTCATGCATTCACATGAGAGATTGGATGCCAAATCAAGCCTTTGAATGTGTTCAAACTTGAGGAGATTTCTCAGAGAATCTCCCTTTCAATTTGAAGGGGATTCTCTGAGGGATCAGGGAGTTCTTTCCCTCGATACCTCGCCGAAGTAGGATTCCGTCCGCTGTAATGGTGGAGGGACCTAATTGCAAAGAATGACGAGGAAGTTAGGGGGTTTCTGTAGAGGTTTTCAAAAGTTAGGGGTCGAAATGTAATTGGGCTAAACCTGTTTGCAAAGTAGGTCAAGGTCAATTTCCCTTAGGTCCAAATTTTGGTACAAACCTAATTTGGACCTAAGGAATCCAATGGTGAAGTTGTATTTTATGTTTGACCACGTTTGACTGGGAAATTTACATAAAAACATAATTTAGGGCAAACATTTGACTGGAACCCCAATTTAGGTCGAAATAGGTTCTAAGGGCCAAATTGAAGGTTCTAAGCCCTAGAGGATATTTTACCATGAATTTTAGAGGGTTTAGGTGAATTTTATTCTGACTGGAACCTTGTTAAATTAAGTGGGTCTGTTTTAGGGTTACAAGAAGTCATTTAATTCCCAGAATTCACATGAACCCTTTTCTGTTTGAACCAACCCACTTTTTATCTTGTTAAGATCATTTGACCTATGTTTATCCCATGATAAATCCTGTTGTTGCAGTACAATGGTAAAATTGCAGTTTTACCCCTTATTTCTTACTTTTCTTTCAGAAGGGTTATTCCTTGAGTTAGGACCTCCAATTGGTTATGTAGGAGCTTTTGTTCTCTTTTCTGGGTCAAAATGAACTAATTAGAGCTCATGATGGTGTTCCTATCAATTAAGAAGACACGAAATAGAGTGGAGTAGAGTAGAAAGCACCTGAATTGCGTGAATAACATGTCCACTCTGAGATGAACAAAGACTGTATACGTGCTGAATTTAGTGCCTTCAGCTAGGCACACTATACAAAGAAGAAAAAATAACGAATTAAAAAGTGCATATCAGAATCAGAATAAAAGGATGTAACCTAAGACTTGCCAACAGATGTCCACAGATGTAGACTAGATTGTGATGCAGACCCATACCCCATGGTCGAGTATATCTAACTTTCTGGATAAAAATTATCCATAACCTAAAGTCAGTATGCAAGCGGGGTCGGGCCTGCGATTTATGAGGATGCAACTCAAAACCAAAAAGTCAGGTTACAGAAAAATCAAGCTCAAAAGGATAATCAATGAATGTGTGCTTGGGTTAGACATCCTCAGAACAAATGCCGTAAGGGTCCTGATTTGATAGTTTTAGATTAATTGGAACCCTTAGACTCAGTCTTCTACTTCCTCCGGAGCTTGCTTCCCAAATCAAAATTTCCCAGCTCCTATCCTCCTCATTCAGAATGTCAAATTCTAGGACCTCCTGTATATTAATCACCCCATCTGAAATTTCCAAGTCTAAAAGATGTGACTGAATCAGAATTAACTTGGGTCTAGTTATCTCAAAAATAGAATCGTCAGTAAGCTCAACGGGGTGTAACTGACAATCAGGGCATTTAATTGAATCCTTCAGAAAATACGATTCTGAATCCATCATGTGAGCCCCAATAAGATCAGTTTCCTCAGTTATTGGACCATCATATGATCTATCGGATTCCTCAGGCCCAGTTGTCTCATAGAAATCATGTTCTGTAAACTCACGTAAGACTTCGCAAATTGATTCTTCACCCTCAAACTCAAAGAAATCTAAATCCGTTTTAATGTACGTCCCAAAATCATCCATCACATTTTGGTCCATGGAGACATACATTTCCTTGTACCCCGACTCAGGGATCTCAGGTGAAGAAATCAGATCATCCTTAATTGGTTGCTCTAAGTCAATCTGGTCAGCCTCGTAACATGTGTCCCCCCAACAAGTGCCTAAGCGGGTTCTGACATTGACTCTCCTAAAGGGGGTTCATCCTGGGAATCATCCCAAGATTGAACTAGAGCAACCACAAATCTCATTCTCAGTTTCGATAACTTCCCAAGTAAAAACTCACCCGGGTCCTTATCCTTAACATCCTGGAGTCGATCCAACAAATACTTGTTCAGATCATCAATCATTTCAATCAGGGCCTCCAATTCTTCAGTGCAAGATATTGGCTGAGCTTCTAAAGATTGTATAGCATTCCTCAAGTTAGCCAAAATCTTATCTTAGACCTGGTTAACCTGAACCAAATAGTTTGGTTCAGGGTTAGGCGGGTTTGGGATCAGTGCAGAGGAGTTAACGAATTGAGATTCATGATACCCTTCCTGATAATAAGTCATTTCGGATTGTTCATAAGGTGGTGATGACCTAAAGGCAGTGTATTTAGAGGATGGGTAAAGATCAGTGTATCCTTCTTGATTGTAAATCGTATTAGGTTGTCCATGAAGGGACGACGATCTATAATCGATGTGGCTCAGAGAAGGATAAAAAACTTGATGATAGTGTCCAGGGTCAGATCCTGAACACAGAAGTCTGGAACTATATCCCCAATCTGAGTTACCCCAACTAAGAGATGGTTGATTATAGTACGAGTTGGGATAATCATCATGTTGAGGATAAGATATAACAAGAGGGAAAGAGTGGGAATGCATATAAAATGTGGAAGGATTCATGATAGACGGGAGGAAGAAAGGTGCGTTGCAATACAAATAATCAAACATGTCCTTAAGTGGGCTAGCCTAAAGACCTATAGACTCCCAGAACCCATCTTGAGATAAAGAAATGATTTGATCCACTTCTATCCATTCAATCCAACCAGTTAGAGGGAGGGACTGGGGAGAAGGTTCTTCCTTCGGCTTGCACCTCCGGTTCCTAGTGTACCCCCCAGCCGCAATCATTTGATTTTACTCCCCTAGCTAGACATCAAATTAAATAGTAGAAATAGACTAATCGAAAATAATCTCGTTCTAGGCTTCGAAGAGCGAGTCGAATCCTCAAGGCCAACGTCTACTCTATTTTAATTAGGGCTAGGTTTGAATGTGCTTTGGAATGTGATGAGCCCTTTATCTGGGTTGTGCCCTTAATGATTGATTGATGTGTGTGTGCGTGCACAACCAATGGTTTTCAAGCAAGATTATTTTTGATGTGGTGAAGTTTAGGGTTCAAATCTTGCTTAGTAGCATTTAGATTAAACTTTAGGTATTTTCAAACAAGTTTTGATGGCACACCAAGTTTTGAAAGCACGGGTGAAGATGTTTTCCTTTAAAGCTTAAAGGAATGTGGAGTGCTTGGTAAATCCCTAAAAGTTGAACCTATGTGGCAGCTACTTAATGAGTTGATTTTAGTTGAAGTGGTATAGCCCAATCAACTCAAACAATTGACCTATTGCACCACTTAATTAGGCACACAAGTGATTACCTAATCTGATTTCTACTCAATTATATGTTTGGGTGTGTGTACCGGTTCCCAAGATCGGTTTACCGATTGAGTTTGAAAATCAGATGACGTTGTGTACCTCTGTAAGATTTTTTTTAATTTTTCTTTTTAAATGCGGAGGGTAAGGCGTGTGTAGGTGTCAAACAAACAATCAAAACTAACCTTAGAGTTTATAAGAACACCTAGGTTGATTTATGTTTGTGTTATTACGTGGTGGAATGAAAACTAATGGGTGGGAGGTGGGGGTAAACTTACAGAACCTTCAACAGCACTTTACTCCAATCTACCGCTTTTGCTCGTCTCAAAAGAGTACATGCAATCACAATAAGAAAGGAGAAAAGTCAGATAAACGATTTGTAAGTCGGAAAATGTGAAGAATCAAAGAGCGTCGCCTCCCCGGCAACGGCACCAAAATGTTGAATGCGGAAAACTACGCATTCGGGATTAGATTCGTAAACCGATCGTTGCAGTCCGAGGCATGAAGAAATCCGTTCAACAGATAAAATTTATACCGAAAATTCTTAAAGAAGTTCCAGGTCGAACACAAGGAGGTGGACGTTTGATTAAAAATACATGTTTTATTTTGTTTGTCACAAAACAGAATAGCTGGTCGAAAACTAGCTATCTATTTAACAAATAATAAATAGAAGAGAGAGAGAGAATATTACAAATAAAAGCAAAAGGGATGCATAATAAACATGGATTTCATTATAAGAAGTTGTTCATTACACTACTCATTACGACTAGAAAGAGGGAAATCTACACTAGAAAGCAATAAATATACTCTAGAAAGCAGTAAAGAGAATGGAGAGAGAAATATCCTCCTCGACGATCATTTGGAGGATGAGCCGGATGGGACGACGCCTGGAAGACAGGGAACGAAGCGAGAAGAAGGAGGACGAAGTGGGAGGAACAGGAACAAAGCAGCACATTACCGTTGTCGCAGGATCCGCTTCTCGAATGCAGAGAGAAGACAACAGCAGGATGCTCCACGAAGGGGGACGAAGGTGGAAAAATTAAGATTTCTACTCTAGAGGAGCATCTGGGTGTGGGACAAGCTCTTAAAGCTTTGGAAGGGGTGAGAGAAGAGAAGAAGGGATGAGAAATTCGTAGGGTAGGGGTCTCCTTTTATAGTTGCAAGGAGTAGGGGCATTTTGGACATTTTAATTTCAAAAACATTAATTCAGGGCCTTTAGTGATGGATTTATCCGTCACTAAAGGCCTGAACGTGGCTGACGTGCGTGTGCCACATGCACCTCCTTGCCTTCACGCTCTTAAACGCTTATGCACGTTTGCATTGATCTCAGCCGTCCGATCATGACATCAAATGGTCGAGATCGATCCTCGCCTGTGCCTTCAAAACTCCTCTACTGTGCGCCTGCGTGCGATGAGGTCTGCAAACGCCTGTCATCGTGCACGTTTTCGTTCAACGATTCTCCGCACGCCACTCCTCCTCCCCTTGGTCGCCCGATCTTGATCTAATGGCCCAATCACGCCCTCGCTCGTGCCCCTCTGAATTGAGGCTCTTGGTGCAGCTCGAACGCGCGCCCTTCGCTCACGAAGGGTCGCTCGACCGCTGCACTGAGCACCCTTCTTTGTCGTGTGGATGAATTGAGTGCACGACTCTCGCGGCCGTTGGATGGGCATCCAACGGTGGAGATTCATCGAGCAGGTGAAAAAGAGAAGTGGAGGCGGGTCCTTGGGGCTGGTTGGGTGGCTGAGATGGCACCACGTGGCCCCATCTTGGCCGTCCATCTTCTGAGTATTATAGATGGTGCCACGGGTGTAGGATTGGATCGCTTTTTGCGCCGTTAGGCTGCGATCGTCGATCCAAACCCATCTGTGCAGTAGGATTTGTCGTCTGAGGTGCGGATTAACACCATCTTAGCCCTTGATCTTTAGGGTTCCTTGGTCTCTATCTGGTGCTACGGATGTCCGATCAAGGCGATCTTGGAGTTGTTGAACTCCAATCATCACCCTGATTAGATCCATACGATTGGATCTTCGATCCGAGGCCCCGATTAACAAGTTGCCTTATCCTTGGCCATAAAAGGAGATAATTAACCTACATTTTATACAGATTAACCTAAATGCAAGATGACTCATGTTATGCAATATTTATAGTATGTGATGCAATTCTATGCCTAAGAACACGTGTAAATAGATAGTTTATGTGATATTAACATGTTTACATCAGATACCCGATTATAAACCCGGTTATGTGAGTTTCTAAGAAAGAGAATAAGAAAAAGAGAGAGTGGGGGGTTTGCCCTTGCTCCTAGCCTCTCAATACTTAGCTGTTGAGAGGCTTTTGTGCCTCTGATTGGGGTTGTGTTGTGCCTCTCTTAAAGCTTGAAGGAAGGAAGAAGAGTCCTTTGCCTCTGTTGATGTTCTGAGCTAAAACTTAAGGCGTCTAATTGCCTTGGCTATCGTTTGAATCCTTGAGATCACGGTGGAAACGTTGAGCTGCTATTTGATATATTCGGTTCTGATTACTGTTCATATATTTGAATAATTGTGAAGCTTAAACTTAGAGGGTAATTTGGTGATTTACATCACCATTTTACCCTAATCCTTTTTCATTGATACTTGGACCTATTGATATATCATTTTGAATTATCCTTCTTGTCTTGATTACTTATATTTGCTTATAATTGTGATATGTGAGATTAAACTACCCCTATTGCTCCCAATGAACGACCTCGTACTTGTGAGTTATAAATTTTATTTGTTTATTATGATTTCTCGATTGTACTACAATGCATTTCCATAAACTCGACGAAAGTGCGTTAACATTTTGGTGCCGAGGAGCAACACGTAGTTTAGTTTCACTGATTACAATTTCTTATTTGAATCTAACTTGCTTTCTCTGATTTGTTGTGGTTGTGCAAGGTACGAAAGAGAAGATCAGTTGCATGATAGCCACTCCAAGGGCAAGTAACCTCATTTCCTTCTTCGTAAACCCCTATTTCTGGAAGGATTAAAAAAGGAAAAATCAATTAGGTCAACTTGCATTCCTTATTTAGAGTTAATCACTTCTGAGTTGCCAACTTGATCTACTTAGAAACCCCTCTCCAAGATTCCTGCACCTACTAGGCATTTAAGGTAGCTAGGGTTGCTCACCTTCTTGATTGAGCCCTAGGTGACAAATTTGGAAGAAATTGATTGGACTAGAAAGAGCCAAATTAGGGTTTTCATCTTAGGGTTGAGAAACACACGTGCCTGAAATAACAAGAATTGACTTTCTCGCATCATGTGCTACCTAAATCCTTGCTTGAAGTTACCTAATCAAGGAGACCATAAAATCAAGCTCTAATCATCCACTTGAATCTTAAAATTGGGACTTAATAACAAGGACAGGTTAGATGAAGTTGATCCATCTTGTGGGTCAACCAATCTTCAAATTAGGTCACAAAGCACAAATCAATTCTAAAGTCAAGTGAAATTCTAAGCACCTCAATTCAAGATAAAATTGGTAGAGTTAAGGGGTTAAGTGGTTCATTCTGGTCTACCTGGATCCGCGGTGACAAGGAAGGTCGGGTGGGGGAAACCCTATAACCCGTGGGGACGTGTTAATGCAGCGAGATTGATGTTAAAATAATCGCGTTGCAATATAATCGAAATCGCTTTGAAAACAAATACAATTTTTATTACTCGAAAAGATTTCCGAGGTCGAACACAGGGAGCAAGTTGGTATTTAGAAATCAAGATCACAATTCAGAATTAAAATGATTTGCAAGAATAGTAGTAGTAATGTGCAAAAAATATGGGAGTAAAATGGTGATGTAGATCATCAGATACTCCTACAACATCACCAAATAATTCAATGTATGAATATGCAATGAGAACTAGAATCTGTCATCTAATGAAGGAATCAAATGACTTAAAGTGTTTGATCCTTCTTCTTTTCTTCTTCTCTGTCTTTGCCTTTGCCTTCTCTGAGGTCCTTCTCTTCTTCTTCTACCTTCAACCCTGACCTCCTCTTCTTCCTCTGAATTGGCTAAGTGTTGGTCAAAGACCCCTGTAGAAAAACCCTCCCCCTACCCACGCGACTCTCCTCTCTCTCTCTCTTAGGATCCGCTCTCCCAGAGCCACACAGGTATTCGGGTAATCAGGTCGGGTGCGTATCCGAGACCAGGCCCATCGGCGTGCAGTGGTGGGTGAGGAGTGCAGGTCGGGTTGGGTCAACCAGGTCCGCAGGGGCGTGTCGCAGATGAGACCGGGTCGGGTAAGTGGGACCTCACCCCGCGGTAACTGAGGCAATAAGCGTACACCACTTTTTCAATTTATTTGGGTGCGGATGCCCTTCGTTTCCGAGGTGGGACTATCCACACCCCCTTTCCTCGTACGCTTGCAGCAGGGATGATGCTTCCAATTGCAGCAGCTGCTAAGGCCTTCGACTGAAATTGAGAGCCTGGAACCGTACGCGAGAGAATTCTACATAGTTTGGGGCTTCAGCCTGGGCTTGGCAGCACCTGGAGTGACCTGAAGTGAGCTTCAAGCTCACTCACCAATGGCGGATGGTGTCTGAACCTGAAAACAACAAAACGGCCATGACGAAGGCAGCTCCGGTGAGGTGGGATCGGCGAGGACGAAGAGGGAGTAGCGCCTGCTAGTACGGCGAGACACGGATGAAAGCAAGGAGGATGAATCCGCCGTAAGTATGGTGATCGGATGACGAGGAGCAGTAAGGAAGGTCGTCGGACGTCGAGGAGCTTTCGGCCATGAGGGGAAGAGAGGAATTTAGGGTATTTGCAGCCGAATTCAAGCGTGAAGGAGTCGAGGAGATTTAGGCTTCTTTAAATAGGGCTCTGAAGAGCAGTTAGCTCTTAGGAAGCAAGCTTCCCAAACTTGGAAGGTCACCAGAGATGGGAATTGTTAGGATACCCAAATCTCTCATGCGTTCACATGAGAGATTGGGAGGGAATCAATGCTCAAAGATGGGTTCATACTGACGAGGATTTCTCAAAGATGGGTTTGACCATGTTTGACTGGGAAATTTATGTAAAAACCTAAATTAGGGTAAATATCTTTCTGAGACCTTATTCTAGGTCAAGATGGGTTCTAATCGCCAAATTGAAGGTACAAAACCCTAGAGAATATTTTTCTATGATTTTTAGAGGGTTTAAGTGAATTTTATCCTGACCAAAACCTTGGTTAATTAAGTGGGTTTATTTTTAGGATTTCAAGAAGTCATTTAATTCACAGAACACACACAAACCCTGTTACGACCCGATTCCTGAATCCCAACGAGACACGAGAATCAGACCGACTCGACTGATCCCAAGACCCAGTTGTCCAACGAGAAAGTAACCAAAAGAGCAGTAAAATAAACCACATTCATCATGCATGTAACTAACAGTAATAAAAGTATAACAGTAAGGAAAAGAACTACTACAGTACACACCACCACAGCGGTAGAGAATTAAACAGGTACATAAACATGGTGCTTACAATAAAAGAGTACAATTGTAACAGAAAATACTCACTACAACAGAAGAAACGGTACAGTAGGTACAACACAAGTAAAACTACTGCGCTCTACTAGGCCCAGCACCCTCTGCAGCCGCAGGCTCCGACTGCTCAACACCTGGCCCTAAAAAGTTGACAAAGGTGACACGTCAGCAAAACGCTGAGTAGAGTGGCAACCAACTAACTAAGAAAACAATAAGGTGGACAAGTAGCTGTTATTTTTAATTTCTTTCTTTATTTTCTATTTACTCATTCTTGAATTAGTTCTCAGATCTTTCTCTTGATCTTGAATGTTCCTCGTGGGAACGATCTTGATTGCAGTCTTTTCCGAAAAGTAGAAGAAGCACATGGTGCTCTCCTGGTCGGGAGAGTCCCCTGTGGTGGTCCTACCCTCAGTCAGCCACCCCAAGGTCACTGATAGATGTGACAGTGACTACGGCACACGCGATAAATGCACGGGTAGCTACCCCACACTGGCACGCGGTCAGTCATTTCTGTTAATGGGTGCGCTCCAAAGCACAGCACGGAACCAGTATAGGGCAGAGCCCTCTCAGTAACAGGGTCTAGCCCCTCCACAGTAACCAAACAGGGGTCTTGCCCCTCCACAGTCCACGCACCCTCGCCTGACTACCCTGGTTTGCCAGTGGGCCTAACAAGTCGGTGTAGGACGGCTAGCTGAACCCCGGGGCCCATGGGGTGGCTAGCTCCCTCCCTACACTAGTAGCCCTCCCCGGTACTATGTACGTGAGGGCCAAAAGTTAGTACAAAGTGGCCAGACCTAACCCCGGGTACCTAGGGCGGCTGGCTCCCCTCTACACTAAGAGGTAACGTGTGCTTCCCTTGGTACTACGTACCCAAGAGACAACAACTTCCCCATTCACTTTTCCAGTTCCATCTCATTTATCTCCAGGAGTTCTACTCCTAATTCCCCGTAGGGTTCGCGCTCATGTTTCTCAGGCCAAGCCATACTAGGTTTCATCATTTTAGGTTTATTTGCATATAGTACGCGTTCCAACATTCAACTTATTTTCCTTTCCAATTTTTATACAAGTAGCTCGTATTTAATCTCAATCAACAGAAATTACTTGCAACAATTACTAGCAACAGTATTCTACATTTCGCAGGCAGCTGTTATCCAATTACAGGCAATTATCATTATTCTTTCTACTTTTCCAAGATGGAAATTTTCATGTATTCACGACATTCGTTTCAGTGTTTCTATTCCTAGGATTCATGTCATACCCTAGGATCTATCATTCAATCTAGTTTTCCAGTCCTAGGATTCATGCCATACCCTAGGATCTATCATTCAATCTAGTTTTCCAGCCCTAGGATTCATGCCACAACCTAGGATCTATTATTTATCTTACAAGTGCATTAATGTTGATAACTAATCAAGGGAAGCCACTCTACCCGCAAAATCGGGAGTACTAGGGGCGTGATCGGCAAGTCCGCGCGCCTCCGCAACCCCCAGAGACGCAACGGGATGAGGTCCTAACATAAGGAACTACTCAGAACAGGATACAAGTACTTTAAACAAGTAGAGGGATTAATTCTGAGAAGAACGAAATTTTAAACACGGAAATCGGACTTCTAACAGACCCTAAACGGGTCAAAAACGACAACCCTGGCCCCAAATCAGACGTCTGGAACACCTTCCAGACGTCTTAAACGATGGTTCAAATCATACTCAATTTTGCATTGTTCTTCAGATGTCCAGGATCCCGCTGAACCATCTGAACCTAGTTCCAGACGTCCGACTATCTCTCCGAATGTCTGGAGACTCTCTCCGCCGTCTGGTGACTAGCCTAGACGTCTGATCTGTGTGGGAGGGCATGCCCTTGCGCCTTCCCGAACGAACCCTACATGTGTACTCAATCGATCTCAGCACGGCAAAGAAACAGAACCTTCGACGGAACGGCCTGCATGGCCGCATCCGTAGAAAGGAAGAAGTAGAGAAATATTGTACCTTTCAGACGTCTGGATCTCACTCCAGACGTCCCCTGCTCCATCTAGACATAGGTCCAGATGTCTGATTCTGGGAAAATTTCCCAGAATTAGGACCTCCTCGCCCTCCACCTGTTGCGCACGGCCGTGCCGTGCTCGCCTGCTGCCCGAGCTGCAACAGCACCGGGGCAACTTCCCCAGCACCGTACTCTAGCTGCGCACCCGCCGGTCGGCCCTGGCTGCTCCGGCGAGCTCGCCCTCTCTTCCTCACGCACTTCGCCTCTTCTCCCTCTCGCTGCATCTCCTCCCCACGTGCACCAGGCAGCAGCTGCTGCCCTCGCTCTCTCACTCTCACGCTATCACTGGAAGAAGAAGGAGACGGTGGGGGAAATGGGTGAGGGAGAGGGAAGGAGGGGGAAGGTATTTGAAGGCGCCGGGGAAGAGAGAGAGGAAGAAAAAGAGGGCGCCTCCAGGACGGGGAGGGAAGAGAGAGAAGAAAAGAGGGCGACGGGTTCAGTCTGTGCACACATGCACGTGGACTCGAAATCGCATGCCGCAAAAATTAATTTCCAAGCGTCTAGGAAGGCTTCCAGACGTCTGACCAGACGTCTGGACCAACTCCCAGACGTCTTAAAAGACGTTTGACGTCGTGGTCTTAACAAACCCTTTTCTGTCAAATCCAACCCCCTTGTTATCTTATTAAGACCATTTGACCTTTGTTTAGCCCTTGAGAAAACCCGTGGTTGTACTGCATTGGTAAAATTAGAGTTTTACCCCTTGTTTCTTGTGTTTCCCTCAGAAAGGTTATGTAGTAAATTATGACCTTCAATTTGTTATGTAGGAGCATTTATTTTCTTCATTGGGTCAAAATGAGCTAGTTAGGGCTCATGATGGTGTTTCCATCATACCCCCATGCCTAGCTTTTGCTAATCCCTTAGCAAAATTTTAAGGTTTTAACTTTGATTCTAGACCATAAGTTCCTTTGATGGTCAAAACTGTGATGTGTGCTTTCTTCTGTAGATTAGGTTAGAATGCCAGAAGTAGGCCTAGATGTACTTAAGTACCAACCAAGATCTAGACTCGACCAGCTCTAGCCTCAGTCTGTCGCACAGGTTTTTAAGGCCCACAGGAACTATCCTAAGGTTCGTTGAACTCCGCGGTTAAAGCACCCGTGCTTGTAACATGTTTTAGCCTCGGTTCAATTTGCAGTGAGTTTTTCTTAGAGAGAGGCAAAGGAATTTTATTTTTGGAGAGTTTTCTCTCTCTTTTCTTTTTATTTCTAGTTTCGGATTGACTTCACAACACGGTCTATATCGGATTCCTAGTCCCCATCATCAATCCTCGAAGGGTCCCTAGCAATCGATGCTTCGGGATAGCACCGCCCATGGCAACCCCCAGAACCCTGACTTTCGAGATTTTGAGATAATCCCACCCATGGTGTTCTGTAGTTAAATCCAGACCCTGGCAATCGACATTTCGGGATAATGCCGCCCATGGCATCTGAACCAGCACAGGGTGCTTACATGCCCCTGGTAGGATATGTAAATATCCTAGGAGACAAGCATCGAAAAGACGATATGTTATTGTGCATCTTCGAGGGGAATGTCTCGCCTCTCCGCGCTGGGAACTTATCCAAATCAACTTGTGTTGATCAACCGCTCTTAATCTAGGCGACTTTTTTAGAACAATTTAAACGCATTTGCATGATTTTGATACTTAAGCGCACTGAACCAGACTATGTGTGGATTGGGATGCTTAGGTTACCGTGTCTCTCAAATCAAAGGTCAGTTAACGAGGTCGAATACTCCCTTAAGCCCTAGACCTAATACTTAAGCTTCGCATTTTCCCTAACCTCTTGAGGATTATCCAAATCTTAGCAAGTACTTGAATTTTTAAGCTTATGATCACAGCCCAAAAGGCCTAAGATCAACATTCTTACTAATCTCTTCTTTGTTTCATTAGCACTATTTGCTTTTCATTTTCTTTCTTTTGATATAGTCTAGAACTAAGTCAATTCCTTAATTTCTTACTAATGACTACCTCTTTTCTTTTCTTCTCAACTTGTG
Source organism: Thalassia testudinum (assembly GCA_037157565.1). NCBI lineage: Eukaryota > Viridiplantae > Streptophyta > Magnoliopsida > Alismatales > Hydrocharitaceae > Thalassia > Thalassia testudinum. The sequence goes on along the minus strand of JAZHRO010000025.1, from coordinate 148,966,650 downwards.
CTCCTTTTCAACATTTTTAACTTCTCCCCTTTTTCTCCTCAGAATTTGATTTGCGTTCAAAATCTTCTCTCCTCTCATTTTTTGTTCTTTTTCAAGTTTTTTTTTTGGTATTTTTGGGATATGTGACTTTTTTTATGAAACCCTTTCTTGTAAGATGATTTTCACTGCGTTTTGCACTTTAATACCCCCATGCCTACGATTTGCAATGTCTCCATTGTAAATTAAGTGGCTTCGAGTTCAACTTAGATCATTCATTAGAACAGGTTTTAGGTGGGTGAATGGGTCGGGATGACTGTTGCGAACGATTTCAAGCTCGGGTATGGGTACCTGAGGTGAAGTCGACTGTTCTAATGGATGAACCCTAAAGTGCAATATGAGTTCAGCATAGGATGTGTCAAGAAAGGTTTCGGGTTTTTCAAAATGACAGGTTGCCTCCCATTAAGCGCTAAGTTTTACGCCATCGGCCGGGTGCAATGAGCTCAGGGAGAATGGAGGGTAAAAGATGTCTCAGCCAAATTTGTATCGGTAAGTTCAATGAACGGTTTGAGTCTCTAACCGTTCACAACAAAAGGTTCTGAATCATGGCTGAGTTGACTGATCTCGACGGCTCCATTTCCAAAGATTTGTCGGACAAGGTAAGGTTCAATCCATTTTGATCTGAGTTTTCCTAGGAACAGATCGAGTTTGGCATCAAAGAGTAGGACTTTCTGACCAGGGCAAAAGATCTTTCTAGATATGTGCTTGTCGTGGAAGGCTTTAACGCACTCTTTGTAAATTCGTGAGTTCTCATACGCGTCGTGGCATAATTCATCAATCTTGCTCATTTGAAGCTTTCTGTGGGTTCCTACCTTAGAAAGATCGAGATTGCAGTTCCGTACTGCCCAATAGGCTTTGTGCTCCAATTCTACGGGGAGGTGACATGCCTTCCCGTACACCAATCTAAAGGTAGACATACCTAATTGGGTTTTGTGGGTGGTCCTATAAGCCCACAAAGCTTCTGGAAGTTGGGATGACTAGTCTTTCCTGTCAGGTCGAATAGTGACCTGGAGGATTTTCTTGATCTCCCTATTCAATAGTTCAGCTAGACCATTAGTTTGGGGGTGATAAGGAGTAGAGATTCGGTGTGACACCCCATATTTGGTCATCAGTGACCTGAACTGAGCATTAGTGAAATGGGTCCCTCCATCAGAGATTATAGCACGTGGAATCCCGAACCGAGAAAAGATGTTCTGATGAATGAATTTGATAACCACCTTATGATCATTGGTTCTGGTCGAAATGGCTTCGATCCATTTGGACACGTAGTCAACAGCGAATAGAATGTACTTGAAGCCGTCCGAAACAGGAAAGGGTCCCATAAAATCAATTCCCCAGGCATCAAAGATTTCGCATACGAGAATCGGCTGTAAGGGCATCATATCACGGTGGCTCATGTTGCCTAAGGTTTGACAACGAGTGCATGCCTTACAGTGATTGTATGCGTCTTTGAAAATCATGGGCCAATAGAGCCGCACTAGAGGACTTTAGCTGCGGTTTTATGACCAGAGAAGTGTCCACCGCATGCCTGGTCATGCCATAAGGACAAGATGCCCTGAATTTCCACTTCTGAGACACATCGTCGAATAATTTGACCAACACCAATGTGAAAGAGATATGGGTCTTCCCAAAAGTAGTACTTGGCATCGAAAAGCAATTTGTCCTTCTTGGCCTTCGGCCAATCGGACGGGATCTGATGTGATACCAAGTAGTTTACTAGATCAGCAAACTAAGGAAGCCCCGTACTGATAGTCAGGAGGTGCTCATCAGGAAAATGTTCCATAATGGATCCAGAAGGGTCGATAATGTCAGAAGGGAGGTGGGACAAGTGATCAGCTACCACGTTCTGTTTTCCCACCTTATCATGAATCTCGAGGTCAAATTCTTGCAACAGTAAGATCCAGCGGATTAGTCAAGATTTCGCGTCCTTCTTTGCAAGGAGATGCCTCACAGTTGTGTGATCAGAGTAAATGATAACACAGGAACCCAAAAGATACGACCTGAATTTTTCTAGGGCAAATACTATGGCTAGCAGCTCTTTCTCAGTAACTGTGTAGTTACACTGAGCCTCGTCAAGTGTTTTGCTACCGTAGTAGATGATCACGGGTTTCCCATCAATTTTCTGCCCAAGTACCGCTCCTACTGCAAAATCAGATGCATCGCACATGATCTCAAAGGGTTGAGACCAATCAGGGGACTGTAGGATCGGAGCTTGGGTAACTCAATCATGTAGGATTTCAAATGCTTGAGTGCATTCCTTGGAGATTTCAAAAGAAACATCCTTAGATAGCAGATTAGTCAGGGGGCACGCAATTTTTGAGAAATCAGGAATGAATCAATGGTAAAAATCGACGTAACCCAGGAAAGATCGGATGTCCTTGATCGAGCTAGGCATAGGGAGTTTGGAAATCAGATTCACCTTGGCTCGATCAACCTGGATGCCTTTTTCTGAGATGAGATGTCCCAGGACAATTCCTTCACGCACCATGAAGTGGCTCATTTCCAAGGAAAGAACCAAATTCACGTCAATGCACCGTCTGAGGATCTAGACCAAGTGCAAGAGGCAATCGTCAAATGATTCACCAAACACTGAGAAGTCATCCATGAAGACTTCCAGATAATCACCTACCATATCTAAGAATATGGTAAGCATGCACTGCTGAAAAGTAGCGGGTGCATTGCAGATATCGAAAGGCATCCTTCGAAATGCGTACGTTTCGAAGGGACAGGTGAAAGTGGTCTTCTCTTGGTCCTCAGGATGGATTGCCACCTGGTTATAACCGGAGTACCCGTCCAAAAAGTAGAAGAATCCATTTCCCACTAGTTTTTCGAGGATCTGATCAATAAACGGTAGTGGGAAATGATCCTTCTTCGTGGAGGTATTGAGTCTTCTGTAATCAATGCAGACTCTCCATGAATTCGCCACACAGGTCGATATGATTTCTCCGGTCTCAGTCGTGATCACGGTGAGTCCTGCCTTCTTAGGCACAACCTAGATTGGACTCACCCACCGACTGTCAAAGATTAGGTAGATGATCCCAGCATCTAACCACTTGATGATCTCCTTTTTCATGACTTCCTGCAGATTAGGATTCAGACGTCTCTGCATTTCACGGGAAGGTCGTGTGCCCTCTTCAGTATAGATGCAGTGTGTGCAGTAAGAGGGGTTGATACCAATCAAATCATCGAGAGTCCATCCAATGGCTCTTCAATGTTGCTAGAGAACAGAAATCAGATAGGATTCCTGATCAGGTGTGAATCTGGAGTTGATAATCACAGGAAACGTCTGATTGGAACCCAAAAAGATGTACTTTAGATGATCGGGAAGAGGCTTTAGTTCTAGAATGGGGTTATCAGCAGCAGCGGGTGGTTCAGGATGTGTGTCAAGAGCAAGGGAAGGAGTTATGGGTGTGTCTAGGTTGAGTTCGGACTCCTCTGATTGCGAGTTTTGATCCTCTTGTGGTTGATCAGAAGTAGTCAAGTTTTCCTCGATATACTGATCGTCAACCACAGCCTCAATGTCACATTTTTGTTCTATAACTCCGCAATTGATCCCTTGTTGGGCCTTAAAGATGTCGATCTTTAGTGTTTGGTTCCCAGATTTCAGTTTAATTTAGCCCTCCTCACAATTTATGTTGGCCCTAGCAGTGGCTAGAAAGGGTCTCCCTAGTATGATTTGTGTATTCCTTGGATTTTCTGGAGCATCCATATCCACGAATACGAAATCCACCGGGAAATAGAAATCCTGAACCTTCACAATGGCATCCTCAAGAACTCCTTTAGGTAACTTAATAGATCGGTCTGCCAACTGTAATGTCACTTCTGTTGGTTTAAGCTCAGATTCCTCAAGATGATCAAGTAGGGATGTAGGTATTAGGTTTATCAAAGCTCCTAGATCCAATAATGCTTTATCAAATTGGACATCACCAATTGTACAAGAAATCAAAGGAGTACCTGGGTCTTTTGCCGTAGGTGGGAGTTTGCTTAGAATGATAGAGCTGGCTTACTCCGACAATACAATTGGGCTCCCACTTTTGGTTCGCGACTTACGCTTAGGTGTACACATGTCTTTCATAAATCGTGCGTAAGCCAATACATGGCGAATCGCATCCATCAAGGAGATGTTTATATGGACCTGTTCAAAGAGCTTGACTAGGTCCTCCTCAGGTGCCACGGGTTTTGTTGTCCTCTTTCCCTTGGTCAAGGCCTCAGGAAATGGAACCTTGGATGGTTCCTCTAGAATAGGTCCAGGTTCTTGATCTGGGGCAAAGGTATCCTGGATGACTATCCTAGGTTTTGGGTTACTACCAGGCTGTAAGTGCATGGGTAAGGTGGGTCTTGTGTTGCTTTGTCACTGTGGGTTGTTATTGAATTCAGTCCTGCCTGGTTCGGGTTTGATGCAGGTAAAATAGGTGGCTACTACTGAAATCCCGAGTATGATGTCGAAGCTTCCATCCCGTCGGGTGATGGAGCAAAAAGGGCCTGATAAATCATGTGATCTTGGCCTGGATTTGGGTTCATAACGCGCCACTGGTTTGGCACGTTATTCGGATTCAACAGAGGTTACGAAGGGAGTGTACCAGGTTGGCGAGAATTCACCATTTGGGTAAGTTGATTGCGAACCTCTGTGATCTCGTCTTTGTGTTGTTTCTGCGTAGCTACATTCATCTTTTGAATGTCAGCCAGAGTCTGAAGGATAAGAGTCATTTGATCTGTTTGAGTTGGCCCAGATTGATAGGTAGGGTTGAGCCGAGGCTGAGGCGGCTGATATGGATGAGGAGCTTGTGGATGGGGTTGATATGGTGGTCTTTGATTCTGACTGTTTCCCGCCCACAAGAAATTGGGATGATTTCGCCATCCAAGGTTATAGGTATTAGAGAATGGGTCATTCTGGATGGAGTTGAGGTCCTTACAGGTCTGAGGCACCCTAGAAAAGTCAGAATACGAGGGTTCAGAGTTCCCCCAACTAGAGTAGGTAGGTTCGGAGTTTCCTCCAGCCTTAGAGTCTGACAAGGGTGGATACGGGTCCATCCCCTGAGAAGATCGGTGGTAGATGTTATGCACAGCTTCCCTCCCAGAGGGCGGTTGTGCGAATAGGTTTTGCATAGAGGTGGCTCGCTGCAGATGATGAGTTAGCTCATCCACCTTCTTCTCAATGATAGAGGCCTTGTCCAAATGACTGGTTATCAATTCCAAGTCGACAGATGAGGACAGACCCTGTGTCTCATGTGCTCCCTTTGGATTCGTCGATGTGTGGGCATTCATCCGATCGAATAAGCCCATGGAGTCATTATTGATGGAGTTCTCGCACATATTCTCGAGAATCTCCTACACAGTGTCTTCGTGTTGACCCATGATATTTCCTTTGCAAGTTGCATTGATGAATAGACGGTTATCTTCACGGAGTCCCTGGTAAAAAGACTGGACTTGTTCCCATTTAGGAACTCCGTGATGGGGGCACTTTCGCATGAGATCCAAGAAACGATCCCATGCTTCATGAAGTAGTTCTCCAGGCTACTGTGTGAAGTGCGTGATCTGGTGTCGTAAAGAATTCGTCCGACCAACTGGGAAGAGCTTTTTCAGAAACTCGGATTGTAGTTCAACCCATGTGTTGATTGGACACGTTTGAATCTGATACCAGTGAGCTGCTTTGTCCATAAGAGAGAAGGAGAATATCTTCATTAGAAGAATATCCCGATTTTGAACATCTGACCAGAAGGTCTGGGCTAGATGCTTGAGCTGTTTGATGTGCAAAAAAAGGATCCTCGGAATTGAGCCCATGAAACTTTGGAATAGCATGAATCATGTTGGGCTTGAGTTCAGAATCAAGACCTCTAGCCGGGATTTAGACTCGAGGTTCAATCGCCACCGCAGCGGGATTGTAATGATCTCGCATCATAGGACGCTGCGGTGGATTCACAAAGGCTTGGAATAAATCATTAAGGTGCTGAAGTTGGTTCTCAAGGTTATTCTCTTCTTCTGCAGGTTGTGCCATGATAATGGAAGAAGGAGAATTAGGTTTAGATGAATCAGAAGAGATGTCTATGTGATGGGGTTACTGCACAAACACAGAAGTCGAGGCTCAGCCTCGACGAAAGTGAATGACTAAAGGAGGCCTCAAGGATGGTCTTAAGGACCTCCTACCAAACATGCACAGATGGCCTAGATGAGAATAGAATGTGATGGACCCAATCAAGACACCCAAAAATTTTGGATGACTATAGAGGTTCAGGGCGGATGATACCCCTTAGTCAGAAAGCCATCCACTTGAGAATTACCTGGGCAGCTAGAGAGGGAGAGTCCCGCAAAGACCCCTACACAGTAGAGCGCCCCCACGGGTTACAGGGTTTCCCCTACCCGACCTCTCTTGTCACTGATGTTCCAAGTAGACCAGAATGGGAACTTGACCTCTTAAGTCTACCAGTTTTAATTAAGAGCAAGGGTGCTTAGGATTTCACTTGAACTTTAGATGTATTGAGTGCAAAAAGTGACCTAATATAAAGGTTGGTTGACCCAAGGTGGGTCAACTTCACCTATTTATCCTTTGAGAAGTTTTAGGTCCCTTTTTTAGGATTCAAGTGAGATTAAGAGACTAATTTCTAGGGTTCGCTTGAATAGATCAATTCAACCAAGGCTTAGGCACACATCATTTGGAAAAGTTGATTCTAGCTTATGTAAGTGTGTCTCTAAAACCCTAACTTGGAATCCTTAATTGGCTCTAATTTTGGTCCAATTTAGTTTGCCAAATGTGGTATCTAGGACTCAAACAAGAAAGTGATAGCCCTAGTTATCTTAAATGGCCGCACAAATCAGGTTTTGTTGTTGAAATCAAATCAGGCAACTTGATGATTTATTTAAGAATGGAAAGCAAGTAGCCCTAATTGATTTTATCCTTTTTTTCTTTTCAGAAACAAAGGCTTAAGAGAGAGAGTAATCAGATTTTACCTGCCCCTGGTGTGTTTGATGTGCGGCTAACTTTCTTCAATGTATCTTCTCCCTGAAACAACCACAACAAAAGAGATATAGCAAGTTAGAATCTGTATCAGAAATTGTAATCAAGAGTTCTAAATTGCTCGTTGCTCCCCGGCAACTGCGCTAAAATGTTAACGCGGCGAGATCGATGTTAAAATAATCACGTTGCAGTATAGTCGAAATCGCTTTAAAAACAAATACAATTTTTATTACTCGAAAAGATTTCCGAGGTCGAACACAGGGAGCAAATTGGTATTTAGAAATCAAGATCACAATTCAGAATTAAAAGGATTTGCAAGAATAGCAGTAGTAATGTGCAAAAAATATGGGAGTAAAATGGTGATGTAAATCACCAGATACTCCTACAATATCACCAAATAATTCAATGTATGAATATGCAATGAGAACTAGAATCTATCGTCTGATGAAGGAATCAAATGACTTAAAGTGTCTGATCCTTCTTCTTTTCTTCTTCTCTATCTCTGCCTTTGTCTTCTTTAAGGTCCTTCTCTTCTTCTTCTTCTGCCTTCAACCCTGACCTCCTCTTCTTCCTTTGAATTGGCTAAGTGTTGGCCAAAGACCCCTGTAGCAAAACCCTCCCCCTACCCGTGCGACTCTCCTCTCTTTCTCTCTGAGGATCTGCTCTCCCAAAGCCACACAGGTATTCAGGTAATCGGGTCGGGTGCATACCCGGGACCAGGCTCACCGGCGTGCAGTGGTGGGCGAGGAGTACAGGTCGGGTCAGGTCAGCCAGGTCCGCGGGGGCATGTTGCGGACGGGACCGGGTCGGGTGAGTGGGACCTCACCCCATGGTAACTGAAACGATAAGCCTACACCACTTTTTCAATTTATTTGGGTGTGGATGCCCCTTCATTTCCGAGGTGGGACTATCCACTCCCCCTTTCCTCGTGCGCCTGCAGTAGGGATGACGCTTCCAATTGCAGTAGCTATTAAGGCCTTCGATTGGAATTGAGAGCCTGGAACCGTGAGCGAGGGAATTCTGCGTAGCCTGGGACTTCAGCCTGGGCTTGGCAACACCTGGAGCGACCTGAAGCGAGCTTCAAGCTCGCTCGCCAATGGCAGATGGTGCTTGAACCTGAAAATAACATAACGGCCTCGCAGCCACGTCAAATCGCTCAGGGAGGATTGACGGAGCACGGTAGATGTGCTAGGGGTGGTGGCGTGACGTGTGAGTGCCTGTGGTGTGTACCTAGGTCACACTGTGTGCAAGTGAGTGGGAGTGTTCGGGGGGTGGTTTGGGTGAGTGGCGTGGTGAGTGAAGTTAGGGGAAGTGCTCAGTGAGGTGTGGTGGAGGTTGTGGGCTTGTTGGCGAGGCTTTTGGTGGCCTATGGAGGTGGGATGGCCTTGCCGAAGGTGGTGGCCGGAGATGGAGGAGATGAAGGTGCGAGGGGCGACAGTGGTCGATTTGAAGTGGAATAAATGCGAAAAGAAATTAGAGGTGAAAGGGAACTTAGCTGGGAGGTCAAGGGACGAAGGGGGAGAGCGAGGGAGTCGAGTCTGGTATGGTCGACACTGGAGATGAAGGCGGCTCCAGTGAGGTGGGATCGGTGAGGAAGAAGAGGGAGTAGCGCCTGCTAGTACGGCGAGATACGGACGAGAGCAAGGAGGAGGAATCCGCCGCAGGTATGGTGGTAGGATGACGAGGAGAAGAAAGGAAGGTTGCCGAACGTCAAGGAGCCTTCGGCCATGAGGGGAAGAGAGGAATTGAGGGTATTCGCGGCCAAATTCGAGCGTGAAGGAGTTGAGGAGATCTGGGCTTCTTTAAATAGGGCTCTGAAGGGCGGTTAAGGCTTGGGAAGCAAGCTTCCCAAGCTTGGAAGGTCGCCGGAGATGGGAATTGTTAGGATACCCAAATCTCTCATGCGCTCACATGAGATATTGGGAGGGAATCAATGCTCAAAGATGGGTTCATACTGACGGGGATTTCTCAGAGGATCTTCCTTCCAATTTTGGAAGAGATCCTCCAAGCACTCAAGGAGATCTTCTCTGACAAAGGTCACCGGAGTAGGTTTCCTCCACGATAATGGCGGAGGGACCTACCTGTGAAGACGATGAGAAAGCTAGGGGGCTATTAGCAAGGGTTTTTGAAAGTTAGGGGTAGAAATGTGAAGATGATGGTCATGCTGATAGCGACCATCGTCTTGTGAGATGATAGACCGCAGATGCAAGTTTGTTAGCATGGTCAGACCACTGTCTATTAGCTCAGATGACATGCTGGTAGCCACGGATCAGCTCTGGTCGATCACCTACTTGTGAAGACGATTGGTCATGCCATTTGGGCTAACCAACACCCCCACTACTTTTATGGATTTGATGAACCGGGTTTTGAGGCCGTACCTGGACCAGTTTGTGGTGGTATTCATCGACGACGTACTCGTTTACTCGCGGGATCAGGAACAGCACGGGCAGCATCTACAGATGATTCTGGACACTTTGAGGCGACGCAGGCTGTATGCCAAGTACAGCAAGTGCGAGTTTTGGTTGAGGCATGTGACTTTCTTGGGCCACGTGATCTCGAGAGATGGCTTGGTTGTGGACCCAGCCAAGGTTGAGGTCGTACTTAGGTGGGAGAGACCACGTACAGTGACAGAGATACGTAGCTTTTTGGGATTGGCAGGTTACTATCAGTGGTTTATCAGAGGATTCTCCCAAATTGCGCGTCCTATTACCCAGTTGACTCGGAAGGACGTGCCCTTTGCCTGGACAGATGCATGTGAGGCATGTTTTCAGGAGTTGAAGGAGAGACTAACTTCAGCTCCTGTGCTCGCCCTCCCAGACAGCGGTGGTGGTTTTGTGGTCTACACAGATGCTTCGTTGCAGGGGTTAGGGGGTGTGCTCATGCAGTGGGGTCACGTTGTTGCTTACGCTTCACGGCAACTGAAGCCCCATGAGCATAGCTACCCTACCCATGACTTAGAGCTGGCAGCTGTTGTCTTCGCGCTGAAGACATGGAGACACTACCTTTATTGTGAGACCTTTGAGATTTTCACAAATCATAAGAGCCTTAGGTACTTGTTTAACCAGAAGGAGCTTAACATGAGACAGAGACATTGGTTAGAGCTCCTGAAGGACTAAAACTGCAGCATCTCCTACCATCCAGGGGAGGCCAATGTGGTGGCTGACGCCTTGAGCCGGAAGGTGCCCGCCTACTTGGCCAATCTACAGGCACAAAGTTAGGGACTTATGGAGGAGTTGGGCAGTTGGCGACCCTGGGAGTCACAGGGGTATTGTGGGGCAATGACAGTGACACGGCAGATGCGACCAAAGCTGATAGACCACATCATCGCAGGGCAGATGACTGATCCGTACTTACAGACGTTGCGGGGCAAAGTGCTGTCAGGGGACCCGAGAGACTTTTCTCTTACAGACGAGGTGCTGCGCATGAGGGGACGCTTGTGCGTTCCCAGGGACGAGTTGCTGAGAGAGCTCATGACCGAGGTGCACGGGTCTAGGTTCACCATACATCCCGAGAACACAAAGATGTATCATGATCTGAGACGTGACTTTTGGTGGAGAGGGATGAAGCGGGATGTGGGTGAGTTCGTGCAGTAGTGTTTGGTGTGCCAGCAGGTGAAGGCCGAGCACCAGAGGCCTGTTGGGCCATTACAACCACCTCCTGTGTCAGAGTGGAAGTAGGAGAGCATCACCATGGACTTGGTGGTGGGTCTACCTGTCACCCAGCGAGGACACAACGCAAGCTGGGTGATAGTGGACAGGTTGACGAAGATGGCGCATTTCCTACCGATCAGAGTCACCTTGGGACCAGCACAGTTGGCAGAGAAGTACATTCACAATGTGGTACGCCTGCACGGAGTTTCGCGTGAGATTGTATCCGACAAGGATACCCATTTTACTTCCCAATTTTGGGCTGAGTTTCAGCAGGCTTTAGGGACACGGTTGAGGTTTAGTACCGCGTACCACCCCCAGACGAACGGATAGTTGGAGCACACCATACAGACACTTGAGGACCTTTTGCGCGCCTGTGTACTAGACTGGAGAGGCTCCTGGGAGGAGCACTTACCCCTAGCAGAGTTTGCATATAATAACAATTATCACTCGAGCATCGGCATGGCACCTAATGAGGCTCTGTACAGACGGAGGTGTACTGCACCCTTGAGTTGGGTCGAGGTGGGGACCAAGTGGGAGGTTGGCCCCAGGTTAATCCGACAGAGTCAGGAGGTGATAGAGCAGATTCATAGATAACTCCGCACTATCAGGAGCAGGCAGAAGAGTTATGCTGACCGGAAACGCAAAAAGGTGTCGTTCGAGGGTGGGGATGACATCTTTCTTCACGTTTCGCCCATGAAGGGCCTGCAGCATTTTAGGGTGAAATGGAAGCTTGTGCCGAGGATTGTGGGGCCCTTTGAGGTCCTGGAGTGGGTAGGACCCATTGTTTACCAGCTTGCCCTCCCTCCCCAGCTTTCTAGAGTGCACAACGTGTTCCACGTGTCCAACCTTAGGAAGTACGTCGTCGATCCCAATCATGTTCTAAGCCACAAGAGTGTCGAGGTGAGTGACGACCTGACCTACCCCAAGAGACTAGTGCAGATACTAGACAGAGCCGTCTGGAGTCTAAGACAGAAGCAGGTACCCCTGGTGAAGGTCTTATGGAGAAGCCAGCGGTATGAGGAGGCTACCTGGGAGCCTGAGGCGGAGATGCGAGAGCAGTACCTGGAGCTTTTTGAGGGTACGTCTTTTCGAACCTACTTCGGTCCTCTTTAAGTTTGTTATGCGTTTTATGTTCCTTTTTCCGCACCCAAGCTAGTTTAAGTTTCGGGATGAAACTTCCTTTAAGTTTGTTATGATGTAAAGACCCGTCCCACTTTTAGCCTTTTAAGACATCTGGAGTCTTAGTCAGACGTCTATCCAGACGTCTGGACCCTTTCCCGGACGTTTAAAAATGAAATTTTTGTATGCACTCTACGCTCTGCGTGCGGGAGATGTGCAAAACTTCTTTTCTCTCTCTCCTTTCTCCTCTTTCCTACCCGAACCCTAAACCCACAGCACCTATAAAACCACCCTCCCCTCCTCTCCTCTCCACCCCACACTCCACCTTCACTGCCGCGAGCGAGGAGGTGAGCGAGGGTGAGCGAGAGAGGGTGAGAAAGAGGAGAAGTGCGGGAGGAGGCGGAGGAGGCCGAGGTCGGGAGCTTCGGTGGAAGCTCGTCGGAGCTCGCACGGCCACCGCGGGCACGTGCGGGAGGAGGAGGGAGTCCGGAGCAGCGTCCTCGACCACCTGTAGCAGCTGGAGCTGCGGCGGAGCGAGGAGAAGCGCAGCGGAACGCGGCAAAGAGCGCTAGGAGTGCATTCTGATACTGGAAATTTTCCAGTATCAGATGTATGGAGTGAAGTCTGGACGACTGCCAGAGCATCTGGACATCTGGAGTCAAGACCAAACGTCTGAAAGCACCTTTATCGCGAAGGTACATTCTTTTCGCTGTTACGGCCATGCAGGCCACACTGCATAAGATATGCCGGCCTGATTTTGGGGTGGCTACTTTTTCATACGTAGGAGCAACCTTGGGAAGGATGTGGAACGCCCTCCCACGCACTTTCGAACATCTGATCAGCTCATCAAACGACCAGAGGTACTTCCAGACGACCAGAGGACTGGTCTAACGTCTGGAACCGCTTTCAGATGATCGCAAGGGAGTCCTGGATATCTGAGGACACCGCAGGGACTTGAGGTTGTAGATTTCGTCCCTACCAGGAGGGGGTGACGTAATAATTGCGGAAATAAATATAAACAAGCTCACAAAATAGACAAACACACAAGTACAAAAGAATTTTTAGGTGGAAACCCAAACTGGGTGAAAACCACCACCTGACCCTCTCGAGTTAGGATTTTCCGATCAACCAAGTTGATCAAAATCCATTAAGCGAATCACTTTAAACGAGGGTGATTCAACCTCAAATACAACCACGCTACAAGTGCCAGGGTAGCGTTCCTCAACCCCTTCTCTTCACGAGAAGGATTTTGTCCCACGAAGGAGACGGGAATTCACAAAGCGAATACCCAACCAAATAACAAAGATAAAACAACTAATCCTATAGAGCCAACAAAGTAATATTTAACCTAAGCTTCTATAGGAAATAGGATGCTTCCCTTTGAAAGGAGTGCGTCGACGACGCGGATGCGTGAGCCACGCGACGGCGCAACTTCGCTCTCGTGAACTACGGCGGGAGAGCGGGTGCGCGAAGGCTTGATGCTCTCAAGATGTAGAACTAGCGCTTAGAGAGCAAGAGAGACACAAAATGGTTTGAAACTGTATTGCAAGGTGTGTCTTGGTTTCTTAGATGTGTGTGAGTGTGACAAAGGCTCCCCTCTATTTATAGAGGCCTTAGGAAGGCTTTGGAAGGCTTAGAAAAGCTTCCATAGCCGTTGGGTACAAAGCCCAAGTGAATCAGCCCGAAATCAGGAACAATCATTGTTCTGACAGGCTTATCAGACGTTTAATTCTGGCATCAGACATCTGCAAGTTCACTTTAAGATGTCTGAAAATAAGGTCAGACATCTGATTTTGGGCGGGTCTCTTCCTGACTTGGATCAGATCTAAACAGGGTTCTTGTGCAAGTCCATCAGACGACATATAGGACGTCAAGCACTATGTCTGGACGTCTGGAAACCTACTTTTACTGTGGGAATGGATTTCCAAATGTTGCAACGGCTAGAAAATCTCTGAGAAGAGATTTTGGGTCAGCCGAGGCAAAACGGTCAATTATCAAACGTCTGGAAAGTCCTATGGACGTCTGATAAGGCTCTAACGGTCACATTCTTGAGTGTTCGCTAAGCCAGCCAACGGTCCACTAATTGGACGTCTGGCAAAGTCATCAGACGTCTCCTAAGACGTCTAGTTTAATGTCTGGACGTCTGATTTCATCAGACAGAACTACCTATGTCCAGCCTAAATGTTATCAAACGTCTGAATCAACAGTCAGACGTCTTAAAACACTTTATCAGACATCTGATTTTGGAATTAGACATCTGAAAATGCTGTTTGAACCCTATATTGGTTTTCTAAGTTCTCTACAGAAAACCTAAGTATCCTAGGGTTGTGCCGGTGTTCCTAGGACTACTGTTAGGGTACATTGAGGCTCTTTAACATGAATCTAAGTAAAAAATAAAGAGCAACAAAAAAATGACAAAAGTACATGAAAGGAATAAAATGGAATTCTGTCCTATTCTTCTTGTCCTTCCATCTTCAATCCATCGCTCCTCGCGAAGCTCCTCTGTTTTCCATCAAGCTCCTCCAATCCGTCCTGGATGCGAGCTCGAATTCCGTCTAATCACGTCTACATTTGCAATTGACCTGAAATCTAAGACTCCAAGTGCAAATGTTAAATAACACGTGTTTTGTTATCATCAAAACAAATGATCATGGTGCTCTAGCACCAACAGAGGTGAGGTTCTGTATCTTTTAAGACGTTTGGACTTGTTCCCAGACGTTGGATTTTGGTCAATAGAGACGTTTTTGACCCGTTTAGGGTCCGATCGGGATTCGTTTTATGCAAACAAAGTATCTGCAGTTTCCTTTCGAGTTTCTCTATGTACTAGAAACCTTTATACATTGTTTTGAATCCTCCTTTGTGATGTATTCCCTGGTTTAGGATTTCAGCCTACTGCATGTTTGGGGCTCGCAGAGACGCCTGGGTCTGTGATTTGAGCCCCCATTACTCGTAGATTGTCTGGTAGAGTGGTCTACTTCTGTTAATCATATTAAATAAGAATGTGTCTGTGGAATTAGCTAACTGGAAACTTAGGATGTGGCATGAACCCTAGGACAGAGAAATAAATAAACCAATTGTACTGCATGATTGTATTTGTATACATTATTAAGTTAACCTGCTAGCAATTGCCCATAATAAAGTTGTGAGCTACCTTTTAGAATATGAGCTGCTTAAGATAAATGAGCAATTACCTATGAAGTCATCAGTTGCATGTATTGAATTGTGGAAACACGAGCTGCCTGTATATATAAATGAGAAATGAATTGTGAATCATGGAATCTGGATCGGAATAATGTGGTAAACATGAGCATGAACCCCATGGGGAATTAGGAGTAGAGCTCCTGTGGTTAGATGGAAAATCTGGAATGTAGGCGGGAAGTGTGCTGGCCCTTGAGTATGTGGTACCAACGAGAGCGACTGTCCCTTTTTTGTGTAGAGCAGAGCTGGCCGCCCTTGGGTTGAGACCCAGGGTTAGGCTTGGCCACTCTACACTGACTTCTGTTGGCCCTCGTGTACACAGTACCGAGGCGAGCTACTAGTGTAGGGAGGGAGCTAGCCACCCCACGAGACTCGGGGTTCAGCTCACCACCCTACACTGACTTGTTAGGCGCTCTGGGCAAACCGGGGTAGTCAGACGAGGGTGCACGGACTGTGGAGGGGCGAGACCCCTATTTGGTTCTGAGGAGCTAGACCCCTGTTTCTGAGAGGGCTAGGCCCTATACTGTTCCGTGCTATACTTTGGGCATACCCACTAGCGGAAACGACTGACCGCGTGTCAGTGTGGGATAGCTACCCGTGCGTTTATCACGCATGCCGTAGTCACCGCTACGTCTTGACAGTGACCTCGAGGTGGTTGACTGGGTGTAAGACTACCACGGGGGACTCTCCCGGCCAGGAGAGCACCACGTGTACCTTCTACTCTTCGGAAAAGACTGCAATCAAGATCATTTCCATGGGGAACATGCAAGATCAAGAAAATCTGAAAGTTTGAGGAAAAATGGGTGAAAAGGAAATGCATATAAAATAAAATAACTAGAAAAGAGAATTAAACCTGCTACTTTTACTACTTTAGATAGTATAGATACTACTCTACTCAGCGTTCGCTGACTCTGTCTTTTTCATAACACCGTTCAAGTCTAGGAGTTGAGCAGCCCGAACTTCCAGCTATGAAGGGTGCTTGGCCCAGTCGAGCCCAGCCTTAGTTTTCTGCACTTGTTATTGTACCCTCTTACTGTTGTAGTGAGTTTCAGAGTTTTAGCTACTATTGTTGTTACTATTACTTTCATTTCAATTGTCTCTATTGTTGTAGTGGTATGTATTAGAACAGCAGTTTTACTTTTCCTTTATTGCTTTACATGTTTTTACTGCTTAGTTATATTGCATATGTGAATTTGGTTTACTTTCCTACTTTTTGGTTATTTCTTGTTGGATGACCTTGTCTTGGGATTAGTCGAGGCAAGCTAGTTTCAGGTCCTGTAGGGATCCGGGAACCGGGTCGTAACAAGTCTAGTCCTTTTACCATGGGCTCCGTGACGATATCAAGCTCTTTGTTAATGCAACCTGTGGTGGTAGCATCATGGGTCAACAAGAAGACACAATTTGGGAGATTCTCGAGAACATGTGTGAGAACTTCCGAAACAATGAGTTATTGGGTGTGTACGACTAGACAACCACCAGTGCATTGGCAAATAATCAGGGGGTACACGAGACCCGAGGCCTTTCCACTTCCATTGATCTGGAGTTGGTAGAAAATTGCTTGGATAAGGTCTCAACCATTGAAAAGGTGGACGACTTGACTCGACACTGGCAGAGAGCCACCTCAGCACAGAAAACCAGTTTTGTGCAACCGCCCTTTGGTAGGAGGCTGTGCATAACATATCACCACTCTTCTCAGGGGATGGACCCATATTCACTCCTGTCTAATTACGGTCTTGAAGGAAACTTTGAGCCAGCCTACTCTAGTTGGGGGAACTCCGAACCCTCCTACTCTGATTTTTCGAGAGTTCCTCTGACCTGCGAGGATCTCCACGCTATCCAGAATAATTTGTTCTTAAACACTTATAACCCTGGATGGCGCAATCATCCCAATTTTGCGTGGTCGGGAAATAACCCAAATCCGAGATCTCAATTCTAACCCTTACCACAAGCTCCATGACCTTATCAGCCTGCTCAACCAAGGCCTAACCCAACTTTCCAATCCGGGCCACCTAAGGAAGACAAAATGTCCCTAATTCTTCAAACTTTGGTTGACATGCAAAAATAGCTCAAAGAAGAGGTCACAAAGGTTCGCAATCAATTGGCCCAGCTGGCAAATTCTCGCCAGCCTGGCGAACTTCCTTCCCAACCTCTACCTAATCCGAATAGCATGCCGACCTAGAGGTGCATTATGAACCCAAATCAGGGCCAAGCACACTATGTTTATCAGACCCCTTCTACTCTATCACCTAACAGGATGGAAGCTTCAACATCATATTTAGGCTATCAGCAGTAGACACCTATTTTGCCTAACCCAAACCAAAATCAAGCAGGACTTAACTCCGTCACCACCCATAGTGGCAAATCAACACAAGATCCACCATTTCCTAGCCACGACAAGCCTGAAAATTCAGAACCCAACCTTAGATTAGTGATTTAGGACACCCCTATCCCAAATAAAGAGCCTGGATCAATTCTAGAGGAACTGACTGAGGTTCCATTTCCTGAGGCCTTGACCAAGGGAAAGAAGAAATCCAAACCCGTGACATTAGAGGAAGATCTAGTCAAGCTCTTTGAGCAAGTCCAGATAAACATCCCCTTGATGGATACAATCCGCCACGTACCAGCTTATACGAGATTTCTAAAAGATGTATGTACGTCTAAGCGTAAGCCGCGAACCAAGGGCAGGAGTCCGATCATCTTATCGGAGCAAGCCAACTCCATCATTTTGAGCAAACTCCCACTAAAGGCAAAAGATCATGGTACCCCCCTGATCTCCTACAGAATCGGTGATATAGAATTTGATCGAGCCTTATTGGATCTAGGAGCTTCCATAAACTTGATACCTACATCCCTACTAGACCATCTTGAAGAATCTAAGCTTAAACCGACAGAGGTGACTTTGCAGTTAGCAAATTGATCAATCAAGTCACCTAAAGGAATTCTCGAGGATTTTCTAGTTTGAATTCGTGATTTCTACTTGTGGATTTTATCGTGCTAGACAAGGATACTCTTGAGAATTTAAAAAATACACCGATTATATTAGGAATACCATTCCTGGCCACAGCTAGGGCAAACATAAATTGCGAAGAGGGCCAGATCGAGTTAAAATTTGGGAGCAAGACATTAAAGATTGATATCTTTAAGGTCCATAAGGGAATTAACTATGGGGCCATTGAGCAAGTATGTGATATCTATTCTGTGATTGAGGACCCACTTATAAAGGAAAGCCTGATTGTTTTCGATCCTCAACCACAAGAAGATCACGATCCACAGCCAGAGGAACCTAAACCAGACCCAGATACACCTACATCTCCTACCTTTTCTCTTGAGCCCCACCCCAAACCTCCTGCTACTGCTGATAATCCTATTATGGAGTTGAAACACCTCCCAGATCATTAAAATACGTCTTTTTGGGTTCGAACCACTCATTTCCTATGATCATCAATTCTCAACTTACACCTAACAAGGAAATAAAACTGATTTCTATCCTCCAGCAACATCGGAAAGCCATTGGATGGACCTTGATGATCTGACTGGTATCAGTCCCTCTTATTGCACACACTGTATCTACACATAAGAGGGCTCACGACCATCTCAAGAAATGTAGAGCCGACTCAATCCGAATCTACAGGAGGTTGTGAAGAAAGAGATCATCAAATGGTTAGATGCTGGTATCATATATCCTATCTCAGACAGCTGCTGGGTGAGCCCAATTCAGGTGGTGCCTAAGAAGGTAGGGCTCACCGTTATTACAACCGAATTCGGGGAGACCATCCCAACCCGTATCGCAAATTCATGGAGAGTCTGCATGGATTACAAAAGACTAAATACCTCCATGAAGAAAGACCATTTCCATCTGCCATTTATTGATCAGATTCTAAAAAAACTGGTGGGAAATCGATTTTTCTATTTTCTAAACGGGTACTCTGGATATAATCAGGTGGCAATTCATCCAGAGGATCAGGAAAAGACCACATTCACTTGCCCCTACAGTACGTACGCATTCTGTAGGATGCCATTTGGGCTATATAATGCACCCGCTACTTTTCAATGATGCATGCTGGACATATTTTTCGATATGGTAGGTGAGTACCTTGAAGTCTTCATGCATGATTTCTCGGTATTCGATGAATCTTTTGATGATTGCCTCCTACATCTGGTCCAAATCCTCAGGAGGTGCATTGATGTGAACCTGGTTCTTTCTTGGGAAAAGAGCCACCTCATGGTTCCTGAGGGTATAGTCCTGGGGCATCTTATCTCTAAGAAAGGCATCAAAGTCGACCAAGCTAAGGTAAATTTGATTTCCAAGCTACCATTGCCTAACTCGGTTAAGGACATCAGATCTTTCCTCGGGCATGTTGGATTTTATCGTCGATTCATACCCGATTTCTCTAAGATCGTGTGCCCTTTGACGAATCTTTCATCGAAAGACACTCAGTTCGAGATAACAAGTGAGTGCATTCACTCATTTGAGAACCTGCGTGATCGAGTTACTCAACCACCAATCCTGCAATCCCCTAACTGATCTCAACCCTTTGAGATCATGTGCAATGTATCTGACTATGCAGTAGGAGCGGTGTCATGGCAGAAAATCGACGAGAAACCCATGGTCATCTACTACACCAGCAAGACACTAATAAGGCTCAACGTAACTATACAGTTACAGAGAAAGAGCTGCTACTTGTAGTATTCGGCCTAGAAAAATTTAGATCATACCTCTTAGGTTCCCACGTCATCATATACTCGGATCACACTGCAGTGAGGCACTTACTTGCGAAAAAGGATGAGAAGCCTCGACTAATTTGATGGATCTTTCTATTGTAAGAATTCGATCTTGAGATTCGCAACAAGGTGGGAAAGTAGAATGTGGTAGCTGATCACTAGTCTCGCCTTCCTTCTTCTGTTATCGACCCTTTCGGACCCATCACAGAGCATTTTCCTGATGAGCATCTCCTGACTATTGATATAGGACTTTCCTAGTACACTGGCATGGTGAACTATTTGGCATCTCACCAGATCCCGTCTGATTGGCTGAAGGCCAAGAAGGACAAGTTACGTTCCGATGCCAGGTACTACATTTAGGAAGATCCGTACCTTTTCCTCATTGGTGTTAATTGATGAGAGCCTCATCATGAGCCATAACTAGCTCATTTTGACCCAATAAAGAAGATAAAAGCTCCTACATAACCTAGAAGAAGGCCTAACTGAAGGAACAAGTGCTCTGAGAAGAAAACATGAAATAAAGGTTAAAACTGCAATTTTACCATTGCAGTAGATAAACAGGATTTCTTAGAGGCAAAACATAGGTCAAATAGTCTAAATGAGATAAAAAGTGGGTTGAGTCAATCAGAAATGGGTTCATCTGCAATCTAAGAACTAAAAGACACTTGGTAACCCTAAAACAGACCCGCTTAAATTAACAAGGTTTCGGTCAGAACAAAAAGCAAGTAAACCCTCTACAAATCATGGAAAAACATACTCTAGGGTTTAGAACACTTAATTTGGCCTTTGGAACCTAGTTTGACCTAGATTAGGGTCCTAGCTCTTCAATTAACCTAATTTGGGTTTTTACGCAAAATATCCAGTCAAACGAGGTCAAACCTGAAATCTAACTTCTCCATTGGATTCCTTAGGTCCAAATTAGGTTTGTACCAAAATTTGGACCTAAGGAGGGGTCATCTTGACCTACTTTGCAATTTAGTACACCCAAATCACAAATTGGTCCCTATCTTTTGAATACCGTTGTAGAGAACCCCCTAGGTTCTTCGCCTCCTTTGCAAACCGGTCCTGCCGCCATTGCTAGGGCAGAACCGAGCTCCGGCGAGGTTCGGAGAGGGATTGCTCTCTAATCCCTCAGAGATTCCCTCCCAGAAATGGAAGGAGGATTCTCTAAGGAATTCCCTTCCTTATAAAGTCAATTATAATCGTTGGTGTGAACCCAATCTCTCGTGCGAACGCACGAGAGATTTGGGTATCCTAACTCCTTTCCATCTCCGGCGACCAACCTCAGGCAATTACGTGCCCTTCACGCCCTGCACACCAAGTCCAGCGCCTATATAAGAACCCACAACTCCGGCCGAAGAGGCTGAGCTTTATTTGGCCGAGTTTCCCCCTTCAATTCCTCTCCTCCTGCTCGGCCAAATGCCCCAGCGAGCTCCGGCGAGCCCCCCCTCCCCTCCCTCTTCTCTCTGCCACAAAACCAGTGGCAGAGTTAGCTTCCTGACCTCCCTCCGCGTCGCGCAGTACCAGCGCACGCCGCCTCAGCCCCGTCGTCGCCGCCGTTCTCCCCCACTGGGCGTCATCTTCTCCGGCGACAGCAAGTACTGCTGTCCGCCTTCCGTCCCCTTTCGTCCTTACAATTAGGTTAGAACTCCTCTCCATCCTATCCTCTCTCTTTTCCCCCTGTTATCTCATCTGATTACCCCTCGACCGACGCTGACCATCCTCATCTTCCACATCACCGACCGAACTCCGGCGAGCCGCCCACACCACTCCGCCACTCCACACGGCTCGCCAACCACCTCGTGAGCTCCGCCTCACCACCAGGAACTCGCTCCACCCCACAACTGCCACTCCAGACCTCCATAACCACCCCCCGAACAACCCACCATCTCCGGCCACAGGTTGACCTAGGCGGGCACGCCTAGACCGACCGGCAACCTGCAGCATCACCCACCGCCTTCGCCGTGCTACGGCGAAGGTTTCCAGCTATTCTAATTGGGCCAATAGGCCGTTCTGTGGAATCTCAGGTGAACGCCCCGGCCGCCATTAACAGCCGAAGCAGCAGGAAGCTTGGAGCAGCAGCAGGCGTCAGGCTTCCCAGGCGGCAGGTGCAGCAGACTCTCGCAAGTGTCGCGAGGTGACTGAGTTCAGCAAGGAGCACCAGCAGGGCCTTCAGCGTGGGCAATTGCACACGAGAGTCTGCGGGCGCACGCAAAGGAAGGGCGGAACGTTTAGTCCCACATCGTGGAATCTCAAGGCACAGGTATGGTATAAAGAGTTTTTGTGATATAGGTTTACTGCCTCGAAAGCACAGGGGTGAGGTCCCTCACTGACCCCACCCGCCTCGTCCGCGGCCTGACCACGCGGACCTGGCGGATCCGACCCGACCTAGACCTACGCACTCCTCGCGCATCACACACCTGCAGGTGCGCCTGGTCCCGGGTACGATCCGACCCGATTGAGACTGTGGCTCTGGTAGAGCGGTTAGAGTGAATTGCTTGAGAGAGAGACACGCGCGGGTAGAGGGAGAAGGGTTAGGTTTTGTTCCCTGTGCAGGCAGGCTGATTGCAGGAGAAGGACTTGGCCGCTGCAGAAGAAGGAGAAGCAAGACAAAGAAGAAGAAGAAGGCAACGAAGAAAGGAGAAGCAAGACAGAAGAAGAAGAAAGAAAGAAGTCTTCGCAGGAGAAGAAGGAAAACAGAAAGGTTAGAAGTCTTCGCAGGAGCAGAAGAAGAAGGACAAGGGAAGATTGCAAAGAGATCCGAAAGGCAAAGCAGAAGAAGAAAAAGAGAAAGAAAGATCACATTTAAGACGTCTGATACATAAATCAGACGTCTAATTCTATTTTTTTTACATCTTTCTTAAAAACTCTTTGAATCAATTATATTTGCATTTAACAGTTGTATTCTTGGGTTTTACAAAGTACTGAGTTTGCTCCCTGTGTTCGACCTCGGATACTCTAGTTGTTCGAGTAATAAAATTATTTGTTTAAACGTTTTGTCGGTTCTACTGCAACGTAATACGCCTTTAAATCCGCACAGAAACGTTGACGACATTTTGGCGCCGTTGCCGGGGAGCAACGGGCACTTGTAAAGCTTTTGAGTACAACTTTTCTATTTAATATCTGACTTAACTTCTCTTTTGTTGTGTTCAATCAGGGAAAGCAAAACAAAAAGGAAAGAATAGCAACTGCACAACAGACTGGAGCAGGTAATCTCCATAAGCCCTCCCCCTTAACCCTCTCACAATCTAAAAAACAAAAAAAAGGGGAGAAGTCAACTTAGGGCTACCTGTCTTATATTTAGTAACTCATCAAGTTGCCCGATTTTCATTTCAACATATTTTTGTCTGTCATCCAACTAAGGCAACTAGGGCTAAAACTTTCTTGATTGAGCCCTAGGTGCTAAATTCTAAGGCAACTAAATTGGACCCATTAGAGCCAAGTTAGGATTGCAAAGCTAGGGTTTTTAGAGACACATCTTCTCTAAAACAAAGAAACAAACTTTCCAAAAAGAAGTGTGCCTAAACCGTGTTTGAAAATATTTATACAAGAGGAACCCTAAGCAAATCAGGCTGATAATCCATTTGAATCATAAAAGGAAGGACCTAAAAGCTCTCAAAGAAACAAGAGGTGAAGTTGATCCCTCGGGTCAACCAACCTTAATATTAGGTCACTTTTTGCACTCAAAATACTTAAAAGTTCAAGTGGAACATTAAGCACCTTGATCTTAAAATAAAAAAAAAAAAGGTAGACTTAAGAGGTCAAGATCCCCATTCTGGTCTACCTGGAACCGCAGTGACAAGAGAGGTCGGGTGGGGGAAACCCTGTAACTCGTGGGGACGCTCTACCGTGTAGGGGTCTTTGCGAGACTCTCCCTCTCTGGCTGCCCAGGTATTTCTCAGGTGGACGATCTTCTGATCCAGGGGTCCATCTGCCCCGAACCTCTATAGTCACCCAATAATTCTTGGGTGTCTTGATTGGGTCCAGCACCTTCTAATCTCATCACATCTTCCGGTGCATGTTTGGTAGGAGGTCCTTAAGACCACCTTTAAGACCTCCTCTAGAAATTCATTCTCGCCGAGGCCAAGCCTCGACGCCCTTGTTTGTGCAGCAACCCCACCACATAAATCTTTCATCTGATTCAGACCCTGATTCTCCTTCTTCCCCATCATGGCACAACCCATTGAAGAGGAGAATAACCTTGAACACCAACTTCAACGCTTGAACGATCTCTTTCAGAACTTTGTAAACCCACCACAGCGACCTATGATGCGAGATCACTATAATCCCGCTGCGGTGGCAATTGAACCCCGAGTACGAATCCCAATTGGAGGACCCGATTCTGATCTAAAGCCCAATATGATTCATGCCATACCAAAGTTCCATGGGCTTAACTCTGAGGATCCATTCCAACACATTAAACAACTCAAGCATCTGGCCCAGACTTTCGGGTCAGATGTACAAAACCGGGATATCCTACTCATGAAAATGTTTTCGTTCTCCCTCTTGGATAAGGCCGCGCACTGGTATCAGACTCAGACCCGCCCGATCAACACTTGGGAGGAATTACAGTCCGAATTTTTGAAAAAATTCTTCCCTGTTGGCCGGACGAATGCCTTGCGCCACCAGATCACTCATTTCACTCAACAACAGGGAGAACCTCTTCACGAAGCTTGGGATCAATTCCTAGATCTCATGCGAAAATGTCCCCATCACGGAGTTCCTAAGTGGGAACAAGTCCAGTCTTTTTACCAGGGACTCCGTGAGGATATTCGTCTAATCGTCAATGCAACATGTGGAGGAAACATCATGGGCCAACACGAGGACACGGTGTGGGAGATTCTCGAAAATATGTGCGAGAACTCCATAAACAATGACTCCTTGGGCTTATTCGACAGGACGAATGCCCGCGCATCGACGAATCTAAGAGGGACACATGAGACGCAGGACCTGTCCACTTCTGTTGACCTGGAATTGATGGCCAGTCGGTTGGACAAGGTCTCTATCATAGAAAAGAAGGTGGACGAGCTAACTCGACATTTGCAGCAAGCCACCTCTGCACAAAACTCTTTTGCACGACCTCCTCTGGCAAGGGAAACAGTGCAAAACATCTATCACCAACCTGCCAAGGGGATGAGCCCCTATCCACCTCCGTCTACCTCCCAGACCGGAGTGACCTCCGATCCCGTCTACTCGAGTTGGGGGAACTCTGAACCCTCGTATTCTGACTTTCCTGAGGTTTCTCAGAACTGCGAGGACCTCAACGCCATCCAGAACGACCCATACTCCAATACCTACAACCCTGGATGGCGAAATCATCCTAACTTTCAGTGGGCGGGAAACTCTCAAAAACCACCATATCAACCCCGCCCACAAGCTCCTCGTCCATATCAGCCGCCTCAGCCTCGGCCCAATCTCACCTACCAATCTGGGCAAAATCAGGATCAACTGACTCTTATCCTTCAAACGCTGGCTGACATTCAAAAAATGAATGCGGCAATGCAAAAACAGCACAAGGACGAGATCACAGAGGTTCGCAACCAACTGGCCCAGATGGCAAATTCTCGCCAACCTGGCACCCTTCCTTCGCAACCTCTGCCCAACCCAAATAATGTGCCGACCCAGAGGCGCATTATGAATCCAAATCCAGGCCACGCACATTTGATTTATCAGGCCCCTGCTACTCCATCACCAGACAGGATGGAGGCTTCTACATCTTATGCAGAATTTCAGCAGCAGCCACCTCTCCTACCTAACCCAAACCAAAGTCAGGCTGGATTAAACTCTGTAACAACACGTAGTGGTAAAACAACACAAGACCCACATTATCTGAACCACTCCAAGCCTGATAATCGCCAAGACCCTAGGGTAGTCATCCAAGATACTACTGTCCCAGATCAAGAACCTGGACCTATCCTAGAGGAACCAGCTAGGATCCCATTTCCTGAGGCCTTGACCAAAGGAAAAAGGACAACCAAACCTGTGGCTCCTGAGGAGTATCTGGTCAAGCTCTTTGAACAGGTCCAGATAAACATCCCGTTGATGGATGCAATCCGCCACATACCGGCTTACGCAAGATTCTTGAAAGACATATGTACACCTAAACGTAAGCCGCGAACCAAGGATGGGAATCCGATTGTACTGTCAGAGCAAGCCAGCTCTGTCATCCTGAGCAAACTCCCACCCAAGGCTAAAGACCCAGGAACCCCCTTGATTTCTTGTAAAATTGGTGAAACCCAACTTGATAGAGCCCTACTAGACCTAGGTGCCTCCATAAATTTAATACCTACATCCCTCCTTGACCACCTTGAAGAATCTGAACTTAAACCCACTGAGGTGACATTGCAGTTAGCTGATCGATCCATCAAGTCACCCAAAGGAATACTCGAGGATGTCATTGTTAGGGTACGAGATTTTTATTTCCCAGTGGACTTCATAGTACTGGACATGGATGCACCTAAGAACCCAAGGGACACACCAATCATATTAGGGAGACCCTTTCTGGCCACTGCTAGGGCCAATATAAACTGCGAAGAGGGCCAGATAGAATTAAAATTTGGGAATCAAAATCTGAAGATCGACATTTTCAAAGCCCAACAAGGGATTAATTGCGGGGTTATAGAGGAAATTTGTGATGTCAAAGCCGTGGTTGATGAACTGCACATAGAGGACAACCTGATTATTTCTGATCAACCACTAGAAAATCAAAAACCGCTAACAGAGGAGTGCGAACACAATCTAGACACACCTATGACTCCTACCATTGCTCCCGATACAAACCCTGAACCACCCGCTGCTGCTGACAATCCTGTCATAGAACTCAAGCCCCTTCCTGAACATCTAAAATATGTCTTTTTGGATTCAAATCAAACGTTTCCTGTGATTATCAATTCTCGACTCACACCTGACCAGGAACTCCGTTTGATTTCTGTTCTCCAGCAACATCGTAGAGCCATTGGATGGACTCTAGATGATTTGACTGGTATAAGCCCTTCATACTGCACGCATCGAATCTATACAGAAGAAGGCTCACGACCTTCAAGAGAAATGCAAAGGCGACTAAACCCTAACCTACAGGAGGTCGGTAAAAAGGAGATCATTAAGTGGTTAGATGCAGGGATCATCTACCCGATCTCCGACAGTCGTTGGGTGAGTCCAACACAAGTGGTACCTAAGAAGGCAGGACTTACCATCATCACGACAGAAACCGGGGAAGTCATTCCTACCCGAATAGCTAATTCGTGGAGAGTCTGCATTGATTACAGAAGACTAAATTCCTCCACGAAGAAGGATCATTTCCCACTACCGTTTATTGATCAGATCCTCGAGAAACTAGCGGGAAATAGATTCTTCTGCTTTCTTGACGGGTACTCCGGTTACAATCAGGTGGCAATCCATCCAGAGGACCAAGAAAAGACCACATTCACCTGCCCCTTCGGGACGTACGCGTTTCGAAGGATGCCGTTCGGTCTCTGCAATGCACCTGCAACTTTTCAGCGGTGCATGCTTGCCATATTCTCAGATATGGTACGTGACTATCTGGAAGTCTTCATGGATGACTTTTCAGTTTTTGGACAATCATTTGACGATTGCCTCCAACACTTGGTCCATATACTCAGGCGGTGCATCGAGGTGAATTTGGTTCTTTCCTGGGAAAAGAGCCATTTCATGGTGCCTGAGGGAATTGTCCTGGGACATTTAATCTCAGAGAAAGGCATCCAAGTGGATCGAGCTAAGGTTAACCTGATTTCCAAGCTCCCTATGCCTAGCTCGATTAAGGACATCCGATCTTTTTTGGGGCACGTCGGTTTCTACCGTCGATTCATCCCTGATTTCTCCAAAATCGCGCGCCCCCTGACCAATCTGCTTTCCAAGGATGTGCCTTTCGGAATTTCCAAGGAATGCACTCAAGCATTTGAGATCTTACGTGACCGAGTCACCAAAGCCCCAATCCTACAGTCCCCTGATTGGTCTCAACCCTTTGAGATCATGTGCGATGCATCTGACTTCGCTGTAGGAGCGGTTTTGGGGCAGAAAATTGACGGGAAACCTGTGGTCATTTACTACGCCAGCAAAACACTGGATGAGGCTCAGCGTAACTATACGATTACTGAGAAAGAGCTGCTGGCCGTAGTATTTGCCCTGGAAAAATTCAGATCATACCTTCTGGGTTCCCGTGTTATCATATACTCGGATCACACAGCTGTGAGGCATCTCCTAGCCAAGAAGGACGCGAAACCTCGATTAATCCGCTGGATCTTGCTGTTGCAAGAATTTGACATCGAGATTCGCGACAAGGCGGGAAAGCACAATGTGGTAGCTGATCATTTATCCCGCCTTCCTCCTGAAATTATTGATCCGTCCGGACCTATTACAGAACATTTTCCTGATGAGCACCTCCTGACTATCAGTACAAGTCTTCCATGGTTCGCCGATATTGTTAATTACCTGGCATCACATCAGATTCCGCCCGATTGGTCGAAGGCCAAAAAGGACAAATTGCGTTCCGATGCCAAGTATTACCTATGGGAAGACCCGTATCTCTTCCGCATTGGTGCTGATCAGATAATCCGACGATGCGTCACGGAAGTGGAAATCAAAGACATACTCTCATTTTGCCATGACCAGGCATGCGGTGGACATTTTTCAGGACATAAAACCGCATCGAAAGTCCTCCAGTGTGGTTTCTACTGGCCCACAATTTTCAAAGATGCATACAATCACTGCAAGGCATGTTCCCGTTGCCAGACACTAGGCAACATGAGCCATAGAGACATGATGCCTCTACAGCCGATCTTGGTATGCGAAATTTTTGATATTTGGGGGATTGATTTCATGGGACCCTTTCCTACCTCGGATGGCTTCGAATACATTTTACTCGCAGTTGATTATGTTTCCAAGTGGATAGAAGCCATTCCGACCCGAACCAACAATCATAAAGTCGTTATAAAATTCCTTCATCAAAACATTTTCTCAAGGTTCGGGATTCCGCGTGCTATAATTTCCGATGGAGGGACCCATTTTACAAACGCTCAGTTCAGGTCACTGATGATCAAATACGGGGTGTCACACCGAATCTCTACTCCTTACCACCCCCAAACTAATGGTCTAGCTGAGCTATCTAACCGAGAGATCAAGAAGATCCTTCAGGTTACTGTTCGACCTGATAGAAAAGATTGGTCTTCTCGGCTTCCGGAAGCATTGTGGGCCTATAGGACCGCCCACAAGACCCAATTAGGAATGTCTCCCTTCAGACTAGTGTACGGGAAGGCATGTCACCTCCCCGTCGAATTGGAGCATAAAGCCTATTGGGCAGTACGGACCTGTAATCTCGACCTTTCTAAGGCTGGAACCCACAGAAGATTTCAAATGAGCGAGATCGATGAATTACGCCACGACGCATATGAGAACTCGCGAATTTACAAAGAACGGGTTAAAGCTTTTCACGACAAACACATTTCTAGAAAGGTCTTTCATCCTGGTCAAAAAGTTTTACTCTTTGATGCTCGACTCAAACTATTCCCAGGAAAGCTAAGATCCAAGTGGGTCGGACCCTACCTAGTCCGCCAAATCTTCGGAAATGGAGCTATTGAAATCAGCCCACTCAGCCACGATTCTGAACCATTTGTCGTGAATGGGCAGAGACTCAAGCCGTTCATTGACATGACCGATATAGATTTGACTGAGTCATCCTTTACCCTCCTTTCCTCTTGAGCTCATTACGCCCAGCCGATGGCGTAAAACTCAGCGCTTAACGGGAGGCAACCCGTCATTCTTTGAAAAACCTGAAACCGTTTCTGACATCGCTATGCGGAACTCATATTGCACTTTAGGGTTCATCCATTAGAACAGCCGACTTCACCTCAGGTATACCTACCCGAGATTAGAAATCGTTCGCAACAAGTCGCTTCGACCCATTCACTCACCACACACCTGTCCTAACACATGAACTAAGCTGAATTCGAACCCACCTAATTTACAATAGGGACATTGCAAATCCTAGGCATGGGGGGGTATGAAAGTGCAAAATGACAGAAAATTCATATCAAGAAAGGGTTTAAAAAAAAAAAAAAAAAAGGACTTGATAGAGGGGAGGAACAATTCAGGGTCATACAAATGAGAGGAGGAAAAGAAAGAAACATGACAAAAAGAGCAAAAATAAAAAAAGGAGCACAAAAGGAAAAGAAAAAGAAAAAGTCATTAGTAAAAGATTAAGGGGTTAACTGAAGTTCTAGACCGAGTCAAGAAAAAGAAAAGAAAAATGCTACAGAGATATAACAAGAGATTAGCGGGAACGCTGGTCTTAGGCCTCTTGGGCTAGATTTTTTGCTTAAAAATTCACGTATCCGTTAAAATCTGGATAATCCTCAAGAGGTTGAGGAAAATGCAAAGCTTAAGTATTAGGTCTAAGGCTTAGGAAGTATTCGGCCTCGTTAACTGACCTCCGGTTTGCAGGATTTGGTAACCTAAGCACCCAAATTCACACACAGTCTGGTTCAGTGCGCATAAATATTCAAAACACGCAAGAGCGTTTAATACTCTGAAAAAGTCACCTAGATTAGGAGCGGCTAATCAACACAAGTTGATTTGGACAAGTTCCCAGCGCGGAGAGGCGGGAAATTCCCCTCGAAGATGCGTAACAACATATCGTCTCCTCGGTGCTTGTCTCTTAGGATATTTAAATATCCTACTGGGGGCATGTAAGCACTCTGCTGGTTCAGATACCATGGGTGGCATTATCACGAAATGTCGATTGCCAGGGTCTGAATTCGGCCACGGAACGCCATGGGTGGGATTATCTCGAAATCTCGAAAGCCAGGGTTCTGGGGGTTGCCATGGGCGGGATTATCTCGAAATCTCGAAAGCCAGGGACCTTTGAGGATTGATGATGGGGACGAGGAATCCGATACAGACCGTGTTGAGAAGCTAATCCGAAGCTAGAAATAAAAAAGAAAAGAGAGAGAAAAGCTCTCCAAACAAATAAATCTTCTATCTCTCTCTTACAAAAAACGCACTGCAAACTGAACTTAGGCTAAAAATATCTCAAGCACGGGTGCTTTAACTGCGGAGTCCAACAAACCCTAGGTTAGGTTCTGTGGGCCGTAGAAACCTTTGCAGAAGACTGAGGCTAAAGCGGAACAGGTCCGGATTTTGGTTGGTACTTGAGTACCTCTAGGCCTATTGTCGGCATTCCCACCTAATCACAAAAGAAAAAGGAGAAGCACTTTTCATTATTGACAACAATCAGTGTCTAGAACGGAAGTTAAAACTTTGAAATTTTGCTAAGGGACTAGCAAAAGCTAGGCATGGGGGTATGATGAGAGCCTCATCATGAGCCATAACTAGCTCATTTTGACCCAATAAAGAAGATAAAAGCTCCTACATAACCTAGAAGAAGGCCTAACTGAAGGAACAAGTGCTCTGAGAAGAAAACATGAAATAAAGGTTAAAACTGCAATTTTACCATTGCAGTAGATAAACAGGATTTCTTAGAGGCAAAACATAGGTCAAATGGTCTAAATGAGATAAAAAGTGGGTTGAGTCAATCAGAAATGGGTTCATCTGCAATCTAAGAACTAAAAGACACTTGGTAACCCTAAAACAGACCCGCTTAAATTAACAAGGTTTCGGTCAGAACAAAAAGCAAGTAAACCCTCTACAAATCATGGAAAAACATACTCTAGGGTTTAGAACACTTAATTTGGCCTTTGGAACCTAGTTTGACCTAGATTAGGGTCCTAGCTCTTCAATTAACCTAATTTGGGTTTTTACGCAAAATATCCAGTCAAACGAGGTCAAACCTGAAATCTAACTTCTCCATTGGATTCCTTAGGTCCAAATTAGGTTTGTACCAAAATTTGGACCTAAGGAGGGGTCATCTTGACCTACTTTGCAATTTAGTACACCCAAATCACAAATTGGTCCCTATCTTTTGAATACCGTTGCAGAGAACCCCCTAGGTTCTTCGCCTCCTTTGCAAACCGATCCTGCCGCCATTGCTAGGGCAGAACCGAGCTCCGGCGAGGTTCGGAGAGGGATTGCTCTCTAATCCCTCAGAGATTCCCTCCCAGAAATGGAAGGAGGATTCTCTGAGGAATTCCCTTCCTTATAAAGTCAATTATAATCGTTGGTGTGAACCCAATCTCTCGTGCGAATGCACGAGAGATTTGGGTATCCTAACTCCTTTCCATCTCCGGCGACCAACCTCAGGCAATTACGTGCCCTTCACGCCCTGCACACCAAGTCCAGCGCCTATATAAGAACCCACAACTCCGGCCGAAGAGGCTGAGCTTGATTTGGCCGAGTTTCCCCCTTCAATTCCTCTCCTCCTGCTCGGCCAAATGCCCCAGCGAGCTCCGGCGAGCCCCCCTCCCCTCCCTCTTCGCTCTGCCACAAAACCAGTGGCAGAGTTAGCTTCCTGACCTCCCTCCGCGTCGCGCAGTACCAGCGCACGCCGCCTCAGCCCCGTCGTCACCGCCGTTCTCCCCCACTGGGCGTCATCTTCTCCGGCGACAGCAAGTACTGCTGTCCGCCTTCCGTCCCCTTTCGTCCTTACAATTAGGTTAGAACTCCTCTCCATCCTATCCTCTCTCTTTTCCCCCTGTTATCTCATCTGATTACCCCTCGACCGACGCTGACCATCCTCATCTTCCACATCACCGACCGAACTCCGGCGAGCCGCCCACACCACTCCGCCACTCCACACGGCTCGCCAACCACCTCGTGAGCTCCGCCTCACCACCAGGAACTCACTCCACCCCACAACTGCCACTCCAGACCTCCATAACCACCCCCCGAACAACCCACCATCTCCGGCCACAGGTTGACCTAGGCGGGCACGCCTAGGCCGACCGGCAACCTGCAGCATCACCCACCGCCTTCGCCGTGCTACGGCGAAGGTTTCCAGCTATTCTAATTGGGCCAATAGGCCGTTCTGTGGAATCTCAGGTGAACGCCCCGGCCGCCATTAACAGCCGAAGCAGCAGGAAGCTTGGAGCAGCAGCAGGCGTCAGGCTTCCCAGGCGGCAGGTGCAGCAGACTCTCGCAAGTGTCGCGAGGTGACTGAGTTCAGCAAGGAGCACCAGCAGGGCCTTCAACGTGGGCAATTGCACACGAGAGTCTGCGGGCGCACGCAAAGGAAGGGCGGAACGTTTAGTCCCACATCGTGGAATCTCAAGGCACAGGTATGGTATAAAGAGTTTTTGTGATATAGGTTTACTGCCTCGAAAGCACAGGGGTGAGGTCCCTCACTGACCCCACCCGCCTCGTCCGCGGCCTGACCACGCGGACCTGGCGGATCCGACCCGACCTAGACCTACGCACTCCTCGCGCATCACACACCTGCAGGTGCGCCTGGTCCCGGGTACGATCCGACCCGATTGAGACTGTGGCTCTGGTAGAGCGGTTAGAGTGAATTGCTTGAGAGAGAGACACGCGCGGGTAGAGGGAGAAGGGTTAGGTTTTGTTCCCTGTGCAGGCAGGCTGATTGCAGGAGAAGGACTTGGCCGCTGCAGAAGAAGGAGAAGCAAGACAAAGAAGAAGAAGAAGGCAACGAAGAAAGGAGAAGCAAGATAGAAGAAGAAGAAAGAAAGAAGTCTTCGCAGGAGAAGAAGGAAAACAGAAAGGTTAGAAGTCTTCGCAGGAGCAGAAGAAGAAGGACAAGGGAAGATTGCAAAGAGATCCGAAAGGCAAAGCAGAAGAAGAAAAAGAGAAAGAAAGATCACATTTAAGACGTCTGATACATAAATCAGACGTCTAATTCTATTTTTTTTACATCTTTCTTAAAAACTCTTTGAATCAATTATATTTGCATTTAACAGTTGTATTCTTGGGTTTTACAAAGTACTGAGTTTGCTCCCTGTGTTCGACCTCGGATACTCTAGTTGTTCGAGTAATAAAATTATTTGTTTAAACGTTTTGTCGGTTCTACTGCAACGTAATACGCCTTTAAATCCGCACAGAAACGTTGACGACATTAATCAAATCATCAGAGGATGTGTTCCGGAAGCAAAAATCTGGGACATCTAGACTAGCCTGAGGCAGACACTTCTCCGGACATAAGACCGCAGCAAAAGTCCTCTAGTTCAGCTTTTACTGGCCCATGGTTTTCAAGGATGCACACGATTACTATAAGGCATGCAATCGCTGCTAGACCTTGGGCAACATGAGCCACCATGATATGATGCCTCTACAACAGATTCTCGTGTGCGAAATCTTTGATATCTAGGGATTGATTTCATGGGTCCCTTCCCTAAATCCGATGGATTTGAGTATATTCTCCTCGCTGTGGACTACATGT
Source organism: Thalassia testudinum (assembly GCA_037157565.1). Taxonomy (NCBI): domain Eukaryota; kingdom Viridiplantae; phylum Streptophyta; class Magnoliopsida; order Alismatales; family Hydrocharitaceae; genus Thalassia; species Thalassia testudinum. The sequence continues at coordinate 148,932,674 of JAZHRO010000025.1, read as the reverse complement.
CCAAATAGATTGAAGCAATCCCAACCCGAACCAATGATAATGAAATCATAATCAAGTTCATTCATCAGCACATCTTTTCCCAGTTCGACGTTTCACGTGATATCATTTCTAATGTTTCACAAATATGCAATTCCGATCCCTGATGACAAAGTTTGGGGTGTCACACCGAATCTCGACTCCTTATCACCCCCAGACTAATGGATTAGCTGAATTGTCAAATAGGGAGATCAAGAAAATCCTTCAGGTCACTGTTCGCCCTGATAGGAAGGATTTGTCGGCCCACCTTCCAGAAGCTTTATGAGCTTATAGGACCACTCATAAGACCCAATTAGGCATGTCTCCCTTCAGACTCGTGTACAGGAAGGCTTGTCACCTACCCGTCGAAATGGAGCACAAGGCCTATTGGGTAGTACGGAAGTGCAATCTAGATCTTTCAAAGGCTGGAACCCACAGCCAATTACAGATGAGCGAGATCGAGGAACTATGCAATGATGTGTATAAGAACTCACGAATCTATAAAGAGTGGGATAAAGCCTTTCATGATAAGCACATATCACGCAAGACATTCCAGCTTGGTTAGAAAGTACTACTCTTTGATGCCAAATTTAACTCTTCACAGGAAAACTCAGATGTAAATGGATTAGACCATTTCTGGTGAGACAAGTATTTAGAAATGGAGCTGTCAAAATCAATGAACTCATCTGTGATTCTGAACCTTTTGTCATGAACGATCAGAGACTCAAACCGTTCGTCGAACTTGCTGCCTCAAATTTGGTTGCAGTATTTTTTTATCTCCATTCTCCCTGAGCTTCATTGCGCTCAACTGATGGCATTAAACTTAGCACTTAATGGGAGGCAATCCATCATCTTTTGAGAAAACCTGAAACCTTCCTGACATATCCTTTTGCTAAATTCATATTACACTTTAGGGTTCGTCAATTAGAACAGCCGACTCCACCTTTGGTACATGTATCAAAGCTTGAAATCATTCACAACAATCATTCTGACCGATTCACCCCCCACCTGTTCTAATATACGATTTGATTTGAACTTGAACCCACCTAATTTACAATGGAGACTGATTGCGTAGCAATCATAAGTCTCAATTGACCTAAATTAGTCTAGGACTTAGCATAAATTAGGGTAGTTCATGCATGCATAAGCATTATTTGCATCCTTACTGCTTTCTTTTAGCTATGCATAAAATAATGCTATAATGTACTGATTAGGTGCATTATGTCAATTGTAGGTAATAAGCTGATCAGAAGCTAGATCTGAAGCTAGATCTAAAGCTAGATCTGAAGAATAAAGAATAACTGGTGTTACAGCAAAGCTGGAGTAGAAGATCTAGATTAGATGTAGTAGATAATAATGTAACGGAGTTAATGTATGCTATTCTATTAAGTAGGAATAAAGCAATAAATTGTGAAGAACTTAGGTCCATCCTAGTCCTAAGACAGCCTAGAAGCTTCCCTAAGCCTTAGCCACCCTTAGATTAGGTCACTGCACCCTAGGAAACCCTAAAACCCAAATTCTAGCCTCTATCTAGATGTCCAGATAAGTTACAGGATGTCTAGAATCCTTAGCCAACTCCAACACACCTTAAACCCACTTCTACAGTGTTATTGGACGTCCAGACACTTGGGCAGACGTCCAATTTCTGCAGAATAGCCAAGACAAAACCTAGAATCCCTCCTGACTCTGATTGGACGTCCAGACAATAAGTCTGGACTTCTAATTTTTCACTATAAGATGTCTGACACTAGTATTAGACGTCCATAACTACCATCCAGACCCTGTTTTGAGATTCAAGCCTTGATCTTGGATCTCTAGGTCCCTAAACCAAATTCCAACCCCATAGGAAGCTAAATTAAGGTGCCCTAACCCTAGTACATCACCTCTAGACCTCCCTAAGGACCTAATTAGGTCCTCACTAAACCTAATTGACTTGGATCTTAGTCAATTCCATCAGCCTATTCAATTGGACTCATTGAGTCCAATTGAGCCCTGATCTCAGCACACACTGTCCAATTGGACTTAGTGAGAGTCCAATTGACCTAGACCTGACTTAATTGAGTTATTTTACTCTCAATTAGGTTTCCACACACCCAATTAAACTTGTATTAAGTTTAATTGCATTTTACCTTAATGAATTAGGGTTTACAACCCTAATTTGAGACCTACCTTAACCTAAACCCAATAGAACCTAACCTAATCAACCTAGCCACCTAAGTTTCGACCCACACACACCCACACACACCATCCACACAAAAATACCTAGCCTAGAGTTCTCTACAACTCTCTACCATGTGTTGTTGCCTTGGCTGCTAAAATTAGCAACCAAGAGCCATTCAATTTTTAGATCCACATTTGGTAGATTTAAAAATCACCATCCATCCTCTCTCTCTCTCACTCTCCCACGAGCTCCCACCATATGCCTCTCTAGAGAAATTCCATAATTCTCTAGAGAGCTTCCCTTAGGTCTATAAAAAGACCTAAGGGGTGGCCATTTCCACCCAGCCACTCTTGGCTTCATTCACTCTTGACTTCCATTTAGCTTAGCTACATTCCACCTCCACTCCACCTTCACGAGTTGCTTCACCATGATCACCACCATCTCCATGCCAAGATGCTGGATCACCCCTCCAACCTCTCTCCAAGGGCCGACCTAAGCACCATTGGTCGCCCCTCCTCCTCTCAACCATTCAAAGGCCATCAGAGCCACCTCCGAATGCCCTTATTTCTGCTAGATTAGATTATACTTCTTCTTAGATTTACATGCTTTATTTACTGCTTAATAGTATAGTTTTTTACTTCTCCCCCAATGATGCATGCAAAATCCCCACATAGATTCATGTATGCAATCGTTTTCTAGTAGCGAGTAGTTTTATTTCCCTGTACAAGCATTCCTCTACCTATGCTCTGCAACTCTGATATCATCATCATCTTTTATATATATATAAATATATATGTTGAAAATTACCATGTGCCTAGTTATCATCTTTTGGCGTGATTGAAGTTGCATGTTTTAATTACTATCTTTTGGCAACTAGCATGTCGTACATCAATACGTAAATCACCATAAACCAGCATGAGATTTTAAGCAAGTAGAGCAACTGAGATCGATTTCAAATCTGCATTTCCATAAACGCCTCCCAGAGACGAACGACCGGGACTCTAAGTCTCGTTATCTTTATAAATTATTTTTGTTCATCGCATTTCGCAACTATACTACAACGCATTCTAATCAAATACGTGCTATACGATCCCAACAGGGACATTGCAAATCGTAGGCATGGGGGGTATTAAAGTGCAAAATGATGTAAAATCAATGCATGGAAGGGTTTCATAAAAGAAAAAAACAAAAGAAAAAAAAAAAAGAGAAGAGGTTGGAGAAAAGAGGAAAGGAGAGGTCATTGTGAGCTAAATGAAAAAAGAGAGGAAAGGAAAAGAAAGAAGAAAAAGGAGAAAATAAAAAGAAAAAAAAGAGTCCCTTGAAATTGAATATGGAACCTACCTAACTTCTAGGTTGGATCGGATGATGAATTATGTCCTGGAAGGCTAAAACTTAGAGAATTAGTGGTGGATACCGACTTTAGGCCTTTTTGGATCTGTTCTATGGTTTAAACACTCAAGTATTTGCTAAGATCTGGACTAATCCTCAAGAGGTTGAGGAAAGTGCGAAGCTGATGTATTAGGTCTAAGGCTTAGGGAATATTCGGCCACGTTGCCTACCCTTTGGTTTGCGGGACTTGGTAACCTAAGCACCTAAAATCACACACTTAGTCTGGTTCAGTGCACTTAACAAAGAAAAATCTACCAAAAGTATTCTATTATGAAAAATCATCTCAAAGATCTAGCTTAGGAGCAGCTCAACAACACAAGTTGATTGGACGAGTTCCCGACGCGAAGAGTAGGAAATTTCCCTCGAAGATGCGTAATAACATATCATCTCCTCGGTGCTTGTCTCCTAGGATATCTAAATATCCTACGGAGGGCATGTAAGCACTTTGTGCTAGTTTAGGTGCCATGTGCAGGATTATCCCAAAATGTCGATTGCCAGGGCCTGAACTTAGCTATAGAACTCCATGGGCGATACTATCTTGAAGTGTTGAAAGCTAAGAGTTCTGAGGGTTGCCATGGGTGGTGCTATCCCGAAGCATCGAAAGCTAGGGACCCTTCGAGGACAGATGATGGGGACAAGGAATCTGATACATACTGTATTTAGGGCCAATTCGAGGCTACATTTAAGGGAAAATAAAAAGAAAAGAGAGAAAACTCTCCAAATGAAAAATCTACTTCTATCCCTCTCTCTTACAAAAAAATGCACTGGCAAACTGAAACTAGACATGCTACATTCTATGTAGAGTACTTTAAACGCTAGGTTCAACGAACCTCTGGGTAGTCTTTGCGAGCCATAGAAACCTTCACGGCAGACTAAGACTGAAGCTGGTCAGGTATGGATCTTAATTGATACTTGAGTACCTCTAGGCCTACTATTAGCATTCTACCTTAATTTCTAAACAGTAATCAGAATCAAGCATCTAAACTCCAATGCATGGTCTAGAACTCTAGTTCTTTCCATAAGAGTTTGCTAAGGGATTAGCAAAATTTAGGCATAGGGGTATGATGATAACGTCATCATCAACCATAACTAGCTTTAATTGGTCATAATCAAGAGACAAATGCTCTTACATATTCGTCGAAGAGTCGAAATTCATTGCATATCCTTTCTGAGAAGAGCACATTAAATCAGGGTTAAATTTGCAGTTTTAATAGATCATGAATGAAGAATAATCATGGGGTTTCCTAAGGGTTAATCTAAGGTCAAATGTTCATTAATGTCTAATAAGAGGGTCTATACAAAAAAAAATGGGTTTTTGCTCACTTCGAGAGTCAAAACAGCACCCGAAACCTTAATTTCAAACCTGCTTAATTAACAAAGGTTTTGGTCAAGATAAATTCCCTCTAAGCCTTCTAAAAATCATAGAAAAATATTCTATAAGGTTTGGTATCCGTGATTTGACCATAAGAACCCATTTTGACCTAAAATAGAGTCTCAGATGGGAAGTTGCCCTAATTTAGGTTTTTGCGTAAATTACCTAGGCAAACTTGGTCAAAACAAAAATCTGACTTCACCAACAGATTTTTTGGGTCCAAATTAGATTTGTACCAAATTTTGGGCTCAATCAGATATCATCTTGATCTAGTTTGCATTTTAGTCCAGTCTGACTCTCTTTCTCTTTCAATCAACCCCTCAACTTTCAAAATAATTACAATGACCCCCTAACTTCGTTGTCTTCTTCACCAACAAGTCCTCGGTGCCTTCGCGTATGCAAAATCTGAAAACCCATCATGCGCCGACCTTCAATCAAGAAGATCTCTCCGATTTCACGATCAATCCCTTCCAAAATTGGAAGGGAGGATCTTAAGACCTTCCTCTTCTATCTGAATGCAATCTCAAGCTCAGATTTGAGCTGAGATGCCCATGAGAACTCCTTAAAATCAAGAGTCATAATCCCTGATTTTTTGAGCTTTCAAGCTTGTTTCCAAGCTTGGAGGCTCGACCCAAACCCTATAAAAGGACCTCGATTGCAAGGTCGTGCTCTTTAGCTTGATTCAGGCCCAAATTCTTCACCAAAAACCCTTCTCCGGCCATCTTCGATCGTAGCTCTAGCGACCTTCTTTGTTTGACCTCTTTTCCTGCCGCCACAGACAATAGTCAGGGGGATCGTCTTCCTCAAGTTCTTCTGCCACTCGCAATACCAGCGAGGGTCTCCTTCCTTCATCTTCCTCGTTGTTCTTCCTTCCCGGAGATTTCATCTTCCACAGTGCCAGCCAATCAAAGCTAACGCCACCCTGCCCCTTTCATTCGGTTAGGTTAGGTTAGCTAGGTTCCTCTCTCCCTCTACCCTCTTTTCCTCTCTCTAAACACTAGTTTTGATTCACGACCACGCTCCTCCCCCTCCGCCTTCCTTCGCTTCGGCCGAGCTTTGGTGAGGTCACGAGCCCACTACATGCCACCATTCACCAAGCCACAACTCCCATTAGCATCACCACTCATCCCTGCATAAAACTTCTTGATCAAATCCACGGTCCATCCTCTCACAACCTCCATCAATCACCACACATTTGCAACACCATCTCCAACCTCCACAGACCCTAACACTGCACCAAACTCCACGAAACACCCACCACCACCTTCGTCGTCCTTCGACAAAACTAAGGATCATTTTAACTGGGGCTTTTGAGCCCATATGCTTGTTTCAGGTACTCGCCAGTGCTTTGCCTTCGCCGCCATCATCTTCGCCCTCGTTCATCACGATCCGCACACGAAAGCTCCAGAATCCACCTCCAGGTCCATGCCAGGTCCCCAATCAGAGGCTCCGGCTATGGGCTTGCACCAATTGAACAAAGACCTCTTCAGCAGCTACTGCAGGCTTTGCGCGAAGAAGGTGGCACCTTAGTGCCACATTGGGCGTGGAAGAACACTCTACGGTGCATAAATTATTTTTGTGCTCTCAGCTTATTGCCCAGCACACGAGGGGTCGGGTCCCTCCTCATGCCCTCTTCACTCGGCTATCTCTCACACCCAATAGCCCTGGTCCCCTATTCGGATCTGAATACCCGCCTGGATACCCGATTATAGACTCGAATAGGCGGGTTTCTGAGAAAGGGAATAAGAAAGAGAAAGGGGGGGTTTGCCCTTGCTCATGGCCTCTCTATACTTAGCTACTGAGAGGCTTTCGTGCCTCTAATTAGTGCTATGTTGTGACTCTCTCTCGAGGCATAAAGGAAGGAAGAAGAGGCCTTTGCCTCTGTTGGTGTTCTGAGCTGAGCTAAAACTTAAGGTGTCTAATTGCCTTGGCTATTATCTAAATCCTTGAGATCATGGTGGAAACATTGAGCTGCTATTTGATATAGTCGATTTTGATTTCTGTTCATATATTTGAATAATTGTGAAGCTTAAACTTAGAGGGTAATTTGGTGATTTAAATCACCATTTTACCCTAATCTTTTTGCATATTGATACTTTGATCTATTGATACATCATTTTGAATTATTCTTCTTGTCTTGATTACTTATATTTGCTTATAATTGTGATATGTGAGATTGAACTATCCCTATTGCTCCTAGTGAACGACCTCGTACTTGGGAGTTATAAATTTTATTTGTTTATCATGATTTCTCGACTGTACTACGACGCATTTCCTTAAACTCGATGAAAGCACGTTAACAAGTTTCCTTCCTATTTTGTCCAGACCTAAACAGGGTTCTAGGCTAAGTTGCTTAGACAACAGGTTGGACATCTGGCAATATGTCTGGATGTCTAGAAATAAAAAATTGCTAGAATGGATTTCCCAAGGCTCAAACGGCTATAAGGTCTAAAGGAAGTAATTAGGATCAGATCTTAGCCTAGCATCTACTTATCAAATGTCTAGTGTTCTCTAAGGATGTCTGAAAATAAATGTTAATCAGATTAAGGGTTAATCCTCAACATTTAAATCTGACAAGCCAATGGTCCTCTGGTTGGACGTCTGGCAAGGTCCTCAAGCATCTTCCAAGACATCAAGACTAATGGCTAGTCGTTTGAAATTAACAGACAGAAAGCACTAAGTCTAGCCTAAGTGTTTGGACATCTGATCAAACAGTCAAACATCTTAAAGTCTAAGATCAAATGTCTGATGTCCAGATTAGACGTCTGATTAGGTTGTCTGAAATCTATTTTGGTTTTCTTAGTTCTCTACGATATGTCCAAGTATCCTAAGGTTGAGTATGTGATTCTAGTACTATGGTATGATACTTTGGGGTTCTTTAATAATCATCTAAGAAATAAAAGAAAAAAGAACAATAAATATAAAGTACAAGAACAGAATAACCTTTTATCCTATTCTTCATCTTCTTGTCTTCAAGCTCTTGCTCTACGCGAAGCTCCTTTTCCTACAACAAGCTCCTCCAATCCACCATGAATGCAAGCTTGAGCTCCTTTGCACTTGTTTTCATTTGCAAATATCCTGAAACTCATAAACTCAAATTGCAAATATTAAATAACAAGTGTTTTGTTATTATCAAAATTAACGATCGTGGTGCTCTTGCACCAACAAGGCCATCACTCGCAAAAGATGTTACTTACATTATACAATCAAATCCTGAGAAAATGTCTTCCTAAGGCCAATGGGAAAATCAAGCGGCAACACGCCTATTCCTTCCTAAACAAATAGGTGGCGATATGCCTATAAATTGAAATCGTGACGCCTCATCTGCCTGAATTCTTATTGAATATACAAGCACCATTTTACCTGCCTAAATTGTAACATCCCAAAATCCAAGTTCGAGTCATCTCAAAGTGATTCGGGTCAATTTAAACCTGAAAACCTGGTTGTGGTTTGGTGCTAGTGACAGTGGCTTCTTAAATTGCCAAAAAATGTGTATTTTAAGTCAACCCATAGTCAAACATTATCAAAAGGGTACGATGTATGGTACCATTGGATTCCTCTTGTTGCAACCTTTCCGGCAACGCTTGTTTCATGAGATTCCCAGGTGTATAGCTAAAGTTACACCAAAACAAGTTTAAAATGACCTAAATGTAAGCTAGACCCAACCCTAGGGGTATTTTAGGTATTTCACTTTACTAATCCTAATCCCAACAAACCCTGGGCCTATACAAGGACCCCCTTGGGTCATCATTAATCTCTAAGCCTCTCAAATCAAGAGAGGAAAAGAGAAGGAAAATCTTGACGTTTCCTTTTAAAATTAATTTTTTTTCCTCGAGGACCTGGTTGCAATTTTGAAAAATCGTGGGCTTCCCACTGTAATTTTCGCGGGGCTCACGGTGGTGGCAAGCACAGGTTGTTTGATTTGGTGGCAGGGCACGGATTGGCACCACATGGCGCAGGCAGGATCAATGTGAGGCACACGGATGAATAGTGCGCTGACACGTGTCAGCACGTGGATTGGTTAACTGGTTTGCTTGAACCAGTTTTGTTCATGACCCCTTGCACTATTTCGACTGATTTGAGGCATTCCCGATCTCGAATTTCAACAAATAAGGTATCGTTGGAATCGTATCGACACGTACTACGTGTTGTTACAGTTTATTTTTGTTTTTGAGTACGTTCTATTTAGTGGAAATTCAGAAATGTGACTAAGTGTTGCTGACTATTTTTGTTCCGCGTGAACCAAATCCTACCTTGGTGCATGTGCAGATCCCGAGGCAGGTGTAATGATTGCCGCCAAGCCCTGTGAGCACGGCTCGAAGTCACCGTAACCTTCCAGTGACTTTAGGTAGAGTTGTCCCTTTCTTTCCCATGTGGTTTGTCTACATGGTGATTTTCTTTGCATATTGCACCATTTAGTGTGTGTTCTTATCGCTTGTTGAGATTGGAACTTGTCTGTGTGTTTCTTTCTATTTTTGGGTACTTGAATATTAAATATGGATGTTGTAAATCAAGTTGGTAACTTGGATTGTGAATAGTTAATTTGACTTAATTAACTATCAGTGATTCTCATGATTTAACGGATTATACAGCAGTTATGCTTATTGGATATGGCCTTATGATAGCATGTGTAAAACAACTATGATATTTTCCCTAGTTGATGGGCACTTTAATGAGGAATAACTGGATTTTATGAGAAAGATTAAGATTAAATGATCATATGTACCTTGTTATCGCATATATGAAATAACATCCATTTTTCGTAAAGCAAATTCCATGATGTTCTTTATTAAACGGATAATATGGGACCACTATCAGAAACTCAGAAATACCTATAAATGGATTGGTTGAAAAGATAATGAGGATTTTTGTTAATCCCGGAACTAGTAATATAAAATTACCAAGGATTTTCAGATCTATGTGAAACTAGTTTCGTCGAAATTGTAATTGGTAAATAGTATGGAATCACCATCATAATATGGAAATTATATGTAAACTGATAATATTAGAGATGATATGAATACATGTTCATCCTGGACTTAAGAATGTGGAATTAGTAAACAGGACTAGATTTAATGAAAATAAAAGATACAGTTATCTTGAATAAATGTAGTACAACGAATTTGTCGGGACTTAAAGGAATCATATAACTGGTTTTTAGCCCCTCTACTCCCCATATTTTGGTTGTAGCTTTAGTCTTTTCAGACTGGTTCTAGGGGCCAGTTTAGGGAGTTGCTGGCCCCCCAAACTCTTTGGTTAGGCTCAGTGGCCAACTGGATAGCACATTACAGGGCTCGAGGGTTTGAGTGGTTTCTTTTGTGTCTGGTAGGTGCATCATTGGTTGTCTATGACTCAGCATACATATTGCGTGTACGTGTTCACACCATACAGTGTAGCCGCCATCCCTTTTTGCAATGACCCCAGGGTGATGGAGAGCAGCGACTCGATGGGTACAAGCGGCTTTCTCGACCAGGAGGGTGGCTTATATAGGTCTTTGTTTATACGCTTTTGTGGGGTTTTAAAAGATAATACGTTGTAATATAGCCGACAAAACGTTCAAACAAATATAGAGAATTTTATTACTCGAAAAACTAGAGTATCCGAGGTCGAACACAAGGAGCAATCTCAGTACTTTTAAAACCAAAGAATACAACTTTTAAATGAAAACAATTGATTCAAAGAGAGAGAGTTATAAAAAGAATTGCTAAAATAAAACAGAATTGGACGTCTGATTTCTTTATCAGACATCTTAAAAGTAAGTCTTCTTTCTCTCTTCTGCCTTCTTCTTCTTCTTCATTGGCTCTTCTTCTTCTTTTCTTCTGATCCACAGGTCTTTTTCTTCCTTGAACTTCTTTCTCTTCTCTTCTCTTTCCTGCGAAGGCTTCTTCTTCCTGCCTTTGTTTCTCTTCTGTCTTCTTCTTCCTTTTTGTCTGCAGTCCTTCTTTCTTCCTTGTCTTCTCTTCTTCTGCTTCTTCTTCCTTCTTCTCCTTGCGGCTAAGTCTCCTCTCTTCACCGCCTGGTCTGCCTGCACACAGGGAAGCAAAACCTAACCCTTCCCCCTCTACCCGAACGTCTCTCTCTCTCTCTCTGCAATTCACTCAAGGACGCTCTCCCAGAGCCACGGGTATTCGGGTCGGATCTCGCACCCGGGACCAGGTGCACCGGCAAGTGGGTGATGCGCGAGGAGTGCTCAGGTTAGGGTCAGGTCGGATCCTGCTAGATCCGCGAGGTGAAACCGCAGACGAGGCGGGCGTGGGTCAGGTGAGGGACCTCACCCCTGTGCATTCGGAGGCGAATAGCAGATAACACAAATTCAATTTAAAGCATACCAGCGCGTTGTGTTTCGCCGATGTGGGACTATCTGGCCTGCCCCAATCTCGCGCGCACCCGCAGAGCTTTCTTCGTGCAATTGCCAAAGCTGCGGGCTTCGCAACGCTCCTTGCTGGACCCGAGGGCTTCGCACTGCTTGCTCGAATCTGCTACTCCTGAAGCCTGGAAGACCTGACACCTGAAGCTGCTGTGAAGCTGCTTCAACCGTCAATGGCGGCAGGGCTGAAATCCTGTCAAACACAAGCACGGCCTATTGGCCTAATCAGACCAGCTGGGCACCTTCGCCGTGGCACGGCAAAGGTGGTGAACGGTGCTGCAAGTCGTGGGACGGCCTAGGTGTGCGTACCTAGGTCGTCCTGCGACCGGAGGTGTGGGTGAGTTCGGGGGGTTATTGTGGAGGTGTAGAGTGGCAGTGGAGGGGCGGAGATTGTTCCTTGTGGTGAGGCAGAGCTTATGAGATGATTGGCGAGCCGTGTGGAGGGGTGGAATGGTGGATGCGGCTCGCCGGAGGTCGGTTGGAGGCGAGGAAGATGGAGGTGGTCAGGCAATGTCGGGGGGCAATTAAATAAAATAACAGTGGGAAAAGAGAGAGGGAAAGATGGAGAAGGTATCTGGAGTGTTCTAAAGGGAGGGAGGCAGCGGAGTGGATGGCGCGTAGCTGCCATCGTCGGAGAAGAAGAACCCTAAGGGAGAGAGCGGCGACGAGGACGAGGTCAGGAGAACGCGCGCTTGGTACTGCGCGACGCAGGAGAACGAGGCGGAGTTGACTCTGCTGCTGGTATGGTAGTAGAGCGACGAGAAGGAGGGGAGGAGGTTGCCGGAGCTTGCGGGTTTCTTGGCCGGAGATGGAAGAGAGGAAAATTTGGGGGAATCTCCGCCAAAACAAGTCTGAAGATCTGCGGCCGGGTCTGGGGATCCTTTTATAGGTGTTGGCCGAACTTTCTAGTGCGCGGAGGGCTGCGCAATCACCTCTGTCGGCTCACCGGAGAAGGAAAGAGGGTGGATACCCAAATCCCTCGTGCGTTCGCATGAGAGATTGGGTTCACACCAGAGATTGTGATTGGCTTTAGATGGAAGGGAATTCCTCAGAGAATCTCCGTTCCATTTCTGGGGGGAGATCTCTGAGGAATCAGAGAGTAATCCCTCTCTAAACCTCGCCGGAGGTCGACTCTGCCCTAACAATGGCGGTAGGACCTGAATGCAAAGGTGGGGAGGAAATTAGGGGTCTCTCTGCAAGGATTTTCAAAAGATAGGGACCAAATTGTGATTTGGGTGTACTAAATTGCAAAGTATGTCAAGATGACCTCCGGTTAGGTCCAAATTTTGGTAGAAACCTAATTTTGACCTAAGGAATCCAATGGTGAAGTTGGATTTTAGGTTTGACCTCGTTTGACTGGACATTTTGCGTAAAGACCTAAATTAGGTCAATTAATGAGCTAGGACCCTATTCTAGGTCAAACTAGGTTCCAAAGGCCACATTAAGTGTTCTAAACACTAGAGGATATTTTTATATGATTTTTAGAGGGGTTACTTGATTTTTATTCTGACCGGAACCTTGTTAATTCAAGCGGGTCTATTTTAGGGTTACCAAATGTCATTTAATTCCTGAATTGCACATGAACCCATTTCTGATTGACTCAACCCACTTTTTATCTTATTTAGACCATTTGACCTATGTTTTGACTCTGAGAAATCCCGTTTATGTACTGCAATGGTAAAATTACAGTTTTAACCTTTAATTCATGTTTTCTTCTCAGAGCACTTATTCCTTCATTTAGGCCTTCTTCTAGGTTATGTAAGAGCTTTTATCTTCTTTATTGGGTCAAAATGAGCTAGTTATGGCTCATGATGAGGCTCTCATCATACCCCCATGCCTAGCTTTTGCTAGTCCCGTAGCAAAATTTCAAGGTTTTAACTTCCGTTCTAGACCCAGAGTGTCTGTCAACAATCATGATAAGTGCTTCTCCTTTTCTTTTGTGATTAGGTCGGAATGCCGACAATAGGCCTAGAGGTACTCAAGTACCAACCAAAATCCGGACCTGACCTGCTTTAGCCTCAGTCCTCCGCAAAGGTTTCTACGACCAACAAAAACTAACCTAGGGTTTGTTGGACTCCGCGGTTAAAGCACCCGTGCTTAAGACATTTTTAGCCTAAGTTCAGTTTGCAGTGCATTTTTTTGTAAGAGAGAGATAGAAGATTTATCTGTTTGGAGAGCTTTTCTCTCTCTTTTCTTTTTATTTCTAGCTTCGGATTAGCTTCTCAACACGGTCTGTATCGGATTCCTCGTCCCCATCATCAATCCTCAAGGGTCCCTGGCTTTCGAGATTTCGAGATAATCCCGCCCATGGCAACCCCCAGAACCCTGGCTTTCGAGATTTCGAGATAATCCCACCCATGACATTCCGTGGCCGAATTCAGACCCTGGAGATCGACATTTCGTGATAATGCCACCCATGGTATCTGAACCAGCAGAGTGCTTACATGCCCCCAGTAGGATATTTAAATATCCTAAGAGACAAGCACCGAGGAGATGATATGTTGTTACGCATCTTCGAGGGGAATTTCCCCCCTCTCTGCGCCGGGAACTCGTCCAAATCAATTTGTGTTGATTGGCCGCTCCTAATCTAGGTGACTTTTTCAGAACATTAAACGCTTTTTGCGTGATTTGGATGTTTATGCGCACTGAACCAGACTGTGTGTGAATTTGGGGTGCTTAGGTTACCGAATCCCGCAAATCGAAGGTCAGTTAACGAGGCCGAATACTTCCTAAGCCTTAGGCCTAATACTTAGGCTTCACATTTTCCTCAACCTCTTGAGGATTATCCAGATTTTAACGGATACGTGAATTTTTAAGCTAACAAATCTAGCCCAAGAGGCCTAAGACCAGCGTTCCCACTAATCTCTTGTTATGTCTCCTTAGCACTTTTTTTCTTTTTCTTGATTTGGTCTAGAACTTCAGTTAAACCCTTAATCTTTTACTAATGACTATTTCTCTTCATTTTCATTTTGTGCTCCTTTTTGTCATTTTACTCTTTTTTCCTCTTCTCATTTGTATGACCCTGAATTGTTCCTCCCCTCCTTCAAGTCTTCTTCTTCTTCTTCTTTTATTGAAACCCTTTCTTGATCTGAATTTTTCTGACGTTTTGCACTTTCATACCCCCCCATGCCTAAGATTTGCAATGTCCCCATTGTAAATTAGGTGGGTTCGATTTCAGCTTAGTTCATGCATTAGGACAGGTGTGTGGTGAGTGAATGGGTCGAAGTGACTTGTTGCGAACGATTTCTAATCTCGGGTAGGGATACCTGAGGTGAAGTCGGCTGTTCTAATGGATGAACCCTAAAGTGCAATATGAATTCCGCATAGAGATGTTAGAAAAGGTTTCAGGTTTTTCAAAGAATGACGGGTTGCCTCCCGTTAAGTGCTGAGTTTTACGCCATCGGCTGGGCGCAATGAGCTCAAGAGGAATGGAGGGTAAAGGATGACTCAGCCAAATCCATATCGGTCATGTCAATGAACAGCTTGAGTCTCTGACCGTTCACGACAAAGGGTTCAGAATCGTGGCTGAGTGGGCTGATTTCAATGGCTCCATTTCCGAAGATTTGTCGGTCTAGGTAGGGTCCGACCCACTTAGATCTTAGCTTTCCTGGGAATAATTTGAGTCGGGCATCAAAGAGTAAAACCTTTTGACCAGGATGAAAGACCTTTCTAAAAATGTGTTTGTCGTGAAAAGCTTTAACCTGTTCTTTGTAAATTCGTGAGTTCTCATACGCGTCGTGGCGTAATTCATCGATCTCGCTCATTTGAAGTCTTCTGTGGGTTCGAGCCTTAGAAAGATCCAGATTACAAGTCCGTACTTCCCAATAGCCTTTATGCTCCAACTCGACGGGGAGGTGACATGCCTTCCCGTACACTAGTCTGAAGGGAGACATCCCTAATTGGGTCTTGTGGGCGGTCCTATAGGCCCACAATGCTTCCGGAAGCCGAGCAGACCAATCTTTTCTATCAGGTCGAACAGTAACCTGAAGGATCTTCTTGATCTCTCGGTTAGATAGCTCAGCTAGACCATTAGTTTGGGGGTGGTAAGGAGTAGAGATTCGGTGTGACACCCCGTATTTGGTCATCAGTGACCTGAACTGAGCGTTTGTAAAATGGGTCCCCCCGTCGGAAATTATAGCACGCGGAATCCCGAACCTTGAGAAAATATTTTGATGAAGGAATTTTATAACAACGTTGTGATTGTTGGTTAGGGTCGTAATGGCTTCTATCCACTTGGAAACATAGTCAACTGCGAGTAAGATGTATTCGAAGCCATCCGAGATCGGGAAGGGTCCCATGAAATCAATCCCCCAAATATCAAAAATTTCGCATACCAAGATCGGCTGTAGAGGCATCATGTCTCAATAGCTCATGTTGCCCAGAGTCTGGCAATGGGAACATGCCTTACAGTGATCGTATGCATCTTTGAAAATTGTGGGCCAGTAAAAGCCACACTGGAGGACTTTTGATGCGGTTTTATGTCCTGAAAAATGTCCACCGCATGCCTGGTCATGGCAAAATGAGAGTATGTCTTTGATTTCTACTTCCGCGACGCACCGTCGAATTATCTGATCAGCACCAATGCGGAATAGATACGGGTCTTCCCATAGGTAATACTTGGCATCGGAACGCAATTTGTCCTTCTTGGCCTTCGGCCAATTGGACAGAATCTGATGTGATGCCAGGTAATTAACTATATCTGCGAACCATGGAAGACTTGTACTGACAGTCAGGAGGTGCTCATCAGGAAAGTGTTCTGTGATAGGTCCGGAAGGGTCAATTATTTCAGAAGGAAGGCGGGACAAGTGATCAGCTACCACATTTTGCTTTCCTGCCTTATCGCGAATCTCAAGATCAAATTCTTGCAACAGCAAGATCCATCGGATTAATCGAGGCTTCGCGTCCTTCTTAGCAAGGAGATGCCTCACAGCTGTGTGATCCGAGTATATGATAACACGAGAACCCAGAAGGTATGATCTGAATTTTTCCAGGGCAAATACTACGGCCAGCAGCTCTTTCTCAGTAACTGTATAGTTATGCTGAGCCTTATCCAGTGTTTTGCTGGCATAGTAAATGACCACAGGTTTCCCGTCAATTTTCTGCCCCAAAACCGCTCCTACAGCGAAGTCAGATGCATCGCACATGATCTCAAAGGGTTGAGACCAATCAGGGGACTGTAGGATTGGGGCTTGGGTGACTCGGTCACGTAGGATCTCAAATGCTTGAGTGCATTCCTTGGAAATTTCGAAAGGCACATCCTTGGAGAGAAGATTGGTCAGGGGGCGCGCGATTTTGGAGAAATCAGGGATAAATCGACGGTAGAAACCGACATGCCCCAAAAAAGATCGGATGTCCTTAATCGAGCTAGGCATAGGGAGCTTGGAAATCAGGTTAACCTTAGCTCGATCCACTTGGATGCCTTTCTCCGAGATTAAATGTCCCAGGATAATTCCCTCAAGCACTATAAAATGGCTCTTTTCCCAGGAAAGAACCAAATCACATCAATGCACCGCCTGAGTATTTGGACCAAGTGTTGGAGGCAATCGTCAAATGATTCTCCAAAAATTGAAAAGTCATCCATGAAGACTTCCAGATAATCACCTACCATATCTGAGAATATGGCAAGCATGCACCGCTAAAAAGTTGCAGGTGCATTGCAGAGACCAAATGGCATCCTTCGAAACGCGTACGTCTCGAAGGGGCAGGTGAATGTGGTCTTTTCTTGGTCCTCTGGATGGATTGCCACCTGATTGTAACCGAAGTACCCGTCAAGAAAGTAGAAGAACCTATTTCTCGCTAGTTTTTCGAGGATCTGATCAATAAACATTAGTGGGAAAGTATCCTTCTTCGTGGAGGAATTGAGTCTTCTGTAATCAATGCAAACTCTCCACGAGTTAGCTATTCGGGTAGGAATGACTTCTCCGGCTTCAGTCGTGATAATGGTAAGTCCTGCCTTTTTAAGCACCACTTGTATTGGACTCACCCAACGACTGTCGGAGATCGGGTAGATGATCCCTGCATCTAACCACTTTGTGATCTCCTTTTTCACGACCTCCTGTAGGTTAGGGTTTAGGCGTCTTTGCATTTCTCTTGAAGGTCATGCGCCTTCTTCTGTGTAGATTCAATGTGTGCAGTATGAAGGGCTTATACCAGTCAAATCATCGAGAGTCCATCCAATGGCTCTACGATGTTGCTGGAGAATAGAAATCAAATGGAGTTCCTGGCCAGGTGTGAGTCGAGAGTTGATAATCACAGGAAACGTCTGATTTGCATCCAAAAACACGTACTTCAAATGCTCGGGAAGGGGCTTGAGTTCCATGACAGGATTTTCAGCAGCAGCGGGTGGTTCGGGGTTTGTATCAGGAGCAATGGTAGGAGTCATAGGTGTGTCTAGATCATGTTCGCACTCCTCTGTTAGCGGGTTTTGATTCTCTAGTGGTTGATCAGGGATAATCAGGTTGTCTTCTATATGCAATTCGTCAACCACAGCTCTGATATCACATATTTCCTCTATAACCTCGCAATTAATCCCTTGTTGGGCCTTAAAAATGTCAATCTTCAGGTTTTGATTCCCAAATTTTAATTCTATCTGGCCCTCTTCGCAGTTTATGTTGGCCCTAGCAGTGGCCAAAAAGGGTCTCCCTAATATGATTGGTGTGTCCCTTGGGTTCTTAGGTGCATCCATGTCCAGTACTATGAAGTCCACCGGGAAATAGAAATCTCCTACCCTAACAATGACATCCTCGAGTATTCCTCTAGGTGACTTGATGGATCGATCGGCTAACTACAATGTCACCTCAGTGGGTTTAAGTTCGGATTCTTCAAGGTGGTCGAGGAGGGATGCAGGTATTAAATTTATGGAGGCACCTAGGTCTAGTAAGGCTCTATCAAATTGGATTTCACCAATTTTACAGGAAATCAAGGGAGTTCCTGGGTCTTTAGGCTTGGGTGGGAGTTTGCTCAAGATGATAGAGCTGGCTTGCTCTGACAGTACGATTGAATTCCCATCCTTGGTTCGCGGCTTACGTTTAGGGGTACATATGTCTTTCAAGAATCTTGCGTAAGCCGGTATGTGGCGAATTGCATCCATCAATGGGATGTTTATCTGGACCTGTTCAAAGAGCTTGATCAGATCCTCCTCGGGAGCCACGGGTTTAGTTATCCTTTTTCCTTTGGTCAAGGCCTCAGGAAATGGGATCCTAGTTGGTTCCTCTAGGATAGGTCCAGGTTCTTGATCTGGGACAGTGGTATCTTGGATAACTATCCTAGGGTCTTGGCTATTATCAGGCTTAGAGTGGTTTGGATAATGTGGGTCTTAGTTGTTTTACCACTACGTGTTGTTACAGAGTTCAATCCGGCCTGATTTTGGTTTGGGTTAGGTAGGAGGGGTGGCTGCTGCTGAAATCCTGCATAAGATGTTGAAGCTTCCATCCCGTCTGGCGATGGAGCAGTAGGGGCCTGATAAATCACATGTGTTTGGCCCGAATTTGGATTCATAACGCACTTCTGGGTTAGCACGTTATTTGGGTTGGGCAGAGGTTTCGAGGGAAGGGTACCAGGTTGGCAGGAATTTGCCATCTGGGCCAATTGGTTGCGAACCTCTGTGATCTCGTCCTTGTGCTGTTTTTGCATTGCCGCATTCGTCTTTTGAATGTCAGCCAGTGCTTGAAGGATAAGAGTCAGTTGATCCTGGTTTTGCCTGGATTGGTAGGTGGGATTGGGCCGAGGCTGAGGCGGCTGATATGGACGAGAGGCTTGTGGACGGGGTTGATATGGTGGTCTTTGAGAATTTCCCGCCCACTGAAAGTTAGGATGATTTCACCATCCAGGGTTGTAGGTATTGGAGAATGGGTCATTCTGGATGGCGTTGAGGTCCTCGCAGTTCTGAGGAACCTCAGGAAAGTCAGAATACGAGGGTTCAAAGTTCCCCCAACTCGAGTAGAGTGAATCGGAGGTCACTCCGGTCCGAGAGGCAGATGGGGGTGGATATGGGTCCATCCCCTTGGCAGATTGGTGATAGATGTTTTGCACAGTTTCCCTTGCTAGAGGTGGTCATGCAAAAGAGTTTTGCGCAAAGGTGGCTTGCTGCAAATGCCGAGTTAGCTCGTCCACCTTCTTTTCTATGATAGAAACCTTGTCCAACCGACTGGCCATCAGTTCGAAGTCGACAGAATTGGACAGGTCCTGCATCTCATGTGTCCCTCTCAGATTCGTCGATGCGCGGGCATTCGTCCTGTCGAATAAGCCCATGGAGTCACATGTTTTCGAGAATCTCCCACACCGTGTCCTCATGTTGACCCATGATGTTTCCTCCGCACGTTGCATTGACGAATAAACGAATGTCTTCACAGAGTCCTTGGTAAAAAGACTGGACTTGTTCCCACTTAGGAACTCCGTGATGGGGACACTTTCGCATGAGATCTAAGAATCGATCCCATGCTTCGTGAAGAGGTTCTCCCGGTTGTTGAGTGAAATGAGTGATCTGGTGGCACAAGGCATTCGTCCGGCCAACGGGGAAGAATTTTTTCAAAAATTCGGACTACAGTTCCTCCCATGTGTTGATCGAACGGGTCTGAGTTTGATACCAGTGTGCGGCCTTGTCCAAGAGGGAGAACAAAAACATTTTCATTAGTAGGATATCCCGATTTTGTACATCTGACCCGAAGGTCTGGGCCAAATGCTTGAGTTGTTTAATGTGTTGGAATGGATCCTCAGAGTTAAGCCCGTGAAACTTTGGTATGGCATGAATCATATTGGGCTTCAGTTCAGAATCAGGTCCTCCAATCGGGATTAGTACTCGAGGTTCGATCGCCACCGCAGCGGGATTATAGTGATCTCGCATCATAGGTCACTGCGGTGGGTTTACAAAGTTCTGAAAGATATCATTAAGGCGTTGAAGTTGGTGTTCAAGGTTATTCTCCTCTTCAATGGGTTGTGCCATGATGGAAGAAGGAGAACCAGGGTCTGAATCAGATGAAAGATTTATGTAGTGGGGTTGCTGCACAAACAAGGGTGTCGAGGCTTGGCCTCGACGAGAGTGAATTTCTAAAGGAGGTCTTAAGGGTGGCCTTAAGGACCTCCTACCGAACATGCACCGAAGGATGTGATGAGATTAGAAGGTGCTGGACCCAATCAAGACACCCAAAAATTGTTGGGTGACTATAGAGGTTCGGGGCGGATGGACCCCTTAGTCAGAAAGGTCGTCCACTTGAGAAATACCTGGGCAGCCAGAGAGGGAGAGTCCCGCAAAGACCCCTACACGGTAGAGCGTCCCCACGAGTTATAGGGTTTCCCCCACCTGACCTCTCTTGTCACTGCGGTTCCAGGTAGACCAGAATGGGGACCTTGACCTCTTAAGTCTACCTTTTTTATTTTAAGATCAAGGTGCTTAATGTTCCACTTGAACTTTTACGTATTTTGAGTGCAAAAGTGACCTAATTTTAAGGTTGGTTGACCCAAGGGATCAACGTCACCTTTTGTTCCTTTGAGAGCTTTTAGGTCCTTTCTTTTAGGGTTCAAATGGATTAAAAGCCTGATTTGCTTAGGGTTCCTCTTGTGTATATCTTTTCAAACAAGGTTTAGGCACACCTCTTTTTGGAAAAATTTGTTTCTTTGTTTAAGATAAGATGTGTCTCTAAAAACCCTAGCTTTTTAATCCTTAAATTGGCTCTAGTGGGTCCAATTTAGTTGCCTCAGAATTTAACACCTAGGGCTCAATCAAGAAAGTTTTAGCCCTGGTTACCTTAGTTGGATGAGCAGATAAAAATGTGTTGCAATGAAAATCAGGCAACTTGATGAGTTACTAAATATGAAACAGGTAGCCCTAAGTTGATTGTTCTTTCTTTTTTTTTCTTTCAGATTTTGAGAGAGTTAAGAGGGAGGGCTTATGGAAATTACTTGTTCCTTGGAGTGTCTGTTGTGTGGCTGCTCTTCTTTCCTTTTTGCTTTCCCTGCAATAAGCACAACAAAAGAGAGGAGTTAGGTCAAATATTGGATCAAAAAGTTGTAATCAAAAGCTTTAAAAGTGCCCGTAGCTCCCCGGCAACGGCGCCAAAATGTTTGTACACTTTTGTGGGGTTTTAAAAGATAATACGTTGTAATATAGCCGACAAAACGTTTAAACAAATATAGAGAATTTTATTACTCGAAAAACTAGAGTATCCGAGGTCGAATACAGGGAGCAATCTCAGTACTTTTAAAACCAAAGAATACAACTTTTAAATGAAAACAATTGATTCAAAGAGAGAGAGTTATAAAAAGAATTGCTAAAAGAAAATAGAATTGGACGTCTGATTTGGATGTCTAATTTCTTTATCAGACGTCTTAAAAGTAAGTCTTCTTTCTCTCTTCTGCCTTCTTCTTCTTCTTCGTTGGCTCTTCTTCTTCTTTTCTTCTGATCCACAGGTCTTTTTCTTCCTTGAACTTCTTTCTCTTCTCTTCTCTTTCCTACGAAGGCTTCTTCTTCCTGCCTTTGTTTCTCTTCTGTCTTCTTCTTCCTTTTTGTCTACAGTCCTTCTTTCTTCCTTGTCTTCTGCTTCTTCTTCCTTCTTCTCCTTGCGGCTAAGTCTCCTCTCTTCACCGCCCGATCTGCCTACACACAGGGAAGCAAAACCTAACCCTTCCCCCTCTACCCGAACGTCTCTCTCTCTCTCTCTCTGCAATTCGCTCAAGGACGCTCTCCCAGAGCCACGGGTATTCGGGTTGGATCTCGCACCCGGGACCAGGTGCACCGGTAGGTGGGTAATGCGCGAGGAGTGCTCAGGTTAGGGTCGGGTCGGATCCCGCCAGATCCGCAAGGTGAAACGCAGACGAGGCAGGCGTGGGTCAGGTGAGGGACCTCACCCCTGTGCATTCGGAGGCGAATAGCAGATAACACAAATTCAATTTAAAGCATACCTGCGCGTTGCGTTTCGCCGATGTGGGACTATCTGGCCTGCCCCAATCTCGCGCGCGCCCGCAGAGCTTTCTTCGTGCAATTGCTAAAGCTGCGGGCTTCGCAGCGCTCCTTGCTGGACCCGAGGGCTTCGCACTGCTTGCGAGAATCTGCTGCTCCTGAAGCCTGGAAGACCTGACGCCTAAAGCTGCTGCGAAGCTGCTTCAACCGTCAATGGCAGGAGGGCTGAAATCCTGTCAAACACAAGCACGGCCTATTGGCCTAATCAGACCAGCTGGGCACCTTCGCTGTGGCACGGCGAAGGTGGTGAACGGTGTTGCAGGTCGTGGGACGGCCTACGTGTGCGTACCTAGGTCGTCCTGCGATCGGAGGTGTGGGTGAGTTCGGGGGGTTATTGTGGAGGTGTGGAGTGGCAGTGGAGGGGCGGAGATTGTTCCTTGTGGTGAGGCAGAGCTTATGAGATGATTGGAGAGCCGTGTGGAGGGGCGGAATGGTGGATGCGGCTCGCCGGAGGTCGGTCGGAGGCGAGGAAGATGGAGGTGGTCAAGCAATGTCGGGGGGCAATTAAATAAAATAACAGGGGGAAAAGAGAGAGGGAAAGATGGAGAAGGTATCTGGAGTGTTCTGGAAGGGAGGGAGGCAGCGGAGTGGACGGTGCGTAGTTTCCATCGTCGGAGAAGAAGAACCCTGAGGGAGAGAGCGGCGACGAGGACGGGGTCAGGAGAACGCGCGCCTGGTACTGCGCGACGCGGGAGAACGAGGCGGAGTTGACTCTGCTGCTGGTATGGTAGTAGAGCGACGAGAAGGAGGGGAGGAGGTCGCCAGAGCTTGCAGGTTTCTTGGCCGAAGATGGAAGAGAGGAAAATTTGGGGGAATCTCCGCCAAAACAAGTCTAAAGATCTGCGGCCGGGTCTGAGGATCCTTTTATAGGTGTTGGCCGAACTTTCTAGTGCGCGGAGGGCTGCGCAATCACCTTTGCCGGCTCGCCGAAGGAGGAAAGAGGGTGGATACCCAAATCCCTCGTGCGTTCGCACGAGAGATTGGGTTCACACCAAAGATCATGATTGGCTTTAGATGGAAGGGAATTCCTCAGAGAATCTCCCTTCCATTTCTAGGGGGAGATCTCTGAGGTATCAGAGAGTAATCCCTCTCTAAACCTCGCCGGAGGTCGACTCTACCCTAACAATGGTGGCAGGACCTGATTGCAAAGGTGGGGAGGAAATTAGGGGGCTCTCTGCAAGGATTTTCAAAAGATAGGGACCAAATTGTGATTTGGGTGTACTAAATTGCAAAGTAGGTCAAGATGACCTCCGGTTAGGTCCAAATTTTGGTAGAAACCTAATTTTGACCTAAGGAATCCAATGGTAAAGTTGGATTTTAGGTTTGACCTCGTTTGACTGGACATTTTGCGTAAAGACCCAAATTAGGTCAATTAATGAGCTAGGACCCTATTCTAGGTCAAACTAGGTTCCAAAGGCCACATTAAGTGTTCTAAACCCTAGAGGATATTTTTCCATGATTTTTAGAGGGTTTACTTGATTTTTATTCTGACCGGAACCTTGTTAATTCAAGCGGGTCTGTTTTAGAGTTACCAAATGTCATTTAATTCCTGAATTGTACATGAACTCATTTCTGATTGACTCAACCCACTTTTTATCTTATTTAGACCATTTGACCTATGTTTTGCCTCTGAGAAATCCCGTTTATGTACTGCAATGGTAAAATTACAGTTTTAACCTTTCATTCATGTTTTCTTCTCAGAGCACTTATTCCTTCATTTAGGCCTTCTTCTAGGTTATGTAGGAGCTTTTGTCTTCTTTATTGGGTCAAAATGAGCTAGTTATGGCTCATGATGAGGCTCTCATCAGTCTTGTATTGCAGGAAGTTACATGAAATTATCTTGTGCCCTGAGATGTTGATTGATAAATTGTAAACTATAATAAATTGGGCTTCCAATATACGAAATGAAACCAGATAATGAGATGTCTAATAAATGAATTAATCAAAGCTATAATACCCATTTTCTCTTATTCTCTATTACTGTTACACTTTGTTGTTGTTGTTTCTACTTTACTCAGTTTTTACTAAGGTATTTTTGGGTTCTATACTCAGGTATACTTGGCAATTTGTAAGGTGATTGTGGTTGTGCATCTCCTTAGACTTCTATGCTTGTGTTCTACAATAAATCCTTTGGTTAGTATCCATTTATGTTCATTTAATTTATGTAATATGATTTGTTTGTTGGCTATGTTTATATTTTATGATTATGTGTTAGGTGACTGCGATCATGTGGGTGAGTTGTGCTAGTGGTTAGTATACGGCGACCCAAGTTTCGTTGCTTAGCTGAAATTCGAGTCATCACATACATAATTTGCTAATAAATAGGCCTTGACCTATCCGTGAAAGTGGTTGGTGGCTAATTATCTGCTAGCATATAGATTAGGCTTCATGGTTTGTCCTCAATGATGGGACCGTTGGGATACCACCCAGCCCATCAGTGGGGGAATGATACATACGAAGTAAAAAACAAAAAAGAAAAAGAAGAAAAACAAACAAAAACATACTACTCTCCCTGTCGGCTACTTGGGCAAAGAGAGTGGGGGTAAATAACGAGGGGGGGAAAATCACCTCACAAATCAGGTCGTTCGGAAGATTTGGCTATCCAGTAGATTATAGAAGCCTGGCACTTCAAGGTAGATCCGTCTACCCGGGTCCGTATACCTGGAAGAATGGTGGGTCGTTCTGGATCCACATAACAACCAACCAGTGAGCCAACTATGATAATTAGATAGGAATATGCGAGTACAGCATCGACATTTATTCCAAACGATCACATGTCGGTTATTTCATTATATGCTATTAATAGCCAAATCTCGGGATTATGGGAACAAGGCCCGCAATAGGAGGAAGTCCACCCTATAAATGTTGGGGTTTGACTTGCTTTTAGGGGTTACGCAATTAGAGAGAAAGAAGAATGATAGAGAGTTTGTACCATGTTAAAGCTACAGGTTACTACACTATCATATTTGGTTTTGAAAACTTGTCGTTGTAATTTGAAAGCGAAGAACTTGTGTTCAACAAATAAAATTTATACCAGAATAGAAATCCCAGGTCGAACTCAGGGAGGCGGATGTTTGATTAAAAATACGCATTTGTTTTATTTGTCACGAAGCATAATGGCTGATTGGAAATTATCTATCTATTTACAATAAATAGAAGATAAAGAGAGAGAATATTACAAACAAAAGCAAAAATGGATGTAGAATAAACATGGATTTCATTATCAAAAAGTTGTTCATTACACTACTCATTACTACTAGAAAGCGGGAAATGATTACACTAGAAAGCAGTAAATCTAATCTAGAAAGCAGTAAAAAGAAAGGAAAGAGAGATATCCTCCTCGACGATCGCTTGAAGGACGAGACGGACGAGACGACGCCTGGAAGACGGGGAACGGAGCAGGAAGAAGGAGGACGAAGTGGGAAGAACGGGGACAAAGCAGCACATCATCGTCGTCGCGGGATTCGCTTCCGAAATGGGGAAGAAAATTTGACTTTATCTCTTGAGAAGCATCCCGGGTGTGGGACAAGCTTCTCTTAAGCTTCGAAGAGGGAGAGAAGAGAAGGAAGGGATGAGGATTTCGTATGGAGGGGGTCTCCTTTTATAATTGCAAGGAGTGAGGGCAATTTGGTCTTTTTAAGTTGAAAATCATTAATTCAGGACCTTTAGTGACGGATAAATCTGTCGCTAAAGGTCCAAACGTGGGCGTAGTAGCTTGGAGTGCGCTCGCCCGCTCGCCTCCTCTCTTTAAATGCCTGCCTATGATCTTCAAATCTCGGCCGTTTGATCGTGAGATCGAACGATTGAGATGCATCCTTACCGCATGTCCTCAGCACACGCCTACACGTGTGATCCAGCATCTTCGTCGCACGTCCGATGGCACGTGGGTGCTATCGAGCGCGCACAGCCGCTCGATCTCGATCGTGCGCTCCTCTTGCCCGCTCGCCCGCGCATTCCCTCGCCAAATTGAAGCGCCCACGACTTCGAACGGGCGTCCTTGTTTCGCGAGAGCGCGTTCGACCAACACGCCATAAGCGTGTTTGTGTCGCACTCTTGAAACGTGCATGCACGCCCCGCAACTATTGGATGAGCATCCAACAGCGGAGAAGCAACGATCAGATGAAGAAGAGAAGGTGGCGCCATGGCTGTCCACCTTCTAGATGATGTAGATGGTGCCACGGTTGTCGGATTGAGTCAATTTTCGCAACGTTAGACTGTGATCGTCGATCCAAATCCATCCGTGTAGTCAGATTTGTCGTTTGAAGTACAGATTCACACCATCTTGGCCCTTAATCTTCTAGGATTCCTCGATCTCTATCTGACGCTACAGATGTCTGATTAGGGCGATCTTGGAGTTGTTGAACTCCAATCGTCGCCCTGATCAGATCTGTACGGTTGAATCTTCGATCCGAGGCCCCGATAGAAAGTTGCCCTGCCCCTAAACATAAAAGGAGACAATTAACCTCTATTTTATGAAAACTAATTTAAATGCAAGATGATGTATGCTATGCAATATTTATAGTATGTAATGCAATTCTATGCTTAAGAACATGCATAAATAGACATTTTATGTAATATAAACATGTTTACATCATACCATTAAACTATTAGTGAAATTTGGAGCACTGTCCTCCCCTTAGACACACACCCCCTTTCGATGGAACTAGGTCATCAAATCTCTTACATCTATTCTCTATGATTATTTGTTTGAGTCGAGATTCCTATTCTAAAGGCCTCGATCAGTGCCCAATCTTTTAAAGGGTCAGATAGCTATTGAAAGGGTAAATCAACCCATGAGAGTCTTCAAGTTCATCTTTTAAAGGGTCAGAAGTGTCTCCTTGTGCTTCTAAGGACCACAAAGATTGTAATAGTATACAAGACCACTTCTTAGTCAAACTACCAAGTTAAAGTACAAGTTTGTCGGTTCTTAGTGACATCTAGCATTCCCTAAAAGATGTCTACAAATTTGAAAGTTCTATATAAATCTTTTATGAAGTTCAAAACACAATTACAATAAAAGTAAGAACTGATAACCAATCTCACCTATGAAAATCGTAGGTATGCATCTTAAGATAGGATCTAACCACCAAATTTCTATTAAGATGGAGTTTGTTATAAAGATCAATCACTATGATTCTCTCTTGCTCATGTGGGATCAAAATGGAGTAATGGAATAGTGTCAAATAGCAAAAAAAAATGCACTCGTGGGGGTGCAGACAACTAGTTATAGATTTTTGGAGAGTAGAGTCTAGTCTCCACCATTTAGCTCTAGTCACTACTTAAGCTGGCATGTCATTCCTTTGAATGCATTTGAATGGGTACACATCTCGATTCATCATTGAGCAAATCAAACTTTCCTTTTTAACTTAGCCGAACTTTGACTCAACAATTGAAGTAGCCTCCATCTGCAATCAACATGAACCCCTTGATTCTTTCTCCGCAAGTCCTTATGCATGCAAAGTTCTCTATTAGAGGAACTCTTATAAATCATCACCATTGTAAAATTAATTATCCAAATACCATAATAGCTTAGCATTCCTTTCATAGAAAACAAATATTTAGACATACTGAGCAATTACAATTGAACATTCTTTTCACCGTTGTAAAGTTACTCAGGCAAATCTCTTTACAACATATACAATCTAAGCATTGCACAACACATAGAAGTTTAATTTTGTATTTGAAAGTTTAATATTTAGATGGATATTAAAGTCATACAAATATTCATAATCAAGCAACAATTAAGCTAAACCAAGCCATCTAGACTCAAACCAAGCCTAACAAAGCTAAAACCAAGTCTTAAGTATGTTTAAAAGCACCTAAAGATCCATTTACTTGCTTTAAAACCCACATTTGACTTAAATTTAAAATGCTTTTGCCGATAGAATACAAATTAGCAAGTTCAACTGGTCAAAGCTACTCCAGCTGACTCAATAGGAAATTTTGGTTGTTGGAAGTGGATTAATATGAAAGATATGATATTTCATAACATTATCTAATTGTGACAAATTTGCCTCTATGGTATGGTTGTTATAAAGGGTATTTTGTGTCATTTGTAAGGCCTCTCCACACTCACAAATAGAGGTCCCATGGAGTCCTTTAAGACATAAAATAAGAAATAGAAAAATTCTATAGCAAAGATCTTGTCCTCTCTATAGCTAGAAGAGGTCAACAGACCTGAAGAGGAGATGGCCGTGGAAATCTTTCCCGAAGTTTGTAATATTCATCCCACAGAAAGATCTAAAAGCGGATCAAATTTGACTTGTAAAAGAAGGAATTTATTACAAGTCTTGAAGGAGAAAGTATAAAAGATAGGAAATAAAAATAAATGACCCCAAAAAAGGTTTTCATGAGGGTGCAACCTCCTATTTAAATTTTTTCTCTAGTTAGAACCAGTTGACTCCAATTACCACTTTCATTGATGTGTCGCATCTGGAACATATTTTGACACTCATAAATCTTGATTCAATGACTAGGTGAACCATTCCTTTGACTTGCAAGTCAGGTTTGACCTTGCAACGTAGGTAGAATCACTCTTGAATAGAAATCTCTCGTCCCTTGTCATGCAAAATATCACCTTTGCTATTTAAACAATTCATTATCTTTTACTTACCTTCAAGGTTCACTATAACGGAAAATTAATTGTAAGTGTCTAACAATAATAGTCAGATGATATTGTTACGAGCTGGACATGTGACATATCAATAGCATAAATTTATAAGATGGTGAAGCCTTATGCATTCTCAGCAAACATCTTTATCTTATGTTTATTTATATCTTAAATCCATGGAGTTGTATAACCCTTCTCAACATAAGAGGAGTTACTCAATTAATCCTGGGAGTCGATGAACAACCTTCACAATAACTAACATTACTCGGTAGATGCTACTTAAAACTTAACAACGATATGAGTTTTTCACTACCTTTTTCGGAGTAAAAAAATACCTGAGAAACCTCCCAGCCGAGAGGTAACTTAAATGTTTGAAATAATGTTCTCGACTTGTAACCTTGTCATAAAAGTCGAATGCCGTGTATTGTGTCTTCATTTTGCTCATCCAAGTGAAAATTCAGATATAATATCTTGATAATATTCCTGAGTTCAATATGAGTTACCTAACATTATTTCTCGGTCAATCCAAGAAATCTAAGAGTTGTTGATGTGACAATTTTCGCATTATCAGACTAATATCCCATAAGTTTTGATATCAATCATCCAAGAATTCCTTGTATCCAAGAGTACATTTATCCGAGAATTCCTTGCATACATCATTCCGATTTCTTCTCAAATAATTCCAAGATTTCAAAAAATATCACTTCATAGAATAAGATGCCTGATATCGACCATTAATTTAATTTTGTTAGACATCCTGATCATCTACAAGAAATATTCAGACTTTTTATGCAATTATTAAGCAAAAAAGTTAGAAAACTTGTAAATATTTTAATGAGACCATTTTAACCCTCATCATTTTCCCCATCCCTTGGTCAAAGCCTTACCTTTGTCAAGGAGTAGAGAAGATCATTTAGAAAAAACTTTTGACATGTTTGCCACCCTTTGTCACCATTCTAAGTCAAGCATTCCTTGAATCCTAAATTAAAATTTATACAATTGACATCATAAATCGTTATTATCCAAGAAAAAATAATTTCATTACTATCTTCAAAAAATGCTCCATAAATCGAAGAGATGCTTCACACCATTATAATGGGTAACATGTGGCATGCCCTCATTGTTGGACAAATTGAAATTTGGGATGGTGAATGACTTGCAAAATAGAGTAACCATTTTCCTCAATTTGATGTATTTGTCTTATTAAAAGAGTAAGAGAAACTTTGTAACACACTTTTTACCATTCATTTAATTCCCTGTTGTGAGAGAAACAAGTATGGGGTGCAAGAAGCCAAAGTTGATTCAGCTACTATTGCTTGCAGAAGCTGGTGGAGAATATGAATGATCTGTATCAAGGTGTCATTCTCCTAGAAAATGGGTCACACCTCTGGACTTGTAGAAATCAATGGCTAGAAGTTGATAATGTTAAGGATTTATTTACTTCCATTGAGTGCCCAACGTAAGGTTTCACATTCCTTGTGATGAAGAAAAAACTTTTTACTGCTCCTCGTTAGTTTATCGTGTACAAACTCATCCTTCTATGTGGTCTCATGGTTCCAGTAAGTGCTATTGTAACCTTCCTCCTGAATCACCAAGAGATTACTCCTAGGCAACTTAATTGTTACCAATTGCTAGAATGTTATATATTTATCTTTCTATTTTTGTATTTTCAGTCAATTACTTTATTTATGTCTAAGATAGGAAGACCGTTGCTTCTCCATCTCCAACTGCCCTTTCCTATCTGAGACCCACGAAGTCAATTTCAATTTAAGTCACGTGTTTTAATTTAACTGGAGGCTCATCCAAAGAAAGGGGACTGGGGTTGTGATGTGCACACATCTAATTAACCTAAAATGCTTATTTAAGCACATTCCTAGGTCTATAGAAGTATCATGCATCATTATGCATTTAGATTAGTTTATACAAATTATAAGTTAATTTTTCCTTTTTGTGATTAGGGGACATGGCAATATCATTTCGAGACCTCAAATTGAAAATCCAACCGTACGGATCTGATCAGAACGACGATTGGAGTCCAACACCTTCGAGATTGCCTCAATCAAAACTTCATAGCATCATATGTAATCCAAGAAAGATCAAAGGCTAAGGGGCAAGGTGGTGTAAATTAGTACCTCATATGATAAATCCAACCACACGGATGGGTTCAGATCGAGGATCGCAGCCGAACGACGCAAAAATCGGTTCAATTTGATAACTGTGGCACCACCTACAAAGCAAAGAAGATGGATGGCTCAGATGACACTACATGGAACCATCAAGCCGCCCACAGCCACCCGGCCTCTTCCTCCTGCACTCACGTGATCAATCCCAGTCGTTGGATCATCGATCCAATAGCTGAGATTCCATTAAGGCGCGCCTCATCTCTCCTTCTTCATCAGCAACAGCTAATCTCAGCCATTGGATCATCATCCAATGGCTGAGAGCACGGGGGCATTAAAATGCAAAATCAACAAAGAAGCAGCCATAGCACAATGGCTATGACCTCAAAGAAGAGAAGAGGGTGCGAGATCGAAACCTCACGCGCCTCAAATTGAAGATGTGGGCCGGTGCAGCCAAATTCGACTGCACAATCTTCATCGAGCGGCTATGGCGGTGTCGACATGGCAGCATGGATGGGCGAGCACGCACATGTACGTGATGACACCCTAATGGACGCGCGATCTGACGCGCGTCCTCTTAGCAACGAGAGGCGAGGCACGATCTTGGCCGTTCATTCGAGATTTGACGGTGGAGATCGTGTGTGTGCTTGTGAAACACTTGAAGGCACGCGGGAATGGCTGCAAGTGAAGAGACGAGGATGCACGCGTGCTTTAACAACGTGGGTCTTTAGTGATGCTCATAAACGTCACTAAAGACCCTGATATTAATTTCTAAGCCATAAAAAGGCCCTTTTGCCCCCATGACCACACCTATAAATAGCCTATCCCTCCTACACATTTTCTAATCCCCTTTCTTCTCCTCTCACCTCCTCCAACGCTCTACAAGCTGGTCCCATACTCGGGATGCTCCATTGGAGCTATAGTAAAATAATTTTCCATCTTCTCACCTCCTTCGTGGAGCATCCTGCAGTTGTCCTCTCACTGTCGTTTAAGGAGCGAATCCCACTGAGCTTCATTCTCCATCCTCCCCCGTCCAGCATCTTACCACCCTCGTCCAGGCGCTCCATCAATGCGGCTCGTCCTCCAAGCAGCCGTTGAGAAGGATAACTTCTCACGCCCTTCTCTTTTTATCGCTTTCTAGTATAGATTTACACCTTTCTAGTGTAGCAAGTAGATGTAATGAACATGATGTTAGTTCAATCACTCGTATATAATATTTTGATGATTTTACGAAATGAAGAAAATGAAATAGAAAATAAAGCGTAGCATATTATTTTCTCTCTGTAATAACATATTTGCCGGATTTCAAAAAGTTTTCCAAGATGGGAGATTAAAAGCGTGAAGACAAGTAGCATAAGTATTAGGTCATAGGATTTTTCATGTAAACTTTCAATGGTTGTAATTTTTCATTTTATTTGAGTCTAGAAATGTTGTAAAGAGCCCCCAAACATAACCTATAAATAGCTAACTTAGGGTCTCTACACTTAGGATAAATTAGAAACGAAAACCCAACACTCATACCTTTATCAAACGTCCAGAACAATGGTCAGACGTCTGATTTTCCATTTTAAGACGTCTGACAAGTATCTTAGATGTCTAATTTCCAAGAGTTCTGCCTTTGGTTTGTCTCCTCATAAACATCAGTCGAAGGACTTCACTTTCAGACGTCGATAACCTTACAAAGACGTCCGATTCTTTACCCAGACGTCCTCAAACTAACCGTTAGAGTAAGCTTAGGCAAAAATGAATTCCCAGACATCTTGACACACCTCCAGACGTCTGCCTTTGAGCCTTTGGCCATGATTTTCTGTGCGTATCTCTTTATGGCCACATAATCTTTTGGCAGAAGAAGTGGGGAAGAGTTTCTTAGTTTTCAGATGTCTGGTGATGTCCTCAGACGTCCACAACGATATCTGATCCTCTAAACCTAGAACCCTGTTTGGATCTGATGAAAACAGGAACGAATCCACCCTTCATTAGACGTCCAATAACATAATCAGACGTCTTATGTGAAAATATCAGATGTCCTTCTTTTGATCCAATGGAGTCTGTCTTGGATGGCCTATAGTATTAGATGACTAGAAGCATAATCAGACGTCCTATAAGACGTCTGACCATATAATTAGACGTCTGATATTGCTGTCAGACTCATCATTGCCCTGATTTTGTGTGGATTTCGTCCTAAACTCTTGGGATTTATCTCCAACGGCTAGAAGAGCTCTCCCAAGTGTTCTTGAAGGTTCCAAACTTGAGCAAATCTTTTAGGTATCATTTGTTTTAAGGGATTGATTTTAAGTGATTAATTTTGTAAGTGGTGGGATTGCAAGATAAATCTGGGATTGTGAAGCTTTTGTGTTTGGGAAAAATATGGGTTAAATCATGGTATGCTTGGGGGGATAGGTGGGAGTGTTCTCTCACATAATTCCAGGTTAAGTTCATCCCAAACCCCTTGGAATTGGATAATCCTAGGATTAAGGGCTCTATATATCCTGGATTGTTATAGCTTGGGATTAAAAGATCCAAATGCATAAACCGCTCAATCCCTACAAACAAATAGTGCCTACATTATACTGGAGACACCTGATAGAACTATCATGCTTGTTGGAGACAAGACAGGGACATCACAATTCAAACCATCCCAACATCCTACAAGTAATCTTTCATCCACACTTATTAATTAATTAGCTCTCTTTGTTTTGGATTAAATTTGCAAATGGATGGACTTCCATAAAGAGTATCTTCAACAAGTTTTTAACAAGATTGATGTTAAGCAAATTGTTTAGAAGAGGAAGTTCATTATCGAGAAGTGGAGAGGAAGAAACAAAAAGGAAATGCTAGACACATTGTTAAGACAGAAGGGAGAATGTTGAAGAAAGCATATTGATGTTAGAAAGATTATTGGAATAAAAAGAATGTTGAAGTAATGTTCAGTAAAGTAATGCTGAGTAAATTAAAGGGTTTCCATGTTAAGAAAATATAGTTATTACTTAACAAATTATGTACAAGATACATGTGCAATTAAGATATTATAGAGAAGGATAGGTAAATGATGAGGAATCTAGCTAAAGAAGTTGAGCTGGATAATTGAACTTGATGGTGAATAACTTAGGCTAAAAGCACATCAATAAAAGCTACAAATTCACCAAGGACTAATCTAAATATGAAGAATTGCAAGCTCAAGAAGCCAAGCAAAAATGGAGAAGAAAATTTTCAAAAATTCAAACAAATAAAGATACAAGGAGGTTTAGATTTCTTGTTCTTAATAAATTTATCAAGATATGATTTTCAACACATCTTAGGATATTAAGGTTTAGTCAATTTCATTATCGATTTAAGGATATCTCAAGTTCCTACCTGATTGTGTCAAGTGGACCATAAGCCATTAATTTTATGACCTATTGGATTAGGTAGACTAACTAGAAAGATGCCTATGTTATTTTATACCCGTTAGAACCAAATTTGGCGAATGTTCAATTTTTGATCAATCATAATTTAGTCATGATTGGTATTTCAACTAGTCAATAAGCTGTTAAGCAGTCAAACAATGGCAAATTTAGCTGTTGGAGGAAAAATTTTGTGACTTAAACACATTTAAGGCTATCTTACCTATATGTCAAGTTTTTTAAAAAGATTGATTTGCCCATAATTTTTAGTTGTTGGGAGGGTAAGCCTATGTTATTTTAAAAGGTAGAGTTCGTTATAAATAGAGGAGGTTGAGAGGCACACAACACACAACAACACAAGTAATAAAAAGTTCCATAGTAGAGCTCTAGCTCTCTTTTCTAGTTTTGTTGCTCTAGTTCTAAAATTTTGGTAAAGAGTAGTTCTAATATTCTAAAGAGAGTTGTTCCTAATACTATTTTAGAGAAAGGTGCTCTTAAAGGAAATTATAAAGGAGATTCCAATGAAAGCAATTCCAGAAGTGAAAGTGATTTTAGAGGGGATTCTAGTTATTTGAATAGAAGCAATTTTAGGGAAATCTTTGGTGTATTAAAATCCTAAACATAACTTTGGTGGAGCTATTCTAGGAAAAGTATACTGTATTCTGACTCTAAGATTACAAATGATATTACCCTTGAGTGGGTTGTTTCATTCTTAATCTCCCCAAATTTAGATCAATAATATCTTTTTTTATTTAGAAAAGTTATCTTAATCCTTAGTTCCTTATCCATAATCATGATAAATAATATCTATTTATCTTGATAATTGTGAATAATATTATCATTGTTGATTATCTAACATCTGTTATTGTTGTATTTTTGTTGTTTTTGTAATTTTCACTTTGTTATTAGGAAGTGGTTCTCTACATTGAGAGAGGCTTGTCTCCTCCAAACAAGAAGAAGATTGCTCTTAGGAGTGTTCTTGAAGTGATTTGGTTTGATCTTTAACTATTCAAAAGGAATAAGGTTAGTAAAAACCTGAGTGGACTAATCTCAAATATTGGATGTAGCTCGAGAGATGGGTAAACTGGTATAACAACCCTTTGTATAATTTGTGATTTGGTTGTTCTGTACTTGCTTGTAATTGATACTAATTAATATTTTGCATAATTTTTTAGTGGTATATATGCCTTATTTGTTAGAATTTGGGGGGTACTATTCACCCTCTAGTGCCATCTACTCTACAACATCAAGAGGAAGGGGTTTAGCAAGAGGTATCAATGATTCAAAAACAACCTTATGCATTTAAGGTTATGATGGTTCTCATTTGCCATCTCTATTACTTGCTTTACTCTTTAGACCTTGTGAAGTCAATTCTACAAAAGAGATCAACTACATTCTAAAAGTCAAAAAGAAGATGAAAGAGTTGGACAACATCATTAACAAAAGGAAGTTCATCTTAAGTCTTTTCCTTACATAGTGAAAATTGTAAGCTATATATGTATACTTGTTGAAAAAGTTTTCATTAGTAGCTTATTCTACCTTTAATATTTTTTAGTGTAATGTTGTGAGTTACTATTCTATCTCTGACACTGTAAAGAATGGTCAAACAATTATTCTGAGGAATTCAAGATGATGATAAATTGTCCAACATTATTGTTCATTTAAAGGAGTAGTGGAAGAAGATGAAGAGGGGAGAAGTCATTTTTGAGATGCAGCTCTTACTCAGGAAATGTAGGAGTTGGAACATCAAAGGCAAAATATTAAAAGAAGAGTGATGAGAACCTCATCATGAGCCATAACTAGCTCATTTTGACCCAATACAAAGGATAAAAGCTCCTACATAACTCAAGGAAAGGCTTAACTCAGAGAATTCTGAGTTTAAGGAGAAAACAAGTCATAAGGGGTAAAAATGCAATTTTACCAGTATAATCTGCATACAGGGTAATTCAGGGTCCAAACATAGGTCAAAGCAACTTAATAAGAATAAAAGTGGGATGAGATGATCTAGCAAGGGCTACAGCAATTCCAAGGAACTAAATGATAATCTGTAACCCTAAAACAAACCTACTTCAATTCACGAGGTTCAAGGCCAAGCAAAAATGGAATAAACCCTCTAAAATTCATAGAAAAATAATCTCTAGGGTTTAGAACCTTCAATTTGACCTTAGGAACCCATCTTGACCTACATTGAGAACTATACCCAATTAATAACTTAATTTGGGTTTTTACGTAAATTGACCAGTCAAACAAGGTTTAATCTAGAAATAAAATTCACCATCAGATTCCTTAGGTCCTAATTAGTCATGTATAAAAACTTGAGCCTAAGAAGAAACCTTATTGACCAACTTTACACTTTGGTCCTCATATATTTACTTTTTGGCCCTCAACTTTTGAACCCTCGCATTTTGGCCCCTAACTCTCCTTAGTTCTTTGCGTTCAGGTCCCCCTGCAAAACCTGCCAGCACCATGCTCCGGCGACCTTGCGCGGAGCATGGCGCCGCGCAGGGTGAGGGGGAGAGCCTGGCAAGTAAACCGGGGGTGCCCTGCGTCGTCAGCCGTCGCAGGGACACCCCCCTGGTCGCTGTAACCCACCATACCGACCGTGCGAACGCACGGACGGTATGGGTTTCCATCTCCGGCGTCCTCTGGCGAGGGAGACACGTCGTCTCCCTCCGCCTTCCTCCCTGATTCGGTCCCTATAAATACCCCCGTCGCTCCACCGTTCTTCCCAGCTCGGATCTGACGGAGAAAATCCCCAACTTTCCTCTCTTCTCTCTCCGGCAGACGCTCACCAGCTCCGGCGGTTCCTCCCCCTCCTCCTCTTCGCTCTGCCGCAATACCAGCAGCAGAGACTTCCTCCCCTGCTCTTCCCGCGCCACGCCGCACCCAGCTGGCGCCTCTCCGGCTCTCTGCTCGCCGCCGCCTCCTTCCCTGAGCATCTTCTTCTCCGGCGACAGTCGATACGACTGTCGCCCTACTGCTCCCCCTTCGTCCCTGCAAGTAAGTTAGAACTATTTCCCTTCTTCTCCACTTTCTTTCCCCGGTTCCAATTTGTTCAATTACGCCTCGACCGACCCTGACCATCGTCACCCCCTTCGACTCCGGCCACCCTCCGGCGAGATGTTCCCATCGCTCCACAGCCTCACACACCTCGCCGACCCTCACCGAACCTCCGCCTCATCACACTGAGCACCCCCCACCCCTCCACTGCCACTCCACACCTCCGTAACACTCCCCCGAACAAACCCATTCCTCCGGTTGCAGTCCAACCTAGGGCTGCCGCCAGACACCACCTTGCGGCCTGCCGCGCGCGGGAGAAGCTGCTTCAATGTGCGTTAATGGCGGTCGAACCTCAAAACCTGTCGGACACGAATATGGCCTCTCGGCCTGATCAAACCACTGGGGAACCTTCGCCGTGCCACGGCGAAGGTTCCCCAGTGGTTTGATCAGGCCGAGAGGCCATATTCGTGTCCGACAGGTTTTGAGGTTCGACCGCCATTAACGCACATTGAAGCAGCTTCTCCCGCGCTCCAGGCTTGAGGACTCCAGGTCTCCAGCTGCTGCGGATTACGGGGAGTCTTACGAAGGCAGCCAGCCAGCAACCTACGCAAATCAAAGCCGCAGCTGCAGAAGCCAGGCCGCGGTCTCCCAGCAGGCGCACGCGAGGAAAGGTCTGCGTTTAGTCCCACATCGGTAAGCCTCACACACTTTCCACTGTTTAAATTGATTTTGTGCACTAGCCTTACTGCCTCAGCACACGGGGTGAGGTCCCCTTACACCCGCCCGGTTACCCGGTCTCGTCCGCGCTCACGCCCCGCGGACCTGACCCGACCCGACTTAGACTGACCTGCACTCCTCGCCCACCACGCACGCCGATGGGCCTGAACCCGGGCGTGACCCGAACCCGATTACCCGGCAGCTCTGGGAGAGCTTTCCCAAGAGTGGTTTCAGAGAGAGAGAGACGCGGGGGGAGAGGGTAGAGTAGGTTTTGTTCTCTGACGTAAGCTCTGAAGTGTGCAGGCACAGGTGAAGAAGAAGAACCGCGGAAGAAGAAGGAAGCTGACTGTAGCAACAGGCAGTTTAAGTCGTCTGATTTGGAAATCAGACGACGTCCTGAAGGGAAAAGAAGAAAGACGGAGGAAGATCTGAAGAACAACAGAAGAAGGCGAGGCAGAGGAGAACACAAAAGAACAAGGGAAGAACTGAAAGAAGAAAAACAAAGAAGAAAGAAGAAGATCTGAAGAAAGACAGAAGAAAAAGGAGGAGCAGGAACAGCAGGAAGAAGAAGAAGAGCATCACCATTGCAGAAGAAAGACATCACCTCTGCAGACAAAGAAGAAGAAGAACTGAAAGAAGAAAACAAAGAAAAGAAGACAACAAATTCTTTCCCTCTCTCTTTCTTTTTGTAAAAGAAACATGTATATCTCTAGAATACAACTTGCTCCCTGAGTTCGACCTCGGGAACTCTTTTATTTTCCGAGTAAAAAAATTATATTTGAAATGTTGGCAATAACTGGCTATACTACAACGCTATAACAATAAAACCCGGTTATCTCTCGAAGCCAACGTCTCAATTAAAGAGGCTACCAAATTCTATAAGGTGGTTAAGGCCAGAAAAACTAGGATAGCAGTAGTCATCTTGATAATGCCAAGAATAGGGTACACAACTTGGAGAGAGAGGAGGAGAAGATTAAAATAAGCTTGGCTAATGTAACGACCCGGTTCCCGAGCCCCTACGAGACATGAGAACCGGACCGACTCAACTAATCCCAAGACCTAGTCGTCCAACGAGGAAGTAACCAAAAGAGCAGTAAAATAAACCACATTCAACATGAATATAACTAACAGTAAGAAAATACAGCAGCAAGGAAAGAAACTACTACAGTATATACCACCACGACAGTAGAACAACATTCATAACTAAATATGAACTGCAGGTAAAGAAAAGTACAACGGAAACAAGAACTACTCACTATAACGGAACAAAAAGAGGTACAAGAAACAGTGGTAACTCTATTGGACCCTACTCGGCCCAGCGTCCTCTGCAGCCGCTGACCCTGGTTGCTCAACACCTGGTCCTGAAAGGTAACGAGTGTAACACGTCAGCAAAACGCTGAGTAGAGTGGCAACTAAAACTAAAGAAACAGTAGAGTGTACAGTAGCTGTTAAGTTCTGTTACTTTCTTTATTTAAGTCTTTCAATTATCTCACGATTTATCTATTTCTCAGATCCTTCACTTGATCTCGAATGTTCCTCGTGGGAACGATCTTGATTGCAGTCTTTTCCAAACAGTAGAAGTAGCATGTGGTGCTCTCCTGGCCGGGAGAGTCCCCCGTGGTGATCCTACTCTCAGTCAACCACCCCAAGGTCAATGACAGACGTAACGGTGACTACGGCA
Source organism: Thalassia testudinum (assembly GCA_037157565.1). Taxonomy (NCBI): domain Eukaryota; kingdom Viridiplantae; phylum Streptophyta; class Magnoliopsida; order Alismatales; family Hydrocharitaceae; genus Thalassia; species Thalassia testudinum. Next base: position 148,892,905 of record JAZHRO010000025.1, on the reverse strand, counting down.
CGCGCGGTAAACGCATGGGTAGCTAACCCGCACTGACACGCGGTCAGTCGTTTCCGTTAACGGGTGCGCCCAAAGCACAGCACAGAACCAGTACAGGGCAGAGCCCTCTCAGTAACAGGGGTCCAACCCCTCCATAGTAACCAAACAGGGGCCTTGCCCCTCCACAGTCCGCGCACCCTCGCCTGACTACCCTGGTTTGCCCCAGTGGGCCTAACAAGTCGGTGTGGGAGGCTAACAGAACCCCGGGGCCCGTGGGGTAGCTAGTACCTCCCTACACTAGTAGCTCTCCTCGGTACTACGTACACGAGGGCCAGCAAGTCGGTACAGAGTGGCCAGTCCTAACCCCGGGTCCCTGGGGCGGCTAGCTCCGCTCTGCACTAAACAGGGGGACAGTCGCTCTCCTTGGTACTCCGTACTCAAGGGCCAGCTCACTTCCCCAATTCTATTCCATTCACTTTCCAGGAGTTCTACTCCTACTTCCTCGTAGGGTTCCAGCTCAGAACGTCTAAGTTTCACCTTCCAGTTTCACGTTATCACAATCCATGTTCTCAAACACGTTTATTTATTCAACAGGCAGCTGTTAATTCAATTACAAGCAGCTATTTGTTCCTTTCCATTTTTCCAAGACTGCAGTATTCATCTGTTCCACTAGTTTTCCCGTCCTAGGATTCATGCCGTATCCTAGGATCTATCATACAATCTAGTTTTCCAGCCCTAGGATTTATGTAATGTCCTAGGTTCTATTTATGATTCAACAATTTAACAGGTTATACTTAAAAGCCACTCTACCAGGTACGACGGGAGTAATGGGGGCGTGATCGGGAATCCCGCGTGCCTCCGCGACCCCCAAGACTGCAACGGAACGAGGTCCTATCACAAGGATCAAACACAAGGAGTGTCTCAAAACAGTGTATAGCTACTGTAGACGGGTAAAGGATTTAATTCCGGAAAGAACGCAACTCGAAACGCGGAAAACGGAACCCGAACGGGCCCTCAACAGGTCGAAAACGACGACACTGTGCAAAATCAGACGTCTGGATCTTCTTCCAGACGTCTTAAAAAGTGGAACAGAGAATTACCGTGTTCTGCATGGTTTCTCAGACGTCCAGAAGCCTGCGGGGACGTCTGGCCTAGTTCCTAGACGTCCGATGGTCACCCCGGACGTCTGGAGGTCGCTCCCGCCGTCTGGTACTACAGCCAGACGTCTGATTCTGGAAATGTTTCCAGAATCAGGCCGCGACTCACCCTCCGCTCACGACGCCACGCCTCGTCGCACCTCGTGCGCCTGCTGCTCGAACCGCAGCAGTCCCCCCCACGTCGCCCCGCGCCCGCTGCACTCCCTGCCGGCCGGCCCTGGTAGCCCCGGCGAGCTCGCCCTCACGGCTGAGCGCCGCTCTCGCACGCAGCACCTCCTCCGCGCTCACTGCGGCCGCCGCTGCCGCTGCAACCTCGAGCTCGCTCTCGCGCTCACTGGCTGAAGGAGAAGAGGAAGGAGGCGGTGGTGACGGAAGAGCGCGTGGCCTTTTAAGGTCGCGCGAGGAGGAGAGAGAAGGAGCGCGGCAGGGGAATCTGCAGCCGCAGGAGGAAGGAATAAGCGAATATGCGGGTCTGCGCGCTCAGGCGCGCAGACGACCTGCGCGTGTCAAAGATAACAGATTTCCAGACGTCTGGCAACTATCCCAGACGTCTGATACGACGTCTGGAAGTGATTCCAAACGTCTGGTCCGACGTCTGGCCCACCTCCCAGACGTCTTAAAAGATGTCTGGGGCACGCGTTCATAACAGCTAACAATGAAAAGGAAATGACCCATGCCCTAGAGGCCAATCAAATGACTTTAAAAGAAAAGGAAAATCTATTAGCAAGGTTTAAGGAAAAGTTTGATAGTTTTCAGAAACTACACAAATATTGTTACAACCCAAGCATCCACCCTTGTAGAGGCCCAAGTCAATTTCCTAAACTCCAAAGATCTAGTCGTCCAACATATAAGCATAAAACATAATACACATGTACAACGCATCACATCACATATATAACATATAAAGGAAGAATAAGCTGAATTTAAATAGTACCAAAAGATCATCATCCATAGCCATCATAATCCATAAGGACAGAACTGAAGAAAATAGTACTAAAGGAACTACTAAAAGGAAAATTGAAGACAGAACAATCATGGCTATTATGTACAACTACGTGTTGAACTCAAACCAACACCGTCACCTCCTACAGTTGTAGGACCTAGTTGTAACTCATCGAGAGTTGAGTACAGAGTCTAATGAAAGAAATAATAGCAATAGCTAAGTAGAGTCGCAAGAAAGGTAGCAGAAAGAAAACATGAAACTAAGGGAAACAATGAGAAACAAAAAAGCAAGTACCATATTCAAAATCTTCTTATTAATTCCATTTTATCTATACCTTCCCATTGTTTTCATTGTCAAATACCCAAATCAATTCCCTTAGAAGGCTCCAGGAGATAGCACAACAATATCCCAAATGGTAAGGTCGATATGAGCCATGCTCTTGGCCAAGAGAATGATCGACACCTACCCTACCACTTGGTTAACTGCCCTGGGGTCCTAGTTTAGGTGAAGTGATACTACGACTCATGTGATACACATGCGGGGAGCTACCCTGCACTAGCACACAACTAGTCATTTCCACTATAAGGTACGATAGAAAACAACAAGTTTATTACAGCTAGTAATGTGTACCAACTTACATCTAGCTACCTGACTAGCTAACTAGCTTAACGAATGAGTCATAAGAAGGTTGCCTTACTGAATCAGTCTCTACCTCTAAACTAGTATAGTCGATCATGCCATTGATGTTAGGCTTGAGACTTACTAATTACTGTTATCGCTGTTTCCAATGTTATTTACAGCTCCACTATCGGTTGTTCCAATCATTTCCTATGCTATAAAGCAAAACAAAGTAATCGTCATTTCTTTTATTTAGTTCAAAACTTATCTTAATTTCACAATATTCATGAGAATCATTACTACCAATGGTCAATTGTCACATTATGAAGTTTTATTGGATTTCATAAGCTAAACAGGCATTTGCATTTATTTAAATGGCCTTGTAATCATTGACTTGTTACTCCAACTATGCATTCAGGTTACCATATAGAATTTAATACTTAATCACTACATTCCAGCTAATCATTAATCACATAGCCAAAACAAATAAACAACTCAGGGTAGGACTCATGTACACAACAAGAGGAAATAAGGCTAAAATCAAGCATGCTAATTAGCTAACATGATTTTCATTGACTCATTCATCAAAAGCTATGATAAAAGGAATTGCCACTCTACTTAGGGTCATCGGGGGGTCATGGTGACTCTAAAAGGATAGGTTAGAGGCTCCTAGCATCTCTCTAGCCTCCTCAAACTCCATGCACGTTCGAAGGTCATGCCCTTGAACCAAGACAATAAGTTATGGAGTCAATAAACCACTAAGGGACTATTTTGAATTTCCTACATTAATACCTGAATCCAACGGTACCTTTTTCACTTGATTTTGAGGTTGGGAGGGCCTCAAATTAGTTAAAAGGAGGAGGGGTCCCTAAACTGGATTGAACCAGACTAGTTCGCTTGAACCCATCACTTTAGCTCGCACTCTACCTATCGCCACCTGTCACACAAGGATTTCCCCATGCATCCCCTTCCGGATTGCCCCACTAGCTGATCGGGTGCCTCACACATGTGCATTAAATTGCATGTTTGCGATCCCTCTTCCATTGCGTGTGAGTTGCTATGTGTGCTCCCGTTCGTTGACGCCAGCTACCATGTGTCATCTCACTTTTTGTTGTTGCACCTTTGCAGTGCGCTAAGTGGGTCTTGCTGACCCCACATATGAAAAGGAAGAGAGAGACAAAGGTGCCCTCTTTCTCCCTTTCTCTCTTTTGAAAACTTCTCTCACATGATTTCTCATGGTTTTTGCATGAGATTTTGAAGCAAAAAAGTCAAGGTGGTGGCACAGGGAACTTAGGGCATGCATTTATAGTAATAGGGTTAGTTACGATTGTGAAAATAATCAAATTTTGACTAAAATGTCCCTCAATTTTGGTTCATGTACGGCTTCGTCCTCATTTAACATGTTTTGCTCATAACTTTTGCTACACAACTTGAATTTTCATGAAATTTGTCTTGTTGGAAATATTGTGATGAAAGAAATTTAATGGTATTATATATGACACATTCTAAGAAAATTTTGCCCTAGGGTTGACCATGTTTGACCAAAACCTACATTTCTTTATTTTCAAGCTATGTCGACCCAATTTGCGTCCAAAAAGTGTTAGTGGGTTTAGCTTGACGTTCTTAATCAAGAAATGGGCTTGGATTGGGATTTCAGGTCTTAATAAATCTAACAACCTTAAAGAGAGTTTCACCTCAGAAACTCAAATAACATTCTATGTGTAAGTAGGAGGGATAAACAGAAAGTCCATAACAATCTTAAAGTTGTATAGTAACCTTAAAGAAGACAAAAGCAGGGTTTTAGAACTCACCATTAAATAGCTCAAGGTGTCTTTCCCTTTTATCCACCTTAGGTTCCTAGGTTGTTGATGCTCGAAATTTGTGAATATTTAAAACACATTCATTGTAGCATAAATTTTTGAGACCAAATTAAATTTATAACCAAACTCGCAAAAGACTAAGATTAAAAATTAGGTGAGCACGGATTGATCATGTGGAGGCCATGGTAATTCTCTAACTCACTTTGACACTTGAGGTGAAGTAATTTTTTTTGTGTTTATGTGATTTTTTGATTTTTTTGGTATTTTGATAGCATAGAAATTAGAGATGAGACAAGAGACGAAATTATGACTATGCTATGAAAGCAATAAAATAAGCCAGAATGAAAGCCCATAATGTAGAGAGACGAATCACTACAAAACAACTATACTAAATAGAAAGAGAGAGATGAAGGAGGCAATGGTGATGGAATCGAGGCCGGTTGGCTCATGACGAATGCGTAGTGACTTGTCCCAACCATCAAGGAGCGAGCATGATGACAAGGTGTGGAGAATCACCAGGAAGATGCTATGAAGAAGCTTGAACCGTCATGGTGCCAAGGAAAGGTCGATCCACCATGAAGAAGAATGGAGGTAGTAGATGATGAGGAAGAAGATGCTCCTTTTGCACAAGATCTAGGGATTTTATAACAAAGGGTTGGATAGGGTTTTCATTGGAAGGTCTTGGAGGTCAAGGAAGATAGGCTTGTTTTTGGAATTTAGGTTTATAGGTTAGCAAATTTGGTAGGTAGGGATCCTAATTGGGATTTGGTGATTATTCTAGAATATGGTGGAAGGGCTTTTTGCATTGGAATTGGTGGAGGGTTGAGGTGGTTCACGTGAACTAAGGTGGGAGGATCTTGTGTGTGTTGAGTTGGGTGGTTGGCTTGGGTAGTGTTTATGATAAGAGATCAACAGTTTTGGGAATTTAGGAATCTGATTGGGTTTGATTGGATGTGATTGGAATTTCACGGGATTGTGATTGGATATGGTAGGATTTGGAGGATGACTTGTGTGGCATTTGAGATGGTCTTGGGTGGTTTTTTGCATAGGCCAAAAGTGGTGGAGGAGCGTGGACGTTGGGTTTTTAGTAGGCTTCTAGAAGGTGGTGTCTTCACATTAGGATGGTGGCTTGATTTGGGTGGAGATTTTAGGATCTTGATTGTGTATTAATTGGATGTGATTGGATGCCACATTTAATGAGATGATTTCCAAGGATAATTATTGGATTTTTAGATTTAAAAAAATATATGGAAAATGAAAAATTTGTGGAGGTTTCAAGAAGATAATCCTAAGATTGGGATTTTTTGGATAATCCTAGTGTTTAAGGAGATCAATAAGGTAGGTTAGGGTTTTAGGTTAAGGTTTAGGACTAGGGTTTTGGGTGTGGGAAAATAAGGTAGGTTGGGAGGTAGGGTTAGGGTTAGGGTTTTAGGGGTTTATATATGACAAGTTAGGGTTTAGGTGTTGGCAAATAAGGCAGGTAGGAGGCAGGATTAAAATTAGGGTTTTTACGTCAAAGATGTATTCTTCTCCTCTTCAGATGAGCTCAATCAAACTTAAATCCTTCTTTTCTTCCTCTTAAGCCCAATTAAAGTATTCCTGCATAGAGCAGAATGCCAAATTAGTATAAATCAGGCTTAATTTCATAATCTTAGTCCTATGCTATGAGCATGCAGTTATTTACATAATGACCCAATTCTAATGCATCTAATGTCCCAAACCAACAAAACTAAGCATGTTATTATGCTATTAAGGTCAAATATTAGTTATCTCTTCATGCCTCTAGCTCCTTCAGAGCACCTTAACTAAAGAGACTTCTTTCTTCCTCAACTTCTTTACCATTTAGTCCAAGATCTGTACATGATTCTCTTGGTACGTCAAGTTCTCCTTGATCCCCACATCATTATAGCTCAAAATGTGGCTTAGGTTTGAGATGTACTTCCTCAAGTTGGAGATGTGGAATACATCATTAATGCTAGCGAATTACGGTGGTAGAGAAAGTTGGTATGCAATAGGTTCAACCCACTCAATAATCTTGAGCAGTCCCACGAATCTTGATGCCATCTTGCAATTCACTCCAAGCCACTGTATGCTCTTTAGGGGAGAGGCCTTGAGGAAGATGTGATCACTAACCCTGAACTACAACTTCCTATATCTACTATCTACATAGCTTTGCTGGTGACTTTTCACAGCATTGAGCTTCTTGTTCTAGGACCTCTTGGCCTTGGCGAATTAGTCTCAGCCACACTTCCCACTTCGCTCCAACTTCCACCCAACACAAGGGAGACATGCACTTTGCTTATAAAGTGCCTTGTAGGAAGCCATATTAATGCAAGAGTGGTATCTATAGTTGTAAGTAAACACCAATGACAAGTGATCCTCTTGTTACTTACGGATCGAGTTATGGTAAAATCGTGCATTGTAGTACAGATCTTGGCTTAGTTCACTGATTTCAATAGCTCTATTTTCACAGATCCTCCTGACTAAAAAGGGTCCGGTCCACTTCGATCTTAGTTTGCCTGGGAAGAGTTTTAGTCGGGCATCAAAAAGAACTACTTTCTGACCAGGATAGAAAGTTTTTCTTGAAATGTGTTTATCATAAAGGGCCTTAATCTGGTCCTTGTAGATACGTGAGTTCTTGTACGCATCATTGCGCAGTTCATCGATCTTGCTTATCTGCAATCGACGATGGATTTTGACCTTCTTGAGATCTAAATTACACTTTCGTACTGCCTAGTAGGCATTGTGCTCCATTTCTACAAGAATGATGGCATCCGTGTGTCACATCATAAAATTGCACCATTATCGGGTTTGAATCCTCGGCAATGGCGCAAAAAAATGATGAGCCTTTTGGATCGCTAATTAATTATGGTTAATTAGTCATTATGTTGTAGTATAGATGCAATCCAGACGGATGTCATTTTATCTATGTACAATTTTTACTGATTTTATTCCAAGTCGTTCACTGGGAGGCAGTAATTGATACACATCTGAGACTAAAAATCCAATTGAAAACCTTCAGGTTCATCGCAATACATCCAATTAAGAGAATAAAAACTCAATTCACTCAATCAAATCCATTTCAAACCAAATTGAATCCCAACCTCTCGATTGGACATAAAACTCAAATCTAAGTCAATTAAGCGAATTGACGTAATTAAAACCAGATGAGGGGTCCTTATGATAAGATGAAGTGAATGGAGAGACCCTAGGTGCATTTGAATGTGACTTGGATCTGAGAGTTGGAGTACTTCATATCTGAATCAACTCTGTGGAGTGGATTGCGGATCAAATTGTCAAGGGAAAAAGATGAACGTGATCATGAGGTGTAGGGGGAGAAGAATGAACATGCGAATGCAAGCGAATTTGCGTCTTTGATCTAAATTGATCAGAGAGGTCCAATTAAGGAGTGCTAACTCTACAACTAATCTATACCTACTCTAAGTAATCAATCGGTGTAATTGTGATCTAAACTATCTAAACTAACTAGAAAACAGTAAATCTATCTACAAAAGCGAGTAAAAGCCAATATAACAGAGGAATGAGATTCCTGGGCTGCAGTTGGTCACTATTACGACAAAGAGGGATCAAAGAGTCTCCAATGGAGTGAATGAGGTCCCTGGATCCACAATTGGTGGCTGTGGTGACGAATTGAGGAAGAAGACACCGTGACGTGCTTTTGTGCGTGTGTGTTAAGGAGTGTCGTTATAGTCGCACTTGCAACGTCGGTTTTAAAATAATTAAACGGAGGTGAGTCCGAGTGTCGGTCTCAGGGAGACGTGAAAATCAGATTTTTACTTTACCACTTGTTGTCACGGAGAGTGCGGAGTTTTGCTTGCGAAAGGTGCGGTTTTGAAAAGCGAGAGAGAGAGATAGAGAGAGAGAAGGTTTAGGGTTAGAAAGCTCTTTGTTTTGATCATGCAACTTGAATAGAAATTAAAATGGCAACTGAACGAGAAAATAACTTCATTAAACATGTACTTGTAGTTCATGACTTACAACATTAAATACATGCTTCAACAAAAATAATGAAAAGCTTAAAAGAGAGAGAGAGAGAAAGAGAGTGTGTGTGGAGAGCGACGAGGTAGCCACGGCGGTGGAGGAGGCTCCGTCGGCGGCTCGTCGTCTCCGGCGATTACAAGAGTGCCTAAGGCTAGCTAAGAGAGGGGTAAAGTAGTTGCAAGGGGGAGTGAATGCCTTGAATGGTGGTAGGAGGGGGTTTAAATAGAGTTAAGGGCTTCCTAAAAGAAGAAGGGGCTTTAGCGACGTCTAGAGCGTCGCTAAAACCGCTTCCAAAAACTTCAGTGAAGCCCTCTCGCCGCCGGTCAGCCGCCCGCCCCGTTCCTTCTCCTCGCGCGATCCGTGGCCGCTGAACGATAGTCGTCCGATCAAAGATCGGACGGCTGAGAGTCTTCCCCGCCCGTGCCGAGATCACGCCTCTGCCACACGTGTGCGCATGCGTCTCTGCTCGGCGTGCGTGCACGCGTGGGCCCTCGTGAGCTGTGGTCGCGTCGCGTGGTGAGATCCTGGCCGCCCGCTGCTGATTGGGCGGCCCAACTTCTCCGCGCCCTTCTTTCGCCTTCAAATTCCACCCCGCGCGGCTCGAACGCGCGTCGCGTGGATACGGGCGTGAGCGCTAACCGTTGCTCCACGCTCGCGCTTTTGTCGCGGCCACCATGGGCGGTCGCGCGGATCTCGGCCGTTCGATCGAAGATCGACGGCCGAGATTTGTCCTTGGCTGGCTGAAGGCGCGCGTGCGGTGGGGGCGGGGCTGACGTGGCACAATCTGGGCCGTTGATCTCCAAATCAATGGTCAGAACTTCTTGGGCCCATTGTAGGAGCACCGGATGTCGGATTTGGCCGATCTTGAGTCCGTTGGACTCCGTTCGTCGTTCTGAATCTATCCATGCGGTCCGATTGCTCATCTGAGGCCTGCTTTGACAAATGCTTACACAAATGGCCATTAATACAGTTTATAAGCAATCTTGGTATATGATGCATGCAATGCTCCTATTCTACTTATGTTGTGCCTTTTATTCTAAAGATGGACCATATTCAACATAATTATTACCCCCTTGTGTGGTGTTATCACACCGCCCCTCTCACTGGCAGTTGATGAAGGGGAGAAAGAGCTGGAGATGTGGATGAAAGGATCGGCTCAGGAGGCAAGGAGTTGATAAGGGAGCTACGGTCACTGGGGAAGCTCCTTAAATAGGCACGAGGAAGATTTGGGCATCGCATTTGAAGAAAGGGAAAAATGGGTTTAGGCGATGGGGATGAGTTTAAGAGAAGTGCGGGAAGTTTCACGCAAGAATTTAGCCATAGGATGAGATCTAGAGACTGATGCTAGGGTGCTCACACTAGCAATGAGGCATTGGTGAAAGATCCACCGTTGATCTCGTGAGTCGAGGAACGAACGGCGGCTGCAGCTCCTGTTCAACATTTGTGAACAGTGAGTGTTAAGCATCAAGTGTGTTGGGTTATTTGTAAGAACCCTCATGAGCGAAGCGGTAGAGAAGATGTGGAAAAGCCCATAAGTTGATGGTTTCATAACCAAAAGGCCCCTAAAGGCTTAAAAATAAGCCCCTGTAGCTTTTTAAAGGTGAATAAATGTAATGATATGAAGGACCTAAGTGAAAAGCTCTAAATACAAGATCCTAGTGATATCCAAATGCAATGGGATTTTAATATTATGTTAATTGAACATATTGAAGCATAATTTAACCCTTGATTTGTACTTTGAGGCTCAAATAGGTGTTTAATTGACATTTGGATCATCCAATTATATTTTATGAACAAATTATGTGTTTTTTAACAAAAATTAAGTGTTTTAGGTCTTTTCCATTAATTCTTACACTAAACCTATTTATTATGTTAATATGATAGTGTTTAACTTATATTCTAGCTTAACTTGGGCATTTTAGCTATGATGAGCCACACCTCATCAGGTGACATGCCTTTCTGTAAACTAGTCTAAACGGAGACATTCCTAGCTAGGTTTTATGGGCAGTCTTATAGGCCCATAATACTTCTGGAAGCCTAGTTGACCAATCTTTTTTGTTAGGTCTGACAGTGACCTGAAGAATCTTCTTAATCTCCCTGTTGAAGAGCTCAGCCAATTCGTTTGTCTAAGGATGATATGGGGTTGAAATGTAATGAGATACGCCATATTTTCTAAGTATGGGCTGAAAATGCACATTCACAAAATGGGTCCCCCTATCACAGATAATTGCTCTCGAGACACTGAACTAAGAAAAGATGTGATCATGAATAAATTTGGTATCCACTTTATGATTATTGGTTAGGGTCGGAACGATTTCTATCCATTTGGACACGTAATCCATAGCCAGAAGGATATATTCGAAGCTGTTTGAGTTTGGGAATGGACCCATGAAATCAATCTCCCATATATCAAAAATCTCGCACATGATAATCAGGTTCAAGGGCATCATATCACGATGGCACATGTTGCCTAAGGTTTGGCAATGAGCACATGCCTTATAATAATTGTGCACATCTTTAAAGAGTGTTGGCCAATAAAAGCCACATTGGAGGATTTCTGTTGCAGTTTTGTGCCTAGAGAAATGGCCACCACAAGCCTAGTCATGGTAGAAAGAAATTATATCATTGACCTCAACATCGAGAATGCACCTTTGGATGGTTTGATCAGCTTGGATGCGGAAAAGATATGGATCTTCTCAAAAATAATACTTAGCATCTAAAATCAATTTGTCCTTAGCTTTTAGCCAATTGGATGGGATTTGGTTTGATGCCAAGTAATTAACAATATCAACAAAAGTCCAACATCAATGCTCAAAAGATGCTCATCCGAAAGATGCTCGGTAATAGGTCCGGAAGGGTCAATGATCAAAGAAAGAAGACAAGATAAATGGTCAGCAACTACTTTCTGCTTTCTCGCCTTATCGTGTATCTCGATTTAGTGTCCTTCGCAAGTAGGTGCCTCACAATAGTGTGATCCGAGTATATAATACATAGGATCCCAAGAGGTATGATTTGAATTTCTTCAGACCAAATATTACAGCCAACAGCTCTTTCTCCGTAGTTGTGTAATTATGCTGAGCTTTGTTAAGTGTCTTACTGGCGTAATATATTACCATTGGTTTCCCAACAATCTTTTGCCCAAGCATCGCTCCTACCGCATAGTCAGACACGTTGCACATGATCTCGAATGGCTGAGACCAGTTTGGGAGATTGTAGGATTAAAGCTTGGGTTACTCAGTCGCATAAGATTTCAAATGCACGAACACACTTACTAGTCATCTCAAAGGGAGTGTCCATTGAGAGAAGATTAGTCAAGGGGTGTGCAGTCTTAGAAAAATTACATATAAAACATCGGTAAAAATTGACGTGCCCCCAGAAAAGATTGAATATCTTTGACTAAGGAAGGAAAAGGAAGTTTGGAAATTAGATTCACCTTTGCTCGATTAACTTGGTTACCCTGCTTAGATACAAGGTTCCAAGAATGATGCCCTCAAGAACCATGAAGTGGCTCTTTTCCCAGGAAAGAACTAGGTTCACCTTAATGCATCGCCAGAGGATCTGAACTAAGCACAGAAGGTAATCATCAAAGTTTGACCAAAAATCAAGAAGTCGTCCATGAAGACTTCTAGGAATTTACCTACAATATCGGAGAATATAGCTAGCATCCACCACTAAAAAGTAGCAGGCACGTTGGATAGCCCAAATGGCATCCTACGAATGCATAAGTTTCGTAGGGGTAGGTAAAGGTGGTCTTCTCCTGTTCTTCATGATGAATTTCCACTTGGTTATATCTGAAGTAACCATCCAAGAAATAAAAAAATTAATTTCCTGCTAGGTTTTCAAGAATCTAGTCAATAAATGGGAGAGGGAAATGATCTTTCTTAGTGGAGATATTCAGTTTCCGATAGTCTACATAGACTCTCCATGAGTTCGCAATCCAAGTAGGAATGATTTCTCCAGATTTAGTGGTAATTACGGTGAGTCTCGCCTTTTTAGGTACTACTTGAATGGGACTCACCCGGTAGCTATCAAAGATGGGGTAGATGATACCTGCATCAAGCAACTTGATAGTCTCCTTTTTCACGACCTCCTGGAGATTCGGGTTAAGTCTTCTCTGCATCTTGTAGGAAGGTTGTGAGCCCTCTTCGACATAAATTCGATGAGTACAATATGAGGGACTTATTCCATTCAAATCATTTAGAGTCCAACCAATAGCTCTACGATGTTGCTGGAGGATAGAAATCAGTTTCATTTCCTGATTAGGATTGAGCCGGGAATTAATGATCATAGGAAATGTCTGATTTGAACACAAAAATACATACTTCAGATGGTCTAGGAGTGGTTTAACTTGAAGATCGGATTATCAATAATGGGTGAAGCTTTGCGGTTGGCCTCGAAGGAAAGGGTGGGAGCTAGTGATGAGTCTAAATTAGATTCAAGCTCCCAAGTTTGTGGGTTAAAATTTTCTTGTGATTAAGATCCTTAAAAAATTAGATTTTCCTTAAACCTATGTCACACACTACCAAAAAAATATGTGACGTATAATGCCGAGTCAACTAGAATAATATTTTAAATATGTCACTGTTGATCAACGTTGAAAGTCACTAGCTTACCCTTTTTCCCTTATCTTCTTTTTCTTTTTCCCTCCTCCTCCCTCTCTTTTTCACTCCTAAACCTAAACTCACACAACCCGTCCTCCAACCCCACGTCGTCGTGCACTACAACCCCCAACCCCACCAACCCTCCTCCTACGGCTCCCTCGCGATCGCCTCCACCATTGTGTGCCGTCCCCTCTAAACTCGTCGCCGCCATCATCTCCCCATCCTCCACTACCCCTCTTCTCTCCACCTGCGTGCGCCCTCCCCTTCGTGGACTTGGAGGCTTTGAAGGGATCTCATGGCATAAGAATCAGATGAATCGGGAGGTACCGATGCTCGAGATCACAGTGCAGTGGATCGAGGTAGGATTTGCAAGGGATAGGGGATTGGGTAAGGATCTACATTTGTTATGCTTTTGATTTGGTGTTTCTTGATCCCTTTTTAGGGTTTCAATGACAGATTTCTCACTCCCCATTGCTCTGCCCCATTGCTACCTCATCGATCTGGCCCCATCGTCACCTCTAGGGTACTTCAGTTCTTAGGGTTTGTGTGTGTGTATGTGCGGTTCAGTTGTGGTGGTGGGGTGGCTGTTGTGGTGGTTGGTTAGTTGTGGTGGTGCGGTGGCTGTGATAGAGGTGGGAGGGCTGTCATAGTGGTGGTGGTGTTCATGTGGTGGTGGTAGTGGTGTTCATGTGGTGGTGGTAGTGGTGGCGGTGGCAGTGTTCTCGTGATGGTGGTGGTGTCCAGGTGGTTGCGGTGTTGGTGCAAGGGTGGTTGTGATTGAGTGGTGCTATCTTGGTTGAGGTTGTGGTTGCAGTGGGGGTGTTCAATGAAATGGCTATGAGGGAGGGTTAAAGTCATGGTAGTGCAGGCGAAGTGTTGGATGAAATGTCACAATGGGCTAATAGGTTGATGTAATGTTTGCCAACCCTATAGGGTACCTGTATTTCTAAATTTTTATTCCTTATGCTTGTGCTCTTGTACCGGTATCTAGCTTGTTTATTTATCATTGAATGAAAATATGATAAACATATACTAAAGCAACCAGTACAACAATATTAGTTGATAAAAAATAACTGATAGCATCTGTTTTTGACATTTATCTCCATAAAGGCTTATAAATGTCTTTTCTTAAATGTCAGTTGAGATCTTTAGTCCGCAATATGTGTTGGATTCTTCTTTGGAATTTTGCCATCTAAATTCTTACAATTGTTTAACATTTCAAGTCAACTTCTGATTTGTGAAATAGTAAGCAACCATATCTTCTTCTCTCTACCCATCTTGGCTGCCATATGCCATCTAAGAGGAAAAACTTTAGGGATTTGTTTTTCTATTCATGATAAATTTTCTGGAGTGCATATATATCTTATTTTTTGAAAGGAAAACTAAATAGGCTTTTGTATAAAAATAAAAATTTTAAAACCAGTCATTGGATCCTTTTTTACTAAAAATATACAGTGACCTTCTCAAGAATAAATAAATAAACAAAAATATACAGTGGGAAAATTGGCATTTGTAAGAGTCAGCAAGTATGAAGAGAAATCTTTGTATGTTGATAAATGATAAATAAAATGCATACATAATAAAATTTAACTTTAGTGAGAAAGAACAAGAATGAATGGCAATATTAAGATAATAAAGCACATCCATACTTAGTTATCATGGGCTGTTGTGGTGTATTAATAAAAAAAAAGAGTTATCAGTTGCTGGAGAAATTATGTTGCTTGATTTGAAATTTCAAACAAGTGTAGACATGTAAATAAGGTCGTCCCTATTTGTGAATAACATGACACTAATTGGGCTGCTTTTCTGAAGGCCTATCTACTAAGTTTATGAATATGATTAATGCTCTCATGAATTTTCAATTTATTTTAAAGGTGCAGTACCTGATATTTCATTCATTTCAAGAATAAGGCATATTGTGCTATCTACAATTTTTTCTTAGAAGCATACTATTGGTATCTGATATCACACGTTATCTGGTTTGTAGAGAAGAAGAAAGTGGACGACCCCAAGCAAAGCAGATGTGTGTGCTACATCCTGTGAAATCCAAGTTGGAATGTCCTAGGGTGCCATTCTTACATCCGGTTGGTTGTTCAATTAGAGAGACAACATTTCCAAACTTGCGTTATGCTTATAAACAGGTTGCGAGTACTATATAATGCTCCATTGATTGTTGCAATTCTAATTTGTCAAGGTCTGTCTTCTGTGGCAAAATGATTTGACTTTCTGCAATTTGGAAAAATTAAATCCTCGTTTACTGTTTAAAATTACCTACTTTTGCATTTGATTGGCAGAACGTAAAGGAAATTTTCCACCTTTGGGAGTCTATCCGTTAGAATGGACACTGCTTGAAAAGATCTTGTTCATATTTTAACGAATCATGAAGAACCTCTTGGATTTGCCATGTTTTAGGTGGCTGAGGATTTATAGATGGGAAGATGTGTCAAATTGTGATCATTCACCAAGTTATGTTTTTTTTGGTTGATAGTTTTCATCAAGTCATGAATTTGTTCAACACTAAGGCTAGCATTCTATCAAAGAAAGAAAGGTGGTCACCAGCTTTGCAAAAAGGTAAAAAAGGAAAGCCTTGCCTTTTCTTTTTTCTTCCTACTCAGTAAAGCTAGGGTCGACAACCTTAAAACTAAGACTTCTTGCTTTCTAATGTTTCCTATTTTTCAACATAGAAAGGGATTCAACTTGAGACATCTTGCTTTTGTAGGCAAACGGGGGTTAATCTGTTAGCAGGTTGGTTTGTTATCTGAAAGCTTGTCGGTGATGCCATTTTATGCAACTTCCATTGAATTGACGTCAATCACGTGACAAAATCTTGTTTATCCTCATTTTCACAATATAGTCTCTTTTTTTTCTATCTCTTTCTTTATTGATATCTTGGCAGGATGTTTAACCCCTATGGCCACCATATTTGTTGGAATTGGATTATATCAAGCTCTTTCAAATGTATCAACTGAGGTAGTTGGAATATCGATGCATAAATTCTCCCTTATCAACATATCATTTTGATGCATGTTATAAAGCAAGAAAAGAGAAAATCCAAAATCAATTCAATTTAGAATCTATTCCTGTAGACCCAGTTTTGTGCACACATTATTTAGTTAGTATTCTTGTCAAAAGAAAAAAAATTCCCATATTCTTGCACACTTGAAAAATTCCCATTTCATTGCAATAATCAATGTCAAGCTGTGCAGTTGTTCCCTGCAGTCTCTTGCACACTTATTGAAAAGTGAACTCATAGTATCCCAAAAAAAGCATCATGTTGACCATCTGGCTAGAAATTAGATGGTATTTCCAGCATCTATGCTGCTAGCTCCAGTGTCCTTTGGCTAGAAAAGTAGGGTCCTGCCCACTGGCCCAACGAGAACTAACTATTGCCTCGTCTCCTGGAAAAGCATAGAGCCTTGGATATCTTCAAAGGGTTGTGTCCCATCCAGTTTTCTTTCTAGAAGCAGAAGCACTCTCTAAAACCAGCGAAGAAGTGTTGCAATTTTGGGCATAAGGTTGCAACTTATCTCAAGAATGACAAGGCCCCTCTTATTCACCAGTGAGGATAGTATTTCAGAGTTTATCTTATTGGCAGACCAGTGAACATAGTATTTCAGAGTTTATCTTGATTTGAATGTTCTATTATATTCCTTGATTTGAATGTTCTATTTGTTTATTGAAAATCGAACATGCTTTTTCTTAAGACATTAAGTCCTAAAATAACATCGAATACGAATGTGACCTTACTTGATATGGAAAATGTCTTTCCTGCTCTGCTGCTTTTGTTGAGAGGATTCTCTTCTCTGCCCGTCTCCTATCTCATTAGTGAATGCAATGCATAAATATAAACAGGAAAATCTCACTCACATCTCCTATCTTATTTATCTCATTAAGTGATGATTAAATCTCACGCCCAATGATTTTCTTTAATCTGTTATAATTCTTTAAAAAATATGAAAAATTAGTGTTAACTATAGTATTGTGCATATCATGGGTATCATACTGCATGATGCTTCTTGGTGTAGTTGGTATTTGCCCTACTATTCTGCTACCTTGTATATTTTAACAATGATTTTCCCTTTCTAGTGGTTTTTTATATATTTAGAGAGTAAACGGGTCATAAAATGTTAATTGATGGAATCTTTCTTTGTAGAGATTGAATCAAGCTTGGCTAGATATGCAAAAATAGCTATGCAACTGCATGATAAAACAGTAAGGGATGTGACTCTATGATGCAGATGGAAGACTCTATGTTCATCCTTTTCAAAAAGTTGCTTTCTATGATCTATGAAATGGTTTCGTTTTTTACTTCTTTTTTGGTTGCTAGCTTAATTTATGATTTTGCTGTAGTGTAGTTTGTGTTTACTTTGGTTCATGAAACATGAATAGCACCAATAGTCTAGTGGTAGAATAATACCCTTTTACAGTACAGACGCAAGTTCAATTCCTGGTTGGTGCATCTTTTCTTTGGTTCTAAGTTAAAAAATTCATTTTTTAATCTTTATATTTCATGAATTTCTTTATTGCAAACACAAAATGGGAGGTTGCTCAAGGATGTAGTTATGAAGTGTTACAGAATTATAAATAATTACATGATGCTAGTTTCTTACATGTTTCATGATAGTCTTGCAACTTATATTTGTAATTTTAGGAAAATGTTATTTTCATGTTAGGTTGTTTGGTTAATTATTTTTGGGGCAAAATGACATGGGGGTGTGTAAAGTGTAGAAAAGGTATATAGAGAATAACATCCATAAATCATGCTATTTGTTCGTGTTAAATCAAAATTAAGTAGAGTCTTAAACTTGTATAAAGAGATGATTTATATAGTGTTGTCTGTTACAATGCCTCATATGTTCTAGTAGCTGGCAGTGGTCTCCAACAAGAACCACCTATACAATGAAAGAGGATTTGTAAACAACGTAAAAGAACTATCAGCAAACAATAAAGATATTCTTGTACCTGTTTAACCCCAAGAACAAGTGGAATAAGACACTCGGGTTCAGTAGCTTGTCTAGATTCATCAATGAGTACCTATAATTCAAAGAACATAAGCATTGCAGGAAAATAGACAACACCCAAATTAGAATGGCTACCAACTTCAAAGACAATAACACAGCTCCAATAATGAATATCGACCAACATGCCGGAATCGAAAATTGCCAGCTGAGGATCTTCTGCTCCTACGCAGGTACAGGACTTAGGCTATAGATATGGAATTCACGGAATCTTGTGGTTATTACAGAAGTATGAGTTCCACTATAGATGCTCAAAAAGATATCTATTGCAAAACCAATTTAAGCTTGGAGCCAACAAGAGAGTGGTCAGATGTCCAAGGAAGGGGTGGCTGAGAGAGGAAGACTTGCATAGGCAAGATGCAATGATAATGGGTTCGAACATGACCATCCATATAGTATACAATATATAATATTTTTGAGTTTACATCAACTATCGTGTATATCTTGTGGGGTATGTTTCTTGAATAACAGATATGTTTGCCACTTGTTAGGTTATTAACTACTTGGCTATATGTACATAGAATTGTTTGGTTGCCTCTCATGGGTGCTACCAGAGTGAAGTCTCAATCCAGAAAACTAAAGTTTTTAGTATTTCCTTTGAAATTAAATAAAAGCATTCATTGTGCAAGCACCCTGGTCACCTTTTTTTTTTTTTGGACAAGGTTGTTTCCTTTTTTTTTGTTTGACCTTTGAGGTGTCGAGATTTAATTTTCCAACCTCCTGTATTTGTGTATCTTCCAACTTTTGCAGTATAAGGTGAAGTAGTTAACAATGTGTAATATTTTCAAGAGCATGAGTGTTTAGTTGAAGGACCACTTAATAACTTGAAGTAGAGTATGATACAATTTTAGAAGCCAAAGAAGGTATTTCCCTCTGTGCCATATTGTCGATTCTTCTTTCTAGAGTGCCTCTTCTTTCTATCTTTTTTTTTGCCACACCACTAGATATCTATTGTATCTGGACCTTATTGGGTTTAGTTTAACTATGTTTTCATATGCTGTTTGTGTGGGTGCTCTCATGTCATGGGATACCTTACCTTTAAAGTTGTTTGCCTTCCAACAGATATACAGTGATCAGTCCTTCAAAAGCCAGAGTTATGGATCCACAACAACTGGAATTCATTTTCTGACAGCTTCACCTGGATGTTCAATCTATAGCTTACTTTGATTTTGGCAACCACACCGAGAAGGTAAGCATCGGTCAACTGTTTTTTGGAATAAAGATGGAAAGCTTTTACAATATATTTGAACTTTTCTTTGGATGTGATCTGAAATATATACTTGAACATGTATAATTAGATCTTCCACGACCATGAGATTTTAGGAATTGTAGCCTGTCCTCACAATTCTTGAAATGTTAGGTGTAGCTGAAATTGCATGAAAATAGGAAATGGTGACATTCCTAGTAGAGAGCTCCTTAGGGAAGTAATAGCAAATACTCAATTATCCTTAGTTTCTCATGTTGGTTATGTCAGGTTTTTCCCTTAGTTTCTCATGTCAAATATCAACAAGACTTTCATGTAAGCACACTGCAGTAAACCAACCTATGCACTACAATTCACGCATGCATACACATGTTTGCCTACCTCCTCACAACAAGAATTGCATCTTGGTTAATCCCTAGCCATCAAAATATTCTGGATCTCAATGTGGACTATATGCAATAGGAACATCTTTTTCCTTCTTGGACCAACTCCCATGTTTAGCGAAAAAGAAATTAGGCTCATCATCCTTTTCCACACAATGCACATTGCAGTCTCATGATGAAGCCAAGGCATAAAATGTGATGTTGGAAATGGTAGAAGACTTCAACTTATCAATGTAGTGTATAGTGATATGAAAAGAAAGGCGCTATGCTAGAATACTAGTGAACTCAAGTTGTCTTGTTTTCCTACCTCATAGAAGACAAAAAATGAGTTTCATATGGTCAATTGCATGGCTTTGATGGGATTTTGAGGGGTACCTTTATGTTTGAAACTGCATCATGCGGACCATTTTTCTTTTTTTTTTTCCGTATCTCCTTATTAGTACTTCATTTGGTGAGGCTTTGCATTTAACTAATTGTAGATTAACTAGTTGCGTGGCCAGCATTCGTTTGGGATTTTTATGCATTTATGGGTTTAATGCAAAATAGATATAAGCACATAAAACTTTTCTAAAATTCGATTTGGGTGGTTATGTTTGATTGGTAGTTTTTGCCTTAAAAATTTACTATTCATGGGTTTATCTATTGCTAATGGGTGTTTTGGTAGGGATAAGATTGATTCTTTCTTATTTGATTGCTTTTAAGATTATGCATGGACTTGGACTAGTCAACAACTTGCTTAACTTGACTTTTTTAAAAACAAAAAAACTTGGTGATGGGAGGTCTGGCGACGAGGTGGCGAATGTCCGGGCGATTGGCGAGTGGGGTGGGGAGAGATGGCCCAGGCTGGACGGTGGTAGGCAGGAGGTTGTGGAAGGGTGCGGCGCCGGTGAGGTGTTTCAAGTGCCTTGGGGAGGGGCACTTGGCAGCGGTATGCAGGGATCCGGTGCGGTGCTTGCGCTGCGGCGCTTTGGGACATCGGAGGTCGGGCTGCGGGCGTCGGGGGTCGAGTGAGGTGGTCTCATCGAGGGGGGAGACACCTCCGCCCCCTCCGGAGGGGGTGCCCCTCGTGGAGGTCGAGGCGTCGTGGTTGGAGGAGATAGTGCTGGAAGGGAGGCTGGTGTCGGCGCTGGTTGCGGTGGTATTGGAGGGGAAGGTGGAGGTGGAGGCCTTGAGAGAGACGGTCACCGCCTACTTGGGGATTGACGGGAGTCGGTTTGGGGTGGCCTCCCTGGGAGGTGGGCGGTTGGTGATGCTGGGGCTGAGCCGGGTGGAGTTGAGGCGGCTGGTCTTCAAGGTGCTTCGGTGTGGCGGTGGAGTGGTGAGGTGTCGGTGGCCGGTCAGGTCAGATGGCGCTTTGGCGGAGAGGCCGCCGTCTGGCACGAGAAGGAAGGTCTTGGTTGAGGGGGTTCTGCTCTTCCTTCGCACGGTGGAGGTGGTGGCGGCGGCGGTTGTCCCTTTTGCGAGATTGCGTGGGTACGAAGGCCTAGGCTTGAAGGCGGCCGATTTGTCGCGGATCGAGGCTTGGGTGGAGATGAGAATGGGGCAGCAGCTGGTGGAAAGGTCGGTGCTCAGGTGGGGGAGCTCCGCTTGGCTTATCTGCGTCTCGTGGGGTTTCGGGAACCCTAGGTCCTTTGTTGAGGCGGTGGGTGGCGGAGCGGCGGCGACGTGTGGAGGCGATAGTGGCGGGCGGGCGGAGGAGGGTTGGGCTGCTCTTGGGAAGGTTGAGGGTCGCAACGAGGATTGCGGCGGGGATCTTGGGGCGGTTGCGATTCCCGTGGCGTAATCGGTGGCAGGCGAAGAGGCGGGGATGCGGGAAGCCATTACGGATTTTGCGGAGGGGTTGGGGGAGGTGAATGCGGCGCTGAGGCCGAGCGTCCCCGCTGACTGTGGGTGTGTTGGTGGCACCGTGTTGGCCCCCGATTTTGTGAGAGAAGCTGATGGCGGACTCGGGTTGGGTGGGCGCGACCTAGGTACGGGAGTTGGGGACTCCGGTGCTGGTGCCGGGTCGGGTCCTCCAGCGCGCTCGACTCCGTGACTCCAGGTCTCTGCGGAGGAAGGGCGGAGAACTATTGTTGGAGATTCGAGGCGCACTTTGGCCGGTCTGATTCGGGCGGCGGGGAAGAATGCGATTGGCGGGGAGGGGAGTGGGCGACGGCGGGAGCGGAGGCTGTCTGGTTCACAGAGGCTCGTCTACAGGCTGCGGTGGTCTTACCGTAGGGGGCTGGCTCGGAAGACCTCGTCTGGGGGAGTGGCTGGGGTCGACCGACGTCGGTCGCCGGCGGGGTTGGGTACCTCTGGTGGAGTTGGGTCGTCTGCGGCGGCTTTTGCTGGGGGCGGCGACGGGGGTTTCTGTGCTTCGGGGTCCCCAGCGGTGGCGGAGGGGCGACAGGCGGCAGGTGCTGGTGGTGGAGCTGGGGAGCTGGTGGATGCGGGGGTAGGGAGGAGGACAGTTGCGGCGGCTGGGCTGCCTGAGGGTGAGGCTGTGGTGTTGGGGGACGCGGTTTTGTTGGCTCTAGGAGATCTGGAGGCTGCGGGGCGAGGAGGGGAGATGGGTGGTGGTGAGGGGAGCTCGGATGACCAACGTTTGTTGATGGAAGAGGAGGATGATGTGGTCGCAATGATGGGGTTTAGGTGGTTGACATCTGGAGGTGATTCCCAGAAGTCCTCATGACTAAGGTCTTGTCATGGAATGTGAGGGGTCTGAACGACCCGTCGAGGCAGGCAGCTTTGTGGGGGTATATTCAGAGATGGGGGCCTGATGTGGTCTTTCCCCAAGAGATGAAGTGGGGGAGCTGTGATGGAAAGTTGTGGAGGGAGGTGGGGGGAGGAGTTTGTGGGGGTTTCTTGGCCCTGGATGCGGATGGGAGTGCGGGGGGAATTGCTGTGGGATGGAAGGAGTTTTCCTTGCTGGACACTCTGGTTGGATCCTATGTTGTCACTGTTAGACTTCAGAGACGCCGGGACGACACATGTATGCTCCTTTCCTCGGTTTATGGCCCGATGGAGGGTCGGAGAAGACGTCTTATGGGAAGATCTGAGCCAGGTTGCGGCAGCTTTTCAGGGGATTCCTTGGCTGGTTGGTGACGATTTTAATGTTACTGAAGACAAATCGGGTGACCGAGGGGGGTTGGATCAAGGTTCTGAGGCGTTTGCAGGCTTTGTGGCAGACCAGGGGCTGGTTGATATGCCTCTGTTGTCCTGTCTTTACACATGGAGGAACTCTGGAGGGCAGCGATCCCGTATTGACAGATTTCTGGTTTCGACGGCGATGGCGGAGTTCCCGATGGCGGAGGTTAGACCTTTGGAGCGTCCGTTCTCGGATCACACCCCTTTGCTGTGGGCATCGAACGAGGGATGGAGACATGGTACTTCAAGTTCGACAAGGTGTGGCTCATGGAGGAGGGCTTCGGGGGTTTGATTGAGGAATGGTGGTCATTTCAGGCGGATGGTTCGGCGGCTGCCAGATTGGAAGCGAAACTGAGGGATTTGAGATCTTTCTTGAAGACCCACATCAAGCAGATTAGGGAGGAACATGGGAGGAAGAAAGAGGAGGCTCTTGCTGAGATTGCATGCCTGGACAGGGCAGAGGATGTTGGGCTCCTTTCAGACGATGACAAGGTTCACAGAGCGAGACAGATTCAGGTGATACAGGAGGAAGACTGGAAAGTGGAGGTGGAGTGGAGGGTGAAGTCTAGGCAGAGGTGGCTGAAGGAAGGTGATTCCAATACCTGATTTTTTCATATGGCTGCATCAGGTAGGAGGAGGAACTGGATTGACAGATTGGTGGTGGATGGGGAGGAGCTTGTGGGAAGGGAGGTGGTGGGAGGGGCAGTTGCGAGTTATTTTAGAGATTTTATTGGGTGGAGACGGGGGGAAGGTGGAGATGGTTAGGGTCTGAGATACCACAGATCCGGGAGACAGACGCCAACTTCTTGACGGGTTCTTTTGGGGAGGATGAAGTCCGTGAGGCAATTGGGGGTTGAACGCGGATGGTTGTCCAGGGTCGGATGGCTTTTCGGTTGCCTTCTACAGAGAGTTCTGGCTGGTGGTGAAAGAAGACGTGATGCAGGTGGTGCAAGAGTTTTGAGCGGGTAACTTGGGATTTAATAAGCTGAACAAATTCTATATGTTCCTGTTGCCGAAGAGGGAGGGCGCTGAGGAGATTCAGGAGTACAGATCGATAGCTCTTTCGAATGCTATCTACTTGGTGGTGGCGAAGCTTCTGGCAAATAGATTGAGGACGCTGGGTGGGATTGTAGACTCGGTGCAGACGGCCTTTGTTCCTGGCAGGAATATTTTGGAGGGTTTCGTGATGGCCTCGGAAATCCTTTCATCCTGGAAGAGAGATAAGAAGAAGGTTTTCTTATGGAAGGTCGATTTCAGCAAAGCTTATGACTCGATCCAGTGGTCGTTTCTTTGGGCGTCCTTGGTGAAGAGGGGGTTCCCGCCGGTGTGGATTGACTAGATGAAGAGGTGCGTCACCACGACGTCTTTCTTGGTTCTTATTAACGGAAACCCAGTTGGGGGTTGGATCCAACCTAGGAGGGGGGTGAGGCAAGGTTGTTTGTTGGCCTCGATGCTTTTTGTGATTGCCGTGGATGCTCTTGTTAGGGCGGCGAAGAGGTCTTGTGAGAGAAACTTGGTGAGAGGTTTCTCCTTGAGGGATGGGACGAGTATCCCATTGCTTTAGTATGCGGATGATACGATCTTCATTGAAGGTGGAGAAAAGGAGGCCAGAAGAATGCGGTTCCTTGTTTTCTTACTGGGTGAGGCGTCGGGATTGCAGATTAACCTAGCTAAGTTGGATTTTTTCCCTTTCAATATGACTGAGACGGAGGCGAGGGGGTGCAGTTTGGGTCTTGGCACAGAGCAGGATAAGCTTCCGATTAAGTATCTGGGCCTACCATTGTCAGATGGGAGGATTCTGGTGAGAGACTGGGCCTCCCTGGTGGAGAGGTTGGTGGGGAGGTTGGAGGGGTGGGCATCCAGGCTACTGTATAGAGGTGGGAGGTTGATCCTGCTCAAGGCGGTTCTGTCAGCAATGCCGTCGTACTTTATTTCCGTACTGAAGATGCCTTGACAAATGATTGCAAAGATTGAGCGAGCTATGAGGAGTTTCTTTTGGTCCAATAAGGGGACAAGTGGACAGGGTGCCAGGTTGGTTTCTTGGGAGGAGGTCTGTAGACCGTTGAAAAACAGGGGGCTCGGCGTGAGGGATTTGGAGAGATCTAATGACAGTCTGTTGGCGAAATGGGTGGGGTGCCTGTTGGAAGGAAGGGGGGATATGTTGGGCAAGGTGTTTGAGACGGCGTATGGTTGTCCGGTGCGGTGGGATCTCCTAGTGTCTCCTCCTAGGGATGCCTCTCACTTCTTGAAAGGCTTGTCGACGGTGGCTCCTCGGGTGAGGAACTGCTTTGTTCTTGTGTTGGGAACATGGGAGATTTTCAGATTTTGGCAGGATGACTGGACGGGTGATGAAGCGCTTTGCAGAAGATTTCAGAGACTGTTTGCCTTGTCCCAGAACAAAATGGCGTTTGTGGTTGAGGTATGGGAAGATGGGTGGTGCCCGCACTTCGTTGGCAGTCTGTCAGATGTGCGAGTGCATGATTTTCATGTCTTACTTGATGAGTTGGAGGGACTGCATCCGGCAGCTAGTACGGACATGTTTGGTTGGGACGAAGGTGAGTTTTCGGTAGCGGCTGCATACAGGAGATTGTCCGCTGTTGGTCCTGGGGTGGAGCTGGATTTGGTAAGGGACTGCAGACAGATTTGGAAAGCCGTGTGTCCACTGAAGGTCAAGAGTTTTGCCTGGCTGTTTAGGAGGAGAAGGCTGGTGACTAAGGCGTGGAGGGCGAGGTGGGCTCCTGGAGATTGTAAGGTGTGCTCTTTGTGTGGGGGTGGTGAGGAGGATGTTGACCACCTTTTTTTCACTTGTCCTTTTGTGGTGCAAATTTAGGGTAGGATGGGTGGGAGGTGTTGGGAGTGTCGGCTGTTTGAGGAATTTTGGCATAGTTTCAGAAGTGGAGGTGGTGTTGGTGGACATTTCGTTTTCCGTACGAAGAAAGAGAAGGCCAGGCCGTTGGCAGTTCTTTGGGGTATTTGGTTGGACAGAAATGCGGTGGTTTTCAGGAGCCAGAGACCTTACGTAGAGAATTTTGTTGAGTCTATTAACTCCTTGTTTTCTCTTTGGGTTGAATCCTTGTGAGTGAGGGACCTTGGCGTCTGCCTGTTGTAATGTTGTTTATTGTTGATTCTATTATATATGTTTTTGGATAGTTATCACTCTGGATAATTACCTTTTCCTTTTTCAAAAAAAAGATTATGCATGGACTTCTGATGTTGAGCACATGATACTCATTTAAAATATTTCGTTGTTTTGGCAAATGGAACTTTTCTCCTATATGTTGAGAAAATGTGAAATTTTACTATCATATTTATATATTTTCTTTTCTAGTTTTCCTAAATTTGCATGCCTTTTGGAACTTCAATTTGTCAGGCGTGGGACATGAAGTGTCATAATCCCTAGTACTTTGTATCTTCTTCGAGTTAGACTCACAATGGAAGAACATTAAAGGTACCCTATGGATCCAAGGGTAAATCAAGAAGTTGGAGTTCAACACCAAGGTAAGTGCATCTTGATTTATTTCTATATCTCCTACGGTGAATTTTGAACCTTGTTTATGTTGTCAACATGCTAGGTTTATATCTGAATGAATGGACATGCTACAGGTAGTCCAATGTGAATTTTCTGAAATGGTAGAATCAGACAATTTAACAATTTCCTGTTGTCACCATTTGTTTAGATGATTGAATCTAAGGGATAAATTGTAAATGGGTATATGGATCTAGAGGATAAATTATTTGTTTAGGCAATATAACAATTTTTGATTCTTCTAAGATGTTTTTGCTCACATCTTGGAATGACTAATCAGGCAGTCAAAACTACTCAAGGGGTTGTTTAGAGGGTTGAAAGCTCAATATCAGGTACTGTTTGATGAAATTTTGTTTTAAATTTCCAATCTTTTGCTATGAGCTTGGCAAGGGTATAATTGATCAAGTAGATTGGACATCCTTGAAGAGTTCTCGGACAAGTTTCTTGGCATTACTTACATATGCTGGCCCTTTGTAGGCATGTAGGCAAGCTTATTTTTGCATTTAACCTTTAGGCTACTCTTGCTTGATTGGTTACATCCTTGAATATTGTTTTCTAGAGATCATATCATTAGGCATATATTATAGACTCCAAACTAAAAATTGAACTTTATCAGAGAAGCAACTAGTTTCTTTGTTTGGTTCGTAGATGCTACCATCCATAGGTGTAACTGGAAGTCAATCACCTTCTTGTTCAGGTTAGATAAATTCTTTTTGTCTTTTTTTGGAGGTTTTAGGGCAGAATAAAAGCACAGGGTTGCATCCACAATCCTATATTTCTTCCATTCAGTTGTCCATTCAATAAAATTTCAGATTGAATTTTGCTTTGCAGGCTTCATTTCAGTGGCATATAACTTCAATTTTTAAGTTGAGCATTTTTACCGATGCAATCGATCATTTTTGTTGTAACAAATAAATATAACCATTTTTCACACATTTTCATGTTGCAAGACATCGAGTCTATACATTGAAGATAAAACAAGAGCTTGCTATAGGATAAAGAATTAACTGCAATTAGCGAACCCAAAGTATGGAGGCCTTGTGGGTCATCATGCTTTTCATCTGGCTTAGAATGGGACATCAAATTGTAACGGATGTGTATAGAAAACTAAAATCTTCAGGCACTCAATAATTGCAAATATTCCCTACTGCAAAAGAATTGTAGGGAGATCTACCACGTAACACCCAAAATAGTTCGATGAGTATAGATCCATTGGGCTATCACCATAAGAATTAATAACATTTGGTGCGCCTTCTCCAGCTATACTAATACTTTCATCAGTCACTATGACCTTAGTGTGAAAATGCAAACCTTCCTCATTCTTGTTCCTTTTAATGTCAGAAATGAGAAAGGAGTCCAGATGCATCTACTACTGATTGGCTGCCACTGGCAATCTGAGGGATGCCATTTTTCCTTTGCTTTAATAAACATATTCTTAAGAAATAGATGCTGCAAATAAATTAGAAAACGATCCGGATTTGAGACATTCAAACTGGTAGCACTATTCCATTCTTCCACCTTCCCAAGTTGTAAAGAGTCAAACAAGGAAGACTAGCCAGTCATGATGGGCACATTCAAACTGAGGGTACATTCTCTTTATTTGCTTGACTGCAAATAAATTAAGCCC
Organism: Thalassia testudinum; assembly: GCA_037157565.1. Taxonomy (NCBI): domain Eukaryota; kingdom Viridiplantae; phylum Streptophyta; class Magnoliopsida; order Alismatales; family Hydrocharitaceae; genus Thalassia; species Thalassia testudinum. The sequence continues at coordinate 148,864,901 of JAZHRO010000025.1, read as the reverse complement.
ATGGGAATTTATTGGTTTTATGCCTTATTCTCTAGGGCACTTAATCACTAAATTGGCAGTTAGTTTCTCCCTATTTTGTATAACTCATTTGTATCATGATGATTAGGCATTAATGAGATGCTGATGAGACCATGGTAATCTTTTGATATATTATTGCCCATGGTAATCTTATGCTATGGGAAAAATCTTATGATTTCATATTGCTTTTGTATCCCTTTTATTTCCTAGGTTATATGGACACGCACCCATCTAGCAATTGTTATGGAATATGCTAATGGTGGAGAACTCTTTGAACGTATATGCAATGTCAGCCGCTTTAGCGAGGATGAGGTTATTGAATGACCATTCTTTTTACATAACTACATAACTGTTTTGCCCCCCATTACCTCATGAATTTGTTACATCTTTTGATGCTCAATAGGCTTGATTCTTTTTCCAACAACTTATATCAGGAGTAAGCTACTGTCATTCAATGGTAACTAAGCTAACATTCAATGTGCTAGTTAAAACATACCACCTCAAAGACTTTTCTGTCAAGTCTACCTTAGGTAAATACATGTTTGTAGGTGAGCAAATTCATACATAGACATGCATGCCGACACAAGGTATGCCCAAGAAAATGCATAATAGGTGGCTCATTGCATTCTTTTGTGCAAAGTTTAGGCTAGTCATGTTTTCGGTCATACTTTCCTTGGGGAGGCATTTAAGCTTCAAACTTCACTAGAATATGAGATGGATATAGAGTTTAATTTCTTATTCTAAAAGGTAAGTTTTTTTTTTTTTAAAGAACTTATTCTAGAAGTTGGAAAGTTTACAAATGGTTTCAAATAATTGGAAATAGGGTCATGGAATCTAATTTATAGGCTGCAGCTAAATTTTGATAACTGCTATGAATGATGTTATAGAATCTTTACTTGGTGTCCTCCAACCATTAGAAGAATCAAATTCAATGACCAATGATCTTGTGACAAGTTTGTTACCAATGATTTCATGAGGAGTTTTTTTTTACCTTTTGGCTTTCTCTTGAGCTATGGTGGAAGTGCATTATGTTTCTTACCAAGTTGAAGCTTTTTACTAACAAGGATGTTAAGTTTCAATTCACAAGGAGAATTGCTTTTGAACATTATTGTAATAGCCGACTCATCAGTTATGATGTAATAAATGTATTTTAAAAGAAATAAGTAGAATATTCTTTAACTTGTGCTGTCTATACCATGGCCTTTCCTGAAATAGGCTGGCATCTTTAACATGTAAGGTTGTGTCAACCATTGAATATGAGGGCAATTTGTTCTATCTGCTTATATCTGGAAATTGGTTGTTGACATTAGGACACACCCATTGGAGAACATTCTTTAACAGTTTTGTGATGAAAGCTTGTGGTTTTGGTACCTTATGACAGGAAAGAAAAGCTACATGTCTTCTTGGTATTACTTATGGCATCTTGATAATTTAGCTAGTGTTATACATATTAGTTTCACAATAGTGATACAATATTCAGTCATGGAACTTGAATGTACTAGTTTCTTCTAGTTTCACTAAATATCAGAATGAAACCAGTGATTCAGAGGCTTGTAATTAACATTTACATGCTTACAGATAATATGAGCTGTTAAATTGTTTCTTTATTTTGGGTGATGGAACAGTTCATATGGTTCATACATAGACCATAATGATTTTGTCTTTTGATGCCACATGTAGGGATCTAGGTTAGCCACAGAGACACTCATTTCTGTGGAAAAATTGTTCGTTCTTTTCTTATACTAATATTATACCGTTTCTTGTGGGTGTGGACTGTGATTGGAACATATTGGTTTGGCACCAAAAGGACTTGTGTAAGTGCTTGTTAATGTTATCCTCTGGTAAATAATTTTAATAATTGATAGTTAATGAAATGTTTGGTCTTGCACCCTTACATCTACCTAAGGAGGGCTAGAAATGGGGTTTTATCATTTGGTTGCTTTTCAGCTCTTGTGGACTCACTTTTCTCGCATGTCTAGTGATAGTAAAGGTTTGTATTAATATATTTAGGATAGAGAGCGATTTTTCTACTTCTCAAATGTACATATTTTATAGATGAGGTCTCTTTATGAAAAAAAAACAAGAACTCTAATTTTTTAGTGATATCTAGTGTTGAAAAAATCATGACTTATTGCCCCGTGAAAGATGATTGTTTTTGTTATTTCTATGTTGTCATATGCAAAACAAGTATACAATTAATTTGAAGATTCTAACCATTTATATGAAACATGAATAGTATCAGTGGTCTAGTGATATAATGGTATCCTTTCACGGTACAGATCTGGATTCGATTCTTGGTTGGTGTATCCTTTTTTGATTTTAAGTTGGAGCATCTTAATCTTTATGTTTCTTAAGTTTCTTTACTTTAAACACATAGAGATGGGAGGTTGTTTAAAGGTAATAGAATTATAAATAATTATATGACATTAATTTCTTATCTATTTCATTACAATGATTCAATTTGAAATTTGAATTTTAGGGAAATGTTATTCATCCTATGATATTCAGTTATTTTTTATTTTTTATTATTTTGTAAAGATTGATATTTTAAATTTTATTTTAATATTTATTCACTTTTATTGATTGCCTCTTAAGGGTACTATATGTACTTTTGGTTTAGTAGAATAAATTTGATTTTTATTAACTCTATCAATTCCTTTATCTTTGTTATAGTATATGAAAAGGTTACATTTGTGCATCTTATATAATATAAGAAAAAAGTATAGTCGATCATACCTAATAAGATATTTGTATATTAGCATATTAAGAAACTATGGCAATGATCACCTTAACGAAAAAAATGGTGGTGTTTGCACTCATCAAAAATTTCATTTTTCTATGGTGACATTTTTTGCTATTATTAGATATTAATTTAAAGATGGGAGTTCTTATCTATAGTGATGGTATTCCTGACATTTTACATTGGTAGAATTGATGGTATATTGGTAGAATTGCTAGTCGTGGCCTACATCGATGAATAAAATCGTCACTATTAGTGTGAAGGTCAAATTGAATATCCTTTGGAAAGTTGACCGTCGCTATAGAATCAGGTGCAATATCGATGATTTTTACCATCGAGATAGCTGACATCGACACCTTTTAAGAGAATGTCAAAGTTGACCATTGGAATAGATCTTTGTAGCAATAGCGACTGTATTTTGGACCTACACTGATAGTTGACGGTGTAGGTAAGAACTGTTGTAGTGACACTTCCTTAATTGCCCCACAATTTATTTCTTTTGGGTTGTAAAAATATCAATCTTCAAAGTTTTATCCCCAATTTTTAGTTTGATATGACCATCTTCACAATTAATATTCGCCCTAACAATTGTTAGGAATGGTCTCCCTGAGATGGCAGGTGTGTCTTTAAGATTTCAGGAGTATCCATATCAAGAACAATGAAATCCATCAGGAAATATAAATCTTGAATCCTAACCAGCACATCCTCAAGAATTTCTTTTGGTGACTTAATTGATCTATCAGCTAATTGCAGTGTCATCTCAGTTGGTTTGAGTTCAGTTTCATCAAAGTAGTTTAGTAGGGTGGTGGGAATCAGGTTTATGGATTCTACTAAATCCAACAAAGTTTTATCAAATTCTAAATTTCCTATATTGCAGGAGATTAAAGGGGTGTCGAGATCCTTCACTTTTTACGAGAGTTTACTCAGAATTATAAAGCTAGCTTGCTTTGATAACACAATTGGACTCCTGTCTTTGTTTCACAGCTTACGCTTAGGTATGCATAAATCCTTCAGAAATTGCACGTAAGCCGGTATCTGGCGTATAGTGAAAGAGTAATTTTTGTTTTCGATAATTTTATTCACATGAAATGTCATGTCATTGTAGTTCGTTACGTGGTAGAAAATTACTTTTCAAAATATTTAATAATTTAAAATCTAACCACGAAAATGGTTAGGTTATCTCCACAGGGAGAAACTAACCTATTAAACTCGTGAGTGGTCTCATTTATTCGGGAAAATCAATAGGTGCATATATTAACTAATGTTACTCATTTAAGCATAAATTCTCATTCTAAGTAATTAATTAAGAAGTAGGTGTTCACATGCAAAATTATCACAACAATATCCTATCACTAATATTGATCTTGGCAATAGCAAACAATGTCTATATTAATCTCCTACACAACAGTACCCATTTATTATAACCAATATCCCATGTTTTATATCATTCATAAGAACTCAACATTTAGATTAAAAAGAGGGATGTCCATGCAAATTCACTTTAATATATTAAAACCTTAAATAAAAGAAGAGTGATAGTGTTAATGGTGTTCATCGTAATTATTAATTCAAATCTAAATAGAGGATTTCTCGTGCGTGCTCGTGCGTGTGCAAGGAAGCTTGGCTGGCGGCAAGAATCGAGGGGAAGGTGCGTCTCGACGAGGGCTTCACATTGATGATCTTGGTGCGGGCTAAGATGGCTGCTGGTGGTTGGTTGGAGGATGAGTTGTTGGCGGCGATGGGTCCTTGGCGTCGACGTGGAGATGGCCAGGAAGGTGTCGTGGATGGTAGGGCTTGTCGGCAAGCATGTGGTGAATGTGTTGGTGGTGATGGTGTGGCTTGAGGAGGTCAGAGGAGGGTAGCCCACACTGGGGGTGACCTGTAGCGATGGGTTTTTTTGGAGAGCATAGAAGAAAATGAGAGGTTGAAGATGGTGAACAGTGGGATGGTGGTGGTCTTTGGTTTGAGAAGGAGAGGATGGGTTTCGGTGTAAAGGTGGAATAGGTGTGGCAGTGTTGGGTTGTTTTGGAGAAGATAAATAGTGAAAGGGGTTGGCGTTGGCAAGGGGGCTTTCGGTGGATAAGGTGAAGGTGGTGATGGCTATGGGAGATGGCTAGTGGTGGTGGTGGTGCTATCTGTTATTGAGCGCCACCGGGGTGTAGGCGACGTTGAAGGTGAAGGTGGAGCATGCTTAGGCCACCATGTTTGTTGAGTTCCACAGGGTAGGCTCTGTTTCACGGTGATGGATGATGGATCCCTGCTAGGGGGGAAGATGAAGAAGATGGCCGACCCTCCTTTTTAAAAATCCTCTGTTTGTTTTCCTTCGGCCGAAAGCTTCTCCAACCACTCGACGAAGATCGTGAGTGGTTGGAACGACGAGATAAGTCTGGCAATAATGTCATTAAACGTCCAGACCGAGTTCTAGATGTTTTAAAAAGTGTGGATAGCAGTGAGTCCATGATGGATGTTCTCAGACGTCCAAACTAGGCTCAGGACATTTTATAGAATGACTTTGGATGTCTGGATGATACCTTTTTATTTCTTGCACTTAGCTTGCATCCACCAAATAGATTATTATAATCATATGTTGTAAAATTGATGCATAAAATTATACGTAGACTAATATGAATTATCATTTAACTCATAATCAATTCGAAATTAAGAACAAATAATTAAAGAATACTTAAGTTAGATAATGGTCCACTAAAGTAGACATATCATATAGCATCCATCAAGGGAATGCTAATCTAGACTTGCTCAAATGGCTTGACCAAGTCCTCCTCAAGTGCCACGGGTTTAGATTTCTTATTTCCTTTAATCAAGGCCTTGGGAAAGGGAATATCTTTAGATTTCTCTAGGATGGGTTCAGGCTCTAGATTTGGAATAGGTTTGTCCTCAACGTCCATCCTAGGCTTAGGATTAGAACTACCCGGACTAGGTCGGCTAGGATAAGGTGGGTCCTAAGTAGTTTTGCCACTACAAGTAGTGATGGCATTCAGTCCTACCTGGTTTGGGTTTGGAGTTGGCAGGATAAGAGGTTGCTGCTGATAACCCTCTTAAGAAGTAGAAGCCTCCGACCCATCAGGTGGAGATGCAGAGGGGGCCTGATAAACATAATGTAATTGACCCTGGTTTGGGTTTACAACATGCCTCTGGTTCGACATGTTGCTTGGGTTAGGCACAGGTTGGGAAGGAAGTGTACCAGGCTGACAAGTCCTAGCCATCTATGAGACTTGGTTATTAACCTTTGTTATCTTTGCATTATGCTGCCTTTGCATGGCAGCATTGGTCTTCTGCATATCAGCCAGGGTTTGCAGAATCATGCTCATCTGATCTTCCTTGTTAGGCCCGGTTTGAAAGTTCGGGTCGAGCTTAGGATGAGCAAGTTGATATGAGCGCGAATTCTATGGTTAGGGCTAATATTGAGGTTTAGAGTTCTGATGGCCATGAGAAATTAAGATGATTTTGCCATCCAGGATTATAAGAGTTGGAGTGGGGATCATTTTGGATGGCATGGAGCTCCTCACAGGGTAGAGTAACACCAGAATTGTTAGGATATGGGGGTTCAACGATCCCCCAACTGGAGTAAGAGGGTTTAGAGTTTCCTCCAAAACCTGGATCAGAAGTGGATGGATAAGCATCCATCCCAGAGGAAGAATGGTGGTAAATATTATGCACGACCTCCCTCCCTGTGGGTGGTCGTGCATAAATGTTTTGCTTGTGTTGAGAAGTGGCCTTTTGAAGCTGATCAGTCAATTCATCCAACTTCTTCTCAATTATGGAGAATTTATCCAATCGAGTGACCACAAAATCTATGTCGACGGAAGAGGATAGGTCTTAAGCTTCATGTGCTCCTCATGTGTTCATCAATGCGTAGGTAATCGTTAGGTCGAACATACCTAGAGACTCATTGTTTATGGAGTTCTCGTGCATATTCTCGAGAATCTCCCAAATGGTGTCTTCATCCCTATCCATGAAGTTACCTCCACAAGCTACATTGACGAAGAGTCTAATATCTTCACGGAGTCTCAAGTAAAAAGATTATATTCGTTCCCATTTAGGAACTTCATGATGAGGGTATTTCCTCTTGAGATCCTTAAATTGATCCCATACCTCATGAAGAGGTTCCCCCATATTCTGTACAGAATGCGTGATTTGGTGCCTTAAGGCATTTTTTATGCCCTACTAGGAAGAACTTCTTGAGAAATTCAGCCTGTAACTCCTCCCATGTATTCATCGGTCGAGTCGGGGACCGATACTAGTGGGCAACCTTATCCTTTAGGGAGAAGGGGAACATTTTCATGAGAAGGGTGTTCTAATTCTGAACGTTTGTCCCGAGAGTTTGGGTCAAATGTTTCAATTCCTGGATATGTTGAATTCCCTGAGTTGAAAGCATCCCCTTGCTTCCATGAGAAATTGGAATGGTTTCTTCACCCAGGATTGTAGGTGTTTCCAAAAGGGTTGTTCTTGGGAGGTAGACAAAACCCTTGGGCAATATTTAGGTCTTCCTAAACTGATTTGGGGAATTGATTAGCCAAATGACACTTAATAGTGGCGTGAAGAGTGCTTTGGCAAATGGAGCATTTAGAAAGAACTTGGTCTTGGGAAGCTAATTATGGGAATGTGTCGGGGTTTGACATGAATCTTTCAAAGTTTTGGTTCAATAATTGGATTTGGAAGGCTAAATTCTGAGAAGCCTCGGCTTCACTAGCTTTTGCTTTCTTTTGGAGGATGGAAAGTTTTCTATCCTGATAGGCTGAGGTCAAGTGGATAGAATTCACTCAGTGACTCAAATATTGTCTTGGCCTCATCCTCCATTTTGGTAAGAAAGGTTCTAGCACAAGTAGCATCTATTGTTTGCCTATACCTATCAGATAGTCCAGTATAAAACCTCTCTATCAATTGCCATTTGGGCACTTGATAATCTGGGCATAATTGAATCAGATCATTGGAGTGTTCTCAAGTCTCGTGAAATTGTTCTCCATCAATTGAGTAAAACCCATGATCTCCCTCTTGAAGTGGTTGGTTTTTGCTCATCGGCAAGTATTTCTTCAAGAATTCTCCCATAAGGGAGTTCCAATCATTCACCCTTGCATCCAAGGTGTGATACTAGTGTTTTGCCTTGTCCTTAAGGGAGAAGGGAAAGAGGACCCTCATTAGAGCTTAGTGAGTAAAGTTCTGAAGTTTCACCGTGGAGCAGACCTCAGCGAATTCCTCTAAATGTCGGTAGGCTTCCTCCCTAGTAGTACAATAAAAGGAGGGCAACAAGGATATGGTACTGCTATTAATCTCATATGGATTATCCCCTGCCAGTCATCTCAGTGCTTGAGCGTGTTGGTTGGTTGGAATGAAGTAGTCTCTTAGGATCCTTTGTTGATTTGGTCCTTGATTAGCCATCTTTTCTCTCTTTTCTCTTGGTGGGCTCTCCTAAGGATTTTCTTGAGCTTAGGATCAAACACTAGACTACCCTCAAGAGAGCTTCTACCAAGCATGCAATATCTACCAATCACAATTCAAGTTCTTGTCAATTGAGTAAGTGAAACCCCCACTCAATAGATCGATTGAAAAGGGTCAAGGCGATGTCCCTCCGTTCCCACGTAAGTGATATAAGAGGAAAGTGGCTACTTAAGATCCTGACCAACTCTGTTTTAAGGGGGCTAAGGTAAAATTGGCTGAAATAGATGGCCAAACAAGTTATTCAATGCAGTTATGCAACCTAAGCCAACCTTCGAGTGCCTTAAGACCTATACCTTGCTTCAATGATACTCTTAGGTGATCTAGTGAGAAGTTCCAAAATGTTTTAGACAAATTGAGGAGCTTTAATATGCGTTCGTTATAGTACACTCCTAAATCACACAATAAACATTTAAATTTATAAACTTAGAATCTAATTGGAGTCCGAGATCGTTCGTAGGGAGCAAATGTAAAATTCACTCATTAATCTCAATTTAGAATAAATGAGCACAGTAAATTGAGCATCAGGTAGAAGATATTCAATAAATAAACTGGTCAGAATAGCATTCAAACATAGATCAAATTATCTCATGAAATAGTAGGGGTAAAAAGAATGGAAGAAATCTAAAAGTGGTGATTTAGATCACCATTTTTATCCTTCTAATTGAGCATATACCCAAGTATTCAAATCATTCAATAGTATCCTCAATCAATTAATCAACATTAACTTAAGTACTTAAATAATGTCACAGTAACCAGAATCAAAGGTTCAATCAGACGTCTATCAAAGCCAGACGACTTAACCTTCATAGCACAGAAATCAACAGAGCGCAAGGCTCTCTCAAGAGCTTTTCTTTTTCAAGCCTTCAAAAGCACATGAGGGCTTCCTCTTTTCTCAAGGCCTTCTCTTCTTCAGGCCTTCGCAAGACCTCCTCAAGCCTTTAAGCACAACACACGGTTAACTCTCTTTAGAGGCTAAGTGTTAAGGCCTCTTCCTTCAGCACATGCCCAAGGCTAAGATTTGCACAGCAAACCCCTCCCCCCTCTTCTCACAAATCTCTCCTCTTCTCTCTTTACCTCAGAATCGGGTTTATATTCGGGTAAGAAGGTGGGTTATCGGATCCTGAATAGTGGCCAGACCTGCGGGCGTGATCGCGGGCGAGGTGTGCGTGGCATGTGAGCGAGGGACCCGACCCCCCAGTGTCTTGGGCAAAAGGGTAACAACACAAATTTCACTTAAGCGCCTGCGTGAGTCCCTCAGCTTACGAGGTGGGACTATGTTCCACCCTCTTCTCTTCGCGCACAGCAGCAGCCAAGCTTGAGGGAATTGAAGGTGTTGCTATTGCTGTTGCCTTCAATTGTTGCTTCAGATATGCCCCTGGGTTGACTCCGTAGCACTTGGGCGTGGTGGCAAGGCTAGAGCAGGTTGAAGTAGGGCAGACGGAGTCAGAGATGACAGTAGCGACAGGCGATGATGGCGTGACCTGCAATTCACAAGTACGGGCTCAAAAGCCCCGGTTAAAATGCTTTTGAGCTTCGCCATGTGGTGGTGAAGGTGATGGTGGTGTTTTTAGGGCGTATGGGTGCATGTGGAGGGTGTGCGAAGTCGGAGAAGGTGTCAGGGACAAGTGGTGTTCGGTGGGGGTTTTGGGTATGTAATCCCCTCAATTTCTTGAGGGGTTTTGGTGGGCGTGAGGCGGTGAAAGTTTTGGGAGTGGTTGCGTGAGTTTGGTGCGGTGTTGAGTGCGGTACTTCGCCGGAGCGTCATTGGAGCAGAGGAAGACGTAGGGAGAACGGGTGGTTGGTCAGTCGAAATAGGGAGAAAAAGAGAAGGAAACTCAAGAAAAGAAGAGGGAGAGGTTAAGACATAAATTAGTGGATGAAAGGGTAAGGAAGGTGTTGGCTGTGATTGGCTGACGCCGGGGAAGGAGAAGCCTCCGGTGGTGGAGCGGTGACGACGAGAGGGGTCTGGGGCTCTTGTTGTGGCTGGCGAGGAGCGGAGGAAGGCGAGGAAGATGGTCCCGCTGCCTATAGTATGTGGCAGCAGGCGAGGAAGTCAGAGAGAGAGGAGTCGCTGGAGCTGCGGTGGATGTGGTTGGAGGGAGAAATTTTGTGAAGAGTTGAAGCCAAATCGAGCTATAAGGAGCACGATATTGCAAAGGGAAATCTTTTATGGAGCTCGGGGCAAAGCTCTAGACAAGGAAATAGCCATGATTGCTTGGGAATTAGGTTAAAGAAACCCTCGGATTTTCCTGGATTCGTGCGAGCTTCTCGCTTCGAATCCAAGCTCAAGATTACGTTCAGATGGAAGAGGATCTTGTTGCGATCATCTCCAATTTTGGAGGAGATTAGATGTTGATTGAAGGAGATGCATGCGGTCAAAGTCGGTGTGGTTAGGGTTGATCATGCGCTTTAGGAAACCTTGAAGCTTTAGGCGGTAGGGATTTTTTTGTGAAGAAGATGACAAAAGATAGGGGGTTGTTTGTAATTATTTCAAAAGTTAAAGGCCTGGATGTGAGGAACAGAGATCATGGGGACTAAATTGCAAACTAGATCAATATGGACTTTAATAGAGCCTAAATTTTGGTAAAAACCTTATTTAGACCCAAGGAATATGATGGTGAAGTTAGATTTGAGTTTTGACCAAGTTTGACTGGACAATTTGCATAGAAACCTAAATTAAGGTAGAAATCTATCCGTAACTCTTTTTAAGGTCAAAATAAGTTCAAATGGTAAAACGAAGGATACCAAATCTCATGGAATATTTTTATATGAATTTTAGGAGGTTTAAATGAATTTTAAGTGGGTCTAAAATTAGAATTTTGGGTGCTGTATTGGTTCTCGAAACACGGGAAACCTCGTTTATATCTCTGTGGATCCACTTATTAGACTTTAATGCTCATTTGACCTTAGATTAACCCTCAGTAAACCCTGTGGTTACTTTGCTTTCATCATATGATGTTAAAATTAGAGAATTAACCCTGATTTAATGTTCTCTTTTCAGAATGGCTTTGTATGGAATTATGGTTCTCAAGCGACTATGTAGGTGCATTTGTCATTTGAATATAATTAAATAAATCTAGTTATGGCGCATGATCGTGTTATCATTAGTTACTCCAAGGATGGAACTAAGGGATGCAAGTAGGGTGAACCCTTCTTTTGAGGCAATTCGAATGCGGTTCCTCTTAACTATCTTTTTGTTCTTTTAAGGGGTGTCTCCTTCCTTGAAGTATCAAAACATTTGATCACAAGAGAGTATCATCACCACAAAGTGAAATAGGAGGGTTTGCACTAATAAAGAGATCGGTATCTATAGCCTTAAGGGACCGAGACCTAGTACAGTGCCTAGTGTGCATGCTCAGTGCCAAAAGTGTGCATCACACTGTAAATCAGTTTATTTTTTAGAAGAATCGCACATAAGTCCCTTTTGATTAAATTAAATGTGATTTTAATTTTAAGGTCGAATCTGATTAGCAGTCCAATTTCAATTAGGCGATCACAGAATTAGGTCAATTCAATCAATTTTGTGGTCATGAGAATTAATCTCAATGTAATGCGTGATAGGAGTTGGATGCTGTAACGACCCGATTCCTGAATCCCTACGAGACACGAGAATCGGACCGACTCGACTGATCCCAAGACCCAGTCGTCCAACGAGAGAGTAACCAAAAGAGCAGTAAAATAAACTACATTCACTATGTATATAATTAGCAGTAACAAAATACAGTAGTAAATGAAAGAAATACTACAGTATACACCACTACAACAGTAGAGAAATAAACATGTACATAAACATGAAGTTTACAATAAAGAAAGTACAGGGGGTAACAGTAACTACTCACTACAACGAAACGAAAAGTACAGTGGGTACTACAAGTAACACTACTGGGCTCTACTAGGTCCAGCGCCCTCTGCAGTCGCCGACTCTGGCTGCTCGACACCTAGTCCTGAAAAGTAACAAGGGTGACGTCAGCGAAACGCTGAGTAGAGTGGCAGCTAAAACCTAAAAGAAACAGTACGATGGATAGTAGCTGCTATATTTATTATTTCTTGCTTTCATTTTTTTCCATTTATTCACTATTAATTTATTTCTTAGATCCTTCTCTTGATCTTGAATGTTCTTCGTGGGAACGATCTTGATTGCAGTCTTTCTCGAAAAGTAGAAGTATGACGTGGTGCTCTCCTGGCCGGGAGAGTCTCCCGTGGTGGTCTTACCCTCAGTCAACCACCCTAAGGTTGCTGACAGACGTAATGGTGACTATGGCACGCGCGATAAACACACGGGTAGCTACCCCGCACTGGCACGTGGTCAGTCGTTTCCGTTAACGGGTGCGCCCAAAGCACAGCACGGAACCAGTATAGGGTAGAGCCCTCTTAGTAACAGGGGTACAACCCCTCCACAGTAACCAAACAGGGGTCTTACCCCTCCACAGTCTGCGCACCCTCTCCTGACTACCCTGATTTGCCCAGTGGGCCTAACAAGTCGGTGTAGGAAGGCTAGCAGAACCTCGGAACCCGTGTGGTAGTTAGTGCTCTCCGTACACTAGTAGCTCTCCTCGGTACTGTGTACACGAGAGCCAAAAGTCGGTACAAAGTGGCCAGACCTAACCCCGGGTCCCTGGGGCGACTAGCTCCGCTCTACATTAAACAAGGGGGATAGTTGCTCTCCTTGTACTCCGTACTCAAGGGCCAACTCACTTCCCCAATTTTATTCCATTCACTTTCCAGGAGCTCTACTCCTAATTCCCCGTAGGGTTCATGCTCTTTTAACTCAGCCAATTTAGGTTTCACCATTTCAGCTTTTTATCCATATAACCAATGTTCTCAATCGTAATTATTCATTCATAAACAGGCAGCTGTTAACCAATTTACAGGCAATTATCATTTCCTTTCTACTTTTCGAAGACTGTAATGTTTATATATTCAACTAGTTTTCCAGTCTTAGGATTCATGCCGTGCCCTAGGATCTATCATTCAATCTAGTTTTCCAGTCCAAAGATTCGTGCAATACCCTAGGATCTATCATTCAATCTAATTTTTCAGCCATAGGGTTCATGCAATGCCCTAGACTTTATTAATTATTTCACAATTTCATAACTTTTGATAAATAATTGAAAATGCCACTCTACCCGCAAGATCAGGAGTATTGGGGGCGTGATCGGCAATCCTGCGAGCCTCCGCAACCCCCAGAGCCGCAACGGAACGGGGTTCTAACACAAGGACCAACACAAGGGGTTACTCAGAACAGCATACAATTATTGTAAACAGGTAGAGGAAATAAATCTGGAAAGAACAAAACTTGAAACGTGGAAAACAGACTCCGAATGGACCCTAAATAGGTCAAAAACGACGAGTCTGCCCAAAATTAGACGTTTGGAACTTTTTCCAGACATCTTAAAAGGTTGATCATGTCATACCTTGGTCTGCACAGTCCTTCAGATGTCCAGAAGTCCGCTGGATTGTCTGGACTTAGTTTCCAGACGTTCGATTGTCACCCCGGACGTCTGGAGGTCCTCTTCGTCGTTTGGTACTGTGCCCAGACGTTTGATCGGTGTGGGATGGCGAGCCCTACCGCCCTTCAAAACGATTCCTGCACACACACGCCCGCTCTCATCACGAAAAGGTGCAGAAGAACGCGGCGGATGGCTGTATGGTCGTACACGCGTAAAAAGGAGAAGATAAGAAAATATTGTACCTGTCAGACGTTTGGACCTTCCTCCAGACGTCTTCTGCGTTGTCTGGACGTAAGTCCAGACGTCTGATTCTGGGAAATTTTCCCAGAATCAAGACCCTTCTCGCTCTCCACCCGCAGCGCATGGCCGTGTCGCGCCTCGTCCGCCTGCTGCTCGAGCTGCAGCACCTCCTCCGCGACACCCCACGCTAGTTGCTCTCCTGCCGGCCGGCTCTTGCTGCCCCGGCAAGCTCGTACCCTCGCGGTCGAGTTTCTACTTCCTCTCGCAACAACCCCTCCTTCCCGCACGCTCGCTGCAGCCGCTACTGCCGCTCTCGCTGGCAGGGAGAAGGAGAAGAAGGTGGTGGAGTGAGGGTGAGGGAGAGGGAGGTGCTATTTGAAGGCAGCACGGGGAGAGAGAGAGGAAGGCTGTGTCGTCTACAGGGAGGGAGAGGAAGAGAAGAACGAAGGCGGCGGGTTCAGTCTGTGCGCGCACGCCGTTTGGGTCACTTCCCGTACGTCGAAAAAATTTAATACCAGACGTCTGGCCAGACGTTTGGGCCACTTCCCAGACGTCTTAAACGACGCCTGATGCCTGTTCGTAATAGATGCAAAGATAGAAAGGTATACCTGACTTCAGCAATCTTCAAGTAGATAGTGGACGCAATGCAAAATGAGATCTAATGTGCTGCTCAATCACCTCTAAATGTGCGCACCTAAGGGTATGTAACTCCTAAACAGACAGCTCAATATTTTTTATCTTTTCTTTTTAGAGTAAGCAAGCGAAAACTAAACTGCTCTTACCACAGAGAAATATCCCTAGTTGCTAAAGAAAGTGGGGACAACCCTCGTTAATTAGCCTAGATGCTACAAGGGAGAGAAGACTGAAATGAAATAAAATTCGCGGCAAAGGAGAATCCCCTATGAAAGCGGGATCCAGGTCTCCTCTTCGAGCCCTCTCTGCGTATGTGGCCGTCGCTCAAGGTTGACGTCGCTCAGCTGCACCTGTCATCTTATCAAATTCCTCGCACAAAAATAACAACTAGCCAGATCAATGTACACCTCGGAATAAATCAGAAAAATGATCGAGTAAATCTATTGCATCTGTTGCCTCCTTGGCAATGGCACCATTTGAGCCAGACTTTTTCGCTTTAAAGATGATATATCAGAGAAATGTCTTCACAATAAAAATCGTGTGGTGGAAAAATCCTCGATCAAAAATTACTAAAAGTATATTGAAATTGAACCATAAAATCAGGTCGTATTACAGGGAAGCACAAATGCTAATAAGACATTCACATAGATTAATTGTGGTCAAAGGCGCAAAATCTATATCCAAATCTAATGTGAAATGAGGTGAATAACAAGAGCTAATCAAATACAAGAAAGAATGACTGCAATGTCGCAATTTAACCTCAATAAAATAATAAAAATAAAAAGTCCAAGAGGTGGCAACGGTGTTAGATGTAAATATCACAAACAGGGGAATTTGTTCCCTTTGCTCGCGCGATGGGAAGGGGTTGTGGCTGGCAGTGAGGAGCTCAGAGAAGGTCGAGGATGCAAAGAGCTTTGCGATGGCAGCGGTCCCTTGGCAAGAGGCGGCTGGAGCTCGTCGGATGGTGGCTTGAAGATCATTGGCGGTGGGTTCCTCCACAGGTGCACAGGGGCTGCCATCGGTGATTTTGATGGCTTGACGATGTTTGTGGAGTCAAGGTGAGCGCGGGGAAATCGATGATGCAAAGGATCTTGCCTAGAGGTGACGGCTGCGGCGAGAGGTGACCGGCGGTTGTTGGGTTCTGTTTGGGAAAGACGAATAGTGCTTGTTGTGGGGAGGAGGCGCCTGCGGATGTCGTGCGTGGCCACGCGTGGCTATGGCGTCGGTGGCTGTTTTCGAGGGCGCGCATGAGGGTCTGGTGGCGTCGGGAAGCATGGTGGTGACCCTTGTCGAGCGTGGTGAGGAGGATCGAGTAGGAGGTAGGGGCACTATGGTCGCAGTCGAGTGGGAGTCGTGGTCTGCTATCGGCACAATGGTGGCTCACAGTAGAGGATAGTTAGTGTTTGCGTGGGGTCGTGATCGAGGGAGAGAGGAGAGTTGGTGCTCGTAGTCCTCGGTGGTGAGGAGGTACGCAGTGGCGGGGGAGGTCACGGACATCGCGGTGGTCGCCACACGCTGTCACCGCGTGGTTGTCGTGGTAGTTTGCGAGAAAGAGTTGAAGGTCGGCTCGTAGTGGCTTATGGGAAGGAGTCTCGCGGTGGTGGCTCATGGTCGTGGCAGTGAGTAATCGCGGTGGGGTGAAGGCACGCAGTGGATTGGGAGGAGGAAGATGATGAAGGTGGAGAGGGTGCTTGCGGTGGATGGCTATTGTGGTGGTGGCACACGGTGGTGGATGGAGGAGGTGAAGGTGGAAAGGGTGTTATTGGGTGGTGTTAACACGCTTTCGTCAAGTTTGAAATATGCATTGTAGTATAGTCAACAAAAGTGAATTAACATTTAAAACTTGTAATCTTGAAAAGCAAACGTGAGTTTCGAGGTTGTTAGTAAGGAGCAAATATGGCAAATCAATCCACTAATCAAAAGATGAGTAAATGAGCACAATAATCAATCATAATAAGATATTTAATGAATAAATGATCTACTCAAAAATATATTCAATAATGACAATCTGTATCTCAGAAATCAATGGGATAAAAAGAGAATTTAAAACCTAAAAATGGTGATTTGAATCACCAATTTAATCTTACAATTAAGCACATATCCCTAGATTTCAAGCAAATTTAATTTTCCAATAGTGGTTTTGAATCACTTATCACAAATATCCATGTTAGCCAATAAGTCCACAGTGCTTTTCAATTAGACGTCAGCACAAGGGCCAAACAACTTAATCGTCCAAAGCCTTGGCCCAAGCACAAGCACAAGGCAGAAAGATCAGAATTTCAGTAAGTCTTGGGTGCATGTGCATGCCTCCTGAGGCATGTGTGCACGCACGTCGAGGAAAAACCACCCCCCACCCTCAGAATTTCCTTTTCTTTCATAATCAGGTTTACGGGTTGCACAATAGCAGGTAATCGGGTTATGAACAGGGGTCAGGTCCACCAGCAGTGGTGGTGGGCGAGGAGTGAGGCTAAGGTGAGGCGGGGACTGCTGAGGTATGTCTCATCATAGTTAAAATGCCAAAGTTAAGTTAGAAATTAGGTCAAACACTACATAATTAACACATGAAATTGTTTAAGTGTTGGAAATAATAGAAATGACTTAAAACAACAAATTTATGCTAAAAACGTAAAATTACGTAATAAAATGAGATATTCTATTCAAAGATGGCAAATTGATGATCCAATTGCAAATTGAACACACATTTGGATTTAAAAGTTTAAATGAAAGGTGGAATTGACTTCTTAAATGTTCAATTGGGTTTCAAGAAAAACTTGGTGGCATTTGAACATCATTTGGACGTTGCATTTATTAGATTACATATAGGTCCTTAGGTCATATACTTTCATTCACAATTGAAACCTTCAAGGACCATTCTGAAAACATTGAGGGACCCACCTGTTAGACACGAGGACCGCGTTGCAAGACTCTTTACCACTACTAATGGGTCTCCTCGCTGTAATTGTCCACCGTTTCACCTCAAGGGTCTCCTTGCAATTCTTTCAAATCACTTGCTGTTGCAGTGCACCTTTGGGTGCACTGTTCACTGGAAGAACTTGGCCCATCGTGGCCGTTGATTTCTTGTATCCACGATTTGACGACCAATTCTCCTCCAATCTTCCTGTGCCTTCATGCATACCATCACCACCCACCTCAGATATCATCCAATGGCTAAGATTTGATTTGAATGCTTCCTGTACCTCTCATCCACCATCTCCCTAATTTTGGCTAAACACACCCCAC
Source organism: Thalassia testudinum (assembly GCA_037157565.1). Taxonomy (NCBI): domain Eukaryota; kingdom Viridiplantae; phylum Streptophyta; class Magnoliopsida; order Alismatales; family Hydrocharitaceae; genus Thalassia; species Thalassia testudinum. Next base: position 148,847,123 of record JAZHRO010000025.1, on the reverse strand, counting down.
GGTGATTGGAATCACTCAAGCGCCTACTTAAACACCTCCTTGAGCTTGCGTGCACACGAATTGCTCCCTCCCCCCTGAGTGGTTCCCTTCACTCTATTCCCTCAGCTCTTCACCCCATTCCTCGCTTGCGGTGACAGAGTAGGTTGCTCTCCCGCCGACGATCGCCTCTAGCCGTCGGCTGTTGGCTCTTGGACACCTCCTTCAGTTGAGGGTCTCCATTTTTTCACCATCGACCTTCGGCCGGTGGACTTTGGACACCACCTTCATCCATTAGCTAGATTTTCCACTTTCATAGATTAGTTTTCCTTCTTTCTAGATTAGTTTTAGTGTTTGTTAGTGTTAATCTTCTTCTTCTCCTTCTTCTCTTGGTTGGCTATGGTAGGTGGAATAATGGTGGAATAATGAAGCCCAAGGTGAAAGTCATGGTGGTGGTAATTAGCCTTTTTATGGAAGGGTTAAGAGGGTAGGTATGGTTAAGGAAAGGATGGCTAAGGTTAGGAGATCCTAGGGCTAGGATTGATGGTGCCAAAATGAAGGGATTCTTTGATGGTTGGCACCATCTTTAATAGGAACTAGGGTTAAGGGTTGGTGTGATGTGTTGTAGGGTTAGGATGAAGTTGTAGGGTGGAAGTTATGGGATGGAGGGCTAAGGTTTATTGGCGCTACATGAGGGGGTGTGTTAGGTGGTGGTTTAGGTGTGGTTAGGTTGATGTTGGCACCAACTCTAAGTTCTAGAAGTTGGTGCTAGAAGGGAGGGCTATGATTTGGTCATAGGGTTAGGTGTATGGTTAGGATTATGGTAGATGTTGGCACCAACGTGTAGGGATGTGGGTAGGGTATTTTGGCGCCAACTTAGGGTGGTTAGGAGGTGGTTATGGTGGTGGAAATGTGCTTATTTTTGGGGCCAAAATGATTTTCTAGAAGGAGGGTTAGGTGGATGGTGGAGATAGGTTTAAGGGAGATTGATGGTGGTGATGTGAAGGCGTTTTGGAGGGAAAAGTTGGCACCACTTTTGTGGTGGCTCTTGGAGGTGGTGGTGTGAAGGGATGCATGGATGTGGCGCCAACTATAGGTGGAGTTAGGTAGCTAGCTTAGGTGGTGGCTTTGGAGTAGAGTTAGGGTGGAGTTAGGTTGGGGTTTAGGTAGGTGGTGTATGGCCATGGAGTGGAGAGCTTAGGTGGAGCTAAGCAAATCTAGCTTAGCTAGCTTAACTAGTAGGGTTGTAGTGGAGGGAGCTAGGGTTTAGGGAAGATGAGCTGAGGAAGAATTGTCTAGAGTTGCACTGGAGCTAGTGGCTGCTGAAGAGAATAGTAAGGAGTTATCTTAGCTGGCTTAGTTTGCTAGTTCTTTGCTAGCTGTTAAGCCAAGCTAAAGTAAGCTGGCTTTTGTTGAATTGAGCTGGGGTGAGCTGGGTCTGATCTTCCCGGAGATAACCTAGCTAGCTAGGGTAGCTAGCTTAGGTTAAATGGCTTAACTCAACTAGGTTGAGCTGAGTGGAGTCTTCGGGAGTTGGACTTGAGCTGGCCTGAGCTAGTTGAGGTCATCTTCAGCTAACTTAAGTTGAGTGGTGCTGGAAGTAGCTGGACCTGAGCTGAGGTGGACTCTTGTCAACTTAGTTGAGTTAGCTAGAGCTCCCAGTGAACTGATTGGAGCTACGAGGAGCTAGACTCAACTAAGTTGAGTTGGATCTAAGCTGACTTGAGCTACCCTGAGCTCCCATCCAGCTAAGATGAGCTGAATGGAGCTTAAAAGAGCTAACCTTAACCTAAGTGAGCTGGTATCCAGCTATGATGAGTTGGATTTAGCTGAGGTTCAGCTGAATTGAGCTTCCTCTTCACCTGTCACCTTCATGAATGTTAGGGTTTTAGGGATCTAACTATCTGTTCATCCCTACCACTCAAATAGATGTGTCAAAAACAACAAAATTATGCAATGTATGCCAAACCTAAATGATGCCTAAATGTAGCCCAAAAGGTTGTTTACGGAGTTAAAATCTTGATAGTTAGGTTTGTTTCAGGGCATAAGAATGATGATAAACTGACGTTTATCAATTGGCTATTTGTAGTTGCTGAAGCAACTGAGTTAAGATGTCTGGGTAACAACTTCAACGTCTGATATGGAAGGAAATTGCAACAACTTTGCTGCTGAAATTAGCAGTTGGATGAGTTGTTGAATTTTGAGCTTTAGCAGGTCTGAATAGACTGATTCTAAGAGGATTTGAGTTGAAATTAAGGGTTAAATTGAGATGCCTTGTGTTGTAATGATAGAGCTACATGTCTCAAGCATTTATATATCTCTGAAGCTTGAATTTGATTTAATTATGACATGTTGGACAGTTATGATCATATGGTTTGCTGACAATGAATCGAAGATGGAAATCAAGATGGAAATCAAGCTTGAATGTCTCAACATCTTTCTTAGTGTGTACTGAACATGTTTGATCTATTTGTTGGATATCCCTGCCATTAGAACTCTATTTAGGGCCTTAGGTTTTCTTTCAAAAACTCATTCAAGGCCTAACTTGAGTTGGTTTGTATATAAATAAAAAATATAAAGAAATCATTAAAAAATAAAATAAAGGTGTCTTGAGTGGGATTAGGTATCTTTCTAAGTGTATGTCAAGTTTCAAGGTAATATGAACCTTTGACTTGGAAGAACATACTGGCCGACGGTTTAGTATACCTTGGAATTTAATAACAGAACTTAACTCAAAAATCACTAAAAGGAACTCTTTCTCTCTCATCCCCTATATATCTTATACATATAAAAAACATAAAAATTAGAAAAACCTCAAAAATACTAAAAAATACCATATATACTTTGTATATACTTGTAAATAAAAATTAAACCTAAGTTATATGTATATTTTGTATAATATGTACTTAATATATATAAATAACTTATATATGTATTACATATATTAAATTTAGTATTTAGAATGATTTAATGTATAAATAACTTTATTGTATTACTAGATATTAATTTATATAAATTAAATGTATATAAATCTAATTAATTATATAAACATATTTATATGTACATAACTGTACTTAATACTGTACATGCATATTCAACTATATAATATATACTGTAGAGTATCTGTAATTTAATTTAATTAGGTATTTATAGTAAATAATTATGTTGTTAGGTTAATTAAGTAATTTATTAAGTTAAAATAAAATAAAGTAGTAATTTAATTTAATACTGAAGTAAGTTATAATATATACTTGTATAATACTATATTAAATATTTTCAACCTATTTATAGTGTATGTATAGTTTACTATAGTATTTATAGATTATTTATATGTAAAACTATCTAAAACATGTATTTAAATATGAATAAATTAAAATAATTTCTCTAAAATATATTAAAAATGTATAATAAATAATTTATTATGTATATTAACACTGTATGAGGTCAATTGTATAATTAATTAAATAATTTGTACCTTAATTAAGAGATTAACCCTTAATTTAATATGTACAAACAACCACCCTTAACTAATTTTATTATGTGTGTAAATAACTTAGTTTTGTAAACTAATTACATACTTATGTAGCCTTATATAAGGGCTTTAAAATCATGAAATTTATTTTTAATTTATATTAATTTATGGCCTTCAAATTGAGGGCCAAAACCATGAAATTAGAATTGCACATAATGCATAGCAGTGCCTGATAGGCGCTACCAATAGTGCCTCATTGGGTATGACAGACTGCTTAATGCGGTATAAAAGGCTTTTGTGCCATGAGCCTTCCTGGTCGTCAGGTGTCGGGCACTAAGAACTCTCTCTTGTCCGTGCGCATGCCTGTAGCTGTGTGTGCGTGTGTGTAGGCACGTGGTTGGGTCATATTGGGCATGGAAAATGGAACGAAATACACCTAAACTAAATTAGGGCTGGCCTAAAGTAGAGGTCTGGTCCCACCCTTGTGGCGTTGTGTCCCTCGAAATGGGTTGGTCTGCCTATTAAACATAATTTTTGCTTAAGTGTATAGTGCATGTGTGTGAGCATGAGAAGAGAGAAACACCTTAAAATTTGTCTAAGTGTTGAGAATGAGAGTGAGAGCTGTGAGCGGCTAAGTGTTGAAGCTTTGTGTATGTTGTGTGCATGCATATGTATATACGTATATAAATAATGTAAATAAGTAATCATAAATATGTATACGTATATAATTAATATATGTAATGGTATAAGTAGAATAAGTACTCGTTTGAGTTTTATATATAGATAAATAACTAAGAGCTTTAGTGACAGATAGATCCATCACTGTATTTATATTTATATGTTAGTGTAGGTAACTATTTTTGCCTCAAGTAAATATTTTACTAAGGTTTTAGCAATGTATATATATGTTACTGTATGTTTAATATATGTTACTATAGATATTAGTATGTTAATATAGTTTAATATAGTAGATAATTGTAATTATTTTTGTATATATACTTAGGTATTACTTATATTAGTTGTATATAATTAACATAGTGTAATATTAGTCAGTTTTTAATTCTTGTTTGCTGTAAATATGTTTTAGGCGTTGTAATACATATTAATTGATTCTTTTATATATAATTAATCAATTCTTTCATTTATTGATTCATCGATTTGTTTTGTAAATAAAATCAACATTTTTGGAATAAAAAAATATTTTTGGATTTAAAGAGTTATGTATATCAATAACTATCTCCCAGTGAACGGTCTGGAAACAAACCAGTAAAAATTGTAAATAAATAAAATTAACACGATATCGGTTTACATTTGTGACACATATACTATGACACAAAACACCCTTTTTAGTGCAAATTGGTCGTCGAACTTGTCACATTTTTTTGCGTTGTTGTCGGGGATAAAAACCTGTCAACAGCATTTTATTATGATTGTTTGACGATTGTTGATGTCGCAAACCAAAACTATAGTAGGGACCTCACCCTCGATGTTATGGGGCGAAGAGCCTACGGCAACAATTCCTTGTATGCACGTTTAAAATTGAAAAAGCGTCGATGTGGGACTATCTTCTGTCCTTCCTCACGCACAACACATGTGTATCTCGCTCAATTGTTGACGTTGTTTCTCCTCTAATTGCAAGCCTGGAAGGTTTCCTCAGGTTGTTCTACGTCTACTGGAGGTGGAAGCAGGTCTAGAGATGAGTGAATGGAGGATGGTGCTGAATCAGTGGTAGCGATGAAGCTCCGGCGAGACCTGAAATACACAAGTACAGGCTAAAAGCCCTAATTAAAGGGTTCAGAGGACTTGTCGTGGTGCGAGGAGTGCGTTGGTGGTGGAGATTTGATGGTTGGTACAGTGTAGTGGTCGGACGACGTCGGAGAAGGTGGTTGTGTGATTGGTCATCCGGTGGAGCCATGGAGAGGTCAAAGTCCTAAATAAGTTGAGGACTTTTGACTGGACGCGTGAGTGGAAGCTCGTGGAGGTGGTGGCGCGGAGTTTCGTTGTGTGTAGGTTGCACGACCTCGCCGGAGGTGCAGCCATCTTTCTGGAGAAGACGGAGGGGGAGACGGTGGTGTGGCAGTTGAATCGAGTTGTTAAGGGGATATGAAGCATCCAGAGAGGGGGAGGAAGAACCTATTATTGGACGAATAGGGGACGGATCCATGCTGGTGTGGCTTGTCAGTCGTGGAGGAGACGAATACCTCTGGTGAGAGAGGGTGACAAGGAGAGGGGGAGGTGGCCCTTGCTGTGATTGGCAAGTAGCGGAAGAGAGAAAGGAAAATCGTGGTTACGTCAATTTGACTGGTAGCCGGCTGGAGGATGACGGGAGAAGAAGGTTACCAGAGCAGCGGCGGAGGTAATCAGAGAAGAGAAGTAGGTGTTTTTGGCCTGAGACCGGGCTCAAATGATCATGGGGAGTTCAGGGAGCTTTTATAGAGCTCGAATATGAGCTCAAATTGGAAGAATTGAGCCATGGGAGTAGGATTTGGAATTGAAAGAGAACACATGCTTTCTTTGAATTCACGTGATCTTCTTGCTCCAAATCAGGGTCTAATATCTTGATTAAACGGTTCTCCATTGTCTGAACACCAATCCCACCAAATTTAGTGGGATTTGGTGATGATTTGTTAGGGTTTTAAGTTGGCCAAAGGCGGTAGTGCTAAGTTTTGACTCGTCAATGGCAGCAGGGGTATAAATGTGAAGATGATGAGATAGATAGGGGGTAAATGCAAGAAACTTGTAACTTAGGTGCTTGTCTTAAAAATAGAGTTTAGGGACTAAATTGCAAACTAGGTTAAGATGGACTCTGATTGGACCCAAATTTTGGTATTCCCTAATTTTGACCCAAGGAATCTAATGGTGAACTTGGATTTGAGTTTTAACCATGTTTGACTGGGTAAATTGCATAGAAGCTCAAATTAAGGTAAATTCTTGTTTGAATTTCTGTTCTAGGTCAAAATGGGTTCAGATGGTCAAACCAAAGGTAAAAAACCTATTAGAATATTTTTCTACGAATTTTATGAGGTTTATATTGATTTTATCCTGACCAAAACCTTTCTGATTTAAGCTGGGCTGATAATTAGGATTTTCAATACTGTTTTCACCCTTGGAATGAGTAAAACCCTGATTTAGTCGATGTAAACCTACTTTTTAGACTTTTATGCTCAATTGACCTTTAATTAACCCCTAAGTGGACCTGTGGTTAATCTACATTTGTGATGTGATGTTAAAATAGTAGAATTAACCCTATTTTCTAGTCTTATGAAGACTGATCAGAGTGAAATTACAGTCCTCAGGTGATCGTTAAGGAGCATTTATCTCTTGATTCTAACTAAATTAAGTTAGTTATGATGAATGATGGCATTACCATCAGGTGGAGTCGGGGGGAAAAGATGATGATGGGGAGCCCTTGTATGTCCTGTTAAATGAAGAAAGAGAGAAGAGAGAATAAGGAAAGGAGAGAAATTAATGAGAACAGAAAATCCTACAATCAGATGCTTCAACGTGATTTTATTTTGCAGGCAATCAAGACTTTCTTAATTTCATTTCATGTGAATATGGTATTCAAACATTCCCAGAGAAGAATAAGTATCTGATCAATCAATGCATGTGGGTAGTGTATTTCCAAAAAATTGTATTAATTTTAAAACACGAGCTTAATTTATTTTTCCATGTAATGCATGTTCGAAATTTAATTTCCATTTCAATAATAATGTACTTAAGCTTAAATTTAGTCTACCAAAGTGGACTTATCGGTTATCAGAACCCAATCCATGAAATTCAGGGATTAAGCTAATAATATTTGGTTTCAGCTCAGTATCAGGTCCCTCAGTCGTAATTCAGACCCTAGGTTCAATAGCCACAATAATGGGATTATAGTGATCCTGCATTTATGGACGATGTCGGGGGTTAGCCAATGCATTAATCAAGTCAGTGAGAATCTACAACTGGTTCTGGAGATGTTGAATATCACCCCCTTCTTCTTGTCTTGGGTTCTCCATGGAATCGGAAGATGGAGAATTGGTTTCAGATATAGAAGGATCTGAAGACATAATGACTAGATTAGAGGACCCAAACAAGTTGGTCGGAGGTTGACCCTGACGTGAATGAACCATTAATAGAAGCCTTAAGACTGGTCTTAAAGACCTCCTCCCGTGCATACACTAGAGAAAAGAAGAGGGACTAGATATGTTTTAGACTCAATCAAGGCACCTAAAATATTTGATTAACTCTAGCTGGTTTGAGGCAAATGGACCTCTGGATCAAACTCACCGGCCTGAGAATTACTTGGGCAGCCAAGAAAAGAGTCTTGTAAAGACTCTCACATGGTAGAGCGTCCCCCTAGGTTACAGGATTTTTTCCACCCGACCTTCCTTATCATAGCGGGTCCAAGTAGATCGAAATCGTGTGAATTAGGCCCTAGGTCTACCAATTTTAGACCTTATGTGTGCGTGTGCCTAGAGTTATCACTTGATTTAGAAATTAATTTCAATTTGTGACCTAATTTCTAAGTTTATTGATTGACAATGTGAACCAACTCACCTGAGCCACCCTATTTCGACTCGCAAACATGTTATTAGGCCTCTATTTTATTGTTCAAGTGATCTTAAAGCTTAGATTTTAGGGTTTATATTTTTAGGTCAATTCATGTAAGGGTTTGGGTCACACACAAATGCAGGAAGATTTATTTTTCTTTATTTTTGGCAAGTGTGTTCTTTTACTCCAAAATCCTAATGTTCAAAACCTTAATTGGCTCTATATTGCATCTAATTTAATTCCAAATATTTCACCTTGGACTCAAATAAGAAAGTGATTAGTCCAAGGTGTTGATAAATTTTAGTGTAAGTCCCTAATTGGCACAAGAATGTTGGGATTGTGTGATCTAATCCAATCAAATCTCTTCAATCACAATCAATTCAGAAAATCAATAATATCTTACCTTAAATGATGATTCTAGAAAATAAAGGCAAGGTTGGCTTCCTAATATATATTTTTTGTTGTTTTTTTTAGATATACAGTGGAAAAGGGAGATCAAGAAAAAGGAGAGAAAATTAACCTACCTTTGGCAAGGTTGATCTAAATCAGTGGACTTGAGCTTCACTCTGCTCTCGCTTCAACTAGAGTTGGGTCAAATAATCGCCTAAAATAAATTAAATCAAAAGGCTTTGGTTAGAAATCAAATAAAGGAAAAATATATATAAAAAGATAGTGGTAAATGCATGTTGCTCCTTGGTAACGACGTTAAAAAGTGTTACATGCGAATCAAGTTATAGTTAAATCATGTGTTGTATAATCAAATGCGTGAAAATACTTTTACAATTTGTAAACTCAAAATCAAAGCGTGTTTCGAGGTCGTCTCTAGGAGCAAGTATGCACGGATTTACCATAATTCAGATTAATCTCAATTTGATGAACTTGTGTTAAGTAGAATTCTAGAAAAAATAAGTTCAAATACGCAGTTGATTTAATGAAGAAAATGATTCAAGTAAATCTTCAAGTGTAAGAAATAATGACTAGAAAATTTATTAATTAATGCTTAAGTAAGAATAAACAAATGTTAATGAGGTTTAAGCACTAACTAATCAACATCAAATATGTTTGGAAACTTAATTCAAAATCTTACAAGTGCAAACCAGTCCCTAAGTCTTTGCGACTTGATCCCTATGTAGTGCAACCTGGTGCTTGGAAGCTTATTTTCCTTACGTTCATACTCCTACCAACAAGCAGAGGGAACCTTCTTTTTTATGCGTGAAGCACCCACAGGGAGGGTCTTCAGTGAGGTTGCTTTCATGCTTCAGGGCACCTCAGGCCACGTAAAGGGGTTGGAGGTGGTCACCAACACTTTAGGAAGCTCTTCGCAAAGCCTGGCGGCTGTGAGGACCCCTAACGAGGTTGGCCGAACGTGCGAGGGGAGGGCGGTGGCATGGTAGTCGGTCATGGTTTGGAGGCTTTGAAACCCCAATTGAAGGAGTCAAGGAGCTCCGCCTTGGCTTGCCGGAGTTGCTAGCAGTGTTGAATTGATGCAACAAGGGCAGAGGAGGGCTGTGGATGCGATGGAGCTGGCATCGGTGATGGGTGTTCGGAGGCGAGCTCAAGGCGTTAAAACCCTCAATTTCTTGAGGGCTTTTAACTGCCTAGGCTTGGAGATGCTCGGGAGATGGTTGGTAGTGGTTGAGATGCATGTGTGGAGTGTGTTGCCGGAGTTGACGCTGGAGACACGTCAGACTCGGGGAAGAAAACATGGAGAAGGAAGATGGAGGCAATGATTCCTATATTTGAATAACCTAAACTACACTATAGAGGGATAGGAAGAAGAATTACTACCTGAGAATGGGTGAGGATGACTGGAGGGTGAAGGAGCGATCTTCGTTTTCGATAGACTTTAACATAAATTGTCGTGTCATTATAGTTTGTGCGTGGTAGAAAATTACTTTTCAAAACATTTAATTATTCAAAATCTAATCACGAAAATAGTTAGGTCGTCTCCACAGGGAGAAATTAGCCTATTAAACTCGTGAGTGGTTCCTCATTTATGCGGGAATATCTATAGGTGCGCATGCTAATTCGTATAATTTTTTTTCAACATAAGTTATTCTAAATAATTGATAAAAAAATGCAGCTAGTAATCTTGGCAATGGAAATCAATGTAAAGATTAATATTCACTAAAAGATACCTTATTCATTGTAATCAATATCCTAATCATGCACAATTGTAATTATCTGTAATTTAGATAAACTGAAGAGATGTTCATGCAAATCTAACTGAATATAATAATAAGATAAATAAATGAATAGGGATTTTTGCAATGGCATTTAGCGTAAATTCTAATTGGGATGTTTACCCTAGCGAAATAGGGGAAATGAATCCCCTTTTCGCATGCGTGGGAGAGCGATGGCTGGCATCGCGTTGGCTAGCGGAGATGCGTCGGAGGATGGCCTTCGCGATGGTGTTGGAAGCACGGCTGGAGGTGGTCGATGACGGCGATCGGAGGTGGAGAACGCTTGCAGCGGGTTGTGCGTGCGCACGCATGGACTGTGGGAAGGGCTGCCGCGGGCGTGGGTGGCCTTGTGAGGGAGAGGTGATGCGATCGATCGTGGTTTGTATAAAAAATCGTCCTTGTTGTAGTATATGTCACAAATACAGATCGTTATCGTGTCAATTTTATTTAATTACATAATATTTGCTGATTTATTCCAGGTCGTTCACTAGGAGACAGTTATTGATATACATCACTCTCTAAGTCTAACATTATTCTTTAATTCCAAAAAGATTAATTTTATATATAATCATAAATGAATTAATTAATTAATAATCAATGAATGAAATAATAGCTTAATTACGTACAAAAGAATTAACTAAAATACTTGCAAACATGTAATTACAAACAAGCATCAAACACTATACTTATATACTAGTTATTATCTATTTATAACTTATAATACTAATACTTACATATATATATATATATATATATTTATGATAATACGTAATAGTATATACTATACTAACATAACTTAATATACTAACATATACAATAACATATATATTATGTATAACGATAGATAAAAATGTCGCCAAACCTTTGGAAGACTGTACAAAATCTGTGGTAAAAATAGGGTTTGTAGTGACGCTTATAGTGACACTTATTCTATCTACCGTGACGGATAATTCTGTCAGTAAAGCTATACTTTTATTTATATACATATATAGCTCAAACATTTTTTATAATACGTATACTTAATATACATATACTTGTTATTTACAATATACACTTATATATGTACACTACACTATATACACTATACTATATGCACGTACATATACTTTCTCACATTTTCTTCTTCTTACACTTAACCATTTCTCCTCTTCTTCTATGTCTCTAACACTTGGTTTAATTATCCCTTTACGACTTTCATTCTCTGTTTGTCTTCAATGCTAGTCATATTTTGTGTTTGCTCTCTTCTTATCTTTTCTTCCCTTAACCCCTCATTAAGCCTTAATTCAAAAATTAAGTTTTAAGGTTAGCGGACGACCTTTTTGAGGGATACATAGCACTGTTACGGGTGGGATCAGACCTTTACTAAGGCTACCTTAGTTCATTTAATTATCCATTAATACCGATTTTAAGCTCATAATTGGGTTCATACAGGTCCACGCACAGTATCGGACCCCCGACCTACACCGCACACATCACAATTATCATAGTACATGCTCAATCAAATGTTCAGAGGAAATGGCTTTGGTTGTGCGTCGAGTGCATGACGACTGAGGGGCTAAGAGAACAAAAACATCTTATAGTGCTCATAGCACTTTGTGCCACATGATGTGGCACTATCTGTGCCATGCCTAAGCGCTGTAATTCAGCGCACCTATTCTGATTTGGAGATTTTGGCCCTCGATTTGAGGGTCATAATTTATTATAAATTAAAATTAAATTATGGGAAATTAAAGTATTTACATAGTACTATATAATTGTATAATTAATTTATAAAATTAATTATATTTACTGTATAAATAAATTAGGCAAAGTTCCTAGTTTATACATACTGTATTTTGGATTTTATTTCTTAATTTCGAATAAATTAGTTAATGTATGGTCTAATTGACTTTATATAGTAGTAATATATATATATTAAAGTATTTAATAAAGATTTTTATTGAATTTTACAACATTTATTTTGATTTTATTTACATTTAAATAACTTCTTTTGGGTTGTTTTACATATAAATTAGATATAACTAATATAATACATTATAAATATAGTTAAATTAGCTTAATTTATTTAAAATACATTAGTACAAATAAATAATTAATTTATCAAGTTACTAGCTAAGTTATTAGATTAAATTAAAATAAATTAGTAATTTAAGTTAAATTATTTTAATTTAATCTAATAACTTAGCTAGTAACTTGATAAATTAATTATTTATTCTATAATATATTTAAATTATGATACAGGATTTATTATGTACATTATATATACGTAAATACATATGTACAATATCAGTATTGAATATATTTATTTATAGGGTTTATTAATTTATATAACTTACTAGTATATATAAATTAGTATAATTAATAAATAGTTATATAAATAAGCTATGTACAGTTTAAGTTAACTCAAATACTTAAGTTACATTAGATACTATATACATAAGTTATTTATACCCTATATATATGTATTTTATAATATTTGTACATATAGCTTACCATATACCTTATATCTACAAGTATTTACATAGTATACAATGGGTTTTTAGGTATTTTTAGGGTTTTCTCACTTTTTATGGGTTTTATATATTTCGTGGAGATAAAGGGTGAGAAAGAAAGAGAAGGATGAGAAGAATGGAGATGTTTTTGTATTAAGGGATTTTTATTGAGTTTTAAAGTAGATTGAACCGTCGGTTGGCATATTCTACTAAGTCAGGGGTTCAGAATACCATGAAACTTGGTATACACTTAAAAATATACTTGATCTTCACCAAGACAGGTTTATTTTATTTTTTTTAGATTTTTTTATAAAGTTTTTATTATTGTGCAAGTGAAGCACATTCTAGGCCTTTAAAGAGTTTTCTAAGTGAGCCTAAGGCCTAGAATGGAACTCTAAAGGTTGGAGAGGCAATGTATTGCCTCAAATACATTCAACATAAGATATGAAAAAGATGCAAGCAGTTAAGCATGAAATTCAACTTGGATTTCCATTAATTTTAATTTTGGACAGTTGAAATTCATGAATGCTGACAAGAGAGTTCAATTAATGATATTACAAGCCATTCAATTGATATTTAAAGATCATTTCACCTACATGAAAGCTTGTAAAAATATAATACACATTATAGTATATGTTAGCCACTTAAAGAACGTAAAACCTAGCTCACTGTCCTAATAAACTCAAACCAAATTCAGATATGGGTGACAGCTGCAGCAGTAGCTAAGTAACAGCAGCAGATAGTAGCAAACATCCAGTTGCAGCAACAACCACCATCTGCAGCAAACAGCAGCAAACAGCAACTGCAGTAGCAGCTACAGAGCATTTCTAGACGTTCTAGGGTAAGCCTAGACATCTTAAATCATCTCAAGACCTTGCTGTAGTGTGCAAAATTCAAAGAAGTAAATTCTGCAGTAAGTCTGGAACTCACAGATCAGTTCTTATTTCCTGGTTCAGTTAATTATATCTCAAATCAGACTTGAGAAAGCCTAATCAGAGATACAAAATAACTTGATTAGGAAATAAGAACTGGATTTGAATTGGAATGTAGCTGCATCATGCAGCAATTTGATATGTTTAGCTGGGATTCAAAAATACATAGAAATCTCTAAAGAAAATCTAATAAGGACTAAAAATCACATAAAAATCATTCTCAGAAGTGCAACTTTAAAGCAAAGTCCCTTGTCAATATTATCAGATCAAATCAGATCAGAAAAATAACTGATCTAACACTTTCTAATGCTATAGACAACATGTAGAAAGTGTTGAAATCAGCTCCATCAGTTTAACTGAATCCTATTGTGCTGCAAAAAAAACTTAAGGGATATTGAAAATCCCTTAGGTGAAAATTAGATTCACAGAAATCAGTAGTGGAATTCTGAGTAGAGTCTCAAATCAACATAGTTGATCTTCCTTGACTCTACAAAACATTTAAGTCCTTGAAAACCTCATCAAGAGCAAATCTGATCATGGCTCATCTGAGGAGAATTTGACAGTCTCAGATTCACATCCATGAGCTAAACTGCACGAAGATATCTCAATTTGCTTGATCAAAATCGTTCAAAACTCAATTGATTCAAAATCTTGCGATCTTGTGTTAAACCCAAATTCAAAGTAGATCAAACAAACTGATTTAATTTTTAGCTCAAATCAGGGGTCTTTGTGAACAAATGAAGTGAGTGAGAGACCCCTAAAATGGATTTGAGCGCAAATCCGCATCTCAAAGCTTGAAAGTAATGAGATGGGGATTTGACTCTAAATGTATGGGTGGATTGCGAATAAAATTGTGAGGAAATCAGAAGCGAAAATGGACACATGTAGAGGGAGAAAACATGATCAGTGTGTGGGTGAATTCGTCCCCTCTGATCTGAAGTGATCAGAGGAGGTGAAATACGAACTCTACTCTAAATCTACTCCTAAACTACATTAACAGTCATCAGATCAGCTCTAATTACTCCTCCTAGAAAGCAGGTAAACTACACTAGGAAAGCAGTAAATCTATCTAAATGGAGGAAGATGTCTCAGGTCACTCACCGGTCGGTTGATGACGACGAATGGGGAGAGGAGACCAACAGCTGACGAAGATGTCCAAGGTTTGCCACCCGGTCGACTGGCAGCGAGTGAAATTGGGGAGGGAAATGCCAACTCTATCACAGCTGGCGGAGGAAATTGGGTTGAGGGGAGCTGTAGGTGTGGACGAAGGGATTGGCTCAAGGGGAGGGAGTCGATGGTGCACACGCACAGCTGAGGAGCTTCTTAAGTAGCAGATTAGTGTGCAAACAGTCACCGCAATGGTGAGATTAATTGCAAAGGGCATGGGTGGCAAGGATTTGAAGAGAGGCGCGCGTGCTATGGTTAGCTCGTCGCTTTGGTTTTAAATTCTAGACGTTGTAGTAAAAGAAAGCTGCTACCAGTTTACAATTTATTACTCGGAATTAAAAGTTCCCGAGGTTGAATTCAGGGAGCAAACTATGATTTCAGAAGCATATGAATTCACAATATATAGTGTTTTACAAGAATTAAGACAAAGGAGAGAGAGAAAGAGAGAGCAGAAATTCTCTTCTTGGCTTTTTCTTCTTCTTTCCTCTTCTCTTCAGCTAGTTCTCTTCTTCAGCCTGTCTTCTTCTTTCTTCTTTTCTTTGCTGCAAAGGCTTCCTTTTCTTTCTTTCCTTCTTCAGCTGCTAAGTCCTTCCTTCTTCTTCTCTTCTTTGCTGCAAAGGCTTCCTTTTCTTTCTTTCCTTCTTCAGCTGTTAAGTCCTTCTTCTCTTCTACTTCTCTCCTTCCTTTCTTTCCGATGTCTGATTCAGAAATCAGATGCCTTAACTGCGCTGTTGCTACAGTGCCCCTACTCTTTTCTTTTCTTTAGCTTCTTTCCTTTCTTCCTTCTCCTTCTTTTCTGCGGCTAAGTCCCATCTACTGCTCTTCCTCTTCTTTCTTTCTTCCTTCCTTCTTCTCTTTAGCACCTCCTTGTTTCTTCCTTCCTCACCTGTTCCCTGCACACACACACACAAGCTCAGCGCAAAACCTACCCTACCCTCTCCCCGCGTCTCTCTCTGAATCTCTCTTGGGTACGCTCTCCTAGAGCCGGGTTATCGGGTCGGGTCGCGTGCCCGGGTCCAGGCGTACCATCATGGGTGGTGCGCGAGGAGTGCACAGGAGGGTGTCGGGTCGGGTCGCGCCAAATCTGTGTGATGAGCTCACGGACGAGGGCGGTGTATAGGTGAGGGACCTCACCCCGTGTGTATTCGGAGGCGACCAGCTAATGTCACTTTTACAATTTTTGTGTGGGCGCGCACCCACACACTTCCGAGGTGGGAGTAAAGTCCCACCTCTGCTCCGTGCGCCCGCAGGAGAGAAGGCTTCGAGCAATTGGGGTAGCAGCGAAGGCTCGCGACCCCAATTGAAGGTTTGGGCACACTCGCGGAAGTATCTCGCGTTGCCTGGGGCCTTCACCTAGTGCTGAAAGGGCCTGGAGCTGCTCGCCAAGCAGCTCTTGCTGTCTGTCAATGGCGGCGAGGAGGCCGAGACCTGAAAGCACGAAAATGGCCTCACGACCACGTCAGACAACTCAGGAAGCTTCGTTGGAGTACGGCGAAGGCGGTGCGGGGGTCGTCGTGGCGGGAAAGTGGTTGTGGCCGTGTGCCTAGGGTACACTGCGGAGGTGCAGGTGGGTGTGTTCGAGGGGTGGTTTGAAGGTGAAGGGCGGTGAATGGAGTAGGGGAAATGCTTGAGTGGAGTAAGGGGGAGCTTCTGGGCTTGTTGGCGAGGGGTGGAATGGCCTGTGGAGTTGGAGCGACCTCGTCGGAGATGGTGGCCGGAGGTGGAGCAGATGGAGGTTATAGTGGCAGTCGAGGGGTCTAAAGTGCCGATTTAGGAGGGAAAAATTAAGGGGAGAATAAGAGGAAGGTTTCTACCTACTTAATCGACGAAGAGGGAAAGGAAGACGCCCGGCACGTGCCTGCCAGAGCTGTGGATGAAGGTGCCCAGAAGAGGAGTAACGGCGACGAGGAGGGGGTCTGGAGACGCTAGCTGGTGCGGCCTGGCGTGGGAAGACGAGGCCGAGTGAGCTCTGCTACAGGTATGGTAGCAGAGCGACGAGGAGGAAAGATCGCCGGAAACTTGGGCTGTCTGACCGGAGTGAGAGGAGACGAAGTAGGGGGTTTTCTTCGGCCAAAGCTAGCTTGCAGGAGACGGCTGCCCCTGCCGCTCCTTATAAAGGTGCTGGCGAGGAGAGGATCTCGAGGGAGCAACGTGGGGATCTCGTCGGAGATGGTTGGAGATGGAGACCCATGCCTCTCGTGCGTTCGCACAAGAGGCATGGGAAGCTGCTGGTCACAGGGGAGGATCCCTACGACAGAGGACGACGCAGGGAACCCCCCGTTCGTTCCTGAGAGCGGTTGCCATACCCTGCGCTGCGCCATCCTCCGCCCAAGGTCGCCGAAGGTATGGTGCCTACGTGGGGTGGCAGGAAGGACCGTTCTGTAAAGAATGAAGGAGAAGATAGGGGGCTAAATGTAAGGTTTTGAAAATATAAGAGTCAAAAAGTAATTCAAGATGATCAATTTGTAAAGTCGGTCAAGATGGTCTTCTTTTAGGCCTAAATTTTTGTATCAGCCTAATTTGAACCTAAGGAATTCAATGGTGTAATTTGATTTTAGGTTTGGCCACGTTTGACCGGTCAATTTGCGTAAAAACCCAAATTAGGTTAAAATTTGGGCATGGTTCTCAATTTAGGTCAAAATAGGTTGCAAAGGCCAAATTGAAGGTTCTAAACCATATGGAGTATTTTTCCATGTATTTTAGAGGGTTCAGTTGATTTTTATCCTACCTAGAACCTTATGAATTAAAGCGGGTTTGTTTTTAGTGTTACAGAATGTCATTTAATTCCTAGAAGTTGCTATAACCCTTTTCAGATCAGAACATCCCACTTCCTTCCTTAATAAGGTCATTTGACCTGTGTTTAGACCCTTAGATACCCTGTTTGTGTACTGCATTGGTAAAATTACAGTTTTACCCCTCATAACTTATTTTATTCTTCAATTTAGAATTCTCTGAGTTATGCTTTTTTTTAGGTTTTGTAGGAGCTTTTTCACACTTATTTAGATCAAATTGTGCTAGTTAGGGTTCATGATGAGGCTCTCATCGCGCTACCAAATCAAAAAGCAGCTGTTGGATGAGATCTGGGTGAGGTGGTGATCGCACGCATGGGGTCGTACGAAGCTTCTAATCAAGGTAGGCCACAGATCGGAATGGGTGCATATGATCGACGGCCAGGATCACAAGAGCTCCTACGCATGAATAGTGTTCATGCGGGTACAGGTGGTTGGGGTTCTTTTGGTGATTTTGCAGGGTACACCCCTTTGCGAAGAGGTAGAAAGATTGTAGGAAAGCCCATAAGTGGTTAAAAAGTATAACAGAGCAATCCTTTTAGGCTTGCAAAGAGCTCCCTATGGTCTACAAATAGGTCCTAGGAGGTTTTTTAATGAATGAAATGTAATGCACTAAGGACCTATATGTAAATCTTTAATTTTAAGGCTATAATGATGTCCAAATGCATCCAAGCTTTTATATAAGCTTAATTGAACATTTAAGAAGTTAATTACACTTTTGATTTGAACTTTAAACTCATTTGTGTGTTCAATTTGCACTTGGATCACCATTAACCTTTTTCACAAGTATATATCATTTAATAACCTAATTATGCATTTTTAATGCAAAATTAATGTTTTAGGTCTTTTTTTTTCTAATTCCCACACTTAACTCTTTTTATGTGTTAATTTGATATTGTTTAATCTAGTTTCTAGCTTAACTTCGGCTATTTAGCTATGATGAGTCGTAACTCATCGTGAGGCGAGTTCAACGGCGTCGATAGAGTGGAGATTGGTGGTCTGTGGAGCCAGCTACGTGGAAGGGGGCGACGTCGGTGATGGGTTCTTCACCCCCTGCTGACGGAGGAGAAGGGCCAGGTGTGCTGCGTGCGTGCGATGATGGTGGCGCGATGGCACACGCGGAAGGGTGTGCGAGGGGATGTGCTGCTGCACACGCATGTGGCTGGTGACCGCGCGGTTGGTCGTGCGAGCGTAAAGCTAGTAGTTGGGTTGCAGGGAACGGTGGTGGAGAAGGTGAAGAAGAAAATGAAGAGGAAGGAGAAGATGGGTGGCTGAGGGGGGTTATGTGTAGTGGTGTTGTGGTTGCACGCTGTCATCGTGCAACTGGCGAGGGAGAAAGAGCAGAGGTGCAGCACACCTAAGCCACGGTGCTTGCAGGGTCCACGATGCGCGTAGTGTTCACGGTGGAGGGAGATCCCTGTTAGGGGGCGAAGATGGCCAATCTCGCTATTGCTGCACTTTATATAAAAAGACTCGCTGTTGATCTCTTTCGCCACAAGGTCTCCAACCACTCGCGAAAATCACGAGTGGTTGGAACAGTAAGATCCGCCTGATGAAATCTCCCTCAGATGTCTGATCAACATGCCTGACGACTTAAAAGTGTGGTCATCAGCGAATTCACGATGGCAGTTCCCAGATTCCGACCTTATCTCCAGACGCCTTATAGACGCAAAAATCGATGTCTAAACTCTTCCACCTATCTTACATCCATCAAATCAATTATATTGTCATATCACATGTTATTAAATGTAAAATTGATGCATACAAGTATATGCAAACTAAGGTGAATTACCATATAACTCCTAATTAATTAACTAAGAATAACTAATAAAAGCATACTTAGACCAAATAATGATCCACTAAAGTAGACTTATCAAATGCCCCCATGCCTAAGTTTTGCTAGTCCCTAGCAAAAAGTGAAAAACAATCGAAGTAACCAAAAAATTTCTTCTTTTCTTATTCTAAAAAATTTAGAGATCTAGACAAATGTGAAGTGATAGTAGCTTAGGTAATGGATTCAAGTGAAAAACCAACTTACATTTACAGTTGTTTACTTAACCTTTGGTAACACTTCTATTAGGATAGATAACTTCTTCCCTCGGAGATAAAACAGAAAATAATCTATAATTTGACTTCGGCTTTTTGATTTAGGTAGGAGATACTAGTTGAATGGATTTATGTTTGGTGGTTCACATTCATCTGGTATTACATGTAGTCTAGTACTGTAAACTCTTACTCTCTAAACTATCAAACGAGTTAACCCAGAGATAGGCTAAAAACTGTGCTCTCTTTGCGTTCCCTTTGCTCACTCACTTTCTCTTTTCTTTTTCTTTTTCTTCTTTCTTTTCTGAGATCACATATTTTGCTGGATTTTGTAAATGTACTCAAAATTTGGTGGCCTCACATGGTATTCACACTTCAATTAAAATCTTCATAACCCTACAACTAAGTTAGAAGTTCTCAGCCAGTATTCGGGCAATCAGAAATACTGAAAAGTAGGTATGTGTCATATTTGGTGGATCACAATGGATGTTTTTGTTGTTGCTTTAAAAACATTGACACAAAAAATGACATGAAGATAAAACTCCAAACTTGAACTTTTTTTTCTCTGTTTTTTTTAAAATATAAATATCTCTTTTATTCTTTCTCTTTGTATATATTTTGTTTCTCTATTTTTTTTTCTTTTTTATAACTCCAACACAACATGACGCACACTTTTATTTACGAGGAATTTTTAGGGATGATGATGGTCAAGAGGATATTGTGTGGCTTATTTGGTGGAAGTACCCACTCTCGGCACCAGGAAGGAATGGATAGGACAAGTGTATTTCTATCCTTTGACTCTATGAAGGATGGTCATAACCATCTACCATAGTCATAGTTTTATTTGGACTTAATCTCTGTATATCTGCCTTATTTGGTGACTCTTAGGAATTCACACAATGTACGCACACAAGTATAGAGAGCGAAAACTATGCCTAACTCTGAGGTATCTTCATCTTATTATCTAGAACTTAAGAGTCCTTGCACTGGACTTAGTGCACTAGTAGCCTCTCTACTTTCTTTTCACAGATATTAGGTGGATCTTAATAGAAGATGGTATGCCTGACTCCCTTCAAATTGTCTAAGGATTCTGCCGACTCAAAATGCTTATTGATTTTCTTCAAAGATCCATTACCTAGTCTACGTACAAGTGAAGTAATTGTACTGGATTCTAAATTTAAGAAATAATTTAAGAAGAAAATTTTCAATGATACTTCCTTGATAAAGATTTTCTGCTAGGGACTAACCAATTCAGCTCAAGATTTTTTTTTTTATGCAACTAACCTAAATGCATGAATACTGCTTAAAAATGCAAAATGCACCCCCTATTCTTAAATCCTACAATGTCCTCATTGTAAAATTAAAACAGGAAGAGAAAGGAAGAAAATCACCTGATGAGGCATTATTCTGGACGTTGGGTTGTCTCCTAACAAGTGGTGCATTTTCTGTCGGCAACCAAACTTATAGGGAACCTGTAAGTCTGGTTCCAAACAGAAGGAGCTAGGCCCTAAAAGTATGCGTGCTAGTGTGGGCCTATAAAATAGGTTGCCACGAATGTTGGCGAGTTGATGATGTAATGTTATCCCAAATACTCGTCAGAAAACATGAAAGCAGAGAACCTCGTAGGCTACCTAGGGAGGTCTAGGAATAACAAAAGGAGCATGAAAAGGGACCTGCTGAAATAGAATAAATGGAGGATAATAAGGATCCTCTAAAGCAGGAAGGGTTTTAAGAGATATAAACATAATAATTTCAAACCCTTGAATGGTGAGACTAAAAGTACAAGCATTAATCCACACTCGCCATTCTATCCGAGGATGTACTGGCTTGATATTCTCCCCAGAAAGAATGTATATGAGCAGAGGCTTGAGCCAAGGATTAGGTAAAGAGTCTATAGGTTGCTTGAGTGATTGGGTGATAATTATTAAGTCCAAAGGGGGCTTGTCTGTTTAGGTTCCATTCCCAATAAGAATTCGTCTTCCACATCCTTACCTAACTTCATTATTTTATGACCCTTCAGTTGCTCCTCTACACTAGATGAGTTATGAATAGAATTCAATGTCTCATTAGTAGACTCATGATCAACATGCTTTGACGACAGTTGGGTTTCCTGGGAAGTAGCGAGATCAGAATTATCATAGAATCCATCCTTGGGTTCTTTCTTGTCAGTTACATCTTTTCCGGGGACTTTGTCTGCTACTTCATTATCCTTAATATCTTTAGGAGGATTGTCATATTTATTGTTATGGAGAAAGCCTATATCACTGAATTCTTTGTTCTTTTCGAGGCATAAATTTTCAATTGATGTGTATTGTCCCCGTGAGTCTCCCATAGGCTTCTCACTATTGTGTTCGTCCTCCTTGAATATTAACTCTTGATTTTGCGGAGGATGATTTTCAAAATCAAAAAAGTAAGAAGGAATCCGAATTTTACCAAATCATTAATATCCTCAGGGGGTAAGTCTTCAAATAACACAATCCCCTCGAAATTCACTCCAAACTCTCAATCCGGGTTCCTTTATTGGGTCATCATCCTCTAAAATAGTCTTTGTATCCTTGAGATCAAAATTGATCCAATTCATCCTCTATTCCCTTAGGGTCACTTTCATTAGGCTCATTTAAATCTTTAGAATGCTGAATGGTAGGTGTTGATTCCCTAAGTGGAGGGTCAGGATTAGGCTCACTAAAGGTAGAATGGGGTTCCACCAGATGATTAATAGGGGAAGTGATATGAACAATAAGACCTTGACTCGGGTTATCAGGGGTAGGAAAAATATTGTCAGTGGGGTCAAGGTCCTCAAGTGGTACCATCTTCGCTTTCTTTTGACCCAATATAGCTCAGGTGGATAATCACTAGGATCGTTCTCCTGTAGTGGCCGTGTCTCATGGAAAGAGTTTAGGTGATGGCTACTCAAAACAGGATCTCTATTGTCATTGGTTTCCTTAGAATTATTTTCATGATCACGGTTGTACGGGTAGGGATCAGAATCACTAGTAAGAGCGTAGCTAAGTTGTCTAATTTCCTTGTTCAATTGTTGACTATTCCTCAACATCTCTCCCATAGACTCCATTTCTTTCTTGTTGTTTTTGCATTTCTATCATAAAAGAGGAAAGACTACTACTATTAGATTGGGGAGGATAGTCAATCTCAGGCTCTGGTTACCTAGGGGAATTGGTCCAACCTCGATAAGGAAAATCATGAAGGGTAGGAGGGTTGGGTGTTTGCATAGTAGTGGGATTCCATGGGTAGAAAATTATGTTCCTAGGCTCTGCTCAAAAGTGGGAGCTATTGGGCCAATACTCCCAGGATAGGAATATGATTGATCCCATAAATTATCATTATACCTATCAAAGGCTGGATACGCTCGGGGCATGGGATCCTGGTTAAAAGATGGGAAGTGTTGACTCTGATAATCTAAATGATAAGAGTAAGGGTGATCCATTTCAAGCCAAACAGGTTTAACTCTCTTAGAATTTAGAAGAAATTAGAACAAAAGCAGAAACTTCCTAGAGAGTTCTACCACTGTCAAAACAAACGCAAATACAGTGGAATCTGTTTTTAGTAGATTGTAGGTATTAGAATTAAGTGTTCAGTTGATGGCCAAACAAGTTTTGCAAGAATTACACTTCCGAGGTCGACCTTCATTGGTGCCTACAACCTACTCGCAAGGGATGGAAGTCTCGAATCGAGCCCACACACGAGGAACCGAAGTAACTTGGTGGATAGGCTTGTTGATTTCCGACTAACTTTCTTTGTGGTGCAAAAGAGGAGAGGTAGAAATTTATCTAGTGACCTTATGTGTGATGTGCACAGTGTCTTAGGAGTGCAACACACGTTCGCGTTTTGAATTTTGAAATATCGCAAACAAAATCCTTTTGCACACAATTTCAAGTCATAGATTTTAAGATCCAACCTCTTAGCAGTCCCAATATTTAAAGTGACCACTGAATTAATTCAATTTAAAGACTTTAGTGATCTTAGATTTAAGTCCAATGCAGATGCATAACAACTAATTGATGCTTAAGAGAAGTACCTTACTCCAACTTTCTTCGTACAAGGATGTATGCGATGCAGAAATATAAGCTAGATGCTGCTCATTCAATTCTTAGATGGTCACCCTATTGATATGTAGCTTCTAACAGGCAGTTCGAATATTTATTTTTATTTTTTATTATATTATTATTATTATTATTTTTTAATAAGAAAACAAACCTAATCTAACTAACTAACATGTAGTTCAAATAATTCAAATAAACCTATAATCTAAATAAAATGGGAACATGCCCCCAAAAAGATGCTCCCTCATACAAGAGTGATAAGAAATAAAAAGCACTGGAAACACGTTCCCAAAAATGCCCAACAAGGGTCCACAAGACAAAAATTAAATGTCTATTGTCTATTTAGCCTAATTTAAATCTAAAGGAGGCAAACAGGTATTCAATCGCTAATCCTCCTTCCATGCACGTGGAATCAAGGCCCATGTCTCCTATTGCTGCCCTCTAGGTGGCGTCAAGGTCTACCAAAAATATCTCCGCCGTGCGCGCCCATCGCATTCGATTCATGCACACAAAGAGAACAAATGTCAATAATTTAGAAAAGCTCTCAAAATAGCATAAAAATAATATAAATGTCCCGAAAAAAATTAATAGGCGTGTTTCCTCCCGGCAACGGTGCCATTTGAAAGAGCGATCTTCGTTTTTGATAAAAACTTTAACATAAATTGTCTCATCGTTATAGTTCGTGCGTGGTAGAAAATCGCTTTTCAAAATATTTAATTATTCAAAATCTAACCACGAAAATAGTTAGGTCGTCTTCACAGGGAGGAATTAGCCTATTAAACTCGTGGGTGGTGCCTCATTTATGCAGGAATATCTATGGGTGCGCATGCTAATTCGTATAATTCTTTTTCAACATAAGTTCTCATTCTAAACAATTGATAAAAAATGCAGGCGTTTAAATGTAAAATCACCACAACCTAATATTCTATTAACTAGTAATCTTGGCAATGGAAATCAATGTAAAGATTAATATTCACTAAAAGATCCCTTATTCATTGTAATCAACATCCTAATCATGCACAAATGCAATCATCAGTAATTCGGATAAACTAAAGGGATGTTCATGCAAATCTAGCTGAAT
This sequence comes from Thalassia testudinum, assembly GCA_037157565.1. Classification (NCBI taxonomy): domain Eukaryota; kingdom Viridiplantae; phylum Streptophyta; class Magnoliopsida; order Alismatales; family Hydrocharitaceae; genus Thalassia; species Thalassia testudinum. The sequence continues at coordinate 148,822,394 of JAZHRO010000025.1, read as the reverse complement.
ATAATAATAAGATAAATAAATGAATAGGGATTTTCACAATGGCATTTAGTGTAAATTCTAATTGGGATGTTACCCTAGCGAAATAGGGGAAACGAATCCCCTCCTCGCACACGTGGGAGAGGTGGTGGCTGGCGTTGCGACGGCTAGCGGAGATGCGTCGGAGGATGGCCTTCGCGATGGCGTAGGAAGCACGGTCGGAGGTGGCCGACGACAATGACGATGACTAGAGGCGGGGGAGAATGCTGGCAGTGGGTTGTGCGTGCACGCGCGTGGACTACGGGAAGGGCTGCCATAGGCGTGGGTGGCCTTGTGAGGGCGAGGTGAGTTCAACGGTGTTGATGGAGCAGAGATTGGCGGTCCGTGGAGCCGGCTGCATGGAAGGGGGCGACACTAGTGATGGGTTCTTCACCCCCTGTAGACGGAGGAGAGGGGCTAGGCGTGCTACGTGTGCGCGATGATGGTGGCGCGATGGCGTGTGCGCAAGGGTGCACCAGGGGATGCGCTGTTGCACATGCGCGTGGTTGGTCGTGCGGGCGTGAAGCTGGCAATTGGGTTGCAGGGAACGGTGGTGGGGAAGGTGAAGAAGAGAATGAAGAGGAAGGAGAAGATGGATGGCTGAGGGGGGTTTTGTGCGGTGGTTTTGTGGCTGCATGCTGTCATCGTGCAGCCGACGAGAGGGAGAATGAGCAAAGGTGAAGCATGCCTAAGCCATGGTGCTAGAAGGGTCCACGGTGCACGTAGTGTCCACAGTGGAGGAGGAAGGAGATCCCCGTCAGGGGGCGAAGATGGTCGATCCCACTGCTGCTGCACTTTATATAAAAAGACCCGCTGTTGATCTCTTTCGTAGCAGGGTCTCCAACCACTCGTGAAGATCACGAGTGGTTGGAAATGGTAAGATCCACCTGACGAAATCTCCCTCAGACGTCTGATCAACACGCTAGACGTCTTAAAAGTTTGGTCATCAGCGAGTTCGTGATGGCGGTTCCCAGACGTTCGACCTTATCTCTAGATGTCTTATAGACGCAAAAATGGACATCTAAACTCTTCCACTTAGCCTGCATCCATCAAATCAATTATGTTATCATATCACATGTTATTAAATATACAATTGATGCATACAATTATACACAGACTAAGGTGAATTGCCATATAACTCATGATTAATTAACAATTATGAATAACTAATAAAAGCGTACTTAGATCAAATAATGATCCACTAAAATGGACTTATCAGAGGGCATCTGCCGTTGGCCTGCCGGACGTGAGAAGGATGAAGACTCTGGTGAGGGAAATTGGAGCAAAGGAGTTTCAAGAGCCGAAGCTTTGCATGAAGCTTCTTGAGATGACGGGAAAGGGAAACCCTATGCCTATTGTACGTGGAAAAGGGAGACGAATGGCGTTGGAGAAGCTCCGAGTCTGTAAATGGCATGCACACAATAGGAACGAGAGGGCAACGATGCTTGATTTTTGAACAAGGAAACTTGCGGAGGCACGGCAATGCTATATAGGTGTGCGGTCGCAACAATCAAGGTCGATTCAAACCCTTGATAAGCTGGTTGCGCGTGAACCCCGGTGACAACTCCAGGCTTGAATCATGGCAGCCATGATTGGAAAGCAAGGTTGGAAATCATGTCAATGGATTCACAGTTGAAAGGTGATCCTTCCTGCCAAATCTGATGTGAACCCGTCGCATGGATTGCGAGCAATCCTTGCCTAAACTTGCTGCATGGAAGCTTCATTGCTGGAGGAGGAAGAAGATGCTGACGTCATCATGATGTCGGTGAGGGAGCTAAAAGAAGGGGTTTTAGATCGAAATGAAAGGAATTTGAAAATTGAGGGTAAATATGCAAAGCAGGTCAATTTGATATCCAAATGAGTCCAAATTTTTATGTTAACTTAATTTTGACCCAAGGAATTTATTGGTGACTTTGATTGTGGGTTTTGATGAAGATTGATTGGTCAATTTATGTTTTAACCTAAAATGTATTGAATATTTGCCTGGGTCTTTGTTTTAGGTCAAGATAGGTTTGTTTTGTGAAATTGAATGTTTTAAACCTTATAATGTACTTTTCAATGATTTTTAGAATGTTTATATTACATTTATTTTAATCATAACACCTTTAATTTTAGTGAGGCTAAAATTAGATTTTTTAAATATGAAATGATTTTCAATTTTTAGAAAAATCCTAAATCAATTCACGCAAGCCCACTTATTTGAACTTTAAGCTTAATTGACCTTCAATTAGGTGTAGTTTTACCTCTGGGATATTCTCCACTTGTATTCTTCCATTAAAATGACAAAATTAACCCAATTTTCATTCATTCTTCTTAATTAGGCCAAGATCGAATTATACCCTTTTAATGATTAATTAAGTGAATTTAGCCTTAGAAATTACTCAATTTGAGTTAGAAAAAGGAGAATGATGGTTTTACCATCACCTCCCTTGAGGCCTTCCACTCTAGGACATAGGCTTGCAGCAAATCCTCTAGTATTTGAATCATATGCTCTTGGACTGCCTGTCTATCTGAGGGGGTACGCTGTACTAAACGTCACTTGAGTCCTTAAAGCCCCTTGCAACCTCCCCAAAATGAGAGGTAAAACTACAATCTCTGTCTGATGTGATCTCCTTCAAGACTCCATAAAGATGCATAATCTCCCAAACATATAAGTCAATCAACTGTAAAGGACTATAAGTAACCCAGATTGGCAAGAATTGTGTAGTCTTCGTCAGCCTGTCTGCGATCATTGAGATGGTGTTGTGATTGATAATTCCATATTTTTTTGGCATGAATTATGCCTAACTAATGCTAGTTGGAGGATAAATTAAGGCAGAAAGCATTTAGTTAGGTCAAGTTAGTCATATAGGTGCATTTTATAAATAATGCATAATTTTGGATTTTTCTACAATCTTCCCATTAGCTATATTTGGTGCCTTGATGTTGTTATTTATATGTGTGCAAGTGCGAAGTATGGGACTAATTAGAGGTAAGATTCGGGTCTAAGCTCAATTATGCAAGTGGTTGACTTAATTTTGTAGACCTATTTCCTAGCCTAATTGATTCCAAACCCTAGCCTATTTAGAAGCCTAATTTTCCCTAGTCTAGCACCTAACCACCTAGCCCAATTAGCCACCCTAGGGTTCGGCCATGAACCTTAATTCCTACATTATGTGGCCAACCTTAATACCTTAATAAAAACCCTAACCTTACAACATATCCCTTCCCCAACAGCCTTCCTAGTTGCCACCTCTACCTACTTAGCCACTGATGCAAACACGTTTATATCACATAAACCGTCTATTTTTGCATGTTCTTAGACGTATAGTTTCATCATACATTATAAATTTTGCGTAACAAACATTATCTTGCATTTAGGTTAGATTGTATAAAGTTTAGGTTAATTTCTCTTTTTGTGATCAGGTAATAGGGCAATATCATATCGAGGCCTCGGATTGAAGACCTAACCGTATGGATCTAATCAGGGTGACGATCGGAGTTCAACGACTCCAAGATCACCCCGATCAGACTTCCGTAGCATCAGATGCAATCTGAGAAAGATCCGAGATCAAGGGGATGGGTGGTGTAAATCTGTACCTAAAATGACAAATCCAACTGCACGGATGGGTTCGGATCGATGATCGCAACCCAATGGCGCAAAAATAGATCCAATCTGATATCCGTAGCACTATTTACAAGTCAAAGAAGATGGATGACCATGATGGCGCCACGTGGTGCCATAACAGTCGCCCAGCTTCGGTTGCAGCATCTCTTCTTCGCTCGCTCGATGAATCTTAGCCCCTGGATGCCCATCCAACGGCTAAGAACACGCCACGTCATGTCCCAAGCAGAGCTCTCATCTTCTGAAGGCGAAGGCTCGGTTGATCTCAGCCGTTGGACCTTCATCCAATGGTGGGAGCATGTGTGCCTTGAAACCAAAGCACACCTTAAATCAAGGTGTGGTGCAGTAGTTATGACGTCGCTCCACGAGCTGAAGGCGTCGGTTCGAGACACCTCGCGCTTCAAATCAATAGCGTGTGCCAGTGCGGCTCAATTCGTCTGTTAGATGGAGATCGGGCGGCGGAGAACATGCGACGTGGCGTGCTCAATGCGAGGAGCACTGCACACGTGATCGGACACGCAACTGCACAAGCAATCGCACGCGTAGACGTTGAGTGTGTTGAAGAGGAGCAGGCATGATGTGCTTTAAGCCGTTTGATCGCAAGAGCGTGCGATCGTGCGTGAGCATTGAGCATGCAGAAGAAGAGGTGCGGGCGGGCATGCACTACACCCACGTTCATGGCTTTAGTGACGTTTAAATTCATCACTAAAGATCCCCTCATTTAATGTTTTAAGCTTGAAATGTCAATTTTTCCCTCAATCCCTACAACTATAAAAGGAGACCACTACCAATTGAAATTCTCATCCCTTCCTCTCTTCACTCACCTCCTCCAAAGCTCTAAGAGCTTGTTTCAAACCGGGGATGCTCCATTAGGGTTTAAATTAGAATTTTTCCACCTTCTCATCCCCGTTCATGGAGCGCCCACAATTGTCTTCTCATCGCCGTTCGGGAAGCGGATCCCACTATGACGTTGCCCTGCCCCATCCTTTATCGTCCGTTGTCGTTCTCCTTCGTCCAGCACTCGCCACCTTCGTCCGGGTGCTCCGTCAATGTAGCTCGTCCTCCAAGTAACCGTCGAGGAGGATAACTTCTCTCCACCTTCTCTTTTATTACTTTGTAGCATAGATTTCCTGCTTTCTAGTGCAACGAGTAGTTGTAACGAACCTAATTCTATGATTATGAAATACCTGTTCATTCTCTCTCTATTTTATCTTTATTTGTATTATTCTTTCTTTCTCTCTCTTCTATTCTTTATTCTTTAAGTAGATAGCTAGTGTAGATTTAATTCAACCAGCTAATCTGATTCGTGACAAGTCAAACACGATTTTTGATCAAATGTCCGCCTCCCTGTGTTCGACCTGGGACTCCTTTTGAGTTTCGGTTAAAATTATCTATTGACAGATTTTTCTCGCAAATTACGCTACGATGACGGGTTTTCCAAACTTAATCTTCTTGCGACGATTCTTTGCCATAAGATTTTGGCACCATTGTCGGGGAGGCGATGCTCTTTGATTTTTCACGCTTTCCAACTTACTGATCATTTACCTCACTTGTCTTCTTTCTTATTATGATTGCAGGTACTCTCACGATGCGAACAAAAGTAGTAAATTGGAGCAAAGTGTTATTGATGGGTCTATAAGTAATCTCACCTCTCCACCCACTAGATTTCATGCTACCACCTAATAACACAAACCCTAATTAACCTAGGAGCTTGCGTAAACTCTAAGGCTAGTTTGATTGTTTGTTTGACACTTACACCCGCCTCATCCTCTGTATATAAAAGAAAAATTTTAAAAAATCTCATAGAGGTACACAACCTCTTCTGATTCTTCATACTCAACCAGTAACTCGATCTTTGGGACTGATACACTCATCAACACATAATTGAGTAGAAATCAGATTAGGTAATCACTTGTGTGCTTAATTAAGTGTTGCATCAGACTAATTGTTTGAGTTGTTTGGCTTGCACCACTACAACTAAAAACAACTCATCAAGTAGTTGCTAAATTGGTTCAACTTTTAGGATTAACTAGGCACTCCACATTTTTTTAAGTTTTAATGGAAGTCATCTTCACCTGTGCTTTCAAAACCTGGTGTGCCAACTTAACTTAATTGAATATACCTAAAGTTGAATTCTAAAAGTTAATAAGTAAGATTTAAACTTTAAAATTCACCACAACCAAAAATAATCTTGCTTGAAAATCACTAGTTCTTGCTTGAAAATCACTAGTTGTGCACACACACACACATATCAATCAATCATTAAGGGCACAACCCAGATGAAAGGGCCTGATGTGCATACATCTGATAACCTAAAATATCTATTAATGCATGTTCTTAGTATCACATTAGCATCATACATTTTAAATAGTGCATAACATGCATAATCATGCATTTAGATTAAGTTGTATAAATTGTACAGTAATTGTCTCCTTTTTATGGTTAGGGACAGGGCGACTTTTTATCGGGGCCTTGGATTGAAGATCCAACCGTACGGATCTGATCAGGGCGACGATTAGAGTTCAACGACTCCAAGATCGCCCTAATTGGATATCCGTAGCACCAGATAGACCATGGAATCCTAAAGATCAAGGGCCAAGATGGTGTTAATCTGCACCTCAGATGACAAATCCGACCGCATGGATGGATTCAGATCGACGATCGCAGCCTAACAACGCGAGAATCGATCCAATCCGACACCTGTGGCACCATCTACAATACTTAGAATATGGACGGCCAAGATGGCGCCATGTGGCACCATCTCAGCAGCCCAACCGCCCGTAAGCACCTGCCTTAGCCTTTCCTCTTCATCTGATCGACGCTTCTCTGCCATTGGATATTTATCCAATGGCTGCAAGGTGCGCGTGCACAAAACGAGCGCTCGACACAAAAGCGCTCGCAACGCGTTGGTCAAGCGCTCTATCGAGGACAGAGGGCGCTCGTTCAAAGCTGCAAACGCCTCAAATTGGAGTGGGGGCGAGCAGGCGTGCGGGTGTCCGGGGCCACACGATCTTGATCGAACAGCGCTGCGCAGCCGATAGTGCCCACGCATGATCAGACGCGCGGCGAGGATGCGAGATCACACGTGGGTACGCGGCGCGAGCGGGGATCATTTAAGCCGTCTGATCTCTTGATCGGACGAATGTAAGCACGCGAACGTGCGCGTACATTGCACGACGCGGAGGCGATGAGGTGCACAGCACGCGTGCACAAAGGTCGCGTTCAGGCCTTCAGTGTTGGATTAATCCGTCACTAAAGGTCCTGAGTTAATGTTTTTCAAATTGTAATGACCAAAATGCCCCTACTCCTTGCAACTGTAAAAGGAGACCCCCTTCATACGAATTTCTCATCCCTTCTCTTCTCTCCCTCTCCAAAGCTCAAGAGAAGCTTGTCCCACACCCGGGATGCTCCTTAAGAGATAAAATCAAATTTTCGGCCCCATTCCAGAAGCGGATCCCGCGACGATGATGACGTGCTGCCTTGTTCCCATTTCTCCTGCCTCGACCTGCTTCTTCCCGCTTCGTTCCTCGTCTTCCAGGTGTCGTCTTGTCCAGCTCATCCTCCAAGCGATCATCGAGGAGGATAACTTCTCTCTTCTATTCCTTTTTCCTACTTTCTAGAGTAGAACTTTCCTACTTTCTAGTTGTAATAGTTTTCCTGCTTTCTAGTGTAATTTCTCACTTAGTTGTACAAACATTTTGCAATATCAAGTGGATGTTTTCTCTCTCTCTCTCTTATTGTCTATAGTACTTCATTTCATTGTAATTACTCCGCTTTTAACAAAAACACAAAAAGAATATAATTGTGAATTTTGATCGACGTAGCCTCCTTGAGTTCGACTCGGGATTTCTATTTTAGTATAAATTTTATTTGTTGAACCCGAGTTCTTAGCTATTCAAACTACAACGACAGATTTTGAAAACCAAATCTGATAGCATAGTCCTTCGACGTTTCAATAGGGCCCATCACAATCCAAAGCACATTCAAACATAACCCTAATTAAAACAGAGTAGACGTTGGCCTTAAGGATTGGACTCGCTCTTCGAAGCCCAGATCAAGATTATTTTTGATTAGTCTACTTCTACCGTTCAATCTGATATCTAGCTAGGGGAGCAGAATCAAACGATCGCAGTTGGTGGGTATCAAAGGAACTTAAGGTAAAAGCCAAGGGAAGAACCCTCTCCCCAGCCCCTCCCTCTAACTGGTTGGATTGACCGGAAAGAAGTAGATCAAATCGTTTCTTCATCTCAAGATGGATTCTGAGAGTCTGTAGGTCTTTAGGCTCGTCCACTTAAGGACATGTTTGATTGTTTGTATTACAAAGCACGTTTCTTTCTTCCATTCTGTCATGGATCTTTCCACATCCTATTTGCATTTCCACTCCTATCCTCCTACCACTACTTATTCCCAAAATGATTATTATTCCAACCAGACTTATTCTCATCCATCTTCTAGTTGGGATAATCCTGTTGGGGTTACAGTTTTAGACCTTCGTATTCAGGGTCTAACCCTGGACACCATGATCTTAATTCTTATCCTTCTCTCAGCTACATCGATTATAGATCACCATCCTTGTTTGGACAACCTAATATGATCTACAATCATGAAGGATATGCTGATCCTTACTCTTCCCCAGATTACATTGTATATAGGTCATCACCCCTTTATAGACAACTTGAAATGACCTATTATCTAGGAGGGTGTTAAGAACCTCAATTCGTTGACTCCCTTGAATTGAACCCAAACTCGCCCAACCTTAAATCAAACCATTTGGTTTAGATTTACCAGGCCCAAGATAAGGTGTTAGCTAACTTAAGGAATACCATACAATCTTTAAGAGCTCAACCAACACCTTGCTCTAAGGAATTGGAGTCTCTGATTGAAATGATTGACGATTTTAACAAGTATTTGTTGGATTGGCTCCATGATGTTAAGGATAAGGACCCGGGTGAGTTTTTACTTGGGAATTTATCGAAATTGAGGATGAGATTTGTGATAGCTCTAGTCCAATTTTGGGAGGATTCCCTGGATGAACCCCTATCAGGAGAGTCGATGTCAAAATTTACTCAGGCACCTGTAGGGGACATGTTTTACGAGACCAGGGTTGACCAGGTTCTAGAGTAATCAAATAAGGATGAACTGATTTCTTCACCTGAGATCCCTAAGCCAGGGTTCGAGGAAGCGTATGTCTCTTTGGAACAAAAAGTGGTTGATGTTTTTGAGACATACATTAATGCAGATTTAGAATTCTTTGATTCTGAAGGTGGAGAATCATTATGCGAAGTCTCACCTGAGTTTACAGCACACGATTTCAGTGAGACGACTGATAAACGCCAGTTTATCATTATTCTTATGCATTAAAACAAATCTAGCTCTTAGGATTTTAACTCTGCAAATGGGTTTTTGGGTTGCATTAGGCATAAATTAGATTAGGCATGCATCACACATTTTGTTATTTTTTTAATGTATTTTTGTGAGTGTTAGGGATAAACAGATTGTTAGATCCCCAGAACCCTAGCACTAAGGAAGGAAACTTGTGAAGGAGAAGCTCAAAGCAGTTGGAACTCAGGCTAATCCAGCTCATCATTGATGGATACCAGCTCACTTGAACTAGGGTTAGCTCATCCTAGTTCCATTCAGCTCATTTCAGCTGAATGGTAGCTCAAGATAGCTCATCTTAGCTCACCCTAGCTCAAGTCAGTTCAGATCCAGCTCAACTTAGTTGAGTCTAGCTCATCTCATCTCCCATCAGTTCATTAGGGGCTTTAGCTAGCTTAGTTGAGTTGACTGGAGTCCACCTTAGCTTAGGTCCAGCTACCTTCAGCTCTACTCAAGTCAAGCCAGCTGAAGATGACTTCACCTAGCTCAGGCCAGCTCAAGTCCAGCTCTCGGGGACTCCATTTAGCTCAACTTAGTTAAGCTAAGATACCTTAGTTACTCCAGCTAGTTAGGTCCTACCCGGGAAGATCAGACCCAGCTTACCTCAGCATACCTTAGTAGATTTCAACTTACTTTAGTTTGGCTTAGCAGCTAGCAAAGAACTAGCAAGCTAAGCCAGCTAAAGTAGCTCCTTGCTATTCTCTTCAATAGCCACCTGCTCTTATGCGGCTCTAGACAACTCTCCTTCAGCTCCTCCCCTCAAAACCCTAGCTCCTTCTGCTCCCTACCCTACTCATCTACTAGCTAAGCTAGGTTAGCTTAGCTAAGCTCCGACTCCTTGGTCATTCACCATCCATACCTAACCCTAATCTCCACCTAAGTGCCTCCACTTCAAGTCCACCTAAGCTACTGTAAAGACCTGTTCTATTCTGAGCCTTTTAAGACATCCGAACTGTCAGTCAGACGTCTGGTTAGACGTCTAGACCCCTTCCCAGACGTCTGGAAATTGAAAAATTTGTACGCAAGGTCGATTTTACGTGCTCGCTGCGTGCAGACCACTTTCTTCTCTCTCTCTCTCTCTCTCTTCTTCTTCTCTCCCTTCACCGAACCCTAGCCGCTCTCTATATATAAGAGCTCTCACCCCCCTTCCTCTCTTCTCCACTCCACTACCACCACCTTCTTCCTCTCCACTGCAGTGAGAGGAACGAGAGAGAGAGAGAGAGAGAGAGAGAGGGAGTGAGGAGTGGCGTGAAGAGAGGAGGAGGTTGAGCTCGCGGGTTCGTGGGAGCTCGCTGGAGGGTGCACGGCCGGAGCAGCGCGTGCGGGAGGAGTGCGTCGGGGGTGTTGTCCCTGACTTCCTGCTGTAGCCGGAGCTGCAACGAGAGGAAGGAGCCGTGGTTGCGCACGGCGAGAGGAGTGGGAGCTCGCTCTGGTTCTAGGATTTTCCCAGAATCAGATGTCTGGAGTGCTGTCCAAACGACGGGTTGGACGCTTGGTGATGACACCGGACGTCTGAAAGCAAGGTTTCGTGAAGGTACGTTCCTCTTGCGGTTACGATCATGCAGGCTGCACCGTAGAGCCGATCTATGTGGCTAAAAGGGGGAGATTTTGTCTCTTGCTCGTAGGGACAACTTTGGGAAGGCACGCTGCACGCCCTCCCACGCGTTTCGGACATTTGGACAGCTTACCAGACGATCGGAAGCACTCCCAGACGAATGGACGAGAGGTCAGACATCTGGAGCTGAGTCCAGATGGTCAAGTAAGGGTCCTGGATGTCTGAGGTCAATGCAGGAATTTGAGGTGAGACCCTAGTGACTTTTAAGATGTCTGGACCTTGTGCCAGACGTCTGATTTGGATCTGCAGTCCTGTTTTTGAGCCATTTAGGGTCCGTTTGGGATCTGTTTTATGCAAACGAGATATCTATGGTTTTCTTGTGAGTTCCTCTACCTGTTAGAAATCCTTATATACTGTTCTGAATGTTCCATTGTGGTCTGTTCCTTGGTATAGGACTTCGATCTGATGCGTGTTCGGGGCTTGCAGAGGCACGTGAGTCTGCCGTTCGAGCCCCCAGTACTCCCGGATTGTCTGGTAGAGTGGTTTCTCCTTGTTTAAATTATAAAACATGAATGCATATGTGAAATTAGATATCTAGAAACCTAGGATGTGGCATGAATCATAGGACGAGAAACAGTTGCACTGTTTGTATGCGTGTTTGAGATTGCAGTCATAAATGAATGAGTAGAATTGTAAACAATTATCTGTTAATAAATACGAGCTGCCTATTGGAATATGAAATGCCTGTGCTAGTTAAACAGTTACCTGTGATATCACTTGTTGCATATGTTAATTATGAAAATACGAGCTGCGTTTGTAAATACGAGAATGGAAATGTGAATGATGAAATCAGGTATGGAATAACATGGCGAATATGAGCATGAACCCTACGGGGAATTAGGAGTAGAAATCCTGTGGATGAATGGAAAGGATCTGGAAATGTGAATGAGAAGTGTGTTGGCCCTTGGGTATGTGGTACCAAGGAGAGCGACTGTCCCCTGTTTAGTGTAGAGCGGAGCTAGCCGCCCATGGGTTGGGACTCGGGGTTAGGATTGGCCACTCTACATAGACTTCTGTTGGCCCTCGCGTACATTGTATCGGGGAGAGCTACTAGTGTAGGGAGAAAGCTAGCCATCCCACAGGGCCCGGGGTTCAGCTAGCTACCCTATACTGACTTGTTAGGCCCACTGGGCAAACTGGGGTAGTTAGATGAGGGTACGCAGACTGTGAAGGGGCGAGACCCTTATTTGGTTCTGAGGGGCTAGACCCTTGTTACTGAGAGGGTTAGGCCTTATATTGTTCCGTGCTGTACTTTAGGCGTACCCGCTAGCGGAAACGACTGACCGCGTGCCAGTGTGGGGTGGCTACTCGTGCGCTTATCACGCGTGCCGTAGTCGCCGCTACATCTGTTCGTGACCTCAGGGTGGTTGACTGGGTGTAGGATCACCACGGGGGACTCTCCTGGCTAGGAGAGCATCATGTGTGCCTTCTACTCTTCAGAAAAGACTGCAATCAAGATCGTTCCCACGAGGAACATGCGAGATCAAGAATGAGATTTGAAAGTAAACCAATGGGTGAAAAGAAATGACTTGTAAAATAAAATAATTGAAAAAGATAAATTTACCTGTTAGTCTTTACTGCTTTAGTTAGTTTGGTTACCATTTTACTCAGCGTTCGCTGACTCCGTTTTACTCGTAACCCTTTACAGATCTAGGAGTTGAGTAGCCCGAGTCACTAGCTGTAGAGGGTGTTGGGCCCAGTCAAGCCCAACAGTAGTTTCCTATTTTTGTTATACTCTCTGTTCTACTTGTGAGTTTTAGACTGTCGTTACTGTTCCTGTTCTGTACTTTTGTTTTACTTTACTGTTATGGTGGTGATATGTACTGTTAGCAGCTGTTACTTCCTTTACTGCTTGTACTCTTTTTTTGTTAGTTACTTTGCATGGTAAATGTGGCTTACTTTCTTGCTTCTTTTGGTTATTTATTGTTGGACAACTGGGTCTTGGGATTAGTCGTGTCGAGTTGGTTTCGGGTCCTGTAAAGATTTGGGAACCGGGTTGTAACAGCTACACCTAAGCTATCCTACTTGGCGCCAACTCAACCACAACCCTTCACTCCACCACCACCTCCAAAAGATACTAACAAAGTTGGCACCGAAACCCCCTTAACTAACCTTATAGTTGGCGCCAACTTTCCCCTTAATCCCCACCATACACCTCTCCTTCCAAGCCACATCCACCATCCACATACCCATCTTCTTGAAGCCAACAAAGTTGGCATCAAACCATGTCACCCTTCCATGGTTGGCGCCACTTTTAGGTACCCCTTGGCCATGGATAACCACCCCCATAGCATCCCTTAGGTGGCGCCAACCTCCCTTAGCCATAGGATTACCAACTACCCTCCAAGATCCAATCCTAGCCTTACACTTCATCTCCACGCCAACCCCCCATCTCCACCTCTATAAAAAGCATCCTCCCTTAGTATTAATTCCACCCTAATTTTACATATAGCCCACGACCAAGAAGAAGAAGGGAGGAAGAAGATTAAGGTGGCTCTCCCTTGCCTCCTTGGTGCCTTCTTCCTTTCCACTCTTCTTCTTGTGCCACGCCAAGGAGGACTTTGCTATTCAAGGAGGACGGCCAGGCATTGGAGGAGATCTTTAGGGTGGTCCACACCCACCCTTGGAGGAGCTATTAAGGTGGAAGCCATCCACCTTGAGGAGAGAAGGCACGCCCCTCCCCCCCCTTCCCCCCTTTAGGGCTTGCCAGGAAGAGACCTCTTAGAGGAGCTATTCAAGGAGGAGCCCTTTTTAACTGCGGGAGCAGCTGTAGTTGGAGCAAAGGCTTCACCCTCTTCACCATCTCGTTTTATTTGTTTTTCAGTTTTACTTTTTGTAGTAAAAGCTTTCCTCTACAGTTGTAAAATAAAATCATTTTCTATGAAGTTGCCTTTCTAAATTGGTGCATCTTCTTTGCTTTAGTTTTGTTTTAGCACTTTCACACCCTCTTCCCAATTATCCTAGGCCTTCACTTACCTAGGGTGAGCTTGGGAAGAGGTCATTCTTGTCACTTAGTTGCTAAATTAGGATAAGTCTTTTCCCGCCAACAATTTGCATTGCCTTGTTTATTCAAAAACCCTAAAAATATATATATATGCAAAAATTACAAAAAGAAAGGTGATTTTCGCATTTTCAAGTAAGAGATTTATAATTGCAAAAATTACCTCCTTGGATGACTTTAGGTACTCCACTATCTAGGATTATAAATTTAAAAGCGATTGTGATTTGGCTTGTTGTAACGACTTAAAAAACCCACTTTAACAAATCACGCCATTTTTCGCATAAATGACTGGGTCTGAGAAATTCGATGAATCATTTGATGGCCCTAAAATTGAGGAACTTGATCCAGTTGGGGCTCGCTTGGTAGATTCAGATCCCTTTATTAGTATTCAATTCAAAGCCTTGATCCTCAATCACGCCCCGTTGAGCATAATTAGGATTTCTGTTCTTGAGATCATTCGACCCAAGTCAATTCTGATTTAGGCACAACTCTTTGACTTGGAAATTTTAGATGGGGTGATTAATATGCAGGAGGTCCTGAAATTCGAAATTCTGATTATGGAGGATAGGAATTGGGAAATGATGATATGGGAAGCCAATTCCGGAGGAAGCAGAAGATTGAGTCTAAGGGTTCCAATTTGTCTGAAACCCCCAACCTTCTACCAGGGCCCTTGTGACATTGTTTCTGAGGATGTGCAACCCAAGAACAAATTTATTGATTATCCTTTTGAGCTTGATTTCTCTGTTACCTGACTTTTTGGTCTTGGACTGCATCCTCACAAATCGCAAGCCCAACCTTGCTTGCATGCTGATCTTAGGTTTTGGATAATTTTTACCCAAAATCTTAGATATACTCGACTATGGGGTTTGGGTTTGCACACAATCTGGTTCACATCTGTGGACATCTTCTCTTGGCAGGTTAAAAATTAGATTTTCTTATTCTGATTTTGACCTACACCTATGGATTCTTTATTTCTTCTTTAATTGTATAGTATGCCTAGCTGAAGGCACTAAACTCAGCACGTATACAATCTATTTTGATCTTGGAGTTGACCGGGTAATCATGAAATTCAAGTGTTTTCTTTTCTACTCTGTTCTTTTCATATCTTTTTAATACAATGAGGACATTGCATTAGATAGGCATGGGAGGTGGATATTTATCTCTTGATCATTTCGTTAACTCTGTAGATTTTTTTATTTTAAAAAAAATGTGGAATTAGGAAAGAGAACTTGGGCTTTAGAAAATTTTCAATCTTAGAGAATAAAACTGTATGACTTGAACACTTAAAGACACTTTAGGTCTTCGGGCTTAATCAGCTCGTATATCCACTAAAATGTGGACTTATTTCTTGAGTCATTGTCATTCTAAATTCAAATTTTAATTGTTTAATAAGTTGGGGTGATAAGTACACGACTGATGAGAACCTCATCATAAACCCTAACTAGTACAATCTAATCCTGATATGTGAGAAAAAGCTCCTACATGACCCAAAGAAAGGCTTAACTCAGAGAATTCTGAGTTTAAGAATAAAATAAATCATAAGGGGTAAAACAGCAATTTCACCAACGCAGTTTGCAAACAGGGTAATTAAGGGTCCAAACACAGGTCAAACAAGCTTAACAAGAAAGAAAGTGGGATGATCTGATCTAAATATGGGTTATTGCAACTTCCAGGAATTAAATGACATTCTGTAACCCTAAAACAAACCCACTTCAATTCACAAGGTTCGAGGTAGGATAAAAATCAACTAAACCCTTTAACATTCATAGAAAAATGTTATCTAGGGTTTAGAATCTTCAATTTGACCTTAGAAACCTATTTTGACCTAAAAAGAGAACCATGCTCAATTAATAACTTAATTTAGGTTTTTGCGCAAATTGGCTCGTCAAACATGATCCAACCTAAAATTAAAATTCACCATTAAAATCCTTAGGTTCAAATTGGTCTTGTATAAAAGCTTGAGCTTAAGAAGAGACCTCCTTGACCGACTTTACAATTTGGTCCTCGTCATTTACTTTTTGACCCTTATCTTTTGAAGCCCTTGCATTTAGGCCCCCATCTTTTCATCGTTCTTTGCAGAACGGTCCTCCCTGCAAACTCTGCGCAGCACCATGCTCTGGCGACCTTACGCGGAGCATGGCGCCGCGCAGAGAAGGGTTACCGCCCTGCAAAGCAGAAGCGGGGTTCCCTGCGACGTCCTCTATCACAGGGACCCGCCCATGCTCTCTGCTGACCACCATACCTTCCGTGTGAACGCACAGAAGGTATGGGTGTCATCTCCGGCCTCACTCCGGCGAGGCTGGCACGTCGCCAGGCCGTCCCTCCCTCTGCGCCAACCCCTTTATAAGGACCGGCACCCCCTGTCGGCTCCTTCGAGCTCTTCTTTGACGGAGAACTCCCACCCCTTCATCCCTTCCTCCTCCGTTAGAAGGTCCGAAGCTTCTGGCGACTTCCTCCTCCTCGTCGCTTTGCTACCTTACCTGCAGCAGGGTTTGCCTTGCTCCCTCGTCCGCGCTGGGCTGTACTCGCCGGCGCCCTCCGCCAGCTTCCTCGTCTCCGCACTCCTCCTCCAGGACTCCTCCAGCTCCGGCAGATACGAGCTGGCTGCTCCGCCCTCCCCCTTCATCTAATACTTAGGTAAATAGCTTCCTCTCCATTTCCCTTACATTTTCCCTCTCTTAATCTACCTTTTTACTCCACCGCACGCGACTTCCACCTCCACCTGCTCCGTCTCCGACCACCTTCTCCGGCGAGTCCATTCCACCTCCCCAGACCTCCTCACCCCTCGCCGACTACCCTAGAAGCTTCCCCTCACTTCACTCAACTGAACCCCCCTCCCCATTCACTGCCAACCATTGCTCGACCTCCCCCCGAACAAACCCATCTTCTCGCACACAGTCCGACCTAGGGCTACCTCCACACGTGCCCTCGCGCTTCGCCAACACCCGCACTGCATTCGATGCACTCCGGCGAATCTCCTTGCGTATTCTGATTGGGCCAAGAGGCCGTATTCCTGCTTTCAGGTTGGAGCTCCTTCGCCGCCATTACTGAGTTGTTACAGCTCCACCTGTAGCTGCAGGAGCTTTCTAGCCTAGGTGCACACCCCAGGTCGCGCGGTTTACCTCTGCGAAGGAACCCAGGCCTGCAGGTGGGGTGAAGGTGTCGCGAGCTGCTGCAATTGCTTGCGGTTTCCTAAGCTGCAGGCGCTAATTTGGGAGGTGGGACTTTAGTCCCACCTCGAAAGTGCGTGGCCAAGCGCCTGCACTTAAATTGGAAAAGTGTCTAAGGCTATTCGCCTTCGAACACAGGGGTCAGTCCCTCTCACGCACGCTGCGCGCCATGTGCTCGCTCGCCCTCGCCCGCGCTCATGCCCCGCGGGTCTGGGCAGGATTCAATTACGTAAACTGTGCACTCCTCGCCCACCACCGTACGCAGGTGGGCCTGGTCCCAGGCACGATACCCGCACCCGATTACCCAGTTCTGGGAGAGCGGTCTTAAGAGAGAAATCTGAGAAAGAGAGAGACACAAGAAAGGGTAGGGGTAGGTCTTGCTCTAACCCTTGTGTGAGCGTACAGGAACAAAAGGAGAAGGAAGGAAGGAAAAGAAGAAGAAGGGGAGCGGCCGAAGCCTCAGCCGCTCAGGGCAGCTGAAGAAGAAACGAAAGAAAGAAACAGAAGAAGAAGAGAAGGAAGGCACTGTAGCAAACCTACAGTTAAGTCATCTGACCACTGCATCGGACGACGGAAGGGCAGCGGCCAGAGCAGAAAGAAGAGAAAAGAAGAGGAGCTGTAAGGGAAGAAAAGAAAGAAGGAAGCAGAGAAGAAAAGAAAGAAGGAAGCAGAGAAGAAAAAGAAGAAAAGAGAAAGAAGAAAGAAGACTGAAGCCGCAAGCAAGGGAAGAAAGAAAGAGAAGAACAGAAGAAAGGAAGCAGAAAGAAGAAGGCAGAAGAAGAAGATTACCACAGCCGCAGAAGAAGAAAAGAAAAGAAAGCAGAAGGAAGGAAGACTCTGCAAAAAAAAAGAAAGAAAAGGAGGAGAGAAGAAGAAGCCAAGAGAAACTCTAGCTCCCTCTCTCTCTCTCTCATATTTTTGTAACCTAATTGAGAATTTTTATATTTCTAGAATTCTAGTTGCTCCCTTAGTTTGACCTCGGAAAAACTTTTTTCGAGTAAAAAATTGAAGTAATCTGGTAGCTGTCTTATTACATACTATAACGGCTATAACTTAAAGTATAATAAACGTAAACAAGCCAACCGGAAACTAACGACTTATCAACTTACCCTTTGATTTGAGGAGATTTAAGTCTAAGCATATACACACTATTTGCACTGACTTGCTTTTCAACGGTTTATGGAAAATTGGGTAGCTAATAAACCTTCTAAGATGGTATGGCTGGCAAGTTATCGTGGGTAACAACCCATTGGTCGGTTGTCCAAAGCCCAGCTACACAAACATTCTCTTCCTGGTGCCTTTGGGTAAATCTTAGACTAGGAAAGCCGCCTACTTAAAAAAGAAGAGGAAGAAGAAGAAATAGAAAAATATCCAGAAAGAAGAGAAAAATAGAAAAGGAGAAAGAAAAGAAAGAAATAAACCATACTTCACCGCACGAGTATGACTGGCAAATTGTTGATGATAACCGCTCATCGGCTGGTTGCCCAGAACCCAGCTCATAAAAATGCACATTTAATTCCTAAACACTTAGGAAGAAGTAGAGAAGTAGAAGAAATTTGGGGAGATATACATTGGGTTCGCCCTTGTGTTGACCCCATAAAATAAAAGTAAGAGGAAAGCTACCAGTCGGATAGATACACCTTTAGGCAGAACTTCTTTTAAGGTCACCTAGAGGGTAGAAACCCAAATTCCATTCTGATTGTCGATCAGTGAGTCTTAACACTTCACATGAAAAGATGCTTACGACTTAGGGTTCTCATCAAGTCTTGGGTGTGTTGAGTGGTTGTAAAAAGCTACTACAAAATTCTAAACTCAACAATACAAAAAAATTAGAAAAGAAGAAAAAGAAAGAGATCCTTCTTTGAATAAGAGAGGGCTTGAGGCAGTCTGCATTTTAGCTAACACGTGGGTGCTGTTGTGTCTCTCTAGTTTAGGTTTTAGTTGAAATTCCTAAGAGTTGAAAAATAACTTTTGCCCAAGAAATTTGATTCTGATTCTCTTATAAATAGCATGTAGTTTTGCTAGGGATTAACAAAAGATAGGCATGGGGGTGTGATGTAAACACGTTTATAACACATAAACCGTCTATTTTTGCGTGTTCCTAGACGTACAGTTGCATCATACATTATTAATATTACATAACATGCATCATCTTGCATTTAGATTATATTGTATAAAGTTTAGGTTAATTTTCTTTTTTATGGTCAGGTAATAGGGCAATATCATATTGGAGCCTCGGATTGAAGATCCAATTGTATGAATCTGATTAAGGTGACGATCGGAGTTCAACAACTCCAAGATCGCTCCGATCAGACCTCCGTAGCATCAGAAGCAGCCCGAGAAAGATCTTAGATCAAGGGATTAGGTGGTGTAAATCTGTACCTAAAAGGACAAATCCAACCACACGGATGGGTTCAGATCGACAATCGCAGCCTAACAGAGCAAAAATAGGTCAAATTCGATATTCATAGCACCATCTACAAGTCAAAGAAGATGGATGACTATGATGGTACCACGTGGCGCCATCACAGCTGCCCAGCACTGGCCGCAGCATCTCTTCTTCACCTTGATGAATCCCAGCCATTGGATGCCCATCCAACGGCTAAGAACACGCCATGTCGCACCCCAAGCAGAGCTCTCATCTTCTGAAGGCAAAGGTTTGGTTGATCTCGGCCGTTGGGTCTTCATCCAACGATAGGAGCGCGTGTGCCTTAAAATCGAAGCACACCTTAAATCAAGGTGTGGCACAGTGGTTATGATGCCTCTCCATAAGCTGAAGGCGCCGATTCTAGACACCTCACGCTTTAAATCAATAGCGTGCGCGGGTGTGGCTCAATTAATCCGTTAGATCGAGATCGGGTGGTGGAGAACGTGCGACGTGGTGTGCCTAGATGTGAGGAGAGCTACACGTGCGATCGGATGCGCAACTACACGCGCAATCGTACGCGCAAGCGTTGAGCATGTTGAAGAGGAGCGGGTGCGATGCGTTTTAAGCCGTCCGATCTTGCGATTGGACAGCTGAGAGCACACGATCGTGTGTGAGCGTTGAGCATGCAAAAGAATAGGTGCAGGCGGGCGTGCACTACGCCCACATTCAGGGCTCTAGTGACGTTTAAATCCATCACTAAAGACCCCCTCATTTAATATTTTAAGCTTGAAATGCCAATTTTGCCCTCAATCCCTACAACTATAAAAGGAGACCCCTACTAATCGAAATTCTCATCCCTTCCTCTCTTCACTCACCCCATCCAAATCTCTAGGAGCTTGTCCCAAACCCAAGATACTTCATTAGAGTTTAAATTAGAATTTTTCCACCTTCTCATCACCTTTTGTGGAGCGCCTGCGGTTGTCTTCTCACCACCGTTTGGGAAGTTGCGCCCTGCTCCATCCTCCGTCGTCTGTTGTCGTTCTCCTTCGTCCAGCACTCACCACCTTCATCTGGGCGCTCCGTCAATGCGGCTCGTCCTCCAAGTAGTCGTCGAGGAGGATAACTTCTCTCCACCTATGTTATTGCTTTTTAGCGTAGATTTCCTGCTTTCAAGTGTAATGAGTAGTTGTAACGAACCTGATTCTATGATTATGAAATACATGTTCATTCTCTCTCTATTTTGTCTTTATTTGTATTATTCTCTCTCTCTTCTATTTTTTATTCTTTAAGTAGATAGCTAGTGTAGATTCAATTCAACCAGCTAATTTGCTTCGTGACAACAAATCAGACGTAGTTTTTTATCAAACGTCCGCCTCCATATGTTCGACCCAGGACTCCTTTTGAGTTTCGGTTAAAATTATTTGTTGAAGGATTTTTCTCATAAATTACACTACGACGTCGGGTTTTCCAAACTTAATCTTTTTGCGACGATTCTTCGCTACAACAGCCACCAAGTTAAAGCCTAAGGTGTCGGCCATATCCCTTCCCAACACATCTATCATGGTCAACCACTATATATGCTAAACCCTAGAACTAATCCCATCCCTTAATCCTAAATCCAATGGCCTAAAACCCTAGCCTAGCCTCCTAAATCCACCTATGGCCAGACACCTTATTTGCCTCCATCTCAACCCTCCACTTCACATCCTATGGCCCTCCTTCATCAACTTAAAACTGACCCCCTTAGATCAATCCTAGCCCTTCATTTTGGTGATCCAAGGCAACTTGGATCAACTAATATTCACAAGCCACCACCACCTCTATTTAAACCCTAGGCTGCCCCCTTTGTTAATTATCTTTTATACTTCCTGTTAGCACTTAGACTCTAGCCTCTTCTTGTTAAGTGCACGCCCCCCTTTGGTGGATCTCCATTTGCGCCTTTGCATCCGCTTCTTCGCTATCACCGAGGCCACGTCTTTGAGGCCAATAGCTAGTTCTAGATTTAGTTTCATTGTTATAGTTATTTTCTAGTAGAGTTCTAGTTCTAGTTCTAATTGTAATCTTCGATTTTCTAGTAGTAATATTTCTTCTAATTGTAATATAACTTTTCTTTTCAATAAAAGTTCTAGTTGAGATATTTCTACTTGCCTTCAACTATGTGCCTTATTTATTTTAATTCTAGTTTCTAGTTCTTGCAATTTCACTTCATACTAGTCATTCTACTTGCCTTCTTATCAAAAACACAAAAACAATTAGGATCTAGGAAAGCATTTTAATTCGAATGTCTTCCTACGAACAACTCGAACTCCAACCTTCAAACTTCAATTTCCACTTGATTTCCATATTCACGAGTTTGATACAAATAAAATGTAAAAGTAACTACATGATTTTTACTACGACGAATGCATTTCTGTGCATCTATACTTGCATTAGATCAGTGACCTCTCTGAGTAAGTGGCAATTTGATTACCAGGTCCATCATGAAACTCTCCTACTTCCACTCAGGTGTAAGAAGCGACTAAAGTGGACCTACAAACCTCTAATGCTTGACCTTTGTCTACTAATAGATTAGGCACTACTTGGTGTAATCTCCAATATCCTTCTTCATCCCGCACCACCATAATTTGTTCCTCAAATCATGATACATTTGGTTATTCCCAAGTGACGTGTCTTAGTGCGTGTGTGTTAAGAGGTGTCGTTATAGTCGCACTTGATACGTCGGTTTTAAAAGAAGTAAATGGAGGTGAGTCCGAGTGTTGGTCTCAGGGAGGCGTGGAAATCGGATTTTGTTTATCACTTGTTGTCACGAAAAAGGCGGAGGTTTGCTTGCGAAAGAGATGGTTTTGAAAAGCGAGAGCGAGAGATAGAGAGAGAGAGTTTAGGGTTAGAAAGCTCTTGGTTTTGATCATGCACTTTGAACAGAAATTAAAATGGCAATTGAACGGAAAATAATTTCATTAAACATGCATTTATAGTTTATAGCTTACAACATTAAATAGATGCTTTAACAAAAGTAAATGAAAGCTTAAAAGAGAGAGAGAGAGAGTGGAGAGCGACGAGGCAGCTACGGCAGTGGAGGAGGCTCCATCGGCGGCTCGTCGTCTCCGGCGATTACAAGAGTGCCTAAAGCTAGCTAAGAGAGGAGTGGAGTAGTTGCAAGTGGGAGAGTATGCCTTGAATGGTGGTAGAAGGGGGTTTAAATAGAGTTTAGGGCTTCCTAAAAGAAGAATGGGCTTTAGCGACATCCAGAGCGTCGCTAAAACTGCTTCCACAAACATCGGTGAAGCCCTCCTGCCGCCGGTCAGCTGCCCGCCCTGGTCTTCCTCTTCGCGCGATCCGTGGCCGCTGAACGAGAGACGTCCGATCGAAAGAACCTTCTATGCCCGCGCTAAGATCGCACCTTGGGCGCGCGCGCGTGGGCGCTTGCGAGCTATCGTCGCGCTGCGTGGCGAGATCCTGGTCGCCCGCTGCTGATCGGGCGGCCCAATTTTTCCGCACCCCCCACTTGCCTTCAAAATCCGCTCCGCGTGGCTCGAACGCGCGTCGCAGCGATGCGGGAGTGCTCGCTAACCGTTGCGACACGCCCGCTCTTTGTCGCGGCCACCGTGGGTGAGCGCGCGGATCTCGGTCGTTCGATCGAAGATCGACGGCTGAGATTTGTCCTTGGCCGGCTGAGGTGTGCGTGCAGTGGAGGCTGGCTGACGTGGCGCTCTTTGGGCCGTTGATCTCCAGATCAACGGTCAGAATTTCTTGGGCCCATTGTGGGAGCTCCGGATGTCGAATTTGGCCGATCTTGAGTCCGTTGGACTCCGTTCGTCATTCTGAATCCATTCGTGCGGTCCGATTGCTCATCTGAGGCCTGCTTTAACAAATGCTTTACACAAATGGCCATTAATACAGTTTGTAAGCAATCTTGGTACTTGATGCATGTAATGCTCCTATTCTACTTATGTTATGCTTTTTATTCTAAAGATGGGCCATATTCAACCTAATTATTACCCCCTTGTGTGGTGTTATCATCCCTCACCACCATAATTTGTTCCTTAAATCATGATACGTTTGGTTATTCCCAAGATGGCTACTCAATCAACAGCTATGCACCTCTACCAACAAATCCTTGCAGAGAACGTCATCTTGAGGAATACTTAACCGTCTATGTAGCCTCAATATACCATCCATGTAGGTGAAGTGCACTGGATCTCCATCTAAGACCCAATCACAAAGGCTCTATAAGTCTGGATCTATCATCTGTCCCTCCATGATCTGATCAATAAGATTAAGACAATCATCTCATCATAGTAATAACTCCTACATGGCCACCTATCTCTTAAAGTCTCCAGGTGCCAACCTCTAGCATCCAGCTCCATCTCTATGCTTGCAAACTAGCCAACCTGACTAGTGGCTTCCTACTTAGAGCATTGGCCACCACATTTTCCTTCCCAAGATGGTACATAATAGTGTTGTCATAATCTTTCAGGAACTCCATCAAGCACCACTATCTCAGATTCTGTTCTCTCTCATCAAAGAGGTACTTCAAGCTCTCATGATTTATGTAGATCTCAAATGTCTCCCCATACAAATAGTCCCTTTAGATTTTGAGAGTAAAAACAATCACTACCAACTCAAAACCATGCATGGGGTAGTTGTGCTCACAAGACTTTAATTGCCTAGAGGCATGAGCAACCACTTGTCCCTTCTACATAAGAACACATCCCAAGCCTTGATTGGAGGTGTCTGTATACACGGTGCATTTTTCACTGCTGTCTGGGATGGTAAGTACAAGAACTGTATTTAATTTCTCTAAGGTTTGGAAACTAGCTTTACAATCCTCGGTTCAAGAAATTGGTGCATCCTTCCAAGTCGACTGAGTCATCGATAGAGCAATCCATGAGAGACCCTAGATGAATCTCAATAATAGCCAACCAATCCTAAGAAACTACGAATCTCTAACTATGATGACCTAGATCCCACCAACTGAGTAAACCCAATAAAACTCGAGCCATCGGATATGGAATAGTATCCAACACATGACATGATTGTAGTCATCCAACACATAATCACAAAACATATAGCCAAACAAAAAGTCATAATACATAAAATAAAAGAGTTTCGACAAAAGTAATAAAAGTTCCCCAGCAGAAAGCGAAAAAAGGGAAGGAGTACTAGAGCAAGAGACTAAAATTACTAGAAAGCTGAAAGGAAAACCTACGCAACTAGAACTATTGTTCGTAGAGACCATCCCCTGGCGCCACGCTAAGTCTTGCAGCAAAAGGACCACCCTCAGCCACTACACCAACCCACTTAACTACATCTGAGTATGGAACCTAAAGAATGTGTCAGTAAAAATTGAATAGAGTTGAACTAAGAAACCTGACATCAGAAGGAAATAGGGTACTGCTTATATGTTAAGTTGTTTATTTAACATTGTTCATTATTCCATTTATTTACTTAAACCAATGCTCATTTAATTACGATCATCCAGTTCTCAATCCATTACTATAAAAATGAGTTATGTTGTCGGTTACTTGCCGTCGATTTGGATAATCGACGGCAAATATATTTTCTCCATCGGTTCTTAAAATAAGTGACTGCGAAGGTCTGTACTCGACTGAAGAAAAGGGGATGGGCATGCGGTGGTCATAAATATTTACCGTCAGTTATTCAAGCGACGGTAAATATATTTTTTCCGTCGCTTCTTGTAATAATCGACGGTGGAAAGACCCTTAAAAGTTGCGGCCTAAAATTTTGGAGGGATTACTGTCGATTAGTGAAAGAAACGACGGGGAAAAGTAGGTTAAATTTACCGGCCAAAATTTGAGCGCGTTAGCGGAGTTGGTGAAGTAAGCCTTTGCCGTTGATAATCTTAATAAGTGACGGTAAAAAGACGGTTAAAATTTGTACTTAAATTTTGCGCGGGGTTAGTCACCTATACCGTCGGTTAGTGTAAGAACCGACGGTGAAAGGTAGGTTATATTTAGCAGCCAAAATTTTAGGCACGTACGAGGATGAACTGAAATGATCCTTTGGCGTCGGTTTCTGATAAAACTGACGACATAGATTGCTTCATCTATTACATGCACGCCGACCTCCCCGTCACTATTCATCTTCTTCCCGAAAACCTAACTCACAGTGCAAGCCTCCTTCCACAATGCACGCCACTCCCTCCTCCTCCTCGTTAGGTAACCTCCCCGACACCCTCCTCCTGCTCCTCCTCTGACTCGCTGCTCGTCGTCCTCCTTGCCATCCTCGGCAACCTCCTTCTCGTCCGCGACGCCCTCCTCTTTCTCCTCCTCCCCAACACCCTTCTCCTCCTCTTCCTCCCCCTCCTGTTGTCCTCCTTTTCCTCCCTGACCCCTCATGCCAGCCTCCTCCTCCACCTCAACCCCCTCCTATCGGTCTCCTCCACCTTGCCCCCCGTCTGCCGCCCCCCTCCTGCCAGCCCTCCTCCTCCCTGACCCCCTCCTATCCTCTTCCTCCCTGACCCCTTCTACTAGCCTCCTCCTCCACCCTGCCTCCCTCCTACCGCCCCTTCTCCTCAACCCCCTCCTCCTCCTCCTTCCCCTCTTGCCATCCTCCTCTTCCTCCCTGACCCCTCCTGTCGCCCTCCTCCTCCTTCCCGACCTCCTTCTGTCGCCCCCTCCTCCTCCCCGACTCCTCCCTGACCCCCTCCTCTAGCCTGATCCCCTCCTACCGGTCTCCACCTCCACCCTGCTACCTTCCTGTTGCCCCCTCCTACCACCCCTCCTCCTCCTCCCCGACCCCCTCCTCCTCCTCCCCCTCTTGCCATCCTCCTCCTCCTCCTCCTTGCCACCCTCCTTATCTTGCAGGGAACGTCCTTGCCCTCCCTTCTCCTCTACCTGCCATCCCCCTCCTCCTGCTACTATGCCTTCTCCATCTTCCTATCCTTCTTACTTCCACCCTCCTCTTCATCCCCTTCTAATCTTACTTTCCTTATTTCAAATTAATATGTTAAGTTATTAATAACATAATGATTTATTATTTAATTTATTGTACGTTATTGAATTTACAGATTGTTGGTGACGATCACGCTCAGTCACGCTTAGAGGCTGTAGTATATCGGAGGTATAATTTCATTTCTTTAAATTTATTTTTATGATATTCTAGGATTATTTTAGATGTGGGGTGTGCCCACATAATGTTATTTGTGTGAATGTATGGTGGGGTGTGCCCACTTTTATGCACTTTATGTTTTGGTGTGATGTACTATTATTGTGGGGTGTCCACTTTTATTATGTTTGTTATTTTGATATGCAGGTTTATGAAAAAACTTAAAATTTAAGGGAAACTCTGTCAAAATTTTTAAAATTCTTTAATATTAAATGTATTGGATGGTTGGGGATTTAGGGTTAGGTTGGGCTTTGGTTATGTTATGTTAGGATTTGGTTAGGTTATGTGCACAATATCCGGTTTCCACTACGCCATGCACCCCTCGCACCATCATCTTTGTCGCGAAGGGGATCTCTTCTGCCATTGTCGTCTCACGAGTTGTTGAGGTTGACGGTGGGGCGGAAGGCATCGAGGTGAATGTCGTCGTCGTGTGGGGAGGGGAAAGGGAGGGAGTGGAATTGGAAACACCTTAACCCTTGAATCATTTTTGAACCTCCAAAGTCCATTTAAACTCCATCTGAGGTTTTGAACCATTTTTTAACCTTAATCAACACCTTAACCCTTTAAACGAATGTTTGAAATCCATAAATCACCTCAGACCTGGTTGATGAAAGTGTTCACCCCTGATTTGATTCAAAGCGGTAAATCTCCATTCTAACTTGTCGCAAATAATTTGTGATATATCTAGAATTCAATCCAACTTAAATTAGGAATCTTTAGATCCTAGAAACCCTAACTGATCCCCCTCCTTATGCTATAGACAACGTGAAGGAGGAAAATCACATCAGATATTAAAATCAATTCAAAACTAATCATAGACCTTCATTCAAATCTCTCAAGCATTGCTCAAACTTTGATAGATAAATTAAAACAACTTTCAATTGCTTAAGCTGTCGCCCAAGAAGGCATTTGATCTTATGTTCATATAATTTATTGTTCTGAAGCAACGTCAGCCACTTTGTAGTTCTATTTGATTTATTATACATTTTTTTCTAGCATTTAATAAAAATAATTTTATTTCTTATCAGATGATTGCTTATATTTATGTCAATTTCTTTACAATTATGAGTATTATTTTAGATACACACTTACTAAACAAGATATATGCACGTGAGGCCAAACATTAGGTATTATAACTATAGGATAAAAGTCCTCCGAGTCAAATTGTGTCCAAATTACTCTCCCGTTAAGACTTATGATTAGTTTATACGAACAATGTAGGAAGTGTATGTATATTTCACTTATATGTATGATGTGTTGTCTTTATAGCATACTATAAGACTCGATCGACTTTAGTTCGGTTAAGTACCGAATTAAAGGTCCTTAAAGATTTGATAATAACTTAGTTTTGCTCGTTACATGTAATCATGTGCAGTGAAATTTCGGTTGCTTATTTCTACTCTTCTCTGGTATACCAATTAATTTTATCTAGTTTTCTGCGGTGCCCTTAATTAGATGTTAAAGGAAATCTAGCTAAAGTTAGTATTGGGGGGTATACTGGAGAAGTGTGGAGAGATGCTGTCGAAATTTTACTACACTAAGGTTACATGTAACGAGTAAAACTAAGTTGTCATCAAATCTTTGAGGATAGGCTATAAAGTGAAAGTCTGAATCAACATATACATCATTCGGTCATTTCTCTTCTTAATAAGTGATCTGTTTAAATTTTAGGTTATAATGGATAAATCTTGGATTGGATTGTGGGATTCAGATTACACCAGATATAAGGATGGAGTAATTTCATTCCTAGATTGAGCCTTTCATGAGGATAGGAAGATATTTAGGTGAGGAGGTCAACTTAATATCTTCTACCCATGCAGAAGATGTTTAAATAGTTTCTTGCATGATCATAATACTGTGCTTGAGCATTGCATTTGTAATAGGTGGTGGCAACATTACACTACTTGGGTAGCTTATGGAGAGGAGTTGACTGAGAAAGTCATAAACAATGAGAACACTGTTGACTAAGAGATCGACAAGAACATAGCTAATAGCGGAGGTGAAGAAATAGAAGAAATGTTGAACGAGATGAGAGTAGGAGAGGATATAAATACAGACGAGGAAGATCTGTTCAATTATGATCCGTTCTATGTTGCTGTTAAGGCAGCTGAGGATCCTATTGCTCCTGGTGTTACAAAAATGTCAAAGTTGTCATTTTTGTTGATGTTTCAACTAAAGATTATGAATAGAGCTAGTGCTAAATTCATGTCAGAAATACTTCAGTTTATTGCTGAGCTGTTGAATAACCCTGATGGTTTTCTGGCTTCATGGTATGAGGTAAAGAAATAGATTCGTAAACTTGGTTTGGATTGTCAGAAAATTAATGCATGTACGAATGACTGCATTATTTTCGAAAATGAATTTGCAAATTTGAGTAATTGTCCTGAATGTGGACTTAAGAGATATAAGGAAGGTAAAAATGAAAGTAAGAGGAAACAACATCAAAAAATTCTTCGTGACTTTCCATTGACACCTAAGCTTCAACGCCTTTTTATATCAACTAAAATTGCACGATAGATGACATGGCACCAGGATTGTAAATCTTAAGATGGAGGAATACGTCATCCTACAGGGGAAACGAAGAGTAATGAAATGGGAACGAGTTAATTGCGTATCTAGTACTGCACGTGTGCTCGGGCACGTGTGTAGTACGTCATATGGGTATTGGGTTATTCATTGCATTGGTGAATTCGTCTTTCATTTATTATTCTTTATTAGCCTCTTATCTCCGGAGACGAAGCCCAAGCTACCCCGTCCCGCTTGGGCGAGCATCCTTATAACTTCTAAATACACCTAATAACTCCTAGGGGTTCGGTGGAGCTCTTTGAGGGAGGGAGGGGACTGACCAACCGGGGAGGGAGGGCAGAGCCCGACCGGGAAGGGGGGGCATGGAAGAGATTTGATGAAAGAAATAATTTATTTGCTTTAGAAATAAGGAATATGCGGTTGGGTTTTGCAAGCGATGGATGCAATTCATTTAAGAGTATGTACCCGTCGTACTTTATATGGTCATTGGTAATGGTTACTTATAACTTACCTCCCTGTTTGTGTATGAGATCGTCACTCATGATGCTGACCTTATTAATACCCAATCCAAAACAACCAAGAAATGCAATAGATATTTATCTCCAGCCATTAATCGATAAACTAAAATAGTTGTGGTACACCAGTGTGAAAACGTATAATGCAGAAAAGAAAGAATTTTACAATATGTATGCAGCATTGTTGTGGACCATAAACGACTTCCCGACGTACGCAAATTTGTCAAGTTGGAGCACTAAAGGAATGCTTGCTTGTCTAATCTGTAGAGAAGACACTCATCACATACGATTACCGAAAAGTAAGAAATTCTGTTACTTAGGACATCGCAGATTTCTACCTATTGAACATAGATGGTGAACGTCGTAGTTCAGGAGTAAATTTGATGGCAGGACGGTTCAAAGAAAAATCTAAAGAATAAACATAGCATAGGTTCTATCAGGTTGCCGGGTCAGGTTATAATGGAGAGATTATAAGAAATGGGTGAGATACGATTGAGTCGACCATTTAAACAAGACCAGACGGCCTCGAGGAATTCTGGATTTTGAAAGAGAAGCATTTTCTTTATGGAAAGATCTTACAATACATCATAATTTAAATGTTATGCACATCGAAAAAAATGTGATGGATGACATCTTAGACATATTAAATATAACCGATGATCCAAAGGACACGATTAAAGTAAGAAAAGACATGAAGAGTTTGGGAATATGTCTGGAGCTGCATATTCATGAGTATGTGGCTACTTCCCATCTGCCATTTACAAGTTCAATCAAGACCAGAAGAGTAAACCATTCTCCTTCTTAAAGGAAATTCAGGTGCCAAATGAGTTTTCATCGCAGCTTTCTTATTGTGTGAATGAAATGTAGAAAAAGATATCTAACTTAAAAAGTCATAACTCCCACATTTATATGCAAGTATTATTTCCACTAGCTATACGGGGGATACTGCCAGAGCCAGTTGTCGATTCACTCACACAGATGAGCAAGTTTTTCAAAGCTGTTTGTTCGAGGATGCTACAAAATGATACGCTGGATCACTGGGATAAACAAATAGTCATTACTCTCTGTAAGATGGAACATATTCTTTTCCCAACCTTCTTCGATGTAATGGTTTATCTCACTCTGCATCTTGCAAATGAAGAGAGAATCGATGGACCTATACAATTCAGATGGATGTATCTTATGGAAAGATTTTTGAAAAAGCTTAAAAATTATGTTTTGAACAAGGTAAAGCCGGAAGGATCCATTATAGATGGGTATCTCGTGGAGGAATGTATAAATTTTACTTCCATATACATGAATGAAACAGACAACTGCTTTAATAAACATCAAAGGAACTGTGAGGGGGAATACAATGACAATGATAAAGAATGTTTGTCAATTTTTGATATCAAAGGAAGGTCGATTCTTCATAAAGAGTACAAAGCAATTTCAGAAAATGACAAACGTTGCGTGCATCTATATATTTTAAAATAAATTCCTGAAATTGATTCACTTTATGAGGATTTCGAACGATTACCTCTTTCAAGGACAATTAAATTTGGTTTCTTAGATTGGTTTAATGACCAGGTTAATCAATTGAAAGAGGATAAGGATCCACGATGGATACCAGATTTTGATGTAATTGCTGATTCACCATTACATTTTGCACATTACCACTCTGGGTATATAATTAATGGGTTCAAATTCAGGATAAAAGAAATTGATGATAGAAAGGTTACACAACAAGTCGGAGTTGTTGATTTAGATCTTTTCACCGGCCCAGATGGATATTATGGTGAAATCAAAGAAATTGTGGAGATCAGCTTTAGATTTGATCGCAGAGTTGTCCTATTTAAATGTCATTGGTTTGATATTTTTAAAGAGGGCACCGATTTCAATATTGATCAGAAATACAATTTCTTGAGTTTAAATCCTAATCGTCAAATTCTTCAGTCTGATGAACCATTTACATTGGCATGTCAAGAAACACAAGTTTTCTACATCGCCAATAATTACCAAAGGGGATGGGTTATACCCATAAGTATTGTACCGCGTAACCATTTTGATGGACAATCTGTAGCAAACTGTTACAACCCGATTCCCGGATCCCTACAGGACCCGAGAACGGCTCGCCTCGACTAATCCTAAGACCCAATCGTCCAACAAGAAATAACAAAAAAGTAGGAAAGTAAACCACATTCACATATGTAATATAACTAAGCAGAAGAAAAGTGCAAAGCAGTAAAAGAAAGTAAAATTGCTGCTCCATTACATGCCACCACAACAACAAAAATAATGGAAACGGAAGTAAACAGTAAAGTCAAACATGAACTAGCAGTCCAATACTTAGTACAAAAGTAAGGGAATGAAAAAGAAGTGCTGAAAACTATGGCTGGGCCTAGCACCCTTCACAACCGAAAGCTCGGGCTGCTCAACTCCTGGTCCTAAACAGTATATGAAAAGACAGAGTTAGCGAGCGTTGAGTAGAGTGGTATCTATACTATTTAAAATAGTAAAAGCAATAGGCTTAATTATCTTTTCTATTTCTCTATTTTATGTGTATTTCCTTTTCACCTATTTTTCTCAAACATCTAGATATTCTTGATCTAGCGTGTTCATCGTGGGAACAATCTTGATTGCAATCTTTTTCGAAGAGTAGAAGGTACACGTGGTGCTCTCCTGGCCGGGAGAGATCCCCATGGTAGTCCTACACCCAGTCAACCACCTCGAGGTTACTGTCGAGACGTAGCGGTGACTACGATATGCATTATAAGCGCACGGGTAGCTACCTGCATTGACACGCGGTCAGTCATTTCCGCTAGCGGGTATGCCCAAAGTACAGCACGGAACAGTATAGGACCTTACACTCTCAGAACAGGGGTCTCGCCCCTCCACAGTCCGCGCACCCTCGTTTGACTACCCTGGTTTGCCTAGAGGGCCTAACAAGTCGGTGTAGGGTTACTAGCTGAACCCCGGGTCATGTGGGGAGGCTATGTCTCTCCCTACACTAGTAGCTTGCCTCGGTACTGCGTACACGAGGGCCAACAGGAGTCGGTGTAGAGTGGCCAATCTTAACCCCGGATCTCAACCCAAGGGCGGCTAGCTCCGCTCAACACGAAAAGGGGGCAGTTGCTCTCCTTGGTACCACGTACTCAAGGGCCAGCACACTTTCCGTCTACATTCCCGATTTTCATCTAACTACAGGAGTTTTACTCCTAGTTCCCCGTAGGATTTATGCTCATGTTCACCATTCACAATTCATTTCTCGTCCATATACAGGTATCTCGTGTTTCCATAATTCGAAACATGCAACTGGTGATTTCATAGGTAATTGTTCATAGTTTACAGGTAGCTCATAATTATAATACAGGTAATTGCTAACAGTTTAGCTCAATCATGCATGCAAGTACATTATACAGCACAAACGGTTCATTCATTTCTCTATCCTAGGGTTCATGCCACATCCTAGGATTTCATTGGCTATTTCCACAAGTACATTCTTGTTTAAATATCATTAACAGAATTAACCACTTTACCAGACAATTCGGGAGTAATGGGGGCTCGAACCGCAGACCCAGGTGTCTCTGCGAGCCCCAAACACGTAGTAGGCTGAAACCCTATACCAGGGAATACATCATAAAAGGAGGGTTCAGAATAGTGTACAAAGGTCTCTACTACATAGAGAAACTCGCAAGGAAAACACAGGTACTTCGTTTACGTAAAACGGACCCCGATCAGACCCTAAATGGGTTAAAAACGTGCCTACTGCTCAAAATTAGACATTTGGGAACAAGTCCAGATGTCTTAAAAGGTATCGGAACCTTTTCTTAAGTCCTTGCGATGTCCTTAGATGTTCAAGCCTTCTCTGCGATCGTATGAAGGTAGTTCTAGACATTGGTCTATGCCTCCGGTCGTCTGGACGCACCTCCGGACATTTGGCGATCTGATCAGACGTCCAAAAGTGCGGCGTACGTGCTCCTTCCCAAGGCTGCACCTGCATTCGACAAGACAGGCACGGTCAGCCGACACATATCCCTACGCTGCGATATGCATGGCGTAGGGATATTACGTACCTTCGCGATAAATGAGCTTTCAGACGTCTGGACTTAACTCTAGATGTCTAGGTACTCCGTTAGCCGTCTGGACTCCACTCCAGATGTTTGATACTGGAAAACTTCCAGTATCAGGACCTCCCAGCGCTCTCCGCAGCGCTCTGCCTCGTGTCGCCGCAGCTCCAGCCGCTACAGATGGTCGGAAGGTTGCCTCCCCGAGTTCTCTCTTCTTCCCGCATGCGCCTGCGGTGGTCGTGCGAGCTCCGTCGAGCTTCCATCGAAGCTCTCCGACCTCGGCCTCCTTCTCCCTCTCGCTCTCCCTTGCTCGCCTCCTCTTCCCACTCCCGCAAGCTCTGAAGGTGATGGTAGTGGTGTGTGGAGTGGAGAGGAGAGGAGGGGAGGGGCTTAAATAGATGGCATGGGGGGGTTTTAGGGTTTGGGGAAGGAAAGGTCCTATGCGTCGCCCGCACGCAGGGAGCAGTGTACGTATAAAAATTTCATTTTCAGACGTCTGGGAAAGGGTCCAGACGTCTAGACAGACGTCTAACTGAGACTCCAGACATCTTAAAAGGCTAAAAGAGTGGTGGGTCTTTACACATACTAAGAATTTATAGGTCATTTATTTGCAATTGATGTTGACATCTAAGGTTAGTAATAATTTCTTTGCTTTGTTTTATTCCCATTTAATTGAAATTTATAGGGGCATATATGTCATTACAAAGGGGGCTTGGAGTAAAATTGAAATTCATGTCTATTGATTTATATATTAATGATTTTTAATTATATTAATTATTACATTTTTTATGTGTTACAAATGAGGTTGCTTAAGAAAAAACTCAAAAGAAAAGTTCCTCCTGAGACAGCTTTCCACGTAGCCTGATTCGTCTCCTCAGGGTCAGCCAGTCCCCCACAGCAGGCTCAACCACCCCTTCGACAGTAGGTTCAACCACTCCCTCAGTCACGTTTCGCATAACCTGGGGAGATGGCACATTTACTACATACATGGGGGGGGGGGGAAGGGAAAGATGGAGATTGCTTAGACCTTGCTAGACCGAGTAGAGGATGATCTAGATTATGGAGGATCAGATGAGGAGGGGGAGGAGGCGGGAGAGGAGGGAGAGGAGTAGGGCGAGGAGGTAAAGGATGAGATGGTGGGAGTACGTCCCTAGTTCATGTCGACCCCTCAACGGCGGGCTCAAGTTTTGGTAAGAAGTTATATACCTTTAAGAAGTAAATTACTTATATGTCTTAAAGTTTATTATAACTTCAAAAATATATAATGAATATGATTAATGTTTACGCAGGTAGAGTAGCAAGAGGACTGGAGAAGACAAAAAATCTAGACCTCCAGCGTATCCCCGAGGGTGTAAGAATAACAATTAGGCTTAGAATCACAGGGGAGGCGGAGAATTACCCGGGCTTTATCAGTCTAGTGGGCACAATTGTTAAGTCCATTGTGCCTATTTGCTACTTCGATTGGAGGAAGATGCTCGCAGAGCTGAAGAGGCAGTTCCTCCGTCAGTTGGAGGTAATTTTATTTATAAAAGTTATTTCTTTTATAACTTTTTATTAAAATTATTATGAAGTAAGATTGACCAATATTTTTTAAAATTAATGTAGGAAAATTATGATTGGTGTGACAACCCCAATGCCTCCAGATATATCCTTAAGCACACCGCCAAAATCCATAGGGATTGGAGGACGGAGACCAAGAGAAATGTAAGAATTTTTAAACATTTACATTTTTTTATATACATAATTTCTTATATTGTTTCTAATAATTTATATTTGATATTCAGTTTTTCTCGAATAAGAGTTCACTTGAGGAGGTAATAGATGATGCTCTTCCTGATGTCATGTCTGACGATTGGAAGAAGGCATGCGAGCATTGGTTAGATCCGAAGATGGAGGTTAGTGAGTAATTAAACATTTTTTCATTAATTTCATATATCTTAAATTTATAGAAAACATTATTGTATATGTTTACAGCAGCAAGCAAACAAAATAAGACCAATAAGGCTAAAGCTCCACTATAGACCCATTGTTTGGGTTGAAGGAGCATCGAGACAGTTAGGAGCCATTGTGTTAGTGTTGGAACTACTTTTTAGTTGAATATTACTTAATTTGTAAGTTATTTTAACCTAATTGTATCGTTTTTATATTTTCAGTCTGCTGCACATGATGGGATTGAAATGAATATGATAGATATCTACGAGATCACCCACAGTAAGGTGCAGCTGAGGGTGCTTGTAAGTAAATTCATTAGTCATACCAGGAGAAACGTGTAAGTTTCCTAAACTCAAAAAATTTATAACTTTGTATATATATATTATAATAATATTTTTTAATACATTTAGGATCAAATGATACAATTTGTACATCCCTCTACTGACAAGACCTCCGAGAGCGTCTAGCAGCCTTTAGATGCAGAGGAGGCATTTAGGATAGTGATGCCACCGGACAACGGTGGTTTCGTTCGTAGTGCCGGGAGGGCATACATGTTATCCACCTAGTATGGGAGGAAAGGTGCCGTCTCATCTAGTGTCGTCGATCAGCTGCGTAAAAAGATTGACACACTACAGAGACGGGAGGAGATTAAGAAGAGGTAAAGGTGAATAATAAGATGAATACCATGGATTATAAGCTTCAGACGCTTATAGCTCTTGTTCAGAAGAAGGGTCAGTTAGAGCATTCGTTTTCCACAAATCCCAGCATCTACAGACGAGACTACGACTCCATGGGTGGTGTAGGTGGAGCTGGTGGCATTCGGGCAGTTGTATCTTGATTTCTATCTATTTTCTTTTTTTATGTTTTTCACATAACCTTTTTTGTGTAAATAATTCATTTTCAAACTTTTAATGTACTAGATTTTATATTTATGAAATATAAATTTCTGTTCATTTTCATTTTAAGTAGGTTTAATAAGTAGTTTCCATCATTTGGTAATTAAAAAAAAAATCCATACATTTGCCGTCAATTATTTGAATAGCCGACGGTATATATGCGACGGTAAAAATATTTTTGCCGTCGGCTAATAGAAGGTTCGAAAGAATCACTATTCCCATTTTATGTCGTCGCTTCTTATGATAAGCGACTGCAAAAATATTTTTACCTTCGCATATTTCCAGTTGTTTATTTTAATAACCGACGACAAAAATATTTTTACCTTCGCATATTTCCAGTTGTTTATTTTAATAACCGACGGCAAAAATATTTTTACTGTCGCTTCTATAAGCAACGACGTTTTCTTTAAGCGACGACAAAATTGAAAAAAAGGTGCATTAGCACATGAAAGAATAACTTAACAACGTCATCGCTTTTTTAAATAAGCGACGAAAAATCTAATTTTTGTTGGTTAAAAATCGACTGGAAAAGATCCAATTGGTCTATTGGACGAACGATATCTTGACGTCGATTGTTTCTTGTAATCGATGGAAAAAAGAAACATCGATTCTACTTATGCCATCTCTTTTTCGCATCTGTTATAATAGATTTGCTTTCGATTTTCGACCGATGGCAAAAGTAGAACTTGTTGTAGTGATATTAATGTCTCAAGATACATGATCTCTACGTGACATCTTGAGAAGTAAGATTAGTATAGAGCACCCTCTTGGCTATATTTGTCCCACACCACAATCCATCACCTTGGGGTTATTGCAAGGAGTGGTTGATAGATACACTTCTAGCACATTTAATATGTCTAAATTAGGTTACTTCCTAAGTAAATATACGACACTTAGGTTGTAAATATTCCATTAGAAACATTCTAAGCATACTAGAAACATGCATGCATTTGGACATAAGTTGTACATACTATAATAATAGTTTTTTTACGTAGGAGCAAACATTAACATTTTATTCGAGTAGCTGTAGCATAAATGGGGGCCGAGTAAAGAATCTACAGGAGCATCTCCATAATATGACCCCTAGCACCTACATTTCCACCCTCTCCATGTAACTTTTCCCTTCATCCCAATTTAATTTCACATGGCCTTGGACTCTCTCTCTCTCTCTCTCTCTCGCGTCACCTCCAGCATGCACAACTCCCTCGAGCACACACAACTTGATTGCCTGTGCAATTTTCCCCTCGACTCCCTCCTACGTACGCACACCCCTCCAACCCCATTTCCATGCAAGTCCACGTAACCCCCATGTGCTAACAATACGTACCGTGCCGCAGCGCCATGCTCTGTCCTCCATAAATCCCATGCGATCTCACCCCCCGATCCCACCTCCCACGCCCTCTCCCCAGCCATTTCCAACGCCCCTCCTCACGCCAAATCCATTTCCAGAACATGTCAACGCCATCCCATTCACCAAACACTCCATGCTATCCCTCTATATGTCCATCCCCCACGACCATGCCTTGGACCATCTTCTTCCTTGCTCCCTCACGACCTCTCATCCTCCATTCTTCCTCTCCCTTCCTCCTCCATGATCCGTCTCTCTCCCTCCATTCTTCTCCTCTCCTCCACGTACAGTAGATGCCCCTCTCCTATCTCTCCTTGCCGATGCACGTAGAATAGTTTCTCTCTCTTTGAGCCTCCAACGTTCTTAAGCTTTCCTTAGTACTCCCTTGGTCCCTCTCCTACAACCCTTCACTTAGTATTTAGGTTTCATACATAGGATAGCCTAGCGACCTTCCCATCTCCACGTCCCCTCTCCCTCACCTAGTGCTCTCCACGCCACCATCTTTGGTGGCACTTCTCTGATCTACTGCGAATTCTGCTAGCGACTCTCCATGCATCTCTTTTTTGCAACTTCTCCTCGAGCTCCCTAGACCTAGTGGTCACAAGGCGACCTTTGCGATGGCATCTTTGCATCATTGTACAAGCGTCTCACAAGTGGGTCTCATTGCTCCCTCTATCTCTCTATCTCACTCTCTCTCTCTTTCTTTTCCCCCCTTCTACCTTTATTTCTCTTTTCTCTATTTTATTGTAGTTTACAAATTTGTTGTAGCAAATGTTAACTTTTGATTATTACATGCGAGAATCATTTGCTTCATTTATTTGTGCACTTGATCTGGTTTGATTTTCATTCCCTAAAAAAAAATTATAAAAGATAAAAATACAAAAAAAGTGTCATAAAGTGAAAAGCGAATTTAAGCGACTTGCCTCCTTGGACGACTCGAACTCACCAAGGTTCGGTTTATAAATTTAAAAATTTTGGCATGCGATTTTGGCTATAACAACAATGCTTTATCTTAATACAATTTTGCTGATCAGTGGTGGCAACATCATGTGGTATAAACACATGCTAGTCTCACACACTAAACCACAGTCAGCTTCTCATCTACTCATCATCCAAGTACAATAAAACAATTCCAACCCTTAAGGTATGCGCCCAATTGTTCGTTAAGCTTAATTATGAGTCGTAGGGAGGCTACCAACTCCTTGACCATCCTAATAGGTCTAAGACAAACTAAAGCCACAACCAAAGTCCTGATGAGTCGCAAGCTAAACCGGTTATCCAAATTATTTCCCAACTAATCCATCGTCAACAAGTTTAATAAATTAATCTCAGGTAACTAAATTAATAGCATCAATACAAGTCATCTCTTTTAAATTAACCAACATATCTCATCTATTAATCAGTCTATCCCAATTTGTTGTTTATTTATGGCATCCTATCATAAGTAAAATATGGAATCAATTAATTTCACTAAGTAGTGTCCATTCTTGATTTAATAGAGCCCTCCTTGACCATCCCAATAGGTCTAAGATAGACTAAAGCCACAACCAAAGTCCTGATGAGTAGAAAGACTAAATCGGTTATCCAAATTATTTCCCAACTAATCCATCGTCAACAAGTTCAATAAATTATTCTCAAGTAACTATATTAATAGCATCAATACAAGTCATATCTTTTAAATTAACCAACATATCTCATTTATTAATCAATCTATCCCAATTTTTTATTTATTTATGGCATCCTATCATAAGTAAAATAGGGAATCAATTAAGTTCACTAGGTAATGTCCATTCTTGATTTGATAGAGCCCATTGGGTCTTATTAATAGAATTACCAGATCTTAAAAGAAAATCCTTCAGTAATCACCATAACATCTCGACATATTATCAATCCATTTATTTGCCTTAATTTCAATATTCATCAATCACATCTCATAAATAATGTGCAATCACAGTGTTATTATTGGATGATCAAGTACCTAATATCAAAAAAGACTAATTTTATCAACAATGGGCTCCCATACTCAGCAAGAGGGTCGAACGCACACAAAATAAGGTGTAAACGTGAAAGGAACATGAAAATAAGCCATTCACAAAAAGAGAGTACGACTACTCTATCAAATGTCGCCAAGGGTCACGGTGACTCCAAATAAGAGTGGAGGTTAAGTGGTATTGCTCATGTGCCCTCAATCTGCACTTCAGGGTTCAAAGTGGAATCCATCTAATCCAACTGTATGAATGTCTTTGGCACGTTCAAGAACCCCAAGTTAGAGTTCTAGATCACCTAAATTTGTCTCTGGATAGCCTAGATTTGCACAAAAGATTTTTGACCGTTAGATCTAATTGACTAGATATGTCTTCGTAAAGATGAAACTGCAAAAATCAAAACTTATGATTTTTTTACCATAATTTTCCCCCTCTTCTTCCTCCTCCATCTTCCCCTTCATTCTTTCTTCTTCTTCATGCATAACCCATGCACATACGTGTAGGGGGTTGCAGCTCCAATCCCTCTCGCCAACCTTCGGTCGATGCTTGCCACAGTCATTGACCTCTAAACGATGTCCCGCCAACCACCTGCACTCCTTGAAGAAATCCTCCCCTTCTTTCATTCATGCACATAGGAAAGAAGGGCCACCATCTTCGATGACCATCAATCTCCATAGCTGCAGCTCAACCTCCAGTATCGTCACCACACCTCTAGCAAACTCTCGTTGGCTGCTCATGTTCTCCGACAATCTCCTCTTCCATTCTTTTTCTTCTTTAGTTTTCTTCTTCTTCATACCTCCCTTTAGGTGAACCCAACAAGAAGAGAAGGCAAGGGATTACCTTTCTCTGTCAATGACACCCAAGATCATCATCGTCGACTTACACATCATCCTTGTCACTCTGCGCATTGGCTCGCGCGTGCCCATGGTGACCACTGCGTTGTTCTCTCCTCTCCTTTACAATCTCCCTCTCTTGATCCCTATCTTGATCTTCCCTCTCTCTCTCTCTATCTCTCCTCTTGTTCTCACGTATGCTTGTAGAGGGGTGGTGAGAGAAGGGAGGTGGTGATGAGATATTGGTGAGGGGGAGGGTTTTTGACATGGAAAAAGGGTTTACGTGGGATTTTAAGTGGGTTGGGAGAGAGCGGGCATGGGAGAGGGGTAGATTAGGAAAGCCCCCTTTTTTGTAACTAATGATTCTCATAACAAGGTCAAATGACATTCGACTTTTGTGAAACACATATCTTCGGATTCATTATGAGACAAGGAATCCTACAAATTTCACAGATTTTGAATCCAAGGTCATTTGCATGGTGCAATTCCCTAGGAGGATCATACATGGGTTTGTACGTGTTTCGTTCATAACTCATACTACACAACTCAAATTTCAATGAAAAAAGAATCGTTGGAAAGCTTACAACAAAAGAAATCCAACAATACCAATTAAAAAGTATTTCAAGAAAATTTCAAAAATAAGGTTGATTGTGTTTGACCAAAATACGTGTTTTTCTATTTTTGAGCTTCGCTAACCCGATTTGTCCTTGACAGGTGTCGACAAGTTTTTCTTAACATGCTTAAGTCCAAAACCACTCTAGAATCCGAATTCGGGGTTTTACACCAACACTGACCTCAAGCATTCCCATCTTAACACTACCTCAACCATAGCAAGATCCATAGAGATGCTTGCCCCCAAAAATCACATAAGGTGACTTGTCTCAACCAGAACTCGCACTGGCTGAACTTACGTATCATCAATGTCATCTCAGAGCATCCAAAATGGTGTGAAGGTGATGCTCGTACTAGACTTCATCGTGGGAGTAGACGAGAACTTCATTTGTTAAGACCACCACAAATTGATCCAAGTAAGGATGATCAACGGGCGTATACACTTCCTCTACCTTTTGACTAGTAAACTTCTATGTGTTACTTTGTGACCAAGAACTAGACACTTCATGATTGTTTTTGGGAAGGTATCCTAACCCAAACTTTGTAACACTTTGAGTCTAAGTGCCTAGTAGTTTTTCTAGGTTTGCTTTTTCCTTTAGTGAATTTTGCAAGGTCATTTACAAGAGAAATAGATTTTTCTTTTAGCTTTCCTATGTCGATTTCCAAAAAATTAATGTGAGTTTTAAGGGAAGTGTTCTCCCCAAGCAAGTCTTCATTTTCTTTTTCTAGTTTGTTCATGTGAGTGATTGAAATTTCTAGGTCTTTTGTAATCTTCTTATTCTCAATTTTTAGTGCCTTAGCTATATCATGCAACTCAAAGAAAGCTTCTATAAGTTCATTAAAAGAGAGAGAACATACCTCATCCTCAAGAGCCATGAGCCCTAAGAGAGCTTTGTTTGAAGTGTCTTCTGCTTCTTCCTTGAAACTCAAATCCAAATCATCCTACGTACCTTGTAATGTCTTTTTCTTTCCTTCTCTTCTTGGAGGCTTCTTAGACCTTTTCTTTCCATCTTCCTTCTGAATATGTCCCTTCTTCTTGCAATTGTAGCAGATGACAAGCTCGTCTCTAGTTTCCTCCTTTTCTCTTTAGTTCTTGTTTATGAGGAATTTTCTAAATTTATGTGAAAGTAAGTTGATATCATAGTCACCTTCATCATTGGATTCCTTGGAGTTGATGTTTGCCTTTAGAGCTATATCCTTCTTCTTCCCTTCATTCTCATGTTCCTTCATGTGCTCTAATTAAACCTCGTAAACCATCAGGCTACCAATCAAGTTGTCAAGTTGGAGCTATGTGAAATCCTTTGACTCTTGAATTGCTATTAGCTTAGTTTCCTAATCACTAGTTAGTGATCGGAATATCTTCCAAACCAATGTTTAATTCTTCATTTCTTAATCCATATTCTTCAATGTGTTTATAATACCTGTAAACCTCGTGTACATCTCCTTTGTCATTTTTCCCTTCTTCCTAAACAACTCATACTTCTAAGTCAGTAAATTAATATGAATTTCTTTTACCCTTGAAGTTCCTTCGTGAGTGACTTTAAGGGTGTTCCAATTCTCGTAGGTGCTTTTGCATGTAGAGGCTAGATTGAACTCCTCCTTTGAGAGTCCAAAAAAGATGGCATTCATTGCTTTTTGCATTGTAAGTCACCTTCTTCTTCTCTTTCGTTATAGCTT
This sequence comes from Thalassia testudinum, assembly GCA_037157565.1. Classification (NCBI taxonomy): domain Eukaryota; kingdom Viridiplantae; phylum Streptophyta; class Magnoliopsida; order Alismatales; family Hydrocharitaceae; genus Thalassia; species Thalassia testudinum. Next base: position 148,779,741 of record JAZHRO010000025.1, on the reverse strand, counting down.
CAACTCTAGCTTTCTTCTCTAGTCTCAAGTACTTGAGACGATAACATCCCAAACATCGTAGTCCATAGACTCCAAGAAGATCTACATGTGAGTTTTCCAATAATCGTAATTCGTTCCATAAAAAAGAGGTGGCCTTATCCTAGATTGACCCTCAGCATAGACTTCAGCCATTGCAATGGATGAATGTAACTTCATCCTTTGTGTGAACCTCACACTGATACCAAATAAAATTTTCAAAAGGATATAAACGACTATGAGTAGTGGAAACCCTTTGTAAGTGAAACCACAACCTAAGCTTCCCAGCCTAGGATTTTCTCGACTAGGCAATAGATAGTAAGCCACTATTCATACTACTTGAATAAGAGTGACACAACTTCTTACAAACCACTTTTTTTGGACCTACCAAGAAAAATAAAAATAACTCGAGAATCGCAACAAGGTGGGTCCTAATCAAAGTAAGAAATTAAAGAATACAAGTATATTCTTATGGTTGCTCAGAGAATAAGAATATCAAACTATGCTTTTCTAGATGCGCAAAGCGTTGTGCTTAAAGAACACTGGAAATGAGCATGAAAGCTTTCGAATCAGAAGAAAGAGAGAGAGTTGAAGTGCCTTTTTCTCATAAAGTTACTTTAGTTGTGTTTTGAAAAGGCCACCAACAAACCTTATTTACAGGTGAAAATCAACAAATTTAAGAATGTTAGAGAATATCTTTCAAATCAATTTGATAGATCAATTTAACTAATTGATTTATCAATTTGACATTTGATCGATCAATTATCTATGTTAATTGATCACTATTGGATCGATTAATTACTTGATTGGTAGATCTATTTGCATAGGAAACAATTTGAAAAATTGAGTCCATTTGATCAATCTTTCTATTTTAATTGATCAATTGATTTAATTGATCAAATCTATTATTTTAGTCGATCAATTGAAAATAATACTTTATCTTAATAAATAATGACTTAGAAAAGGGTAAAGTTATTTATGAGGTTCCTTACATAATTTTTAGACTCAAAATACATGAAGAAGAATTATATTTGACTCTTTACACTAATCTTCATCTTGATCCATGCGAAGAATAAATTCTTTAAAATGGACAAGCATGATCCTAAAAGACTAGTTCACAATAAATTGTAATTTTATTTCACTAAAACACAAGTCTTAATAGGAAACACTAATCGATTAATTTCTAACCAACATAGTTCAACCCAAATCGTAAACTACCAAAATTAATAGATTCTGTTAATCAATTAATATTAATTTAGAACTTGAATCGATTAATTTCTTTCACAAAATTGAAATTAATCGATCAACTATTTTCCTTAATTGATTAATTTTCTATTTTGAACGTTGGTTGATTTGAAACTTGTGTCTCTTGACCAAGGGTTGCTTTTAAACCAATAACCAACCTTTTAGACTAAGTGATAACGACCTTAATCAATTCCTTTTCATTTTAAAATGAATTTTGAATATTTTTCAAAGTATTTTAACTTATTAACTCTGAGGGATGCATTGTGTGTGGTATGTTAGCACCTCTGTTTTGATGCACCAAAATTATGTTTATTGCTAAAACTGACACTTCAGGACTATCTTGGATTGAAGCCTCTATTCAAGACACAAGTTTAGATAGTTGCTGATGTGTGTCTTTTGCATTTATTTAAGTCTAGGGCTCTATTGTAAGGAACCTCAAATAAAACTCAAAAATGATTTTTTTCGCGTATCTTTTCAAAACCTAATTTTAGGGTTATTGATCGACCAGACTTATTAATTGATCGACCAAAACACTTTAATTAACCAACCAACTTATTTAACCGATCAAATCAGTTCATTTTAGGAAGTTGAAAAAAATCATCTTGATCGACCAACATCCTTAATTAATCGACCAAAGTACTTTTTGATCGACCAATTAACCTTAATTGATCGATCAATTTTATTTCATATTCAAGCAAAACTTTTTGTATAAATAGAGGTCGTACCTAGCCCATTCATATACAACGTTTAATAGAAACACCATTTAAAATCAGAGCTTCTTGTGCTTATTGCAAAAGGCTTTCACGACTCGTTCTTCACACTCTTCGAAAGCACGACGCCTCGAACCTTTGCGAAAAATTGGTTTGATCATTTATTGAGGTTCCATAGAATTCATTTTATTGTTATTCTATTTTGGTGTTTTGATTTACAGATTCCAAGACTATTTGGAAGATCCGTGGTTGCTTTTGCTTCTCTTCAAGATAAAACAGAAGGGTTTGTAAGAGGTTGTGCCACCCTCGTTAAACTGGTGCGAATAGTAGATTGACTAGCTTGTACTAGTCGAAAAAATCCTAAGCTAGGAGGCTTAGGTGGTGGTTTTTACCTGAATTGGGTTTCCACTATAAATCAAGTGTACTCTTTGCATGTATCTCTGTTGTTTTATTTTTTAATCTAACTCTTTTTTTTTTAAAGTAATACTATTCACCCCTCCCCTCTAGCATTTAGTTGTGATACACAGGATATTCTCTAACCCTCATTTGGTATCAGAGCCAAGTTGTCCAGAAGATGTCAAAATCGTCTGTCGACATATACGCTGAGGGGCAATCTGTTGTTCGTCCTCCTCTCTTTGACGGGATGAACTATGGATATTGGAAGACAAGGATGCAAATCTTTCTAGAGTCCATGGATTTCGAAGTGTGGGACGTCATCGCCTCCAACTATACTCGTCCTGAGATCAAGGAAGGAGTGGCCATGACTCTGGATCAAAAGAAGATGACAACTCACAATGCAAAAGCCATGAATGCAATCTTCTGCGAGCTTTCGAGAGCAGAATTCAACTGCGTTTCTACTTGCAAGATAACCTACGAAATCTGGAACATCCTTGAAGTGACTCATGAAGGCACGACAAAGGTAAAGGAAACTAGAGTGAATTTACTAACACAAAATTACGAGCTTTTCAGGATGAAGAAAGGCGAGTCGATCAAGAAAATGTTCACGAGGTTTATGGATATCATAAACTCTCTAAGGAACCTAGATCAGGAGATCAAGAATGAAGCACTAGTGAGAAAGATACACCGATATCTCACCAGTGATTAGGAAACCAAGACCACAACGATACAGGAGTCGAAAGACCTGTCTACCCTCAAATTAGGCGATCTTATCGGAAGCTTGATGGCCTATGAAGTTCAACATCAACACATTGTTCGTGGAGTAGATCACGTAGAAAATTAGCACGTTGTAGTATAGCGCGAAATACGTCTCGAGAAACTAAATTAACGGAACTTGGTGAGTCTCGGTCGATTATAAGGAGGCAGAAAGCACTTTTGATTTCATATGTTGTTCCAAATATAAATGCTAAATAGTATAAACATAATATATATATATCAATCAAAAGAGGTTAAACATGAATTGCATACATATAACTAGACAAATTCTAACATAAACGTAAACTACTTATGTAACAGAATGAGGGCACCACAGGTGGTTCGTGGTGGCCTTTTGGAGAGGTTTGGAGAAGCAGCAACAATCCATCAAGGTGGCCCAACAGACGCTTCAGATGGAGGTGCAGAGACAGATGCAGAGAAAATGAGAAGAAGAGAGAGAAGGTGTAGGAGGAAGAAGAAATTCTAAAGAATGCCTTTCAAAGGGGGCTCTTAGGCCTCCTTTTATAGCTTTTGTGAAGGGCAATTAAGGTATTTGAGCCCTTAAATCCGTGCAAAGGCTTCAGATTAATCAGATCCGTTGATCGGGAGATCAACGACCCTGATTAAGCCTTCCAAATCCCTCTTTTATCCTCAGTTTATTCTGATGTTGCCACGTGGCAGCCTGTGCACCCTCGAATCAAGATCTAATAGCTCAGCTCGCCACGTGCCCACTGCTTTGTTTCTTGCTTCGCCGCTGGCCTTTGAAATTCGCCCGATCATTGACTCTCCGATCGTAAGATCGAACGATTCAGATTCAAGCCTGTGCTACCCTTTCATCAGCTCCTTAACTCCTAAAGCCTCTCAGCTGTCCGATCTCTTGATTAGACGACTTAAAAAGCATACGCAGTGGCCGCTGAGTCTAAGGCGCGCATCATCACGTGCATCTGCATTCGACGCTTCTACCCTCACCACGCGTTCGCCGCAGATCTACCCGGTGAAGATCCGGTGGTGGAATTTCATCTGCGGGTGCCTGTCGCCTAATCGCGCTTCGTCCTTGCGTCTCCTGCTGTCGGTTAAGCGCCCTCTTTGCTGTGGTACGCGCGTGGATTTTCATGCTTTCTAAATAGCATGCAGCCACCCTCGGCTGTTGGATGGGAATCCAACGGTCGAGATCTTGCCTATGTGATGAGGCAGTTGGAGGCGGGCGACGTGGATGCATCGCGACCATTGGATGACGATCTAATGGCCCATGGTTCTCCTTTCTTGATTTGGTCAAGGTGAAGGGTGGTTGCGATGGCGCCGTCGTGGCCGTCCATCTTCTTCTCCTTGTATCTAATGATGTAGGCCTCCAATTGAGTTGATTTCTACACCGTTAGACTGCGAACATTGATCCAGATCCATCCGTGCGGTTGGATTTGTCATCTAAGGTCCGGATATTCTTTAATTTGCCTCTTGGATCCTACTTCTTCTGTGGACTCCCTCGGGTGCTACGGGAGTTTGATTGATGCGCTCTTGGAAGCATTGGACTCCCGTCGTTATTCTGAATAGATCCATAAGGTTGGATCGGTCATTTGCTACCATGGATTACCTGCAATAATTAATACCTCAAATAGCACATTATTATGTATAAAACATATAAATCATCTATGAAATGACTTGTTGCCTTTTGGGTTGTTTAGGACGTCTGGATGAGCCGTCAGACGTCTGGATGAAGGGTCGGACGTCTGAAAGTAGAAGAACTGTACCTTCCTCTTTTCCGCGTGCACGCTGCATGTGCACTCACTTCTCTCTCTCTCCTCCCCAAACCCTAAACCTCCTCTATTTAAATCCCCACTTCCCCCACGCCACTCCATCCATCCATCTCCACCAGCCACCACCTCCGTCCTCCACCTTTCTCCCTTCCCTGCAGTGCGTTGAGACGAGAGGACGAAGAGAGAGAGAGAGACGAGTCAAGGAGGAGGGGAGGGGAGCGAGAGAGTGGGAGGAGCTTGAGAGGGAGCCACGGGAGCTCAGAGGATCTCGTGCGGGAGGAGTTGAGGGCACAGGAGAGGGGGAGGAGCTTGCGAGCAGGTGCCTTGGCCTCCTATAGTCGCTGAAGGCACTGCTGCAGCTCTTGCGGGTGCGCTCGTGAGGGAGTTAGGTCGCGAAAGAAGTTCTGCGTACTGTATATTTTCTAGTATCAGATGTTTGGAGTAGCAGGACATCTGGAGCTGAAGCCGGACGTCTGAAAGCATACGCAGTGTTAAGGTACATGGTTTTGTGCGGTTACGGCCATGTAGGCCTCACCGCTATGTTTGTCCGACCTTTTCTAATGGTCTGCACGGACGTACGTAGGGGACAGGTCATTGGAAAGGCACGGGGTGCGCCCTTCGAGATGCTTTTGAACATCTGGACACATCGCCAGACGTCTGCTCGTACCTCCAGACGATCGGAAGAAGAGTCTGATGTCTGGAACTCACCTTAGACGATCGCGGAGAGGTCCGGAGATCCAAGGTAGCTGCAGGGAACCTAGGGTAAGTGTTGACGTCTTTTAAGACATCTGGGATTAGACCCAGACGTCTAATTTTGGACAGTGTGAGTATTTTTGGCCCATTTAGGGTCCAAACGGGATTAGATTTCTATAAACGAAGTACCGATGTTTTTTGCTTGAGTTTCTCTATGAGTTTGTGTCACTTGTATACGGCTTTGGACTCGTTTGATGTGGTTAGTCAATTATATAGGTGTCCTTCCAGTCGAGTACGCTGGAGCCGTGGTGGTGATAGGATCTGCGATCCGAGCTCCCATTCTTCCCGTATTTACTGGTAGGGTGGTTTACATTAATATTATGATTTAAATAAATGAACTGCATGTTTATAATAACTTGAATGAATCCTAGGATGAGAATGAACCCTAGGACAGGAACAAATGGTTGAGCTATACGGTATACTTGAGAAACATGTAGAACTCTAGGATGAGAATGAACCCTAGGGTAGAAACAGATGGTTGAGCTATACTGCTTATTTGAGATGCTTGTAAAAACTTTAAATGCTAGCAAATGTAGTGGTTATTTATGCCTTGTCAGTCGAAAAATCACGAGCTGCCTATTTTAAGAATGAAACCGGAAACATGAATAGAGAATCTGAAAGACTGGATTATGAAACGAAAGAAATATCAGCATGAACCCTACGGGAAATTAGGAGGACTCCTGTAGACGGGAAGTGAGCTGGCCCTTGTGTACGCTGTACCAAGGAGAGCTACTGTCCCTTTAGTGTAGAAGGGTACTAACCACCCGTTGGGATGAGCCCCGAGGTCAGGCCTAGACACTCTACACCGACTCTGTTTGGCCCTCGTGTACGTGGTACCGAGGTGAGATACTTAGTGTAGGGAGGGAGCCAGTTGCCCCAGGGGGCCGGGGTTAGGACTAGCTGCCCTACACCGACTCTTGTTAAGCTCACTGGGCAGCTGGGATAGTCGGACGAGGGTACACAGACTGTGAAGGGGCGAAACCCCTGTTCTGTTCTGAGGGGTGAGACCCCTGTTCTGAGAGGGTAAGGCCCTGTACTGTTCCATGTTGTACCTTTAGGCGTACTCGTTAGCGGAAACGACTGATCGTGTGCTAGTGAGGGATAGCCACCTGTGTGCTTATCACGCATGCCGTAGTCACCGCTACATCATGATGGTGACCTCGGGGTGGTTGACTGGGTGTAGGACTACCACGGGGGACTCTCCCAGCCAGGACAACACCACGTGTACCTCTTACATCATGGAAAAGACTGCAATCAAGATCATTCCCGCGAGGAACAAGCCAGATCAAGAAACAATCTAAGTGAATAAAGGAATAACAAATTAGAAGCACTTGGTTGAACTAAATGAAAATGGACAGTTGCTTAATTGCATAAATTAATTGCTTGTCTTAATTACATGTCAATGGCTAAATTCCCACTCTACTCAGCGTTCGCTGGCTCCGGAAAATTTTATAACCTTGTTCAGGTTAGGGAGTTGAGCAGTCAGCACCACCGGCTGTAGAGGGAGCTGGGCCCAGTCAAGCCCAGCTTTAGCTGGGTTCTTACTATTTTTCCTTAGCTCATATTGCTGTAGTGATTATTTTTATTCTATGTAATACTATTTTAGTACTTTCAGTTGTACTTTTCTCTGTCGTAGTTGTGATGGCCTGTAACTTTGATAGACCATTTCGCTCTGTTTCTTTTACTATCTCTTGTTTATTTCTGCTTAGTTACATTGCATGTGTGGTTGTGATTTATTTCCTGCTTTTGGTTATTTCTCGTTGGACAACTAGGTCTTGGGATTAGTCGAGGTGGGTTGGTCTCGAGTTGTAACAAGATGGTATCAGAGCAAGGTCATCCCGAGAAATGAACCAAATGATTTGAGAACTAGTCACCCATATGCATGTAACTAGGATAGCCATTACAACATATCGCTTTGATCTTCGCTTCGATTCTTATCTCATGTTATAATCTATTATCATTGACAGTTCATGCTCCTTTTCTTGTGTCTCCTTTAGGAGATGTCTCATCGGGGAGTTTCCAAGGCTGGCCGCAGACATGGCCGTAGGCGGGGTTGAAGGGGCAGACGTGTCGGACCTGAGGCACCAGCTGACCCACCTCTCCTTTCGATCATTCATGCCCAGGATCTCGCACAGATGATTCGAGATATCATCTAAGAGGAGCTCTAGCAGCCTCCTCGGCCACCCCTTCCCGAGGACGTGGAGGGAGAGTCCAACATGGGGCAGAGGAACCGCCGTAGCGCTGTACGTGCTGGAGGGGGAGGGGGTGATCCTCCACCACCCTTAGACACTTCTGAGTATGAGCCCTCCTTGCCGCGAGGTGTACCTGCTCCCCTGTTGCAGCTCCACTATGAGCTTTTCAGCTAGTTCCGGAAGCTGAAGCCCCCTTCCTTCAAGGGGGTAAGAGCCCATCAGAGGCAGAGGACTGGCTGGAGCAGATAGAGAAGGTGTTCAACACCCTCCGCCCTCTTGTAGAGTGTCGTGTGGCCTTTTCCATGTATCAGCTGGAGAGCGCAGCCCACAGGTGGTGGAGGGTAGTCAGAGGTCAGGAGGGGGAGAGCCGACGTGGGACCAGTTTGTGGCTCTCTTCTACGAGCAGTACTTCCTGCAGACCTGGCAGGACCAGAGGAGGGGGGTGTTTCACACTCTCCATCAGGGGGCGATGACAGTTAGCACGTACCGCATGCGTTTCCTGGAGCTATCACGTTTCGCCTCGACAACTGTGTCTACTGAGGAGTGCTTGTGGAGGTTTATTGAGGGGCTTTGACCTACGATTCGAGGGTATGTGAAACCCCTGAAGTTACCCACTTTCTCCCGTGTGGTTGAGGCAGCCATGACTTATGAGGAGTCCAACCTGACCGCGCAAGACATCGATGGCTGACGGAAGAGGCCCTACCAGCCAAAGTACTCACAGGGCCGTTGGGAGAGGAGGCACACTGTGGTCGTAGGAGAGCAGTCTCATTCTGTGGGGTCACCAGTGGCCTTTGGGAGCCCTAGACAGGGACCAGCTGTCAGCACCGAACCCCTACTCAGCCATCAGCAGAGACTGACTGAGGGAGGAGGCTGTGTTCCTCTCTGCTACCAGTGTGGCTAGCCGAGCCACATTGGGAGGGACTACTCATCTAGGGCTGGAGCATAGCAGATGCTCCCCGCACCGAGTGCTGGAGGCCGATCTGGTGGCTGCGGTCACCAGGCACGTGGAGGAGAACAGCAGTCATGAGGAGGGTATTGGCTAGCTGTTGCCCGCCCGACCCAGAGCGTGGCCGCTTCATCTGCACCTAAGACTGAGGGGCGCATTAATGCCCTAACACATAGAGACGCCAGGGCTTTAGGTTATGTGGTGGCAGGTATGGTTACTGTTTCTGGCATATTAGTATATGTTCTTTTTGATTATGGTGCCACACATTCCTTTGTCTCCTCGAGTTTCGCCATCAGTTTGGGACCAGGCAGTGTACTGTTAGAGGTTCTGTTCCTGATTAGAGGGCCAAGTGGACAGTTGTTCATAGCAGAAGAGGTCTTTACAGACTGCGAGGTCATTATAGGGGGACACAGTCTTCCTACCGACCTAATTGTGATCCCGATGGAGGATTTTGGCGTAATCCTAGGGATGAACTGGTTGTCTGCCTATCACACCTTGGTGGACTATTTTGGGAGTAAGATCATCTTCTCCATGCTAGAGTTGCCTCCCTTTGAGTTTCACGGCCAGCCAGTGAACAGAGGTTTTAGGTGCATCTCCGTACTTCGGGCAGCGAAGCTTTTGGGCCAGGGGTGTAAGGGCTTCTTGGCTTGTGTCGTAGCAGAGCCTAGCCTCGTGGCTGACCTTCAGAGTATTCCGGTGGTCTGCAAGTACCCCAAAATTTTCCTAGAGGAGTTGCCAAGACTACCGCTTGAGCGTGAGATTGAGTTTGAGATCTCACTAGTACCGGGGACCAGCCCCATTTCTACTGCACCGTACAGGATGGCGCCGCTTGAGCTGCGAGAGCTCAAGTCACAGTTATAAGACCTATTGGAGAAGGGCTTTGTTAGGCCCATTGCATCCCCATGGGGAGCTCCCGTGTTGTTTGTGAAGAAGAAGTACGGTATCCTGCAACTTTGTATCAACTACCGATAGTTGAATCGGGTCACCGTCAATAACAAGTACCTGCTGCCTCGTATCAAACCAATTAAGAGATGCCACAGTGTTCTTTAAGATAGATCTGAGGTTAGGTTAGCACCAGTTGAGGATCAAGGAGACCGACGTGTCCAAGATAGCTTTCCGTACACGATATGGGCACTATGAGTTCTTGCTCATGCTGTTTGGGTTGACCAACAACCCCGTTGCTTTATGGACATGATGAACCATGTTTTCATACTGTATTTAGACCAGTTTGTGGTGGTGTTCATCGATGACGTCCTAGTCTACTCACGGGATCCGACGCAGCATGGACAACATTCATGTATGGTCCTGGATACCTTGAGACGACACAAGCTATACGCCAAGTACAGCAAGTGCGAGTTTTGGCTGAGACAGGTGACTTTCTTGGACCACGTGATATCGGGAGACAGATTGGTTGTGGATCCAACCAAGGTTGAGGCCGTGCTTAGGTGGGAGAGATCACGCACAGTGACAGAGGTATGTAGTTTTCTGGGACTGGCAGGCTACTATCGGTGGTTTATCAGAGGGTTCTCTCAGATCGCGCATCCTATGACTCAGCTGACCCGGAAGGACGTGCCCTTTTCCTGGACCGACGAGTACGAGGCGTGTTTTCAGGAGTTGAAGGAGAGACTGACTTCAGCTGTTGTACTTTCCATTCCAAACAGTAGTGGCGAGTTCGTGGTTTACACCGACGCATCATTGCAGGGGTTGGGTGGTGTGCTCATGTAGAGGCGTCACGTTGTCACTTACGCTTCGTGGCAACTGAAGCCCCATGAGCATAACTACCCCACTGATGACTTAGAGCTGGCAGCAGTTGTCTTCACGCTGAAGACATAGAGGCACTACCTATATGGTGAGGCATTCAAGATCTTCACGGATCACAAGAGCCTCAGGTACCTATTTGACCAGAAGGAGCTCAACTTCAGACAGAGGAGCTGGTTAGAGCTCCTGAAGGACTACGACTGCAGTATCTCCTACCACCCAGGGAAGGCCAATGTGGTGGACGACTCCTTGAGCCGGAAAGTGCTTGCCCATTTGGCCAGCATGCAGGCACAGAGTTGGAGTCTCATGGAGGAGGTGGGCAGTTGGTGACCCAGGAGTCACAGAGGTACTGTGGGGCAGTGATAGTGACACGACTGGCACGACTAGAGCTAATAGACAGCATCATTGTAGGGCAGATGACCGATCCATACTTACAGACGCTGTGAGACAGGGTGCTGATAGGGGACCTAGGAGACTTTTCCTTCTCAGACGAGGTATTGCACATGAGGGGATGCCTATGCATTCCTAGAGATGAGGAGTTGTTGAGAGAGCTCCTGACCGAGGTGCACAGGTCCCGGTTCACCATACATCCCGGAAATACAAAGATGTACCATGACTTGCGACGTGACTTCTGGTGGAGGGGGATGAAGTGGGATGTTGGTGAGTTTGTCCAGTAGTGCTTGGTGTGCCAACAGGTGAAGGCCGAGCACCGGAGGCCTGTAGGGTCGTTACAGCCACTTCCTGTGCCAGAGTGGAAGTGGGAGAGCATTACCAAGGACCTAGTAGTGGGTCTACCAGTTACCCAGCGGGGACACAATGCAGTTTGGGTGATAGTAGACCGGTTGACGAAGATGGCCCGGTTCCTGCCAATCTAAGCCACTTTTGGGCCACGACAACTAGCAGAGAGATACGTCAGAGATGTGGTGCATCTGCATGGAGTCCCTCGCGAGATCGTATCCGACAGGGATACTCGTTTCACTTCCCAGTTTTGGGCAGAGTTTCAGCAATCATTAGGGACTCGTTTGAGGTTCAACACCACATACCACCCTCAGATCGACGGGCAGTCAGAGCACACCATACAGACACTCGAGGACCTCCTATGTGCTTGTGTACTAGATTGGAGAGGCTCCTAGGAGGAGTATTTGCCCCTAGCAGAGTTTACATACAATAACAGCTATCATTCGAGCATCGGCATGGCACCTTACAAGGCTCTGTACAGACGGAGGTGTACTACACGCTTGAGTTGGGTTGAGGTGGGGACCAAATGGGAGGTTGGCCCCAGGTTGATCCGGCAGAGTCAAGAGGTGATAGAGCAGATTCACAGGCCACTCCACACTGTCAGGAGTAGACAGAAAATCTACGCCGACAGGAAGCGTAGGGTGGTACAGTTCGAGATTGGGGATCACGTCTTTCTTTTTGTTTCCCCCATAAAGGGCTTGCAGCATTTTGGGGTGAAAGGGAAGCTTGCGCCGAGGTTTGTGGGACCCTTTGAGGTTTTGGAGCGGGTTGGACCCATTGCTTACCAGCTTGCCCTTCCTCCCCAGCTCTCTAGAGTGCACGACGTGTTCCACGTGTCCAACCTCAGGAAGTACGTCGTCGATCCCAGCCACGTTTTGAGTTACGAGAGCATCGAGGTGGGAAACGACCTGACCTATCCCGAGAGACCAGTCCAGATATTAGACAAAGCCGTCTGGAGTCTGAGACGAAAGCAGGTATCACTAGTGAAAGTCCTATGGAGAAGCCAGTGATACGAGGCTATTTGGGAGCCTGAGGCAGCAATGCGAGAACAGTACCCGGAGCTTTTTGAAGGTACGTCTTCTCAGACCCACTTCGATCCTCTTTAAGTTTGTTATGTGCTTTTACACTACTTTTTCGTGCCCTACTTGGCTCAAGTTTCGGGGACAAAACTTCCTTTATGTTTGTTATGTTGAAATGACCCGTTGCCTTTTGGGTTGTTTAAGACGTCTGGATGAGCCGTCAGACGCCTATCCAGACATCTGGATGAAGGGTCGGATGTTTGAAAGTAGAAGAACCGTACCTTCCTCTTTTTCGCGCGCGCTACACATGTACTCACTTCTCTCTCTCCCCACCCCAAACCCTAAACCTCCTCTATTTAAACCCCCACTTCCCCCACGCCACTCCATCCATCTCCACCAGCCACCACCTCCGTCCTCCAACTTCCTCCCTTCCCTCCAGCGCATTGAGAGGAGAGGATGAAGAGAGAGAGACAGGTCGCTGAGGAGGAGAGGGGAGCGGGAGCGTGGGAGGAGCTAGCGAGGGAGCCACGAGAGCTCGGAGGAGCTTGTGTGGGAGGAGTCAAGGGTGCGGACAAGGAGGAGGAGCTTGTGAGCAGGTTCCTTGGCCTCTTGCAATCACTGAAGGCACTGCTGCAGCTCCTGCGGGCACGTTCGCGAGGGAGGCAGCTCGTGGGAGAAGTTCAACATATTGGAAGTATCAGATGTCTGGATCATCTCCCAGACGTCTGGAGTAGTAGAAGGACGTTCGGAGCTGAAGTCAGACGTCTGAAAGCATGCGTAGTGCTAAGGTACGTGCTTTTGTGTGGTTACGACCATGCAGGCCTCACTGCAGAGTTTGTTCGTCCTTTTTTGATGGTCTACACGGACATATGCAGGGGACAGGTCGTTGGAAAGGTGCGAGGTGCACCCTTCGAGGTGCTTTTGGAAGTTTGGATACATCGCCAGACATCTGACCGTACCTTTAGACGATCGGAAGAAGAGTCCGAACATCTGGAACTCACCTCAGACGATCGCAAAGGGATCCAGACATTCGAGGTAGCTACAGGGAACCCAGGGTAAGTGTTGACGCCTTTTAAGACGTCTGGGATTAGACACAAACGTCTGATTTTGGACAGTGTGAGTGTTTTTGGCCCTTCTAGGGCCTAAACGGGATCGGATTTTCGCAAACGAAGTACCATTATTTTTCACTTGAGTTTCTCTTCGAGTTAGTGCCACTTGTATATGATTTTGGACTCGTTTGATGTGGCTGGTCAATTGTATAAGTCTCCTTCCAGTCGAGTACGCGGGAGCCACAAAGGCGACGGGATTTGCGATCTGAGCCCCCATTCCTCCTGTATTTATCGGTAGAGTGGTTTACATTAATATTATGATTTAAATAAATGAACTGCATGTTTAGAATAACTTGAATGAATCCCAGAATAAGAATGAACCCTAGGACAGAAACAGATTGAGCTATACGGTATATTTGAAAAACATGTAGAACCCTAGGATGAGAATGAACCCTAGGGTAGAAACAGATGGTTGAGCTTTACTGCTTATTTGAGATGCCTGTAAAAACTTTAAATGCTAGCAACTGTACTGGTTATTATGCCTTGTCAGTTGGAAAATCACGAGCTGCCTATTTTAAGAATGGAAGCGAAAACATGAATAGAGAAATCTGAAAGTCTGGATTATGAATCAAAAGAAATATCAGCATGAACCCTACGGGGAATTAGGACTCCTGTAGACGAGAAGTGAGCTGACCCTTGTGTATGCGGTACCAAGGAGAGCTACTGTCCCTTTAGTGTAGTGGGGTACTAGCTGCCCATTGGGATGAGCCCCGGGGTCAGGCCTAGACACTCTACACCGACTCTATTTGACCCTCGTGTACGTGGTACTGAGGTGAGCTACCTAGTGGAGGGAGGGAGCTAGCCATCTCAAGGGACCTGGGGTTAGGACTAGCTGCCCTACATCGACTCTTGTTAGGCCCACTGGGCAACCGGGATAGTCGGATGAGGGTACGCGGACTGTTGAGGGGCGAGACCCCTATTCTGAGAGGGTAAGGCCCTGTACCGTTCCGTGCTATACCTTTAGGTGTACCCGTTAGCGGAAAAGACTGACTGCATGCCAGTGCAGGATAACTACCCACGTGCTTTCCACACATGCTGTAGTCACTGCTACGTCGCGACCGTGACCTCAGGATGGTTGACTGGGTGTAGGACTACCACGGGGGACTCTCCCGACCAGGAGAGCACCACGTGTACCCTTACATCATGGAAAAGACTGCAATCAAGATCGTTCCCGCGAGGAATAGGTCGGATCAAGAAATGATCTAAGTGAATAAAGGAATAACAAATTAGAAGCACTTGGTTGAACTAAATGAAAATGGATAGTTTCTTAATTGCATAAATTAATTGCTTATCTTAATTACATGTAAATTGCTAAATTACCACTCTACTCAGCGTTCGCTAACTCCGGAAAATTTTATAACCTTGTTCAGGTCAGGGAGTTGAGTAACCAGCACCGCCGGCTGCAGAGGGAGCTGGGCCCAGTCGAGCTCAGCCTTAGCTGCGTTCTTACTATTTTTCCTTAACTCTTGTTGTTGTAGTGAGTATTTTTGTTTTATGTAATATTATTTCAGTACTTTCAGCTGTACTTTTCTCTCTCGTAGTTGTGATGGCCTGTAACTTTGATAGACCATTTCGCTCTGTTTCTTTTACTGTCTCTTGTTTATTTCTGCTTAGTTACATTGTATGTGTGGTTGTGATTTATTTCCTGCTTTCGGTTATTTCTCGTTGGACAAGTAAGTCTTGGGATTAGTTAAGGCAGGTTGGTCTCGGATCCTGTAGGGATCTAGGATCGGGTTGTAACAATCTAAGATGCAATGTATGGTGTGTATACATGCATAATGCTTATGTTAAGTTAGGTTCTACCTTAATTCAAGAAAATTAGGGCCTATGATTGCTGTGCAATCACACATGAGGGAACATGAAGGTGAAGGAGTAAAGAAGAAAGACATAGCCCTTGAAGCCACTCAAGAATCTGAAGAAACTTCAAGTGGAGAAGAAGAGGAAGACATAGCACTCCTATCCATAAAATTCAAGAAGTTTCTTATGGACAAGAAGAACTGGAGGAAGAAGAAAGAAGGAAGAAACAATGACACAGTCATCTGTTACAACTTTAAGAGAAAGGGACACATCAAGAAGGATTGTCCACTTCTCAGGAAGGAAACTGAAAAGAAGAAGCACTTCAGTAAAGATGGAAAGAAGAAAGCCTTTACTGCAACTTGGGATGAGTCAGACTCAAGTTCAGAAGAAGAAGAAACATCAGGAGAAGTGGCTCTTCTCAGTTTAATGACACTAGAAGATGAGGTAACCTCCTTTACTCAAGATGAACTATTAGAAGCATTCTTTGAATTGCATGATATCGCTACATCATTAAAATTAGAAAACAAAAACCTAGTAAAGATACTAGACAAGGAGAAAGCACAAAAAGAAGCACTTGACAACCAAAACAAAGTGGTATCTGTTGAAATTACAACACTAAAATCACAAATAGACCATTTAGAAATAGACA
The DNA here is from genome assembly GCA_037157565.1 of Thalassia testudinum. Taxonomy (NCBI): domain Eukaryota; kingdom Viridiplantae; phylum Streptophyta; class Magnoliopsida; order Alismatales; family Hydrocharitaceae; genus Thalassia; species Thalassia testudinum. Next base: position 148,763,907 of record JAZHRO010000025.1, on the reverse strand, counting down.
TAGATAAATTAAAAGAAAACTTTGTTGTTCTACTAAATGACCTGACAAAATTCATAAACGGAAGTAGAAATCTACATAAATTGTTAGGAACACAAACCCAAAGCACCACAAAATTTTGGTTAGGCTATATACCAAAGAATAGCCATGAGGCATCTAGTTTCAATCAAAACAAAGAGAAAGGTAGCTTGCCAAAACAAGCAATGAAAACTAACCACCGTGGACCCAATCAAAAATGGGTACCAAAAAGTATTTTGCAATCTTGTTTTGTAGGCTTAGTAGATTATAAGAAATGGACTTTCCCACAAATCAATGGAACATTGAAGCCACTATACCAAATGAAGCCTCACAATCGCAAATCAATGATAGGAAAGAGAAGAAAGAAGATAGATTATGGACAACGGCTGTTCCAAGCACATGACCAGTGAGGAAGACCTATTCCTATAGCTCAACCTTCAGGAAGGTGGTATGGTCACGTTCGAGAACAACCACAAGGGTCGTATTATTGGTACTGGTCAAATTGGTAATTCTTCTACATCTATTAATAATGTGCACTTAGTTAAAGGTTTAAAACACAATCTATTAAGTATAAGCCAAATATGTGATAAGGGGAACAAAATTACGTTTATATCAAAAGGTTTTAAAATTCGTGATGAAGAAACTAATCAAGTTATTCTTAAAGGAAACAGACACAAATATATTTACACCATAAGCTTCGACAAATACGACAGCCTCGAATGTCTAGTCGTATCTGACGAAAAAGAAACTCTTTGGCATAAAAGACTAGGTCATGTTCACATGGGAAACATTAGTAAATTTGTGAAACATGAACTTGTCAAAAGGTCTGCCAAGGATCGACTTCAAGAAAAGCAAAGTTTGCAATTCTTGTTAAGTTGGCAAACAAACCAAAAATCCTTTTAAACCAAAAAGGATGGTTAGCACTTCTCAACCCCTGGAGCTACTTCACTTAGACTTATTCGGACCAACCAAATTCGAAAGCCTAAGCAGGTGCAGATATTATTTAATCATAATTGATAACTTCTCTAGATTTACTTGGGTATCTTTCTTAAAGAGTAAGGACTTAACCTTAGATGCCTTTAGCAAACTAGTTAGAAGATTACAGAATGAAAAATGATCAGAAGTAATTAGAATCAGAAGTGATCATGGTGGAGAATATGAAAATAAATCTTTCTCGAATTTTTGTGATAAATATGGAATTAAACATGAGTTTGCCTTCCCTAGAGCTGCAATGCAGAATGGTGTAGTTGAGAGGAAAAATAGGACCTTACAAGAGTGTGCAGATACAATGCTGTGCGAGTCAAAGTTGCCTTGATATTTTTGGACTGAGGTTGTAAACACTGCTTGTTATATCCAAAATAGAACCCTAATTAAACCAATTCTAAAGAAGACACCCTTTGAACTCTATTATGGAAGAACACCTAGAATTTCCTACTTCAAGATTTTCGGATGTTGATGTTTTATACTTAACACTAAAGATAATCTTGATAAGTTTGATGCAAAAAGCTCAAAAGGGATTTTCCTAGATTATTCAACCAGAAGTAAAGCCTATAGGGTCTTTAATAAGAAGAATTCTGTTGTTGAGGAAACCATGCATGTATCATTTGATGAAACATTAGTTCAACCTAAATCTTCCATGATTGATGATGATGATACAATAAATGATCCCTCAAATATTCCAAAAGATATTATTTCTAATGAACAACCCAAAGATATCTCGTTTGTAAAAGATCATGCTAAAGAACTAGTAATAGAGGAATTATCACAAGGAGTTCAGACCGGATCTTCCCTTAACACATTAGCATTTACAGCTATATCTCAATTAGAACCTAAAAATATTAAGGAAGCCTTCATAGATAATTATTGGGTTATTGCTATGGAAGATGAGCTAAACCAATTCAGGAAAAATCAAGTATGGGAACTTGTTCCAAAATCTGAGCAATAAACTATTATTGGAACCAAGTGGATTTTTAGGAACAAACTTGATAAATCAGGACATGTAATTAGAAATAAAGCAAGACTTGTGGCTCAAGGATATAATGAAGAGAAAGGAATAGACTCTAACGAAACATATGCACCTGTTGCTCGACTTGAATCTATTAGAATGTTGATAGCTTGTGCAGCCCATATGGAATTCAAGCTTTTCCAAATGGATTTCAAAAGTATCTTTTTAAATGGATTCATTAAGGAGGAAGTCTTTGTTAAATAACCTCCAGGATTTGAAGATCTAAATCATCCAGAACACGTATACAAATTAAATAAAGCATTGTATGGATTAAAACAAGTTCCACGAGCTTGGTATAAAAGATTAAAAACATACTTAATTGACAATGAGTTTAAAATTGGTCAAATCGATCCAACTTTATTTACAAAAAGAAAACAAAATGACCTCATAATAATTCAAATATATGTAGATGATATTATTTTCGGTGCTACTAATGATCTACTTTGCCGAGAATTTGCAAAGGTTATGTAGGATCAATTTGAGATGAGTATGGTGGGAGAACTTAAGTTCTTCCTAGGTCTTCAGATTGATCAACTATCCTCTGGAATCTTCATATCTCAAACAAAATACATAGCAGAGATATTGAAGAAATTCTCAATAGACAAAGTCAAAGGCAAAGAAACACTGATGGTGGCTTCTACCCAATTAAAAATTGACGACATAGGTAAGTTAATAGATCAAAAACTTTATATGAGCTTGATAGGTTCTATATTATACTTAACTGCAAGTAGACGTGACATTCTATTTTGCACTTATTTATGTGTTCGTTTTCAAGTAAACCCTAAGGAATCACATCTGAATGCTGTTAAAAGAATCCTTAGATATCTAAACAACACACAAGACCTAGGACTCTTCTATCCGAAGTTAGACACTTTGGAATTATATTCCTTTTGTGATGCTGACTATGCAGGTAGCTTCACAGACTGAAAGAGTACTAGTGGAACTTGTCAATTTCTTGAAAATTCCCTAGTCTCTTGGTTCTCTAGAAAACAAAACACTGTATCTCTATCCACAACTGAAGCAAAATATGTAGCAGCATCCTTAGCATGTTCACAACTATTGTGGATGAAACAAACTTTAAAAGATTTTGGATTAACTTTTAAAAACAACAAAATCTTGTGTAACAATGCTAGTGCAATCAACTTATCCAAGAATCCAGTACAACACTCTAGGACTAAACATATTCATATTAGACATCACTTTCTTAGAGATTGTCTTAAAAGGGGATATCAACTTAGAATTTATTAACACAGAAAAACAGCTAGCCAATATATTCACAAAACCTTTATCAAAAGATAGGTTTAATCAAATTTGTCATTCACTAAGCTTATCTAGATTAAAAGAGCTTAGTTAATTGGCCTAAAAATTGACTCTTTTACTCTTTTGATCAATCAATTTTCAAAAATTGATCGACCAACCTTTGAATTTGCCTAGTGGGAAATTTCCCTCCACTATTTTCTCTTTTTGATCAATCAACTAAGATCTTTGATCGACTAAACTGTTTGGGCGGGAATTTTCCCTCCAAACTTTCAAACTCTAATCCACCAAATACATATTTTGATCAATCATTTCTTGTTTTGATTTACCAAAATCAAATTTTGATTGACCAAAAACTGGGCGGATTCACCTTTGCAATTGCGATCTCGTTTCCTCGTTTTTCGATCGCAATCTTCGTTTACCATTTCTAACCTATGTGATTAGTTGCCTTAAGTGCATGTACCTTTTTTGCTAATCACATTCTCTTTAAAAACACCTCATTTTTACCCCTAAACACATTTTTGTAACCATCATAAATGGTCCCCACTTCTCTCAAACACTACCCCACAACTTCTACTCTCCTCTGATCGACCGTCGCCGGCTCCGACCTCCTCGCACATGCCCTCCTCCGTGCATGGGTCCCTCGTGCACCAGACCTCGCAAGAGCGTGCCCAATCGTCGCGTCCTCCATCGTACGACTTCGTGACCTCTGTGCTCGCACAACTTCAACCTCCTCGCACAACCTCCATCCGGCCTCCTTTTTGATCGACCAACTTTGATTTGATCTTGGTACATTCTAAACCTTGAATACATCCATCCCTTTGGATTTTTCTTGTGTTTAAAATGTGCTTTGACTTACTCTAACATGCTTGATCTTGTTCTTGTATTTATTTCTTGCAAAATCTAGTAGCATACGTGAGTTTATCATCCGGTCAAACAACTTTTTCTTCTGGTCTGAGGTCTTTTGGTCGACCAAACCCCTTGGTTGATTGACCAAATGTCTGGTTCCTTTTTGTCAACCAGTCAAAATTTCTGATCAACCAATTGTGTTTTCCAACACCTTATCATGGCACCAAAACATCCACGCGGCTCTTCTAGTCATCGTGACGATACTTTCAATCACTTTTTCATTATCGAGGCCGCTCGTGATCGTTTCTCGCTATTTGCGAAATTCTCTCCACATGTTGGTAGACCCGTTGATTTCACTTATTTCGGGTCTATTTTCCTTGGGATCCGCGAGAAATTTGCATACCATCAGATTTTATGTTTGTTTGAGCAGAACTTTTATGCGGGTTCCAAACATAGCCGCATTCCCGAAGTTGATCCCATGGCCTATCACCTATTGTATGCCAATCTCAAAGATATAGGTGAAGGCTCCAACATCGAGTTGACCTCGAATGTCTACGGGATAGAAGTTCTGGTCTATGTGAATGTTTTAACGGAGATTCTTGGATGTCCTTCTGTTGGACCTACTTTTCTTGAGTTGCATCAGCAAACTCAGTCTGATACTATTAGGGGGACCCTGCTCACTCCCTCTCATTTTAACTTGGGTGGTCCTGCCAAGTCACCCTTTTTACGTCGTTTGCCTCATTTTCTGAACTGTGTTTTCTTATGGAACTTTATGTCCAAGTTCACATCTTTTGAAAATTGCCCTGGTATAATGCTGATCACCCTCTATGCCTTCATGAAGAACAAACGGTTCAACTGGAACCATTTGATTCTTTATCTCATGAGTAAACCACCTAGCAGCTCCTTCCAGTTCAAGACACTTCTGTCTCATGTCTTTCTCCATTTCAGTGTACCCATGGACATTAATCATAAACAGTTTATCATTCGTGTCTCCATTTTTGATAACCTCACTTATGCGAAGATGGAGCAAGCATAGGGAGCTCATGATGAGGGTGCACCACAGGAGCAGCAGCAGCAGGAGTAGACCACTGTACCTCCTCCTTTCCTGCCTTATGAGCACCCTCCAGTGAGACTATCACCATCTTTCTACGACCAGGACTAGAGTCTCTTGGACAGACAGATTTCAGGTAGAGACTTTGTCACTATTCAGGATGTGATAGCTGGTATTTCTTTGATGATGCATAGACAAAGAGAGACAGATATGGTTATGATGAGGCACGGGCATCAAGTATCAGAATACCTGAATGCTCAGAGTCAATTTTGGGACAAACTTGGAGAGTCTATTCATAGCATTCAGCAGCAGCTTCACCGACCTCCTCGACCTCGTCGTTCGACTACCATGCCTTCTGCAGCACCTCCTCCTCCTACTTCATCAGCTTCACCAGCAACACCACCTGCAGACCAGCAGATCACTCCTCACAGGACATCCAGACATTCGACACCTCATTCGTCAGCTCAGCGACGCCTTTGCTTTGGTCAGCCTGCATCTTCTGAGTGATCAGACTCATTGGATCTTGAGCTAGATTCTGATCTTCAAAGCACCATGGATGCATTTATGGCATCTCTAGATGATTAGATGTTATATTCGCTTGTATCAGTTTATTTTTGTCATGTATCAGTTTATCCTCTAGACTCTTTTATATGTTATTTTTTTCTAGACATTTTGTTATGATGTTACATGAATATTATCTCCTTCAGTTTTATATTATTATCACTCTCAATCATGATCTTATATTGATGCTTATATTACTTGTTTAAGGGGGAGTTAATTGTGAAATAACCAGTAGCACGTTTACTTTTTGCTGAAACAAAAAGGGAGAGATATTATGCAAAGTTATTTTTAAATTCATAATTATAATTTTGTTGTCATCAAAAAAGGGGAGAATATAAGTATCTCTGTTTTGATGCACCAAAATTATTTTTACTATTAAAACTAACATTTCAGGAGTATCTTGGATTGAAGCCTCTGCTTAAGACATAAGTTCAGATAGTTGATGAAGTTCAAATGGTTGCTGATGTGCGTATTTTTCATTTATTTGAGTCTAGGACTTCATTGTAAGGAACTTTAAATAAAACTCAAAAATGATTTTTTTCGCGTATCTTTTCAAAACCTAATTTTAGGGTTATTGATCGACCAGACTTACTAATTGATTGACCAAAACACTTTGATTGACCAACCTACTTATTTGACAGATTAAATCAGTTCATTTTAGGAAGTTGAGAAAAATCATCTTGATCGACCAACAAAGCTAATTGATTGACCAACAAGTGATCGACCAATATCCTTAATTGATCGACCAAAGTGCTTTTTGATCGACCAATTTTGTTTCCTATTCAAGCAAAACTTTTTATATAAATAGAGGTCGTACGTAGCTCATTCATATACAACGTTTAATAGAAACACCATTTAAAATCAGAGCTTCTCGTGCTTATTGCAAAAGGCTTTTACGTCTCGTTCTTCACACTCTTCGAAAGCACGACACCTCGAACCTCTGCGAAAAATCGGTTTGATCATTTATTGAGGTTCCATAGAATTCATTTTATTGTTATTCTATTTTGTTGTTTTGATTTACGGATTGCAAGACTGTTTGGAAGATCCGTGGTTGTTTTTGCTTCTCTTCAAGATAAAAGAGAAGGATTTGTAAGAGGTTGTGCCACCCTCGTTCAAGTGATGTGAATAGTGGATTGACTAGCTTGTACTAGTCGAAAAAATTCTAAGCTGGGAGGCTTAGGTAGTGATTTTTACTCAAATTAGGTTTCCACTATAAATTAGGTGTACTTGTGCATGTATCTCTGTTGTTTTATTTTTTAATCTGACTCTTATTTTTTAAAAGCAATACTATTCACCCCTCTCCTCTAGTATTTAGTTGCGATCCACAGGATATTCTCCAACCCTCATGGTATACATTTGTCTCTTCAACAAAGCTTTTAGAAACAAAAGAAATATTATAGAAATCATGCTTTGAGTCTTCTTGAAGCTTGATAGCGAAAAATCATGATTTGATAAAATTTGGTTTTTGAGTCGTTGCAACACGTAATTCCGCAATTGATTTTAAATTTGTAATCCTAGATAGCTGTGGTATCTAGGGTCATCGAACAAGACAAGATTGCAATTTTGAAAACTCTCGCTTGACAAGTTGGAAATCAACTTTTTTTTTGTGATTTTGAATATAAGATTTTTTTAGATTTTTGAAACAACAGGCAATAGAATATGATATGCGAAGAAGGACTACGCTTAATCACTAAAATCTAAGTGACAGGAAGAACCTCTCTCTAAGCTCATCCTAGGTAAGTGAAGACTTAGGATAATTAGAGAGTGGGTGTGAGGGCACTAAAGTGAAAAGAAATTAATTGAATGCAACAAAAATGTAAAAAGGTAATTTTATATATGGAGAAAATTTGTTTTATAGGAATGCTTGTAGAGGAATCCTTCTACTACAGAAATAAGAGTATAAAATGATAAAACAAAGATCCTCCTGGTAATGGTGGTGAAGAAGAGAGAATCTTTACTCCAAGCTCAACTGCTTCTGGGCTTAGAAAGAATTTCTCCTACACCCTTCTTGATGTGCTCCTCCAAGTTGATGTTGTCCTCATTGGCAAGCCCTTGGTGGGCGTGCCCTAGCTCCTCCTAGAGTAGAAGAATTCCACTCCAAAAACTCCTCCTAGGGTTGATGTGGACCACCCTAAAGATCCTCTTCTGGACGTCCTCCTTGGCTAGCTTGACCTCTAGCTGGCATGGGAACAAGAGAGAAGGGAAGAGGGGAAGGCACCAAGGAGATAGAGTGTCTCCTTAATATTCTTCTTCTCCTTCTCTTGGCCATGGGATATGGTGGAATGATGGGGGTATGTACTTGTGTATGTGTGGCCAAAGGTGAAATGGAATTGGGTAGTTAATGGTCCTTTTATAGAGTGGAATGGGGAGGTCGGTGTGGTTAAAGGGGGGACAGCTAGGATGGCTCGTGGAGGGTGGTTGTGGGATCCTAGGGTTAGGATTGATGGTGCCAAAAGGGAGGGTCACCTAATGGTTGGTGCCATCTTTTGGCAGAAACTAGGGTTAAGGGTTAGTAAGGTGTGTTGTAAGACTAATATTGAGTTATATGGTGGTGGTTATGAGATGGAGGGCTAAGGTGGGTTGGAGCCAACTTAAAGGGTGTATGGAGGTGGAGTTATGGAGGTTGGTGGCGCAAACCCTAGGTTCTAGAAGGGGGTCATTTTGGCACCTAGAATGGATGGTTAGGATGGGTCAAAAAGGTGGATGAAGGGTGGATGTGTAAGGGAGAGTTGGCGCCACCTTTGGGAGGTGTTTGTAGGATGTGTTGGCACCAACTTAGGGTAGGTTAGGAGGTGGTTATGGTGGTGGAGAGGTGTTTATTTTTGGCACCAAAATGATCTTCTATAAGGGGGGTTAGGTGGATGGTGAGGATAGGTTTAAGGGAAGGTGGAAGGTGGAGACGGAGGCTATGTTGTGGTGCCAAAAATAGGTGGAAGTTAGGGTGGTTTTGGTGTCACCTTTAGGTGGCTTTTGGTGGTGGTTGTGGGGTCAAAGGATGCCTCAATTTGGGACCAAATTGAAGGGGTGCAAGAGGTGTGTTTTGGCGCCAAGTTTGGTGATGCAATGCGTTCCTAACCTAAGTGAAGGGATGCAATGCGTGTTGTTACGAACGCGGCTTCAAGACGATTTTTAAGACATCTGGGAGGTGGCCCAGATGTCTGACCAGACGTCTGGCATTAAATTTCTGCGGCGTACGGGGTTGCGTCTGCGCGCATGCACGCGCAAACCTGCAACCGCCACCCTCTTTCCTCTTTTTCCCTCTCTCCTCCTGCAGGGCATAGTGCTCTCTCTCTCTCTCTCCCCGCGCGGCCTTAAAAGGCCCTCGCCCTCTCCCTCACCCTCATCCCCTTCATGTCCCTCTTCTTCTTCTCCCAGCTGGTGCGAGAGCGAGCGAGCGGCGGCAGCAGCGGCCGCGGCAAGTGTGCGGGAGGAGGTGTTGCGCGAGGGAGGAGACGCTCGACCGTGAGGGCTCGAGCTTACCGGGGCAGCTAGAGCTTGCCGGCGGGGGAGTGTTGCGGAGGGGTTGCTGTAGCTCGAGCAGCAGGCGGACGTGGCGCGGCACGCCCGTGCGTCGCGGGCAGAGAGCGAGAGGAGCTCTGATTCTGGAATTTTTTTCCAGAATCAGACGTCTGGGCTTACGACCAGACGATGATGAAGACGTCGGGAGGATTGCCCAGACGTCTGACAGGTAAGATATTTCGTCTTCTTCCTTTTTTTGCGTGTACGGCCATGTAGCCGTCCGCCGCGCCTTCGTCTGCGACCCGTCGTACTGAGAACGGGTATGGGTGCGTGCAGGTTCTGCTCGGGAGGGTGCGAGACTCGCCATCCAACGCGAATCAGACGTCTGGCCACAGTGCCAGACGACGGAGAGGACTTCCAGACGTCCGGCTTGACCATCGGACGTCTAGGAATTAAGCCAGATGCCCCCGCAGGCTTCTGAACGTTTGAAGGACTACACAGAGCGAAGGTATCATCTGAACCACCTTTTAAGACATCTGGAAGAGGTTCCAGACGTCTGATTTTGGACTGTTTCGTCGTTTTCGACCCGTTTAGGGCCCATTCGGAGTTCGTTTTCTGCGTTTCAAGTTGCGTTCTTCCCAGAATAAAATCCTCTACCCGTTTACAATAATTATATACTGTTCTGAGAAACTCCTTGTGTTTGATCCTTGTGTTAGGACCCCATTCCATTGCAGTCCCGAGGGTTGCGGAGGCACGCGAGATTTCTGACCATGCCCCCAGTACTCCTGTTGTAGCTGGTAGAGTGGCTTTTAATTTACTTAATCAAATTTGTTACAATTGTGGAATAATTAATAGAGTCTAGGGCACTACATGAACCCTAGGACTGACAAACTAGATTGAATGATAGATCCTAGGGTATTGCATGAAACCTAGGACTGGAAACTAGATTGAATGATAGATCCTAGGGTACGGCATGAATCCTAGGACTGGAAAACTAGTGATATGTATATAATATTGCAGTCTTGGAAAGGTGGAAAGGAAACAATAGCTGCCTGTAAATTGATTTAACCGCTGCCTGTTATAAGGGAATAAATATGATTGAGAATATGGGTTGTATGAACATAAAACTGGAACTGTGAAACCTAAATGTGCTGAGTTAAAAGAGCTGGAACCCTACAGGGAATTAGGAGTAGAACTCCTGGAAAGAGAATGGATGGAACTGAGGAAGAAAGACGTGGAAGTGTGTTGTCTCTTGGGTACGTGGTACCAAAAAGATCACACATTACCTCTTAGTGCAGAGCAGAGTTAGCCGCCCCAGGGACCCGGGGTTAGGTCTGGCCACTTTGTACCGACTTTTGGCCCTCGTGTACACAGTACCGAGGAGAGCTACTAGTGTAGGGAGAGTACTAGCTACCCCACGGGCCCCAGGGTTCTACTGGCCCTCCTACACCGACTTGTTAGGCCGACTGAGCAAACCAAGGTAGTCAGGCGAGGGTGCGCGGACTATGGAGGGGCAAGGCCCCTGTTTGGTTACTGTGGAGGGGTTGGACCCCTATTACTAAGAGGGTTCTGCCCTATACTGGTTCCGTGCTGTGGTTGGGCGCACCCGTTAACGGAAACGACTGACCGCGTGCCAGTGCGGGGTAGCTACCCGCATGTTTATCGGGCGTGCCGTAGTCACCGTTACGTCTGTAAGCGACCTTGGGGTGGTTGACTGAGAGTAGGATCACCACGGGGGACTCTCCCGACTAGGAGAGCACCACGTGTTACTTCTACTTTTCGGAAAAGACTGCAATTAAGATCGTTCCCACGAGGAACATTCGAGATCAAGTGAAGGATCTGAGAAATAAATAAATCGTGAAATAATAGAAAGACGTAAATGAAGAAAATAACAAAATATAACAGCTGCTGTACACTCTACTGCTTCTTTAGTTTTAGTTGCCACTCTACTCGGCGTTTCGCTGACGTGTTACACTCGTTACTTTTCAGGACCAGGTGTTGAGCAGCCAGGGTCAGCGGCTGCAGAGGACGCTGGGCCAAGTAGGGTCCAGTAGAGTTACCGCAGTTCTTTTTGTACCCCTTTTGTTCCACTATAGTGAGTAGTTCTTGTTACTCTCTGTACTTTTCTTTACTTGTAGTTTCATGTTCTGTTATAATTGTTGTTCTACTGTTGTGGTGGTACATACTGTAGTAGTTCCTTTTCTTACTGTTGTATTTTGTTACTGCTAGTTATATTCATGCTGAATGTGGTTTATTTTACTGCTCTTTTGGTTACTTCCTCATTGGACGACTAGGTCTTGGGATTAGTCGAGTCGGTCCGGTTCTCGTGTCTCGTAGGGACTCAGGAATCGGGTCGTTACACGTGCCTAACTTAAGTGATGCCTAAATGAAGCCTAGAAACTCGTCTGCAGAGTTAAAAACCTAAGAGCTAGATTCATTTTAGGGTATATGAATGATGATAAATTGGCATTTATCAAAACTCTCCTTGAAGTTCCTTGATTAAATCTTCATATTTCTTCAATTATGAGTTAGGCCATCGTTGAATCTTCACAAATAATTCTTCACATAGCATTATCATCATTTTCTAGCCTCATTGCATATCATCTTTAAGCTCTTCAACACATTGTTAGGCTCATCCAAATATTATAGCTTATTTTGTTAACATCAAAATTCGATCAATTAGCATGTTCCTAACACTAACAACCTTCTCTATGAAGCCTGCCTAAAGGAGCTTCTCTACCTCATCGGCCTCCACCTACCACTATTCGATGGACTTATGTTGTATTACCTGTTTAAGGGGGAGAGAGGCAAGGGTGATGTTCAATCAGTGCTTGATCACCCAGGGGTCAAAACCTAAGAGATCCTTGGAAAACCATGCAATTACATTGGTGTTCTCCTATAGTAGGTGGAGAAGGATTGTCAATTCGTCTTCTTCTTAGTCTAATAAACAGACCTAGCCAAGTCGCCAAGGTACAGCTGCACCATTGTCATGGTGGAAGCTAGCTAGAGTCTCTCTAGGGGGTCCTCTACTAGGATGCTCTCCTTGCCAGGTTTGGCACCTATTGCTCTCTTCTTGCCCTACTTTTAGGCTTTGGGGCAGACCATCAGATTATCCACTCCATCTTCAAGCAAAGAAGCTCCCTACCAATGGATTAGTCTTTATGGATGATGCTGATGCTTGCTAGGGAGCAGAAGAAGATCATGTGGAAGTAGAAGGATATTATCGTCACAAAGGCATGTGTGGATGCCCTCCTAATGATTCTGTCAAAGGTGGTGGATAAGTTCGCCACCGTGAATGCCGTCTGATTCAGGTAGCGATTGTTGTCTCAGAGGGTGATAGGGAGGTTGATATCTCCCTTTTGCATAACTTTGTGGTTGTTGAATGATGAGTCCACTTTAGTTGACTATAATTAAGCCTAAGCTGCTAATTTTGATGTCTTAAAATGCATTAGATTATGTATTTGATATAGAATAAATATTAGTGTTAATATTTAGTACTAGTTGTAATGTGTACATACATAAGCATCTTTAGAATTAATATGCAGTGCATTATTCAAAGATGTCATGGTCCCTTAATTAATTATTTTTAATTAATATTTAATACTAGTTGCAGGAACTAAGTGATCACTTAATGTAGGTCAACTACAAAATGTCTTGAGGAGGTGGACATGGGTGCAAAATGGCCCTTCCAAAGATGGAAATCGCCACTTTATGAGGGTGCTCAACCATCCTTCCTCTTCCTTGTGTGTGACCACTTCTTCTCCTCGAAATTAAGGCTACATTATATTGGTGATTAATGATGATAAATGGGTCCATTTAGATTCACATGAACCTTCTATTGTTGGAGAGAGCCACCAAATGTGGCATCACAACAAAAGAAAAGGTCTACCTACCATTTATGATCTCAACCTTCTCCCTTCCCTCTCCTTGCCGTGGGGATTATTCTTTCCACCTCGCCTAGGCGTGGAGGGCCCAAACTCTTCTAATGGCGTGGAGGAACCCTTGATGAGGGGCTCATCTCCTCTTCCATGTACTCACCCTAGACGGGTGCTCCATCAACATCACCCTATTGGATGAGAGTCATCTCTGCCATCTCCCAGAAGGACGGGAGTTCCATGGCATCACCTCACTCACCGACATGCCAGGAGGAGTAGCTAGCTCCACCCCCAGAGAGCTTCATCTTGGACACCCCCTTGTGGTGGCAGCATAAGGGACTCCCAAGCACTGCTCCATGTCCTAGTGCTCAAAGCATTGGAATTGTCCATCACTGCCGTCACCACGCTAGTCTCCCTCATTCCCTTCTCACGCTTTATTTTATTATTCATGACTGGTTTCCAGAATTTGATTCTGTATTTTCATAGGTCAAAGAAAATCTTGATGTGTTGTGAGACTCCTTGTAGATGATACTTTACTCCAATAGATGTGATTTTGACTTGATTTATTTCTGTTTTGATGAACTACGAACCACAATGCAACGACGTAGATCTTTGTATTTATTCTTCTCACACGTAGCAGATTGACCACCGAACCCTACTACTAGGAAACGGGACAACTTGAGGTCCTACTCCTCAAACCCAAGCTAAGTAATGATCTTCGTAAAGAGAATGTCAATGGCGCTACCTTCCTCGATGAGAAGGTAGGGCTAATTCTGCCCAACCACCGTGAGGGTGACCAATAGGGGGTCATTGTGTCAGTTGAGGTTCGAGAGGTGTTGGTACATGACTAAAGCATCCTTCTTGACCTTTTGTAGGAAAGCCCTTGTATTCCTCTTTGAAATGGCTAGGGCTGCCTAAGTTGGCTTAGCTGGCTAGTTAGTTGGTGGATTAGCCTAGGCACCTCCTTCGAAGATCATGTCCATCACTCCTTGCTTGTCTTATTGGGAAAATGTTTGCACACCAAAAATACACCAGTAAAAATGCCATCTTGTGTTATTCCCTAGCACTGCCATTGCATCTTATGTAGCTATAATTGTATTTGTAAATAAACGTCTGCATGCATTTATAGAGAGGGGAGGAGAGTGTGAATAATTGGTCATCTATTAATTAACATTTTCCTTGAGTGTGGCATCGCAATTTCACCATTTCTTATTTCTTTTTTATTTTTTTTCTCATGCGGCTGCACGGCATGGTGCTGCATCCCCTCCTCGTCGCTTCTCTTGCCAGCAACATGGGGAAGTGCATGCTGTTCCTCTATAAAACACGATGCACCCTCCCCTACACTGGTAGAGGTTTTCCCAGGCTCAGACACCTCACTTCCACCCTCCCCTACGCACCACACATACCACTCACTGCTGGCCACTCTCTTCCCCTCTCCCTCTCCATACACAGCACCTCTTCTCACCAGTTGAGAAGAGGAACGCTGAGTGCAGGAGAAGCTCACATTGGGCTCAAGACCCCACTGTGAGCTCCACCACCGCCCAGCTTCATCATGAGCAGGTGGGCGTGGTGAGTTCTTATTTTATTTTTTTGTTTACATATTTGTCTTTCTGTTCTTTGTTTGATTTTCATTTTCAAGTTACTCTCCGTCGCCACTAGAGCAGTAGAGCTTCAAGCTCTAAAGCTCGCTCACAGCCATTGTGCGTGCTCCGCCACTCTGCGTGCCTTCGCACGCCTCAAGCGTCCGTTCCGCGTGCTCTGCACGCGTCCACTGCCGGTCCTCACCCTTCTCCGCGTGCCCCATCGCACCTCCCCGCACGCGGCCCAGCCGGTTTCCTCAAGGATTAGCCGGTCACCTTTTTGCCCCTGCACTGTAGTCGCAACCTCACACGGCTATAGTGTGGTGACCAGTTTGTTTCTCGGTTATCCGGTCACCGCGCCTTCTCTCTCCTCCTCACGACCGCCTCCAGCCAGTCACCCGCATGCGCTCCTGCACTCTGCGTTGCGCACTTGCGCGCCCGTGCCCCCAGACGACGGTTGTAGCCCCCGGACGTCTTAAACCACTCACCCTCTCTCACACACAGATGGTTGCTCCTTCTCCAGCACGTGCTAACACATTCTAATGCACACACAAACACTCACACACTCACGCATATACGTATATATATATATACACACAAATTCACTTACCCTCATATATATTTACATCTACATAAATATATATATATTTATATTTATATATATAGATATAAATATATATATGCACATATATACATATATAGTTATAGAGATATACATATATATATTTACATATATACTTATATATATAGATCCACTTATCCACATTCCCCTACACACATATTCACCTCACGTGCACTACCCATATACCTGTGCACTAGTTACTCCACCGCGCATCATATCGCAGGAATATCTGCACCAATTGCTGATATTCCCTGACATCCGCGCAAAGCAAGCGCCTCCACACATACTCCCACACATCCGCCCCTCACTCCATGCGGCACTCCGTCTTGTTGGTTGCATCTTACTAGACGTAGACCAACTTGACACTGTGCTACACTCCATTTCCACTTCCACTTCCACCCCTATATATATAATATATAACTGTATACATATATATATATATATTGTATCTACTATATATCTATACATATATTAAGCTACGTATTTCTTTCTTTTCTAGTAACCTCTCTTGTTTTCAGTTATCTTTATTTCTTGCTATTAAAAAGGTAAAAAAGAGTAAAAGAGAAAAGATAATTCTTGTCTTGCAGGTACTCGGTCTTGCGAATAACAGGACCAATTTTTGGAAACCCCAAGTTGGCTACAAGCCAAGGACCATTTGGCTCAAAGCCAAGGACTTGATTTTGAGGGTGTGCCTCAAGGACAATATTATCAACAAAAAAAATCTTAAATAGAAAAATCAAAAAATAATAAACGCAAGGAAGAGATATGTTTTAGGAAAGGCGTAGAAACTCCTTGACCTTTAATTCCCGCCTCCCTGAGATCGACCCTGGGCCTAAAAGTGACCAAGATAAAATCAAGTAGGCTATGTTAAAAATTTTGTGAAAGATGGTTAGAGTCGATTTAGGTTAACCCACTATAATAACTTCAACGATAATTTCACCATATTAACATAACCTATTCAAGTCCAACCACGCTTTTTTTCTGGCAACGTTGTCGGGAAGGCGCAAATTGAGGTAAGTTTCTACTCCATTCCTTTGATTTTCTCTTCTCACACCCTTCTCTTCATGGGTGGTTTGTTTGCTTGTGTGCAGGTAAACCGGTTGCAAGGAGGCAAGCAGAGGAAGTCAGAGACGTGGGCAAATCCAAGGTGGAAGCGACAACGTAAAGTCGCCGGCGCTGCACTGGAGCTTCGCCTACGTTGCTGAAGAGGTAGGTGTCTCTCTCTTAGTAACTTAGGATAAATTGTCACCTAAATAAAAAAAAAACGTAAAAATACTTCTTGGGAATTTCTTGGGGCAAGTGGATTAAAAACCACTTGATTGATTTTTTGCTATCACCCCCACCGCCCCTTGATTTCCCGCCAAACTTCGCATAGCGAAAATCCAAGAATCTTGATTCTTGGATCTTTCGCCGTGTGAAGTGTTCTTTGAGGCAAGTTTAAATTGATTGATTGCCATCCCTCCTTGCCTCATTGGTTCACATTTTCGGGATCACATTTTTGGTGGGGAGATTTGGAATTGAGTTGATTCCAACCCCACCGCGACCTTTCACGTGCCTTAGATTTGATCCCAAATATTTCAACCCCAAAATTTTAATTTTCTTTACATTATCTTGTGGTTGAGCCTTGTGTGTGGAATATCATTTTTGGTGATTGGGAGCACTTGAATTGAAGTGTTTTGGCTCCCTTTCACACTAACCTAAAATAGACTTGTGCATCCACACATAGAAATTTCCATTTAGGGAAGCCCATTGCATTTTTAGCATGCATTAACTAATTCATATTGAAGAAGGGTTTGTTGGGCATAAAAGAATTTGTGTTTTCTCAAAACATGGAGATTGGTTGAATTGGTAACTCAGTGGAATCTTAGAATCCATACTACTTAAGGCTGAAACTCTAAAAGCCATTCACCATCTAAAACTCCAATTCAGGGAGATTTTCCCGTTGTATGCTTGGTTTACACACTTTTAAAATTAACGTACTTGGGCATTACCCATATACAACGCCCTTCACATTCCTGGAGCACTTGATCCTAAGCGTCTAAATAAAACTGGTAGCAACTTGACCCTTATTAAGGATTAGAGGTCTAATTACTTACGTGTAGCGCCTACGTGCTGGTGCGGGTTCCCACATGCTATCGGGTGTCTAAGACTGGGGCAAACGGCCTTTCAATCTGGCTCCGTGGTTCCGCGGTGCTCCAATTTGGGTCTGTAGGTTGTGATAGTAGGTAACTTAGATCTTTAGGTCTAAGGGCACATTGTAAAGGTTAGGACATTGATTGCTTTGATTTGTTATCAAGTGTATCCTTGTGGTGTCATCTCTCATCCCCTTTTCCCTTCTTATCTCTCCAATTCTTCTTGCGGTAGTGCATGTTTGGGAGGAGGTCACAAAACCTTGAATTGTTTGAATTGTCTGATAATTCTAGAAGGATAGAAACCAATTCATCATCCTCCTCCACAAACATGGCTGCACGCCCACCTCCAAATCCCGAGGGAGGAAACCGCTCCCCTCAAATCCCCCATAACCCACCTCCAAGTCCAAATGGAAATGTATAACGAGCAGATTGAAGCCATTAGGGAAACCTTGGAGGAAATGCAGAACCCTCCCGAACGGGAGGAGCCTAGGTCTCTTAGCTCTTATTAAAATCCCGCTCCACAGAGACTATGAAACAAATTCGGGTCCCCATGGGCGAGGACGATTTTGAATTGAAACCCAATGTCGTTGGCCTAATTAACTTTCACTTCCATGGTCTTGCAAGTGAAGATCCTTTTCTCCATTTGGAAGACTTAACTCGATTAGCTGAAACTGTTAAACCAAGAAATATTGGGTTATCAATTGTCCTCATGAAAATGTTCCCGTTTTCGTTGTGGGATAAAGCGTCACAATGGTTGCGCACCCTTGGGAGAACCATCCATTCTTGGGAAGAGATGCGAACAGCATTCTCAAAAAATTCTTCCCAATCGGGCGAACCAATGCGCTTCGCCGTACTATAACTTCTTTCACACAACAAAATGGCGAGTAATTTCATGAGGCTTGGGAGAGGTATAATGACCTCCTCCGGAAGTGTCCGCACCACAGTCTGCCTAAGTGGTATATAGCCCAGATCTTCTATTATGGGCTAAATGAAACTTTGGAGCAGATTGCAAACGCTTCCTGCGGAGGGAATTTCATGAATAAAGACGAGAATGGAGCATTTGAATTGTTTGAAAACATGAGCGAAAATTCGATGAACAATGCCTCCATTGTCGCCTTTAATCGTACCAGCCTGCCCCGTAATGTTCACGAAGTTGACATGGGACCCTCCCATTCATCCACAGATCTTAATCTTATCGCACAAAAATTGGATGAAATCTCCGTCATGCACAAGAAGCTAGACGAGCTTCTGGCCAATCCCGCCTGTTCTATGGCAAACACTTCCATCTCACCACTTCGTCACAATCCTAATCCTTCCAATGCCAGGCTTATTCCCAAAAATCCCGTGAGACCATCCTTATTGAGTATCGCGTCGAGCGATTCGGTAAGTCATGTGGATCTGGCTTCTACAAGCCAGTATTTTGACATGGAGGACTAAGCCTCCATGTGCTCGGATACATACATACATGCGGACTCGTCTTCTGGCTTAGAAGATGCTTGCGCCCAGGGGAACAACCCGTTCTCTGCTACTTATAACCCAGGGTGGCGAAATCATCCTAACCTCGCATGGTCCAATAACCCGCAGCACCAAAACCCTGCAGGTGGACCAATGCAATCGTCCTCACTCGTCATCCCAAGGGCCCAGTCTAATCCTGTGGCAAATCCGCCATCGAGTCCTTGCATACCGCAAATAGAACACACATCAAGTCCTATTGATAAATTGATGCGAATGGTGACGGAAATGTCTAAGTGCCATGAAGAGAACATGACCTCTCTTCAGCACCAATTGGTGCAGTAGAATGCTGAGATTAGTCAACTACGCATGGCGACTCGATCTCAAGGCACTCTTCCAGCCCAACCTATTCCTAACCGCAAAATTTTGTACCCCATGGTCCTCAACCACAGGTACGACCTTCTCAGGAGCAGGTTCATCAGATTTTGCAGGCTCCAAGCATTCCACTGGGATTTCAGTCTAATCCCGCAGCAACTACACCTCACCCTTATGTCCCTATTGCAAACCCTCCTCCGTCTTATGATCCCACTGGACCCATGACGTCCAATGTGATTACTACGAGGAGCGGTAAGCAAACCGTCGATCCGCCTCGACCTGATCCTGGCCCATCTTTTTCATTGCCCTCTCATTTGGGATGTGCACCGCATTCTCGTGAGGACGATATACCCAAACTAGTGCCAGAATCAGTCCCATTCCCTGAGGCTCTACTGAGGGAGCCAAAAGGCAAGAAAAAGGATGCGTAGGCCTTTAATAACCTGCGTAATTTATTCAGGGATGTTGAAATCAAGGTACCCCTGTTGGAGGCTATCAACCATATACCAACTATTGCCTGATTTTTCAAGGATTACACTACACCCAGGCGACAGTCAAAGAGAACAAAGAATCCGGTGGTTCTCTCGCCTCATGCGAGTTGTACTATATTATCAAATCTACCATCGAAGCAGAAAGATCTGGGCACACCGCTTATTTCTTGTAGCATCTAAGGCTACAATTTGAACCGTGCTCTGCTTGATCTAAGATCTTCCATCAATCTTACACCAACCATCATGCTCGAGAAATTTGCCTTAGGAAATCTGAAACCCACCCCTGTCACGTTACAGTTGGCAGATCGTTCTGTCAAAATACCGAAGGGTGTGGTGGAAGACGTGGTGGTTAGGGTCAACAGTCTCTGTTTTCCTGTTGACTTTCTTATTTTGGATATGGAAGTTCGTAGCTCACTTTCTGATTGTCCGATCATCCTTGGTCAACCTTTCTTGGCCACAGCCTGCGCCCATATCGACTGCGAGTCGGGCTGCATTGAGATTGCCGTTGGCTCTGAGAAGCTCAAGCTAAACATCTTCAAGGCAGCCAAGAACTTTGATTGCGATTGCATCGAGGATGACACGTCTAACGAGGACATGGCTTTCAGCGCGTGTATCGGACTAATAGGGACCTATTCTAACTGCTGTGGATTGCCTCTGAACACAGACCATTACCTGACTAACACATATTGTGACGTTCCCCCATCCCTCCTTTTACCCGTACCTTCTCCTAACCAGACTTCTAACGAGGTTTTCTCCACTTCCCATACCTCGTGGTCTGAGTTATATTCGGGCTACTCACTGCCGGTCCACCCTCTTGAAGACCAGATTTCCCTTTCTTTCTTGCCATATCAGGTGGAAATGCGACTCCACTTTGGGACCTTGAACCCACATACTGATCACTGGGGCTATCCCATTTTGGATCCATCAATCCAAGATGCCCCTCTTTTTGGCCAATCTGAGGGCCAACTTCTTCCTCCTGCCTTTCTTTCGTCTGATCCGCTTGGGACACTCTCGTCCCAAGAAATGCCAAATCTTTCACCATCCACTCCCGAGCAGAAAGAGCTGCCTGACACACTTAAGTATGTTTTCTTGGGACTAAATGAAATGCTCCCAGTAATCATTAGTTCAAAATTGACTAGGGAGTAAGAGTGCAAACTAACAAAGGTCCTTATGGAACACAAGGCAACCATTGGATGGTTCTTATCTGACCTAACTGGCATTAGCCCCTCCTACTACACTCACTGTATATATACGGAGGAGGAGGCTTGACCTTCCCGCGAGATGCAGCAACGTCTCAACCCTAACATGCGGGAGGTCGTTAAAAAGGAAATCATTAAGTGACTTGATGCAAGTATAATCTACCCGATCAGTGATAGCCCCTTGGTGAGCCCGATTCATGTCGTGCCCAAAAAGGCGGGACTCACTGTAACGAGCGCGTGCCCCAGACGTCTTTTAAGACGTCTGGGAGGTGGCCCAGACGTCTGTAAAGACGTCTGGGATCACATCCAGACGTCTGACCAGACGTCCGGGATAGTTTACAGACGTCTGACGAACAGTTATGCTCGCACGGGATATTCGTCTGCGCGCCTGTGCGCGCAGACCTGCGATCCGCATCTTCTCTGCGGCTGCAGGCGACTGCGACCGTCTCTCCCTCCTCCCCGCGCGGCGTTAAAAGGGGGAGGGGGCGCGCCTCCCCTCCCGTCTCCACCATCTTCCTCCTTCTCTCCTGCCGGTGCGCGAGAGCGAGCGGACGCGAGGGCGCAGCGGCAGCGGCGGCCGCAGTAGGCGCGGAGGAGCTGCGGCGTGCGAGGGCGGGGCTCTGCCGTGAGGGCGAGCTCGCCGGGAGCGGCTTGGCCGGCCGGCGGAGGGCGCAGGGGGCGCAGAGCGTCGCGAAGAGGGACCTGCTGCGGGCAGAGCAGCGGACGCGCGAGGTGCGACGCGGGCGGCGTCGCGAGCGGAGGCCGAGCGAGGTTCTGATTCTGGAAAAATCTCCAGAATCAGACGTCTGGACTGATATCCAGACGGCAAGGTCGACGTCTGTGTGATCATACAGACGTCTGAAAGGTGAGTTCCGCTTTCTCCTTCCTTTTTTTGTCGACTGACCGTACTGAGGGAGGAGGGTTGGCTGTGCGCAGGTGTTCGGATTCGTCATCCTTTGCGAATCCGACGTCTGGAAGTTGTACCAGACGGCGGGAGTGACCTCCAGACGTCCGGAGAGACCATCGGACGTCTGGGATCTAGGAGAGACGTCGCCACAGACTTCTGGACGTCCGGGGAACCAAGCCGAACAGGTAATTCTCTGATCCACCGTTTAAGACGTCTGGAAGGAGTTCCAGACGTCTGATTTTGCACAGTATTGTCTTTCTCGACCCGTTTAGGGCCCGTTTGGGCTCCGTTTTCCGCGATTCGAGTTGCGTTCGTTTCAGAATTTATTCCTCTACCCGCCTACAGTAGCTATACACTGTTTTGAGACACTCCTTGTGTTTGATCCTTGTGATAGGACCTCGTTCGGTTGCCGTCTTGAGAGTCGCGGAGGCGCGCGGGATTCCCGACCACGCCCCCATTACTTCCGTTGTACCTGGTAGAGTGGTTTTAAGCATTAATAAAATCTGTTAAAGTATGGAACCATAACTAGAACCTAGGGCATTGCATGAATCCTAGGAATGAGAAATATATGGAATGATAGCTCCTAGGTGTTGCATGAATCCTAGGGCCGGAAAACTAGATTGTATGATAGATCCTAGGATATGGCATGAATCCTAGGATGGAAAAACTAGTGGAATGTACATTATTGCAGTCTTGGAAAAATGGAAAGGAATATATAAAGCTACCTGTAAATTTAATTAACAGCTGCCTGTTATGCATAGAGAATCATGTTGAGATCATGGAATGTGAGAACGTGAATCTGGAAAGTGAAACATATGATGTTCTGAGATAAAGAGCTGGAACCCTACGGGGAATTAGGAGTGGAACTCCTGGAAAGAAAAGGAATGGAACTGAGATGTAGTTTGTACTGTCTCTTGGGTACGCAGTACCAAGGGAAGTACCTGTACCTGTTTTAGTGCAGAGTGGGGCCAGCCGCCCCAGGGACCCGGGGTTAGGCTTGGCCGCTCTGTACCGACTTGTTGGCCCTCGTGTACGTAGTACCGAGGAGAGCTAGTAGTGTTAGGAGAGTACTAGCTACCCCACGGGCCCCGGGGTTCTGCTAGCCTCCTTCACCGACTTGTTAGGCCCACTAGGGCAAACCAGGGTAGTCAGGCGAGGGTGCGCGGACTGTGGAGGGGCAAGGCCCCGGTTTGGTTACTGTGGAGGGGCTGGACCCCTGTTACTGAGAGGGCTCTGCCCTGGTTCCGTGCTGTGCTTTGGGCGTACCCGTTAACGGAAACGACTGACCGCGTGCCAGTACGGGCTAGCTACCTGTGCGTTTATCGCGCGTGCCGTAGTCACCGTTACGTCTGTCAGTGACCTTGGGGTGGTTGACTGAGGGTAGGATCACCACGGGGGACTCTCCCGGCCAGGAGAGCACCACGTGCTACTTCTACTGTTGGAAAAGACTGCAATCAAGATCGTCCCACGAGGACATTCGAGATCAAGTAAAGGATCTGAGAAGTAAATGAAATAGTGAGAAAAATTGAAAGATGTAAATAAAGGAAGTAATAGAACATAACAGCTACTGTACACCCTACTGTTGCCTTTAGTTAGTTTGCCACTCTACTCAGCGTTTTGCTGACGTGTTACACTCGTTACCTTTTTCAGGACCAGGTGTTGAGCAGCCAGGGTCGGCGGCTGCAGAGGACGCTGGGCCGAGTAGGGTCCAGTAGAGTTGCCACAGCTTTGTACCTTCTTTTGTTTCTGTTCTAGTGAGTAGTTTTGTTTCCGCTGTACCTTCTTTACCTGCAGTTTTTGTTATATGATAAATGTTGTTTTACTGTTGTGGTGGTGCCTACTGTAGTAGTTTCTTTCCTTACTGCTGTACTTTTTACTGTTAGTTATATTCATGCTGAATGTGGTTTATTTTACTGTCTTTTGGTTACTTCCTCGTTGGACGACTGGGTCTTGGGATTAGTCGAGTCGGTCCGGTTCTCGTGTCTCGTAGGGACTCGGGAACCGGGTCGTTACAAGATGGTATCAGAGCAAGGTCGTCCCGAGAAGTGAATCAACTGACTGGAAAATAACCAATTCCCATGTTTATAGCTAGAGTAGCCACCACAACATATCTCTTGACATGAGCTCTTAGAAGTGTTGTTAGGTACCGTCTGTTTTGACGTTTCCGTTTTGTTTCGCGTCTCCTTGCAGGAGATGCCTCGTCGAGGGACTGGCGAGACTGGCCGCGGGCGCGGCCGAGGGCGAGGTCGGCGAGGTGGACGTGCTGTCGTTGACGTCTCGGTGGACCAGCCACCACTCCCTGGCATCCAGGCCCAGGACCTCGCCAGACTGATACGGGATATTGTACGAGAGGAGCTCCACCCACCGCCCCGAGCACCTCCTCCTGGGGTTGCAGAGGGGGAGTCCTCTGTGGGACCACGCGACGGACGCGGCGCCGGACACGAGGGAGGGGATGGGCCCCTGCCGCCCCCACCTTCCTCCGACACTTCTGTACACGAGACACCTTCGCCTGGAGGTGCACCAGCACCTCCCCTACAGCACCACTTCGAGCTTTTCGGACAGTTCCGGAAGCTGAAGCCCCCCTCCTTCAAGGGGGATGAGGACCCGACCGAGGCAGAGGACTGGCTTGAGCAGCTGGAGAAGATCTTCGACACCCTTCGCCCCCCGGTGGAGTGCCGCGTGGCCTTTGCCACGTACCAGCTGGAGAGTGCGGCACACCGGTGGTGGAGGGCGGTCCGGGGACAGGAGAGGGACGAGCCGACGTGGGACCAGTTCGTCACCCTCTTCTGCGAGCAGTACTTTCCCCAGACGTGGCAGGACCAGAGGAGGCGGGAGTTCCACACTCTCCGCCAAGGGACGATGACCGTGAGTGCGTACCGCACGCGTTTCTTGGAGCTGTCCCGCTTTGCAGCGACAGCGGTAGCCACTGAGGAGGAGCGCCTTTGGAGGTTCACCGAGGGGCTCCGGCCTGCGATCCGGGGGTATGTCAAACCCCTGAAGCTGCCGACGTTTTCGAGGGTGGTAGAGGCAGCCATGACTTACGAGGAGACCAACCCGTCCGCGCGAGAGACCAACGGCGGGCGGAAGAGGCCCTTTCAGCCAGACTTCTCACAGGGCCGGCGAGAACGGAGACACGTGGCGTCCGCAGGAGAGCCGTCACGTTGTGCAGGGCCATCAGTGGCCTTTGGGGGCCCTCGACAGGGGCCAGTCGCCAGCACCGGACCCCCGCCTAGCCGACAGCAGGGACTCACTGAGGGCGGGAGTCGGGTTCCCCTCTGCTACCAGTGTGGCCAGCCGGGCCACGTCAGGAGGGACTGCCCATCTAGGGCAGGAGGTCAGCAGATACTTCCCGCGCAGAGCACTAGAGGGCGCGCAGGAGGCCGCGGTTTCCAGGCGCGAGGAGGAGGACCGCAGTCGCGAGGAGGGTACCGGCCAGCACCTACCCGTCCGACGCAGAGTGTGGCTGCTTCGTCCGCACCTAGAGCTGAGGGGCGTATCAACGCCCTAACACACAGGGACGCCAGAGCTTCGGGATCCGTGGTAGCAGGTATGGTTTCAGTTTCTGGCAGACTCGTTTACACGCTTTTCGATTCCGACGCTACGCACTCGTTTGTCGCAGACAGTTTCGCAGTTAGTTTGGACCAGGATTATACATTGTTAGAGAACCCGTTCGTAATCAGAGGTCCGAGTGGTCAGCTGTTTGTAGCTGAGGAGGTGTACACGGGTTGCGGGGTCAGCATCGGGGGACACAGCCTGCCAGTTGACCTGATTATGATACAGATGGAGGACTTTGGGGTGATCCTGGGGATGGATTGGCTGTCCGCTTACCACGCATTGGTAGACTGCTTTGAGAGGAAGATTGTCTTCTCCATTCCGGAGTTGCCTTCCTTCGAGTTTCACGGGCAGCCAGTGGACGGAGGTTTCAGGTGTATTTCGGCACTTCGGGCGGCGAGACTTTTGAGCCAGGGGTGTGAGGGCTTCTTAGCTTGTGTGGTGGCAGAGCACAGCCCCGTGGCAGACTTCCAGAGCATCCCAGTGGTCAGAGAGTACCCCGACGTGTTTCCAGACGAGTTACCAGGACTACCGCCCGAGCGTGAGATCGAGTTTGAGATCTCACTAGTACCAGGGACCAACCCCATCTCCACCGCGCCATACAGGATGGCACCGCTTGAGCTGCGAGAGCTCAAGTCTCAGTTGCAGGACCTTTTGGAGAAGGGTTTCGTGAGGCCCAGTGCGTCTCCCTGGGGAGCCCCGGTACTGTTTGTGAAGAAGAAGGATGGGACCCTACGCCTTTGTGTGGACTACAGACAGCTGAATAGGGTCACCATCAAGAACAGATATCCGCTGCCGAGGATTGACGATTTGTTTGACCAGTTGCGGGGTGCCACGGTGTTTTCCAAGATCGACTTGAGGTCTGGATACCACCAGTTGAGGATCAGGGAGACCGACGTCTCCAAACAGCTTTCCGCACCCGGTACGGACACTACGAGTTTTTGGTCATGCCGTTTGGGCTGACCAATGCCCCCGCTGCTTTCATGGACCTGATGAACCGGGTGTTCAGACCGTACTTGGACCAGTTTGTGGTGGTTTTCATAGATGATGTACTCATCTATTCTAGAGATCGGACGCAGCACGAACAGCACTTGCGGATGGTTCTGGACACTCTGAGACGACGCAGGCTGTACGCCAAATACAGCAAGTGCGAGTTCTGGTTGAGGGAGGTGACCTTTTTGGGTCATGTGATCTCTGGAGACGGCCTGGCGGTGGATCTCGCC
The DNA here is from genome assembly GCA_037157565.1 of Thalassia testudinum. Lineage (NCBI taxonomy): Eukaryota > Viridiplantae > Streptophyta > Magnoliopsida > Alismatales > Hydrocharitaceae > Thalassia > Thalassia testudinum. The sequence continues at coordinate 148,737,305 of JAZHRO010000025.1, read as the reverse complement.
AAGGTCGAGGCAGTGCTCAGGTGGGAGAGACCGCGTTCAGTCACTGAGATTCGCAGTTTCCTGGGACTGGCAGGTTACTACAGACGGTTCATCAGAGGGTTTTCGCAGATTGCACGTCCTATGACACAGTTGACTCGGAAGGATGTGCTTTTCACTTGGACAGACGCCTGTGAGGCGTGTTTTCTGGAGCTGAAGGAGAGGTTGACCTCGGCTCCCGTGCTCACCATTCCTGACTGTAGTGGCGGGTTCGTTGTGTACACGGACGCTTCCTTGCAGGGGTTAGGAGGTGTGCTCATGCAGAGGGGTCACGTGGTCGCTTACGCTTCGCGGCAACTGAAGCCCCATGAGCATACCTACCCTACCCACGACCTAGAGTTGGCAGCTGTTGTCTTCGCGCTGAAGACATGGAGGCACTACTTGTACGGTGAGACCTTCGAGATTTTTACCGATCACAAGAGCCTCAGATATCTTTTTGACCAGAAGGAGCTCAACACGGGACAGATGGCCGATCCGTACTTGCAGTCTTTGCGCGACAGAGTACTGTCAGGGGACCCAGGGGACTTCTCTTTCACAGACCAGGTGTTACGCTTGAGGGGACGGCTGTGCGTCCCCAGAGACGAGGAGCTGTTGAGAGAGCTCCTGACTGAGGCACACGGTTCCAGATTCACCATACATCCCGGAAACACGAAAATGTACCATGACTTGAGACGCGAGTTCTGGTGGAGAGGGATGAAGCGGGATGTGGGTGAGTTCGTGCAGCAGTGCTTAGTGTGCCAGCAGGTGAAAGCCGAGCATCAGAGGCCTGCAGGGCCGCTTCAGCCGCTTCCAGTGCCAGAGTGGAAGTGGGAGAGCATCACCATGAACTTGGTGGTGGGTTTACCTGTTACCCAGCGAGGACACGACGCGGTCTGGGTAATAGTGGATAGGTTGACGAAGACGGCACGATTCTTGCCGATCCGAGTCACTTTGGGACCAGCACAGTTGGCAGAGAGGTATATCCGTGATGTGGTGTGACTACACGGAGTTCCGCGGGAGATCGTATCCGACCGGGATACCCGCTTTACGTCCCAGTTTTGGGCTGAGTTTCAGCAGGCTTTGGGGACGAGGTTGAGGTTTAGCATGGCTTACCACCCCCAGACGGACGGACAGTCGGAACGCACGATACAGACACTTGAGGATCTTTTGCGTGCCTGTGTACTAGACTGGAGGGGCTCTTGGGAGGAACACCTGCCCCTGGCAGAGTTTGCATACAACAACAGTTATCACTCGAGCATCGGCATGGCTCCCTACGAGGCTCTGTACGGACGGAAATGCACGGCACCCTTGAGTTGGGTTGAGGTGGGGACCAAGTGGGAGGTTGGCCCCAGGTTGATCCGGCAGAGTCAGGAGGTAGTTGAACAGATCCACAGACGACTCCGCACTGTCAGGAGCAGACAGAAGAGCTACGCAGATCGCAGACGCAGAGAGGTGCAGTTCGAGGTTGGGGACCACGTCTTTCTTCGTGTTTCTCCCATGAAGGGCTTACAGCGGTTTGGGGTGAGAGGGAAGCTCGCGCCAAGGTTCGTGGGGCCCTTCGAGGTCCTGGAGCGGGTTGGACCCGTTGCTTACAGACTTGCCCTTCCCCCGCAGCTTTCTGGTGTGCACGACGTGTTCCACGTGTCCAACCTCAGGAAGTACGTAGCCGATCCCAGCCACGTACTGAGTCACGAGAGTGTCGAGGTGAGCGACGACCTGACCTACCCCGAGCGGCCAGTGCAGATCCTAGACCGAGCCGTCCGCAGGTTGAGACGAAAGCAAGTACCCCTGGTAAAGGTTTTGTGGAGGAGCCAGCGGTACGAGGAGGCTACCTGGGAGCCTGAGGCGGCAATGCGGGAGCGGTACCCAGAGCTTTTCGTGGGTACGTCTTTTCGGACCGGCTGCGGTCCTCTTTGAGTTTGTTATGGTTATTTGGACATCCTTTTTCCGCACCCTAGTTGGCGCAAGTTTCGGGGACGAAACTTCCTTTGAGTTTGTTATATTGTAACGAGCGCGTGCCCCAGACGTCTTTTAAGACGTCTGGGAGGTGGCCCAGACGTCTGTAAAGACGTCTGGGATCACATCCAGACATCTGACCAGACGTCCGGGATAGTTTACAGACGTCTGACGAACAGTTATGCTCGCACGGGATATTCGTCTGCGCGCCTGTGCGCGCAGACCTGCGATCCGCATCTTCTCTGCGGCTGCAGGCGACTGCGACCGTCTCTCCCTCCTCCCCGCGCGGCGTTAAAAGGGGGAGGGGGCGCGCCTCCCCTCCCGTCTCCACCATCTTCCTCCTTCTCTCCTGCCGGTGCGCGAGAGCGAGCGGACGCGAGGGCGCAGCGGCAGCGGCGGCCGCAGTAGGCGCGGAGGAGCTGCGGCGTGCGAGGGCGGGGCTCTGCCGTGAGGGCGAGCTCGCCGGGAGCGGCTTGGCCGGCCGGCGGAGGGCGCAGGGGGCGCAGAGCGTCGCGAAGAGGGACCTGCTGCGGGCGGAGCGGCGGACGTGCGAGGTGCGACGCGGGCGGCGTCGCGAGCGGAGGCCGAGCGAGGTTCTGATTCTGGAAAAATCTCCAGAATCAGACGTCTGGACTGATATCCAGACGGCAAGGTCGACGTCTGTGTGATCATACAGATGTCTGAAAGGTGAGTTCCGCTTTCTCCTTCCTTTTTTTGTCGACTGACCGTACTGAGGGAGGAGGGTTGGCTGTGCGCAGGTGTTCGGATTCGTCATCCTTTGCGAATCCGACGTCTGGAAGTTGTACCAGACGGCGGGAGTGACCTCCAGACGTCCGGAGAGACCATCGGACGTCTGGGATCTAGGAGAGACGTCGCCACAGACTTCTGGACGTCCGGGGAACCAAGCCGAACAGGTAATTCTCTGATCCACCGTTTAAGACGTCTGGAAGGAGTTCCAGACGTCTGATTTTGCACAGTATTGTCTTTCTCGACCCGTTTAGGGCCCGTTTGGGCTCCGTTTTCCGCGATTCGAGTTGCGTTCGTTTCAGAATTTATTCCTCTACCCGCCTACAGTAGCTATACACTGTTTTGAGACACTCCTTGTGTTTGATCCTTGTGATAGGACCTCGTTCGGTTACCGTCTTGAGAGTCGCGGAGGCGCGCGGGATTCCCGACCACGCCCCCATTACTTCCGTTGTACCTGGTAGAGTGGTTTTAAGCATTAATAAAATCTGTTAAAGTATGGAACCATAACTAGAACCTAGGGCATTGCATGAATCCTAGGAATGAGAAATATATGGAATGATAGCTCCTAGGTGTTGCATGAATCCTAGGGCCGGAAAACTAGATTGTATGATAGATCCTAGGATATGGCATGAATCCTAGGATGGAAAAACTAGTGGAATGTACATTACTGCAGTCTTGGAAAAATGGAAAGGAATATATAAAGCTGCCTGTAAATTTAATTAACAGCTGCCTGTTATGCATAGAGAATCATGTTGAGATCATGGAATGTGAGAACGTGAATCTGGAAAGTGAAACATATGATGTTCTGAGATAAAGAGCTGGAACCCTACGGGGAATTAGGAGTGGAACTCCTGGAAAGAAAAGGAATGGAACTGAGATGTAGTTTGTACTGTCTCTTGGGTACGCAGTACCAAGGGAAGTACCTGTACCTGTTTTAGTGCAGAGTGGGGCCAGCCGCCCCAGGGACCCGGGGTTAGGCTTGGCCGCTCTGTACCGACTTGTTGGCCCTCGTGTACGTAGTACCGAGGAGAGCTAGTAGTGTTAGGAGAGTACTAGCTACCCCACGGGCCCCGGGGTTCTGCTAGCCTCCTTCACCGACTTGTTAGGCCCACTAGGGCAAACCAGGGTAGTCAGGCGAGGGTGCGCGGACTGTGGAGGGGCAAGGCCCCGGTTTGGTTACTGTGGAGGGGCTGGACCCCTGTTACTGAGAGGGCTCTGCCCTGGTTCCGTGCTGTGCTTTGGGCGCACCCGTTAACGGAAACGACTGACCGCGTGCCAGTACGGGCTAGCTACCTGTGCGTTTATCGCGCGTGCCGTAGTCACCGTTACGTCTGTCAGTGACCTTGGGGTGGTTGACTGAGGGTAGGATCACCACGGGGGACTCTCCCGGCCAGGAGAGCACCACGTGCTACTTCTACTGTTGGAAAAGACTGCAATCAAGATCGTCCCACGAGGACATTCGAGATCAAGTAAAGGATCTGAGAAGTAAATGAAATAGTGAGAAAAATTGAAAGATGTAAATAAAGGAAGTAATAGAACATAACAGCTACTGTACACCCTACTGTTGCCTTTAGTTAGTTTGCCACTCTACTCAGCGTTTTGCTGACGTGTTACACTCGTTACCTTTTTCAGGACCAGGTGTTGAGCAGCCAGGGTCGGCGGCTGCAGAGGACGCTGGGCCGAGTAGGGTCCAGTAGAGTTGCCACAACTTTGTACCTTCTTTTGTTTCTGTTCTAGTGAGTAGTTTTGTTTCCGCTGTACCTTCTTTACCTGCAGTTTTTGTTATATGATAAATGTTGTTTTACTGTTGTGGTGGTGCCTACTGTAGTAGTTTCTTTCCTTACTGCTGTACTTTTTACTGTTAGTTATATTCATGCTGAATGTGGTTTATTTTACTGTCTTTTGGTTACTTCCTCGTTGGACGACTGGGTCTTGGGATTAGTCGAGTCGGTCCGGTTCTCGTGTCTCGTAGGGACTCGGGAACCGGGTCGTTACACTCACCATCCGTGTCAATGATAGGGGCGAATCCATCCCTACACGCACTCTTACATCTTGGAGAGTGTGTATAGACTATAGGAAACTGAATGCTGCAAGTAAGAAAGATCACTTTCCACTCCCTTTTATTGACCAAATCCTGGAGCGGTTAGTGGGAAATAAATTTTTCTACTTCTTGGATGGATTCTCTGGATATAACCAGGTGGCAATTGACCCTCGGGACTAAGAGAAAGCCACCTTTACCTACCCCTTCGACACCTTGGCATTTAGAAGGATGCCTTTCGGACTTTGTAATACGCCAGCAACTTTCCAGAGATGTATGCTAGCGATATTGCATGGCATGGTAGGTGACTTTCTTGAGTCTTCATGGATGACTTTTCGATCTTTGGACCCTCTTTTGATGACTGTCTTGCCAACCTGACTCGTATTCTTCGGAGATGTATTGATGTGAACCTCGTGCTTTCTTGGGAGAAAAGTCATTTTATGATACACGAGAGAATTGTTCTCGAGTATATCATCTCCGCTAGGGGTATTGAGGTTGAAAAAGCTAAGCTTGATGTGATTGTTGATTTACCTATGCCTGGCTCTGTCAAGCAAATCCGCTCCTTCTTGGGACACATCGGTTTCTATAGGAGATTCATTAAAGACTTCTCCAAGATTTCCAGACCTTTAACTCATCTCCTATCGACTGAGGTACCCTTTGATATGGGCCCCGATTGCATACGAGCATTCACGCAGCTGCGTGATGATGTCACTAAGGCCCCTGTTCTCCAGCCACTTGACTGGTCCCTCAACTTTGAACTCATGTGTGACGCTTCTGACCTTGCAGTCGGAGCCATCCTGGGACAAAGACGCGATAGACACCCCTTCGTGGTGTACTATGCCAGTAAGACATTGGACGAGACCTAGCGTAATTATACAACCACCGAGAAAGAACTACTGGCGGTCGTCTTTGGGTTGGAGAAATTCCGCTCTTACCTTCTGGGCTCGCATGTTATTGTATTCATTGACCACACGGCCATTCGCCATTTCATGCACAACAAGGATGCCAAGCCTAGACTGATTCGTTGGATCCTTCTACTCCAAGAATTTGACATTGAGATTCGCGATAAGGCAGGAGCCCAGAATGTTATTGCTGATCATCTCTCGAGACTGGAACCTAACCACATTGGACTTACCCTGTCGATCAATGAGGTTTTTCTCGATGAGCACCTATTGGCAATTAATGTGGCAAGTGGACCTTGGTATGCCGACATTGCCAGTTACCTTGCTTTTGGTTTCCTTCCACGTGGTTGGCCTAAAAACCAGCGTGAGTGTCTCATCGCAGAAGTAAAGTACTATTTCTGGGATAATTCACTACTTTTTCGAATATGTGCTGACCAGATCATCCGTCGCTGTATTCTCGACAGCAAATTCCCCAATCTGCTATCCTTCTGTCACAATCAAGCCTGCGGAGGCCATTTTTCTAGGAGGAAAACTGCAGCCAAGGTGTTGCAGTGCAGGTTCTTTTGGCCCTCCCTTCACCAGGATGCACATAATTATGCCAAACATTGCACTAGGTGCCAGTCATTAGGGTCAATGTCACATCGTGACATGATGCCCTTGCAACCCATCCTAGCTGCCGAAATCTTTGACATTTGGGGAATCGATTTCATGGGTCATCCTCGTGGCTGTTGATTATGTTTCAAAATGGATCGAGGCTACTCCCACGCGCTATGCTGACCATGTCATATCCACTCGATTTGTCAAAGACAACATTTTTGCACGCTTTGGGATCCCTTGAGCCATTATCTCTGATGGAGGAAGTCATTTTACCCATGCTTCTTTTCGGGCACTTCTGAGGAAATATGGAGTCCACCATCGTATCGCATCTCCGTATCATCCTCAGACAAACGGCTAGGCTGAGGTGTCGAACCGGAAAATCAAGCAAATTCTCCAGAAAATGGCTCGGCCTGACCGTAAGGATTGGCACGAAAAGCTGATTGACGCACATTGGGCGTATCGGACCGCCTTGAAGGCTCCCCTTGGTATGTCTCCGTATAGAATCATTTACGAGAAGCCTTGTCATTTTCCCGTGGAGCTGGAGCGCCGCGCTTATTGGGCGGTTCGCCAATGTAACCTCGACCCAGACCTGTGTGGTCGAGAAAGAAAACTCCAACTCCAAGAGCTGGAAAAGCTCCGTCGCGAAGCCGATGATTCTGCCTTAACTTTCAAACAACGTACTAAGGCCTTTCACGACAGCCAAATTCGATGGAAGGAATTTAAGCCATCTCAGCAAGTTTGGATTTACAATGCCCGGCTCAAATTCTTTCCAGGGAAATTGAAGTCCAAATGGACTAGTCCCTTCTTGGTCTCGAGACCATTTCCCAAAGAGGCCGTTGAAATTGAAGATCCCAAATCTAGGCATAAATTTACGGTCAATGGGCAGCGTTTAAAACCCTATCTTATTCATGAACCTGCCCTCGTTGGTGAAACTGTTGCCCTGCTGAAGGGTAACTAATTTCGTACCTCACTCTGAGTCCAGCTGGGGACGTTAAATTCAGCGCTTATTGGGAGGCACCCCAGCAACACTCCACTGTCACGTACACACTTCCATGTCACTTCACTTCGCACTTCTTCACTTTTCATTTCACCACCCACCGTCCACCCACCCTATTACCCTGCTATATATCATGCATGTCAGCTCTCGTTCCCTGATCTTTGGACCTTGCTCTACCCTGCATGCATATGAGGACATAGCATCGTTTGGCATGGGGGGATGGATAGGCATCCATAGGATCTGGGTATTATATGGTATCATGCAGCTTCCATTATATATATCCATCTATAAATATGTACATAACAAAAAAAAAGAAAAGAGCATTGATCTGGAGGTTGAAACAAAAATACAATAAGTGTTTATGGATATTCAACTGCTGTTTTGAAGATTTTCCAGGACAAAGAAGCTTGATTCGCTCAGGCTTGGCTTAATTCACTTGAGCATTAATAAGATAGATCGGAATCTCTCCTAACTAAGGACGTATTCTTGTACCTGAGTCACCAGTACAGGATTCGTTGGTTTGCTTTTACTTAAGAGCCTCAGTAATCTTGGTTCACACTACACATATCAAGAAAGACCAGGTGAACATAAGATCCAACTCTAGTATTCATTAGGGAAGGTGGAGTCCTTACCTATGCACGCAGGTAGACTTTTTATCCCGGTCTTTAGTCTTGTGTCTAGGAGAAACTCTTTCCACCAAAAAGGAACTCTCCCACCAAAAATGTGTGCTCCTCCAAAGAAAGTTGTAAGAGATTTACTGACACTTGTTTCAAAAAAAAAAAAAAAAGAGAAGAAAATCTTTGCAAATAAGTCAGTATATCTTTCAAATGTCTGTAAATTTCTCTCTCCAAAAAAGTTTTTCATGGCACGTCATAAATACCCTGTATTCCTTGAGCCACAAAATCAATAAAATGGGAGTTGAGTTTTCCGTCAACTTTTTAAGAGTTAATCCGAAGACATGAGCTGAAACTGGAACCAACCTACACTTAAAAATTCGTGAAACCCTTGGCTTGAGTCTTAATGTTCATCTGGTCAGTCTTGATCCTTCACTATGCACAAACCATAATCTCTTGAGCTTTCAAGTACGGCAAAACCCTCTGAGTCCTGGAAATCATACTTAAGGTTTAAATAGCAAGAGTTCAGGTTAGTCGAGAGATGGTCTATATCATGTAAGACTTAAAGTGCTGGTAGTCTTCTCTGCAATTGGTTTTTACAATATCCAACAGATAAACACACCTCAGAAGAAAATCTTCAGCTTAAGATCATTTCTAGATACATTACAAAATGTTTTGCTAGGGACTAGCAAAAGATAGGCATGGGGGTATGTTTGCACACCAAAAATATACCAATAAAAATGCCATTTGTGTTATTCCCTAGCACTGCCATTGCATCTTATATAGCTATAATTGCATTTGTAAATAGACATCTGCATGCATTTATAGAGAGGGGAGGAGAGTGTGAATAATTGGCCATCTATTACTTAACACTTTCCTTGAGTGTGGCATCGCAATTTCACCATTTCTTATTTCTTTTTTATTTTGTTTCTCGTGCGGCTGCACGGCATGGTGCCGCATCCCCTCCTCGCCGCTTCTCTTGCCAACAAATGGGAAAGTGCATGTTGTTCCTCTATAAAACACCATGCACCCTCCCCTGTGTTGGCAAAGGTCTTTCCAGGCTCAGACACCAAACTTCCACCCTCCCCTGTGCACCACACATACCACTCACTGCCGGCCACTCTCTTCCCCTCTCCCTCTCCATACACAGCACCTCTTCTCACCAGTTGAGAAGAGGAACGCTGAGTGCAGGAGAAGCTCACAGTGGGCTCAGGACCCCACTGTGAGATCCACCATCGCCCATTTCCATCGTGAGCAGGTGGGCGTGGTGGGTTCTTGTTTTATTTTTTTCTTTTACATATTTGGCTTTCTGTTCTCTGTTTGATTTTCGTTTTCAGGTTACTCTCTGTCGCCATTAGAGCAGCAGAGCTTCAAGCTCTGAAGCTCGCACACAGCCACTGTGCACGCTCCGCCACCTCTGCGCGCCTTCGTGCGCCTCAGGCATCCGTTCCGCGTGCTCTGCGTGCGTCCACTGTCGGTCCTCGCCCTTCTTCGTGCGCCCTATCGCACCTCCCCACGTGCCCTGTCGCACCTCCCCGCGTGCGGCCCAGCCGGTTTCCTCACGGATTAGCCTGTCACCTTTTTGCCCTTACACTGTAGTCGCGACCTCACGCGGCTATAGTGCGGTGACTGGTTTTTTCTCAGTTATCCGATCACCGTGCCTTCTCTCTCCTCCTTGCGACCGCCTCCAGCCAGTCACCTGCGTGTGCTTCTGCACTCTACGTTGCGCACCCGTGCGCCCGTGCGCCCAGACGACTGTTGCAGCCCCCGGACGTCTTAAACCACTCACTCCCTCTTACACACAGATGGCTGCTCCTTCTCCAGCGTGCGCTAACACACACTGATGCACACACAAACACTCACACACTCACGCATATACGTTTATATATATATACAAATTCACTTACCTTCACATATATTTACATCTACATAAATATATATATACATATATAGATATAAATATATATATACACATATATACATATAGTTATAGATACACACACACACAGATATATATAGATCCACTTATCCACATTTCCCTACACACATATTCACCTCACGTGCATTACCCATATACCTGTGCACTAGTCACTCCACTGCGCATCATATCGCGGGAATATCTGCACCAGTTGCTGATATTCCCCGATATCCATGCAAAGCAAGCGCCTCCACACACACTCCCACACATTCGCCCCTCACTCCATGCGGCACTCCATCTTGTTGGTTGCGTCTTACTAGACATGGATTAACTTGACACTGTGCTACACTCTATTTCCACTTCCACCTCCACCTCGATATATATAATATATAACTATATACATATATATATATATATTGTATCTACTATATATCTATACATATATTAAGCTACGTATTTCTTTCTTTTCTAGTAACCTCTCTTGTTTTTAGTTATCTTTATTTCTTGCTATTAAAAAGCTAAAAAAGAGTAAAAGAGAAAAGATAATTCTTATCTTGCAGGTACTCGGTCTTGCGAATAACAGGACCAATTTTTGGAAACCCCAAGTTTGCTACAAGCCAAGGACCATTTGGCTCAAAGCTAAGGGCTTGATTTTGAGGGTATGCCTCAAGGACAATATTATCAACAAAAAAAATCTTAAATAGAAAAACCAAAAACATAATAAACGCAAGGAAGAGATACGTTTTAGGAAAGGAGTAAAAACTCCTTGACCTTTAATTCTCGCCTCGCTGAGATTGACCCTGGGCCTAAAAGTGACCAAGATAAAATCAAGTAGGCCAGGTTAAAAATTTTGTGAAAGATGGTTAAACTCGATTTAGGTTAACCCACTATAATAACTTCAATGATAATTTCACCATATTAACACAACCTATTCAAGTCCAGCCAGCAGAGTAAGGTTGGCAGGGTGATTAAGTCAAGACAGGTCGTCATTCCCCGCTGGTGGGTAGGGAGGACCAAGGCTCAAAGGTGAAATTCCTCAGACATGAGGTCTGGGGCAGGCTCGCCTGGGGGTTTCCACCCGGTTCGGGTACACCTACGTGGGGCAGTCTTGGATGCTTTCCATTTCATTCGGCAAATTCGAGTGAAGATTTTCAGCTGGTGCAACCAGGGCTTCTCCACCTAGTTCTGGGTTTGGGCCTATGTCTGGCTAGGCTAAAGGGTTCACAAGCCTTTGTTTAGTGGGGCAAAATTTTTCTCCATCATCTATGCTATGGATCTACATGACTTTCTTAAAACCCAACTCATTGGAATAGTGATATCTTTCTCTTGCATCTACATGATAGCCCGAAGATCATATGCTATACTGTCAACATCCATCTCCTATTCTTCATTCTTCTATTATTACTTCCTTTTCCTTTCCTTCAAATATATGAAAAAGAGGAGAAAGAGATTTGGATCACTATCTTGGAGCAAGAATAGTGTCGATTAGGAATTAAAGCTAAATCCACAAAATATCCATGGATTTTAGATTGATTTGTAGTTGGAGCAGTAGTATAAGCACCTACACAAGTCATCACCATCATAAAGAAGCTCCAAGAAGAATTAAATGAAGAATTCATCATAGTTCAAAAGGGCAGTGCCAAATGAAAGGGTTTATAAACCCAATAGGCGACCATATATCTTTGGCCAAATGCTTGTAATAATCGCAAAAAAATATATAATAGAAAATTAAATTCTACTTGTAAAAGAAAGGGATATTACATCCATGCCCCTATAATCATATCTAATTCCATTTGTACCACTGTAAACTTCATATATACATCTATACCCCTACGAACATGTTAGCCAAACATACTTATAGCCCCAAGTTAAATTTTTGCCAGTTAGAGGGGAATATTCCTCTAACGTCAGTAAAGTTAATGATAGAAACTACTAATATTACATATATGCCCCCTGACAATCCAAATGGATGTCAAAAGGATGAAAATGCCCCTGGCTTTGGAATCATTGGGTTTCATTTTTCCCTATATAAACCTGTTAAGGAAGAGGAAAAATTGCAAAAGAGATGCAATTGAAGACTTTCATTCAAAATCTCTACAGGTAAACATCTTTGTTCCTTTTCATAGGTTTGAAAGTTAGAAACCTATTTGTTCATATTACATGCATGATTGCACAACAATCATAGGACCTAATATACTTGAATTAAGTTAGATTTTAGCTTAACTTAGGGACAATGCATGCATCAGCATCATAATTTTCATCATAGTTAATTTGTTAGCTTTATAGATAATAATGTTATTTTATCCTCTAAAAGAGACAATATTAATTGCAGATGATTCGAGGCAGCAGATGATAGATCAAATCGTACGGATCTGATCAAGATGATGATGAGAGTCTAATGCTTTCGGAATCGTCTTGATCAAACTTCCGTAGTGCCACATTCAGCCCATAGAAGATCAGTAGCTAAGGAGCAAAATAGCAGAGATCCAAACCTCATATGTCAAATTCAACTTCACAGATGGATCCAGATCAACAATCACAGTCTAACGATGCAAAAATTAGCTCAATCGGAGCCCTACAGCATCAACTACAAAGGCGAGGAGAAGAATGACTAGGATGGTGCCATGTGGCACCATCCCAATGATCCACCGCTGTGCCCCAACCGCTGAAGCTTCATTGTGAGCCGTTGGATTGTCATCCAACCACCACGATCAAGCCACGTCACCCCTCACCTTACCTTCATCAACTGAGAAGAGCATCTCAGTCGTTGGATCTTCATCCAACGACTAGAGCGGCCATGCTTGAAAAACAAAACCGCGACACAAAAGCACGCGTAGCGCGTTGGTCTCAGGGCCGCACTCAAGTAGCCAGCGCGGGTGCAAATTGCACTCATCGCTAAATTAGAGAGGTGACAAAGCTCGGGTGAAATTGAACCATCAGATTGGAGAGAAGGGGGTGGATGCGGCCGCGTGGCGTGATGAGGATCATCAGATGCAGCGGTCTGGATGGACACTTGATCCTACGCCCGAACTGACGCCTCGCCACACGTAAGTTCTTAAGGTGGTGGTACGATCCTTTGGACGACTCAAATTGAAAGAGTGAAGGTGCGAAGAACCGTACGCGTAAAGGGCGAGCGGTGAGGCGCGATCGTGATCGAAGGGTCGAGCGTGCACCACATGTCAGCAGGTGGTGAAATCCGCATGTTATAGGCACATGGAAGTTTATTTTGAGGTGCGATCTGATCTGTTGATCTCCCGATCGACGAATCTGATGGCTCTAAGAGTGTTTCATGATTTTGGGGGCCTTAATACCTGTTTTGCCCCTCATTGAAGCTATAAAAAAAACCCCAAATCCCCCAGTTGAGAGGCAACTTCCACCAAACACATCTCCAGCCTCTCTCTCTCTGCAACTTCTCTTCGGTCTTCCTTCCAGTGCTATGGATCTGAAGTGTTGTCCCACTTCGCACAAGCATCCCACAAGCAGCGCCGTCCTTCATATATTTTCTCTCTCTATTCTTTAGCATAGTTTTAATTCCTAGTTTGTGAACTGTTTGCCACTAGCAATAAAAAATCTAATTTTCTAAATATCTGGTCTTTGTTTCTATGTTGCATTAGGATAGATTAGTTACTACGAAAAGCTTTGAAAATCGTGTTTTGCTTCTCTGCAAATGACTTAGGACTCACCGATCTGATTTATAAATTTATTTGTTTCGACGTGATTCGCACTACAATGATAGAAACAACACTTTACGTGTTTCGCGATGTACAAGTTGGCGTCGTTGCCGGGGAGGCAACAAAAATTTTTAGAACTTTTCTTTGTAGTGCTTCTTTGAGATTTCTAACCTGCTTTATTTTTTTTGATCACGTGTGTGCAGGAAATGCAAAATTCCAAGAAGAAACGCAACAACAGAAAAATTGCAGGTTTCTAGTATTAGGTAAGTACTCGTATCTTAGAATAGGCCATATTTTCTTTCAAAAAAAAAGTAAAAAAATTGGATGTTTTGCTTGAAACTTAGGATTAGCATTTTCTTGATTTTTTTTTTTAAATCTCTTGTTGGTGGGAATCAACAAAATCACCTCCTATATTTTCGGGTTGAAACAAACTATCATCTTTAAAATTCAATTCCTAAACATTCACATGTCCAAAAATTCTAAAATTTTTACTAGAAGTGGGTTTTGAAGTCAGGAACAACATATCCAAATTTCACACTATTCTAAGTTATATAAAAATTGTAAAAATTCATGAACTGAACTGCTATCAAATCTATTATTATTATTGATTTTTCAGACTTCAAAACATCACAGGAATATTTATACAACTCTAACTTATTTGAAATTTATTGCATTGGATTGTGATAATATAGAATCTCTAAAAATTATGAAAAAAAAATTTGCTGTATGTTTGATTACATGAAACATTCAATCACTAACTGGGGGTCGAAACAGACTATAGAGCCCCTAGTATACTTTAAATCTAAAAAAATAGAGAACGTGCATTAAAATTCTTGAAAAAATATTTTCTGAGTGTCTAGTTGGTGGTGCAATAAGACTAATTGATTTCATTGATTGGGTTACACTACCTTACTTGCTTTGGACTTAAACCTTTGGACTTAAACCCAATCATTTAACACTATCCGCTCTTAGGGTTTCACATTAAGGTGGAGCACACTTGCATTTCTATACTTAAAGAAATTCTATCAAATAATTAGGACTTGCAAAACCACTTGTGTGCCTCATTAGAACCATTGTTTGAATATATTTACTCAAGTAAATGCTAAAACTCACTAGTGCAAGCAATTGAACCTTAAAATTCACTTCATCATAAAAAAAATTACTTGTGAACCCCTTGCCTATGCACATCACACTTTGAAAATCAATTTTAAGGGCAACACCCCCTAACACCCATCATATTCTAAAAGCACCTCAAGCCTAAGCCTGAAATTGAGTAGACGTGCCCTAGGCAAGACTAATCTTCTTGGTAACTTGAAATTAGATTGGGTTAAGGTCAAGGCCTTGTCTACTTAGATCCACTGGTGATAAGAAAAATTGGTACAGTAAGTGCGTTAACGCTTAGTGGTGTCCCGCTGTGCGGGGTGTTCCTAGGGGGTCCCACCCTTCTGGCCAACCAAGTAATTCAAGAATTGATCCAACCTAGTCATATTTTGGGAAGCCAAGATTAGGTCTAATTAGGGCTTACACTCTAATGATTAGCTTGATTATTTGTATTGTGGGGGCGGGCTTACACTCTAAGTCTAGTGGGTTGTGATTGCACACCAATCATGCAAGCTAAATCACTTGAATTAAGTTAGATTCCAGCATAACTTAGGAATAATGCATGCATAAATGTCGGAATTTGCATAATAGTTAGTTTGTTAGCTACATAAATAATATTGTCATTTTATGCACTAAAGAGATGAAATTAATTACAAATGATTCGAGGCCACGAATGATAGATCAAAATGATGACAAGAGTCCAACACTTCCAGAATCGTCTTGATCAGACATTTGTAGCATCACGTGCAGCCCACAGAAGATCGGAAGGAAAGGAGCAAAAAGATAGAAATTCAAATCTTAGATGCCAAATCCGACTACACGGATGGATCCGAATTTACGATCGCAGTCCAACTGTGCAAACTTCATCTCAATCGAAGGCCTACATCACCAGTTACAAGGAAAGGAAGATGGATGGCCACGATGGTGCCACATAGCACCATCACAGCCACCCCTCGCCTCGCCTCCAATCTCTGAAGAGCTCTTCTCACGCATTGTGGGCCATTGGATCATCATTCAACGACCACCATGCGTCCACGTCGCCCCCACCCCCACGCCTCATCAGCCAAGAGAAGATCTCAGCTGTTGGATCTCCATCTAACGATTGAGAGCGGAGTTGACTAAAACCAAAACGCGACACAAAACATGCCTTAGCGCGTTGGTTAGAGCACTCCAACTACAGCAAGTGACGTGGGTTCAAGACGCGCTTAGCACTAAAATTAGGAAGGCAGTGCACTTGCGTGCAATTGGCTGTTGAATGGTGATCAGAGGGCGATGAAGAGGCTGCATGGCACAACTAGAGGCCTTCAAGGCTGCACGCGAGAACAGACGCATGTGCTACGCACGTTCTCACGTGCCCTCTTTAACAAAGGCACTGTAGATGCGAGTTAAGCTGTTCGGTCGCGAGATCGGACGACTAATGTTAAGGGTGCACAATTTGAATTGATCGCGTGCGAGCAGAAGCGAGTGAGCGGCATATCTCAATCGAACGAGCAGGAGTGCGCCACGTGTCAGCTGCAGGTTGAATCCGAGCATATAAGGTGCATTGGAGATTATTTTTAGGTGCGATCAGAGCCGTTGATCCCCCGATCGAGGGATTTGATACTACCTAGGTTGTTGCATGAGTTGGAGGGCTAAATTGCCCTCTTTGTCTCTCATCAAAGCTATAAAAGAAGACCAGGGCCCCCTGTTGATGATCTCTTCCACCAAACTCTCACCAGATACAACTCCAGCCTCTCTCCCTCTCTGCAACTCCTCTCTTGGCTACGTCCCAACGCTTTAGATCTAAACTGCTGTCGCACTTCCCACAAGAATCCCACAAGCGACGTCGTCGTCATTTGCTCTCCATCTCTCTCTCTCTCTCTCCCTCTCTCTCTATCTATATATATATCTTTAGCATAGTTATTGTTATTATAGTGAAAAACTATTTCCAAATAAAATTCTGATTATCTGATGCCTACATATATATGTATATAAATATATAAATATTTTTTTAGAATGACTTTCTGAAAAGATTTAGCATAGAAATCATGTTTTCCTTCCTGCGAACGACTTAGTATTCACCGAACTTTATAAATCTTATTTGTTTCATCGCGATTCGCACTACAATGATAGACTTAATCTTTTACGCACCTCGTGGTCGAACAAGTTGGCATCATTGCTGGGGAGCAATGGAAATTTTTAAAAGTTTTCCTGTAAAAGTGCTATTTGAGATTCTAACATGTTATTTTTTATTGCACAGGAATCACAAAATTGCAGGAAGATATGCACAACAATGAAAACAAAAAAACAAAAAAAAACGGGTGCGAATCTCAGGTAAGTACTCGTAGCTTAGATTAGTTTAGATTTCGAAAAGAAAATCCAGATAAATATTAAGGTATTTTTCTTGAACCTCAAGATTAGTTAGTGTTTGCATGCTTTTTGAAAAAAAAGAAATCTCTCTTGGTGAATTTCAGGATAAAACAAACTCTTATTTTAAAAATTTAATTCCTGAAAATGTGCATATCCAAAAATTCTAAACTATTTCTTGGACGAGGGTTTTGAAGTCAGAAACAATATATCCAAATTTCAAACAAATCTGAGTTATAGAAAAATTTAAAAATTCGCACACTTATCTGTTATCAATTCGGTTGCTGTTCTTGATTTTTCGGAGTTTAAAATACCATAAAAATTTTTATACAACCCGATTTACTTGATATTTGTGGTACTAAATTCCTGTTGAAATCAATAATTTAGGAAAAATCTAAAAAAAATATTTCTTGCACGTTTAATTGCACGATTATTCAATCACTAACTGGAGATCAAAACAGAATACAAAACTCCAGTACACTTTAAATATGAAAAAAATAGAAAACGTGCATTAAAATTCTTGAAAAAATATTTTCTGAGTGCCTAGTTAGTGGTGAAACAAGAACAATTGATTGCATTGTTTGGGTCACACCACTTCCTTAAATTTGGACTTAAAAGGACCATCTAGCACTATCTGCGCTTAGGATTTCACATTAAGGGTAGAGTACACCTGCATTTCCATTCATAAAGGAAATCTATCAAACAATTGGGATTTGCAAAACTCTTATTTGTCTCATCAAAACCCTTGATTGAAGATATTAACTCAAGTGAATCGTACAACTAACTAATATAAGCATTTGAATCTTAAAATTCATTTCATCATAAAAAATTGCTTGTGCACTCACACGTTTGAAAATCAATCTTAAGGGCAACACCCCGCTAACACCCATCATATTCCAAAAGCACATCAAACCTAAGCCTAAAACTAAGTAGACGTGCCCTAGTAGGACTAATCTTCTTGGGGACTTGAAATTAAATTGGGCTAAGGTCAAGGCCTTGTCTACTTGGACACACTGGTGACAAGAAAGGTCGATGCGGTAACCGAGTTAACCCTTAGTGGTGTCCTGCTGTGCGGGGTGTCCTAGGGGGTCCCATCCTTCTGGCCAGCCAAGTAATTCAAGGGTTGACCTAACCTAGTTGGATTTTAGGAAATAAGGATTATGGTCGTGAAATTGCGATAATGATAAATATATCGTCGTAGGTGAGAAAACACATCGTTTTAAATTTATGAAACCGTCTCCTAAAAATACGAGAATAATGTCGGGAGTACGGGTCGTCTCACAAGGAGGTAGGAATATCTAGATGGTTTCCAACTTGAATAAGTAAATGAATTTTTATTATTTTATTTTTTTATAATAAAAGGAAATAAATGAAATAAACATGGAGACAAATACGAAGTGAACACGTAAATGCAAATAAGAACTTTATTACTAATAGAAAGTTAGAATAACATATAATAACAAGAAAAAGAAGAGAAAAATAATCTCAGATAGAAGTCCGGCGATGTCGTGACGAGGGTGGAGAAAGCCGTCGACGGTCGTCGGCGAGGTTGTACACGGAGGCAAGGAGTCGGAGAGAAGAGACATCGTGGTTGAGGGTGGTGCGACATTTGTCGAGAGCGTGCGGTTGCTAGGGGTCATGGCCTTTTGTTGAGGATGTATGGACGTGTTGTTGGTGAGGGCAAGTGCGGATGAGGGTCGACGTAAAGGTCATAGTTGTGGTAGGAGCATAGGGAGATAGAGGGAATTGAGATGGAGAGGATTTGAGAGGTAGGTACAGATGGGAGAGAGAGAATTAAGAGGGAGAGGAGTTGAGAGGGAGAGGGAGAATTGAGAGGGGGAGAATCCCCAGGGAGAGAGAATTGAGAGGGAGAGGAGTTGAGAGGGATTAAATAAGGGGGGAGTTGTTGGGTGTGGGATTGGATTGGGAGATCGGATGGGAAAGTAGGAATTTTAAAAATAGGCTTTTTGGTTCGAGAGATGAGGGGGATTTTTGGAAATACGGATATTTGTTGGAGGTGAATGGGATTTACGTAAGGGGTTGTTTATTTGGTTGAAGAGGTTGCGTGGGATTTTTGTTGGAAAGAAAAGTTGGAAAGGCAATTGGTTGGGGATGGGAAATTGCGGGGGGTAAAAAATATGGTAGGATGGAAATTTTTTTTTTATAGGAGGGAATATAGGGTGGTATACGTGGGAAAGGTTATGGGATTGCAATTTTAAATAGGTTAAGGTTAAGGTTAAGGTTTAATTGGGTTTGGATTTTGATATAGGAAATAGGTTCAACCTCATCAAAATAATTTTTCCTCTCTGTAAAGCTCTAATTAATTTCAAACTTAGTGCCTGCACACATAAAAAAAATATCAAAGAACCAGATATAAGTAGTAGTAAAAATTATAATTATACCTCTAAAAATACGATATTTACAAAATACTATAATGTGACTAATATAATCTAATCTAATGAAATGTAAATTATTTTACTCTTAAACTAACAATAGTTAGTTATAAATTATGTATATAAATATGGATTTATCACACCCACATGCCTATCTTTTGCTAATTCTCGAGCAGATGCAAGAATGAAAAATATATGATCCATGCTATTTACAACTTGACCCCCAAAGGACTGATTCTTTCTCTCTTCTTTTTTTATCAAGTGTTTAACAAAAGTTTTCTTCTTGTCTTCTTTCGAAAGTTTAGAGATCCAGACAACATGAAAGTGTAGTGATAGTAGCATAAGTAACGGATTCAAGTGAAACACCAAAACACACTTAAAGTTTGTACTAGACCCTCGGTAAAAATTTTATCAGGATAGGCAAACTTCTTCTCTTGGGGATAACATAATAAGTACTCTGTAATTTGACCCCAACTTTTTGGCTTAGGTAGAAGATATCTGAGTCAAATGATTTTATATTTGGTGGCTCATACTCATCTAGTGCTATATATAGACTAGTACTAGAAACTCTTGATCTCTAGACTATCAAATAAGTCAACCTAAAGAGACTCAAAACTTTGCTCCCCTTTTTATTCATTTACACTCACTCACTCTCTCTCTCTTTTTTCTTTCTTTGTTTTTTTTTCTAAGCTCACAATTTGCCAGATTGTGTAAATATACCCAATATTTGGTGGCCTTACGTGGCATTAATACTTTAATAAAGTTTTGATAACCCTACAATTAAGTCAGAATTCCTTAGCTAGTATTTAGGCGGTCAGAAATACAGAAAAGTAGGTATGGGTCATATTTGGTGGATCACAAATGATAGTGGGTATTGTTGCCTCAACGAAATTTATTCATAACAAATCAACACATAAACATAACTATGAACTCAAACATTTTTTTTTTGTCATCACTTTTTTTCTTTTTCTTTTTTTCTTCTTTTTTTCTTTTTTTTTCGTAACATAACACCATACAACACAACTTTCATTTGTGGGACATTATTGGGAAATGAGGGTTTCAAGAGGATCTTGTGTGGCATATTTGGTGGAAGTGCCTGCTCTCAGCACCGGCAAGGAATGGATAGGATAATGTATTTCTGACCTTTGACACTAATACCCTCCTTTAGCCGAGGATTCCATAAAGGACGGTCATAACCATCCACCTTAGTCATAGTTTTATTAGAACTTGATTTCTATGTATTTGCCTTATTTGGTGGCTCTCAAAATTT
This sequence comes from Thalassia testudinum, assembly GCA_037157565.1. Classification (NCBI taxonomy): domain Eukaryota; kingdom Viridiplantae; phylum Streptophyta; class Magnoliopsida; order Alismatales; family Hydrocharitaceae; genus Thalassia; species Thalassia testudinum. The sequence goes on along the minus strand of JAZHRO010000025.1, from coordinate 148,716,740 downwards.
CACACAAAGTTCATACACTGGAACCGAGAGCAAAAAAATATGCATAACTCTGAGGTATCATTATTCAATTATTCAGAACTTAAGAGTTATTGCATTAGACTTAGAGCACCAGTGGACACTCTACTTTCACCTCGCAAATGTTTGGTTGATCTAATGAAAGGTTGTTTGCCTGACTCCTTAACTAACTGTCTAAGGGTTCAGGAAAAGAAGCAAATGCTTCTCCTCGACAAACTAAAGATGTATATTGGTTTTCATAATGAATCCATTACAAAGTCTACGTGTAAGTGAAATGGATGTACTGGATTCTAAACTAAGAAATAATTCAAGAAGAAAATTCTCAATAAAACCTTCTTGATAAAAATATTTTTGAATAAATGCTATATATAAGTGATTTTTTTTATTTTTATTTTTTTTCATACAAATGCATATATGTAAGACTCATGGAAACTAGAGATAGGTGACTCAGCAAAATTTTACCCACCACCCCATGCCTATTTCATCAATGTATTACTCTAGAAAGGGAAGATATCACCTGAATTGCCCTGAATTATTCTCATTTAAAATACTAGCTCCAACCTGAAAAGAAATTAATCTATTACGTATGAGCAAAATTGGGTTGGGTTGCCTCCCAACAAGTGCTAAGTTTAATGCCTTTAGCCAGGTACGCACCTCTCAGCAATCTAAAAGTGCTGCCTTCTCTGGGACAGGTCCAGGTTCAATGTTCTCAATGTAAGGTTTCAGTCTCTAACCATTCACAGTGAAAGTTTGACCTGTCTTTGGGTCTATGATCTCAACGGCTTCATGTAAAAAGATATGTGTAATAGTATAAGGGCCGTTCCATCTCGACCTGAGCTTTCCTGGGAATAAACGTAATTTGGCATAAAACAACCAAACCCTCTGATTAGGTTCAAAGTTTTTTCTAGATATATGCATGTCATAGAAAGGTTTGGTTTTCTCCTTGTAAATCCAGGCATTCTCATAAGCATCATTACAAATCTCCTCGAGCTCAGTCAACTGCAACTTCCTATGCTTTCCTACTTTATCCAGATGATAGTTGCATTCCTTAATTTCTCAATAAGCCCTATGTTCTATTTCTATGGGGAGGTGACAGGCCTTACCAAACACTAAACGGTACGGTAACATTCCAATGGGGGTTTTATAGGCTATATAGCAAGTCCAAAGTGCATTATCGAGCTTAGTAGTTCAATCTTTCCTATCGGGTCTAACCGTCTTCTGCAATATATTCTTGATCTCCTTATTTGAAACCTCAGCTTGCCATTTTTCTGTGGATGGTAGGGTGTAGAAATCTTGTGTGTAACCCCGTATTTAGCAAGAAGGTTCCTAAAATGATTGTGTGAAATGGGTCCCTCTATCACTGATTATAGCTCTTGGCATCCCAAATCGGCTAAAGATGTTCTTCTTAATAAACTCCATGATGATCTTGTGATCATTCGTTTTAGTTGGGATTGTCTCGATCCACTTGGACACATAATCTACAGCTACGAGGACATATTGATATCCAAAGGATGGTGTGAAGGATCCCACAAAGTCAATACCCTAAACATCAAAGATCTCAACCACTAATATGAGGTTCAAGGGCATCATGTCTCTCCTAGTCATGTTTCCTATAGATTGCCATTGGGGACATGACTTAGAGAATGTGTGGGCATCTTTGTGAATGCTAGGCCAATAAAATCCACTCTGTAACACTTTCGCAGTCGTTTTCTTCTCTGAGAAGTGTCCACAAACAGAATTATGGCAAAATGTCAAAATACTGTGGATTTCATTCTTAGGGACACATCTATGGATAATCTGATCAACGTAAAGTTTAAACAATTCAGGATCCTCCCATAAGTAGTACTTGACCTCAGAATAAAATTTATCTTTTCTTTGCTTGGACCAATCCTCAGGTATTGCCCAATAGTCAAGTAATTCACAATATCAGCATACCAAGGGGTTTGGACCTCTGAAATAGCTAAGATACTCTCATCTGGGAAACAATCAACAATAGGTATGGTTGGATTTGGATTCTCAACTAGAATCCAAGATAAATGATCAGCCACTACGTTCTGTGCTCCTGCTTTATCTCTAATTTCTAAGTCAAATTCCTGAAGCAAGAGGATCCACCTAATTAGCCTTGGTTTGGCATCTTTCTTAACTAACAGGTGTCTCAGAGCGGAGTGATCGGTATAGATAATCACATGGGATCCTAGAAGGTAAGCTCTGAACTTTTCTAAAGCAAAGATAACCGCTAGCAACTCCTTTTTAGTGATGGTGTAATTCTTTTGAGTATCATCAAGAGTCCTGCTAGCATACTAGATCACAACAGGTTTCTTTTCTATTCTTTGACCCAAGATAGCACCAACAGCGTAATTAGAGGCATCGCACATGATCTCAAAAGGTGAGTCCCAGTCAGGTGGTTGTAAGATTGGTGCTTGAGTAACATATTTCTTCAATGAGTCAAAGGCCTTAAGACAAAGATCATCAAAGTGGAAGGCTTGGTCTTTAGCTAAAAGGTTACTTAGAGGTCTAGCAAACTTTGAGAAGTCTTTGATGAACCTCCTATAAAAACCCAAATGCCCTAGAAACGATCTTACTTGCTTAACAGATGTGGGTGGTGGGAGTTTGGTGATCAAATCTACCTTAGCTCTATCCACCTCCATTCCCCTATCAGAGACCACGTGTCCTAATACGATTCCTTCTTGGATCATAAAGTGGCTCTTCTCCCAGCTTAGAACTAGATTTACCTCAATGCATTTCTTCAATACTCTTTGGAGGTGGGCTAAACAGGAGTCAAAAGAGTCTCCAAAGATTGAGAAATCATCCATAAAAACCTCCATAAAGTCTCCAATCATCTCTGAAAATATTTCCATCATGCACCGTTGAAAAGTTGTGGGTGCATTACAGAGACCAAATGACATTCTACGGAAAGCAAAAGTGCCATAGGGGAACGTGAATGTTGTCTTCTCCTGATCTTCAGGACTTATGGCCACTTGATTATATCCTGAATAGCCATCTAGAAAATAGAAGTATTTCTAACCAACTAACTTCTCCAAAATCTGGTCAATGAATGGTAAGGGAAAATGATCCTTTTTAGTGGCTGAATTTAACTTCCTATAACCAATACAAACTCTCCATGAGAAAGCTATCCTACTAGGTATAGCTCCCCATGCTCATTAACAATCACGGTCAAACCAGCCTTCTTGGGAACAATCTGAATAGGGCTAATCTAAGGGCTATCAGATATGGGGTAGATAATTCCTGCATCAAGCCACTTAATGATCTCTTTTTTCACAACCTCTCTCATATTCGGGTTTAATCTTCTTTGTAACTGGCGAGAAGGTTTCATTCTCTCTTCAAGATAAATGTGGTGAGTACAGGAGGAATTGATTCCTTGGAGGTCAGCTATGGTCCAACCAATTGCCATTTTATGATCTTCTAGGACTTGAATGAGTTTATATTCTTGTTCCTTACTTAGTTTGGCATTAATAATTATAGGGATGGTTTGATTTGGTCTAGGAACACATACTTCAAGGTATCAAGCAATTGTTTCAGTTCAAGCTGGGGTGGGACAAGGGTAGAGGGCAGGAGGGGTGCAGACGGTGAATTAGGTAATCTCTCCACTTGAAAAGTCCAAGGAGGTTGTGTGTTAGATGTCGTATGAACCTCTTGTGGGTCCTCTTCGATTATGGGTTCTTTAACCAAATGGATTGACATAAACTCTTCAATCACTTTATCTACTTTTTTGAGTTCCTTGATCAAATTGCACTCCTCATCATCGAGAGTTTAGGATGCCTTAAAAATATTGAGTTGCATCTTTTGATCTCCAAAGGCAATCTCCATTCTTCCAGTTTCACAGTTAATATTAGCCTTGGCAGTGGCTAGGAAGGGTCTTCCTAAGATGATGGGTGTGTTGTGTAGTTTCTTTGGTACTCCCATGTCAAGGACAAGAAAATCAACAGGGAAATAGAAATCCTTGACCTTAACTATCACATCCTCCACTACCCCCAAAGGAGTTTTAATGGATCGATTGGCTAGTTGCAATGTTACATTAGTGGGTTTCAAATCACCGAGTCCAAATCTCTTACAGAGCACAGTGGGGATCAAGTTTATGGATGACCCTAAGTCAAGTAGAGCCTTCTCAAAAGTCATGTCACCAATTACACAAGAAATCAATGGGGCTCCAGGATTTTTCTTCTTAGGAGGTAGATTCTTTAGAATTATAGAACTCACGTGCTCAGAAAGAACCACCTTCCTAGGTGACTTGGTCCTAGCCTGACGCTTTTGAGTACAAAGGTCTTTGAGGAACTTGGCATAGGTAGGGATGTGTTTGATAGCATCGAGGAGTGGGATGTTTATCTGGACCTGTTTAAACAACTCAAACAACTTCTCATTGCTAGAAGAGTTCTTTTTTTTTTGTTTCGATTTTTCTAAGGCTTCAAGGAACGGGATATGGGTGGGTATTTCAACCTCGGGTTCCTGAGCCTCCAGATTATCATCCTCAGTATTAAATTTTCCATCCTCTAATTCTCCATCCTTTTGTTCAGGCTCAGAATCTTTTTATGTTGGCCACACAGGATCCTGGGTGGTGGTCCCACTCCTTAAAGTAACAGCATTCGCCATTGCAGTTGGGTTCTGAGTGGGGTTCAATAAAATCGGTTGACCCTGTTGTGGGTTTTGGTTGAAGCCTGGTGGCACTTGGTTCATCATATTAGCTTGGTTCTGTTGGGGCATTCTATTTTGGTTAAACCTTGAGTTTGTATTATTATGGTTTTGGATGTTCCTGGGGTTTGGGATGGGTTGTGAGGGGAGAGTCCCATGTTGTCATGAGTCAACAAGTTGGCTAAGTTGCCCTTTACTTTCATTCATGTCCTCCTGAGTCTTTCGATTCTGTTGATTGATTTATTCTTGTTGCTTAGTCAGTATTTCACCCATCATTTTGATCAACAATTCTATTTGGATCAGTTGGGTGGGTGGAGGGAGACTTTGGACATAACTTTGCTTGAAGATTGACCTTGATTAAAGGAGTTAGGATAAGGTTGTCTAATCTGGGTCTGGTGGGGCACTTGTTCTACCTTCTGATTCGACTAGGAAAAGTTTGGATGATTACGCCATCCAGGATTGTAATTATTAGAAAATGGATCATTCTTAGCGTATCCTTGGATGGCCTAAACATCCTCGAATCCTGAGGACAGGTTGATCGAATAGGAAGAATCAATATAAGCAGGAACAAAGGTTCCTTGTTGAGCTCCATAGGAAAGGTCCTGATAGCTTGGGCTTGCAGAGTGAGTTAGATCTACGGGAGTCTGGGCATAACAGAGCGGGGAGGAGTGTGTCCCTTGATTGGGTATGGATTGGGTGGTCTTGATTATACTAAGAAATTTGTCAAACTTTTTCGAGACTATGGTTCCCAACTTCTCACATAGTTTTTCTATGTCAACCTTATTTGGGCTAGTTTGGAGTTCATACATTCCTCTTGTTTGACTAGTCCTTCCAAAGGTGTTCATCGAGGCTTGGTTAAGGGAGTTTTCACTTATGCTTTCAAATAGGTCATATGCATTATCCTCGTCTTTATTTAAAAAGTTGCCCCACAAGCCGCATCCACATAATTTCTTAACTGCTCATTAAGTACATGGTAAAAAATTTGCACTAGGTGCCACTTGGGTATGCCATGGTGGGGACATTTTCTGGCTAAGTCAGTAAATCTTTCTCAGGCTCATGGAGTTGTTCCCCAGATTGTTGAGTGCAGGTTGTGATGGCTCTCCTAAGGGCATTTGTTTTTCCAATAGGGAAGAATTTCCTAAGAAAGGCATTCTTTAGCTCATCCCATGTGTTGATGGGTTTCCCTATGGTTCTATACCAATGGACAGCTTTGTCTCTTAACGAGAAGGGAAAAAGTTTCATCATCAAGACATCAAGATTCATGTTCCTAGGTTTTATAGTTTGACCAAGGGTGGTAAGATCTTCAATATGTTGGAATGAGTCTTCGGTGTTAAGTCCATGGAAATGGTTTGGAATAATACCTATCCAATGGGATTTAAGTTCAAAATCATCCTCAGGAACCCTTACATGAGGTATGGCATTGTAAGACGCAGGATTGTAAAATTCCCGTAAGGGTTGAGGTTGTGGTTGGTTTTGGTTTCTATTGTTGAACCACTGCTCAAATTGTTCATGCAATTGCTCCATTAGCTCCTCCTGGTTTGGATTGGGTTGGTCAAGAAGTAGTGGATCCATTGTTGCGGGCTCGTTGGAAGTAGGTTTCCTTCTAGATTCAAAGTCTAAAGGTCCCTCTAACCTTGGTTTTCTTGATCTTGTACCATGCATGCAAAATAAGCAATCAAGCAAGCAAACACAAGACAAGAGCAAATTTTACTTGCTTTTCTCAGAAATTTAATGTTTGTCTGTGATCAAGCTAGTTATCAACCAGTTACGCACCCTAAATCAACCTACGAAGTGCCTTAAGACCTACACTTTGCTTAAGTTGTACTATCAAGTGATCTAGTGAGAAGTTACTCCAAGGACGGAACTAAGGGATGCAAGTAGGGCGAACCCTTCCTTTGAGGCGATGCATATAAGGTGCCTCTTAACTACCCTTTTGTTCCTTTAAGAGGTGTCCCCCTCCTTAAAGTATCAAAACAGTAGGTCACAAGGCAATACCACTACCACAAGACGAAGTAGGAGGGTCTGCACCGATAAAGAGATCGGTGCTTATAGCCTTAAGGGATCGAGTCTTAATGCGGTGCCTAATGTGCGTGCTCAGTGTCAGAAGTATGCATCACACCGTAAATAATTTTTTATTTTGAAAACGCAGACAAGTCCCTTTGTATCAGATCAAGTGTGATTTGGTTTTAAGGTCGAATTTGATTATCAGTCCCAATTTTAGTTAGGTGACCACTAAATTAGGTTAATTCAATCAGTTTGGTCTTGAATTTTAATCCAAATGCAAATGTGTGAACAGGAGTTGGATGCAAAGATAGAAAAGTGTACCTGTCTCCAGCAATCTCCGTGCAAATATGTACGCAATGCAAGGAAAAGGATCTAACGTGCTACTCAATTACCCCTAAATGCGCACACCTAAGGGCATGCAACTCCTAAATATGCAACTCGATTTTTTTTTTGTTTTAGAGGCAAGCAAGCGGAAATTGAATCACGCACGCAGAAGAATAGCCCTTAGTAGCTAAAGAATGTGGGGATAGACCCCCAAAAATCAGCCCCAATTACAAGGGTGAGAAGATAGAATTTGAAATAAAATTTGCGACACAGAAGAATCCTTTGTGAAAGTGGGATCTAGGTCTCCTGCGTATTTTCCACATGTGTGGGCATCGCTCAAGATCGATGTCGCCGCTCTGTTGTGCCTTGGTTGCATCTCTCCTCCACAAAACTCCTCTGCGACTTGCTTTCGCAACCCGTCAAGATTTCATCTCGCGTAATTGGTACCTGCTAACAGATAGAGAAATATGTGAGGCTCACAAATACTAAGTTAAGAAAGAAACTATCTCGAATATATGACTCCCCAGCAACGGTACTAAAAACTGGTCATGAAATCGCGATAATGATAAATATGTCGTCGAAGGTGCGAAAACACGTCGTTTTAAATTTATGAAATCGTCTCCTAAAAATACGAGAATAATGTTGGAAGTATGGGTCGTCTCATAGGGAGGTAAGGATATCTAGATGGTTTCCAACTTGATCAAGTAAACGAATTTTTATTATTTATATTTTTATTTTTTTATTATAAAAGGAAACAAATGAAACAAACATGGAGACAAATACCAAGTGAACACATAAATGCAAATAAAAACTTTATTACTAATAGAAAGTCAGAATAACATATAATAACAAGAAGAAGAAAGGAAAGATAATCTCAGATAGAAGTCCGGCAATGTCGTGTCAAGGGTGGAGCAAGCCGTCGACGGTCGTCAGCGAAGTTGCGCACGGAGGCAAGGAGTTAGAGAGAAGAGACATCGTGGTTGAGGGTGGTGCAACGCTCGTCGAGAGCATGCGGTTGTTAGGGGTTACGGCCTTATGTTGAGGACGTGCGGATGTGTTGTTGGTGAGGGCGAGTGCGGATGAGGGTCGGCGTAGAGGTCGTAGTCGTGGCAGGAGCACAGGGAGCTAGAGGGAATTTAGATGGAGAGGATTTGAGAGGTAAAGGTACGGATGGGAGAGAGAGAGAATTGAGAGGGGGAGAATCCGCAGGGAGAGAGAGAATTGAGGGATTAAATAAGGGGGGAGTTGTTGGGTGTGGGATTGGGTTGGGAGATCGGATGGGAAAGTATGAATTTTAAAAATAGGTTTTTCGGTTCGAGAGATGAGGGAGATTTTTGGAAATAAGGATATTTGTTGGAGGTGAATGGGATTTACGTACGGGGTTGTTTATTTGGTTGAAGAGGTTGCGTGGGATTTTTGTTGGAAAGAAAAGTTGGAAAGGGAGTTGGTTGGGGATAGGAAATTACGAGGGGGTAAAAAATATGGTAGGATGGAACTTTTTTTTTTTATAGGAGGGAATATAGGATGGTATACGTAGGAAAGGTCATGGGATTGCATTTTTAAATAGGTTAAGGTTAAGGTTTAATTGGGTTTGGATTTTGATATAGGAAATAGGTTCAACCTCATCAAAATAATTTCTTCTCTGTAAAGTTCCAATCAATTTCAAACTTGGTGCCTGCACACTTTAAAAAAAAATATCAAGGAACCAGATATAAGTAGCAGCAAAAATTATAATTATACCTCTAAAAATGTAATATTTATAAAATACTATAATATGACTAATATAATCTAATCCAATACAATATAAACTATTTTACTCTTAAACTAACAATAGTTAGGCATAAATTATGTATATAAATACGGATTTATCAGATTAGGACTAATTAGGATTTACACTCTAAAGATTAGCTTGATTGTTTGCATTGTGTGGGTGGGGATTCTCTTATCTGTCTTCTCTCTCTCATCTATTAACTTTCTTCTGGTACATGGACATTAGAAGATATCTAAACCCTGATTTGGTACCACCTTTAGAAAGTAATCTAAAGAGAAGACCCAATTTTTCTGAATTTGAATCCTTTCCCATGGATAATCACCATGAGGAAAAACTGATTGAGGAGGAGAACTTGGACCCATACTCTTTTAATCCCCACTATTCCTCTTTTTCTCCCTATCCCAACCCTTCCCTTACTCCATGCTCTTCAAGATGGGAGAACTCTCCTCAACACTCGGGACTTGATTCCCTTGTCTACACCTCATATTCCCGAGTATAGCTAGGCCTACCTCATCCTTACAGAATCCCACACAAATCTCTAGATATCAAGGATCTCTACAATCTCAAGAGATATTTTCCATACAGGACCAACACCTGATTGGCATGACCAACTATCTAGACTGGTTCAACCAGACTCATCACTTCCCTAGTCAAGAATATGCCTCAGAGTCCAAATACCTAGGATATCAATCCTATCCTCAAAATCACTTTGCAAATCATCCCAATTCCACTTGACCCACTTCACCTTCTTATTGGGTTAACCCTACACCACCCAACCAAGGATATGATTCTTACCCTAGATATTCAAATGATAGATATTCTGATTTGACTAAGGAGAGAAATCCTGGAAATTATTATCCTCAGTCCACTGAAACCCCTGACCATGGCAGTGATCCTAAGATCACCTAATTACTCCAAGCAGTCCAGGAGATGAGAGAAGCTAATAAAAGAAATACGGATAACCTGACAAAACAACTTAATAGAATCCGGAAAGTACAAGGTGATAAACCTGATCCGAGTGTGCCACAAGTTGGTGGTAAGCCACTCAAGGTTGAGGATACAACCTTAAGTATGACATCTTACTTAGTCCCAACCTCTACATACACCAAGCCCACCCACCAGCCCTGTGATTATGCAAAATAGATCCTACTTAGGCCTACAGTTGAACCAATAAATAATTTTGACATCCTAAAAACTAACTTGGAGGAGGAAGACCCACTTAAGGAATTATATCTTGATTTAGGTCCCAAATTGCAATCATTCTATTTTGAGGAACCAATCCATGGTGGGTTGGAGTATGAGTCCTTTATATTTAAAGATGCATAGTTGGACATTGAGGATGATCTTAAGTCTGATATTACAAAAATTGTGAGAGAACTTGAACTAAGGATGAACAAGATCAAGATCAAGAACAAATGGAAGAAACATTACATGGAAACAGAGAGATTGGCCCCTACCAGGCAATTTTGGATGATACTAAACTGATTTTGACGGATAATTTTTCTAATCACATGTGCTTGGAAAATTCAGGCTCCATAACTAGGGTCAACTCAAATGATTTTTCTAACTCAACTCCCTTAGAAGTTGAATCCATTCCCACTTCCACACTATCCGATTCTCAGCCATCTCTCCCACTTATCCAGGATTCTGATGGACCACTCTCTAAGGATTGCAATATTGATGCAGAGATACTTGATTCTACACGTTTTGTCTCTGATTCTGACCCCCAACAGCATGTGAAAGAACAAGACAAACAATCCCCTTATGAAAAAGACATTCAAGAAATTGCATAATTATTGGGGATGACTTATGATGATTTATTTGAGGAAGCAAAGAATGTAGCTAAATCATGGAATTTTGAGGAGTTTGATTTGATTGATGAGAAACAGGAAGACAAGCTCTCAGAAGATGCAATGCAAGAGAAATACAATTGGGATCAAATTCAAAAGTCCACAGAACTAAAAGAATTTGAGATTTTGATTAATCTAAATTCTAATCTTACTCCTCCTGGGGTAATGATTCTGAGTAACGAATTTCTGTCCATTACATTTGAGAATTTGCATCATGAATTAAAACAAGATTTGGGTGACTTGAATGAGATTTTTTATCACCCCAAGGATGAGAATGAGGATTCTAATTTGGATATCCAGCATGATTTGGGTAAATCCGGAACTATTGAGATGGAACACTGGATCTTATTTGACTCACCTACTCTACATCCATCTACACCTGACTTAACTTACGAAGTGGTTTCTTATACCATTTTAGACAACACCACTCGGGTTCCTCCTTTCATTTCTCATCACTTTCAAGACCCGTATGATTTATTCTGCACTAACCGCTATTTACCCACCTCATCTGCCTTACCCATGTATCACTTCTTAAGGTTGCCACTATCTACTTTCCACTTTGGCACCTGCACTTATTTTTCTCTCTTTTGTAGCACTTGGCTGCAAATAATTCCAAGCCCATTTATTTTATTTTTCCAACTGTTTGGGCTTGGTATTCACCATCAGCTGATCCGCATTTGTGGATCACTGATTCTTGGGCTACATGATCATATCTTCATTTTAATCCTGGCTTAACCCATTAATTTGATCATTAATTTTTGGGTTTAGATCCGGCAAATGACGTTAAACTTCGCACTAGCTGGGAAGTAACCCAGTATTCTTTACAGGTAGTTTTGCATCTTCTCTATCCAAGCTAACTTGGATTAACGAAGCTCAGTCAGGTGATATCCCCTCCTCTTGCTTATTATATTTTGATTTTCTTGCATACATTTCAATGAGGATATTGTAATGAATAGGCATGGGGGGGGTGGACATTGCATATCTTATTTTTTAGGCATGAAGAATTTTTATCAAAAAGGTTTTATTAGGGATTTATTCTTAAGTTGATTCCTAAGTTTAGAATCTAGTACAATTTCACACTTACACGTAGAATGTGCAATGGATCATCTGTGAAGATCGATAGACATCTTTAATTTGTCGAGAAGAACCATTGCTTCTTCTCCTGAACCCTTAGACAGTAATTAGGGAGTCAGGCAAACTATCTTCCAATAGATCCACCAAACAAGTGTGAGGTGCGAGTAGAGAGTCTACTGGTACTCTAAGGCTAGTATAAGGAATCTTAAATTCTGGATTAGATAATGATACTTAGAGTTAGGCATAATTTTTCGCTCTCGGTTTCTACGTATAAATTCTTAATGCGAATCTTTTAAGAGCCACCAAATAAGGTAAATAGGTAGAGAGTAAGTTCTGATAAAACTAGGACTGAGGTGGATGGTCACGACGGTCTTTTACGAAATCCTCAGCTAAAGGAGGGCATTAGTGTCAAGGTCAGAAATACGTTATCCTATCAATTCCTTTCCTAGTGCCGAGAGTAGACACTTTCACCAAATAAGCCATCTGATATCCTCTTGAACATCCCCAATCTCGCATAATGCCCCATAAATAAAAGTTTGTATGATGTACTACGTTGCATTAATAGATATATGGATGTGAAAAAAAGAAAAAGAAACGAAAGAAAAAAAAAGAGAGACAAAAAAAGAATAAAATATATACATACATAGAAAAAATTTAAAAAAAGAAAAGAGCAGAAAAAAAAAAGAGTTTATGAGTTTAGAATTTATTTCAAGAATATTGAAGCAACAACACCTACCACCCTCACGATCCATCAAATACAGCCTTGACCTACTTTTCTGTATTTCTGGCTGCCTGAATACTTGCCAAGGAATTCTGACTTAGTCATAGAGTTATCATAACTTAATCAAAGTGTTAATGCCTGGAGAGACCACCAAATATACTGACAAATCTAGTGAGATTGTGAGCTCAAAAAGAAAGAAAAGAAAAGAGAAGAAAAAGAAAAAGAGAGAAAGAGAAACAGAGAGAATGAGTACAAAGGAACTAAAGAGAACACAGTTTCTTCGCCTCTCTTTGAGTTGATTTATTTAATAGTCTCAAAATCTAAGTTCTAAGGTACTAGTCTATATGTAGCATCAGATGAGTATGAGCCACCAAATACAAATCTACTAGACTCAAAGTATCTTCTACCTAAGTCAAAAGTAGGGGCTGAATTTACAGATTACTTTATAACTCCGAGGGAAGAAGTCTACCTATCCTAATAGAATTTTACTAAGGGACAAGTACGAGCTTTAGATGTGGATTGGCTTTTCACTTGGATCCATTGCATAGGCTAGAATAATACACTTTCACAACTGCCTGGATTTCTAAAGTCTTTGATCAAAACAAAAGAAATAAATCTCTAATCAAACTCTTGATAAGAAATCTGTCATATAGGACCACTTTACATTTAGTCATGCATTTGCTAGGAACTAGCAAGATTTAGGCATGGGAGTGTAATTGCATAGCAACCATGCAACCTAGATCACCTGAATTAAGTTAGATTCCAACATAACTTAGGAACAATGCATGCATAAGTGTCGTAATTCGCATAATAGTTAGTTTATTAGCTGCATAAGTAATATTGTCATTTTATGCACTAAAAGAGAGATGAAATTAATTGCAGATGATTCAAGGTCGTGGATGACAGATCAAACCATATAGATCTGATCAAAATCACGATGAGAGTCCAACGCTTCCAGAATCATCTTGATTAGACATCCGTAGCATCATATGCTACCCAAAGAAGGTCAGAAGCCAAGGAGCAAAAAGATAGAAATTCGGACCTCAGATGCCAAATTCGACTGCACGGATGGATCCGGATCAACAATCATAGTCCAATGGTGCAAACATCATCTCAATCGGAGGCTTACATCACCAATTACAAAGAAAGGAAGATAGACGGCCACGATGGTGCCACATGGCACCATCACAGTTGCCCCTCTCTGCGCCTCCAATCTCTGAAGAACTCTTCTCACGCATTGTGGGCCATTGGATCCTCATCCAAAAGCCACCATGCGCCCACGTCGCCCCCGCCCCCACACCTCATTAGCCAAGAGAAGATCTCAGTCGTTGGATCTCCATCCAACGACTGAGAGAGGAGTTGCCTAAAACCAAAACGTGACACACAACGCACCTTAGCATGTTGGTTAGAGCGCTCCAACCGCAGCGAGCGACGCGAGTTCAAGACACACTCACCGCTAAAATTAGGAAGGCAATGCGTTTGAGTGCGATTGGTCATTGGATGGTGATCAAAGGGCAATGAAGCAGCCGCGTGGTGCAACCAGAGGCCTCCGCAGCTACATGCGAGAATAGACACGTGCGCTACGTGCGATCTCACGCACCTTGTTTAAGGAAGGCAGTAAGGGTGCAGGTTAAGCCATCCAATCGTGAGATCAAACAGCTGATGTTGAGGGCACACGATTTGAATTGAGCGCTCACGAGGAGAAGCAGGCATGCGGTGGATTGCAATCGGATGAGCGGGAGTGTGCCATGTGTCAGCTGTAGGTTGAATCTGAGCATATAAGGTGCATTGGAGGCTATTTTTAGGTGCAATCAGAGCCGTTGATCTCCTGATTAATAGATCTGATCGTACATAGGTTGTTGCATGAGTTGGAGGGCTAAAATGCCCTCTTTGACCCTCATCAAAGATATAAAAGAAGACCAGGGCCCCGTATTAATGATTGAGAACACTGCATCTTGGGGCGATAATTCTATCAATTGGGATTTATCTTAAGAGCAAAATGCACAGATAACACATCATAAATAGGAAGGGGAGCATAGTATGCATCACACATCAATATTGTTTATAATGCATTATTAACGGCCATGTGTACAAGGACATGTCAAAACAGGCCTCAGATGAGCAATCGAACCGCACGAATGGATTCAAAGCGACGAACGGAGTCCAACGGACTCGAAATCGGCCAAATCTGACATTTGGAGCTCCTGCAATGGGCCCAAGAATTTCTGACCATTGATCTGATGATCAACGGCCCACAGCATGCCACGTGGTGCCTGCTCGTTACATCCAGACCATCGCTTGCCTCTGCCTTCACCCGAAGGATAACTCTCAGCCGTCGATCTTTAATCGAACGGCCGAGAATGCCCGTGCACCCAACTCTCGCCACGACAATCCGCCCCCCGCAGCTCAGCGATCGGTGCTTTGACCTCACATTCAGAGGCGCGCGTTTGAAACGGCCGCCACTTCCCAATTTTGCACAACTTGAGGCACGCTCGATTACAACCGCTCGATCAGCAGCGAACGACACAGATGGAGCACACGCGATGCAACGGATGCGCGCGGATGCTCACGCGCGCGATGACGCGGTAGACGTGTGCGCCTCAGCAGCGATCCGCAAGCGCGCCCTTCACGAGCTCTCAACCGTCCGATCGAGCTCTCAGCCGTCCGATCTTCGATCGGACGGCTTACAACGCGAGTGCGGATCACCTCAAAAGAAGCACAAGGCGCGCTGGCAACCCACGGGCGAAGGGGGCTACACCGACGGATTTAGTATGGGTTTAGTGACGTCCCGGAAATCGCTAAAGCCAAAGCCCATATTTGAATTAGAAAACCCTTTTGCCTATATAAACTCCATCCAACCACCCATGGAAGCCATTCAATCCACTTGCAAGTGCTCTACCCCACTCCTAGCCACCATTAGCTCTCTTTGAAATCGTCGGAGCCGATGAGTCGCTAACGGAGCCCCTCTCCACCACCGTGGCTGCCTCACCGTCTTCTCTCTCTCTCTTTCCCTCTTTATCTTAAGCTTTACTTTACTTGTGTTTAAACATTTATCTAGTGTTATAATTGTAAAACCAAAGTTGCATGTTAAATGAAGTTGTTTCCTATCTAGATACTTTCCCTCTTTTATGTTTAAGTTGCATGTTGTGAATGAAAGATTCTAACCCTATTCTCTCTCTCTCTCTATCTCTCTCTCTCGCTTTTCACCCATGTCTTTTCGCAAGAAAAAATCCATTATTTCCGTGACATTAAGTGACAAGAAAAATCTGATTTTCACGCCTCCCTGAGATCGACACTCGGACTCATGTCCATTTCTTCATTTAAAATCGACGTTGCAAGTGCAAGCTATAACGACTCTTTTAAACATACGCGTCTCCCACACCATCAATGATCTCTTCCACCAGACTCCCACCAGATACAACTCCAGCCTCTCTCCCTCTCTGCAACTCCTCTCTGGACTTCATCCCGACACTCTAGATCTGAAGTGCTACTGCACTTCCCACAAGAATTCCACAAGCAGCGTCATCGTCATTTGCTCTCCATCTCTCTCTTTCTCCCTTTCTATATCTCTTTAGCATAGTTATTGCTATCATTGTGAAAATCTATTTCCAAATAAAATTTTGATTATATGGATAGCTGATGTCACATATATACATATATATATTTGTTTAGAATGACTTTCTGAAAAGCTTTAGTATAGAAATCGTGTTTGCCTCCCTACAAATGACTCGGTATTCACTGAACTTTATAAATCTCATTTGTTTCATCGTGATTTGTAGTACAACGATAGACTAAATATTTTACGCATCTCGCGGTCAAACAGGTTGCTCAAGAAATTGGAACATATGAAGGCGATAATGATGGATACTAACACCAAGGTTCTTGAGGTTCATACGTAATTTAAAGAGATGGTAATCTATATGAAGGTGGTCATTGTGTGTTTGATGGTAAATCTACCAATGAGAATGTGTATATAATAGAGCATACCTAGTGGAATGAAAGGGATGAGAACTGTGTCATCCCTGCCTCAATTCCTTCTTGCTGATCAATTGGAGATATGTGTCATCTTCCTCCAAATGCAAATTTCCTACAATGAGCAACAAGCATGGCAAAAATTTATGGATATAAGTTGGCAATACATAGATGAGATATATGTAGTAGCATACCTATTTGGAATCATGGAAATGCACTTGCTAATAAAGTAAATTTACCATCAATAAATGATCTAAAAAAGAGTGTCCACAAGGAAAACTGACAAATGTATTGTAAGTACCTCTATTTTGATGAAACAAACTTATATTTTATTGTGTACTAATCTTTCAGGATCACGCTCACACAAATCAAGTCAATTATCCTCTGTGTGGATCAAAGTGAAGATTATCTTTAGTTAATATAATTCTTTTATATTTCTTGAGTCTAAAATTACTGTAAGAAACCTCAAGATCAAAGACAAACCTTTCTAAATCGTAAAATAAACATCTAAATAGTATTGATTGACCAAAATATTAGAATTGATCGATCAAATCAATTGATCGATCAAAATAAGAATATTGATCAACTTAATTAGCCTAACGGTCAAATCTGATTTTCTCGCAATTGATCAACCAATTAAATATTTGATTGATCAGCAATTGATCGACCAATTAAGTAAATGGATCAATCAAAATAAAAATTGATCGACCAATTTGGTTTGAATGATTTTTCTCAACATTCCCAATATGCTCCATTTTCACCTATAAATAGGGCTCCACATCCCTCATTTCAAAACACACTTTCAAAGAGAAATCCATATAGAAAAAGAGCTCTCGTGCTTTCTCTCAAAGTGCTTCTGCACTTCTGTTTTCACGCTCTCCAAAGTACGTCGATTTGAACCTCTGTAAAAATTCAATTTGACTTTCCTTAAGGTTCCATCGGATTATATTATTTTATTTTACTTATTGCTTTAATTACGGATCCCAAGCTATTGGGAGAAATCCGTTGTTATTGTTGTTGTTGTGCTTCTCTTCAGGTTAGTAAGAGAAGGGATCATTGTAGAGATTGTGCCACCCTCGTTCAAGTGATATGTTAATGGATTGACTAGCGTTGCCTAGTTGGGAAAATCCTAAGTTGGGAGGCTTAGGTAGTAGTTTCACCTAAGAAGGGTTTCCACTTGTGTATATTGTGGGATTGTTTTTTTTTTTTGCCATATTTTTATTATAATCGATGTCACACTTGATCTTGTATTTGTGGCCAAGTAAGATCCACAGGCACCCTCTCATATATTCACATCATATGCAATTGCATAATGTTTATAACAAGTCAATGATTGTCCAGGTGATGAAAGCCTAACATAACTGACCAATAGTAAGCAAAAGGAAAGAAAATAACCATCAATATATCTTGATTTACAAAATGACATGCAAGTATGAAACTATTGATAATTGATGACCCCTCCAAAAAAAAATGTCAATGAGTTACTAAATGTGTATCTAGTTGTACACAAAAATAAAAGAAACCCGTCGACCGTCCAACCCATCAAAAATGCAAGATTTCATTATAATTGCATCTTTTAAACACCCCTAATTCAATGCAAACAACTAAAACAAATGACTGAGATAAGGAAATTCATAATTAACAAAAGCAGCACTTGAAACCTCCTAAAGCAGCACAAAAAAATCTTCCACCCATCACCTGCAACATGCACAAAACATCCCAAGAAAATCATCAGGCAGCAGCAACAAGAACCTGGACATGACATGACTTGTAGATTATTAGAAGATTGACATTAATGTTAAAATTCCACATAGATTACCTCGACTAAGATACACAATTGGCCCATCATTGAGAAATAGTACAACAACCACTTTGTTAGGTCGTTCTCTTCTCTTCTTTTGACTTGCATCTCCATTAGAATCCTTCATTTATCTCTTCACTCCACGTGAAGTTGCTGCCACACCATTGTAAGCAATGTTGATTAGCAAAAAATAACACAAATTCATCACATTACATGATTATAGATAATTAGAATGTACCACTAATTAGAAAGCCTTTGCAACATAATCAGCATTAGGATACTCCTAGGTCAATTGAGATTGGATAGGTTGACTTTGAGATGGATTTGGCTCACTTGGGGATGGCTTACTTGGACCTTCATTAAGGGGACCTTTGCATGTATTCTTGTGATGGCCAAGAGCTCATCTTTGGCACTTGTGTATTAGCCTCCTTCTTGGCTCATTGATGCACCATCCAGATCGTTAGTTAATTAGGGTTAATTATCACATTATAATATAGTCGCAATCCAAACAGATGCCATTTTATTTATATACAATTTTTACTAGTTTTATTCCAGATCGTTCATTGGGAGACAGTTATTGATATACATTACTCTCTATTATCCAAAAATCATATTTTATTCCAAAAATGTTAAGTTTATTTACAAATGAATAAATCATGAATAAAAGAATCAAAGAATGAACTAATCTAAGTCAATTATGTACAACAATGGATGAATTAATGTTAATGACAATGCCTTAAACATATAAACAGGTAGAAAGCCATTAAAAATAAATCTAAACTAATTTAGGTTAGTTATATACAATACTATCTAAACAATGGCTTAATATAGTCATAAAAAGAATATCTACACGCTATATTACATACTATTATATCTACTACATATACTAACATATATAACTCTCTACACTAACACCTATAAATGTCACTAAGAGCCTTTTAAAAATACTTATATATACAACAAGGCATAAATAGTATATATATATATGTGCATAATACGTCTACCATATACACATATATACTAACTATATACTTATTATAATAACTACAATTATACTCTCCACACACGACTAACACACTAACACTTAAACACTACACATACACAGCAACACACAGCACACACAAACTTAGGTAACACTTAACCAATTTTATACACTTAGCACAGCTCAACCTAACCACAGTTATCCACTACTTAGTCAAAATTTTGAGATTTGTGAGCCCACGTTTCACAGAACTAATGACCACTCAGGCCGGATCGATACCATAGGTAACACTTAGCCAATTTAATGCACTAAACACAACTCAACTTAACCACAGTTATCCTCTACTTAGGCAAAAATTTCAGATTTGCAGGCCCACGTTTCATAGGATCAACGACCACTAGGGCCAGATCGGTACTATTACTAGGCAGGCCCTAGTTTATTATTTTGTAGATTTTTGTATATTTTTGGCCCCATACAGGCCCACATTCAGACCTCTTATGGCCCATCCACACTAGACTGGGCTCCTAGCCCACCAAGCACACACACACCAACACACATGGTCATTGTGTGCCTAGCACTGATGACCAAAAATGTATCCAGCACGAATGCTTATATATAGCTGCTGGTGCTCTAATACGACCGAGGTGGGACTATCTTTCTATGCCAAAATTGGCATGTTGAGCCGTGATTTATTGTTGATTTTGAAGGCTAATTTAGGTGTTAAATAATTAATTATTTTAAAATTAAATTATTTATATATGAAGCCTATACATAAGGCTTTCTATTGGTATAGTGTATTTACAATAATTAAATATATAAATATATTTAGAAATTCGTTGAAATCAGGAAAAAATACATGTTGACTTATTGTTTAATTCATTAATTAAAGTACAAATTAATAAGTTAATATACATTATTAAGTTATTATTATCGATTTTTAATTTTTTTTAATGATTTATTTCACTTTATATACATTTAAATACATGATTTATGCATATATACATATATTTACATTATAAATACTATTCTATAGTATAAATAAGTTATAAATATACTAAAATTATTTTAAATTACATTATAGAACTATACAACTTAATTTACTTCAATATTCTATTAACTTACTAATTTAAATTATTTTAAGTTACCAATATACTTAATTAACTTATGAATATAGTTATGTACAATATATAAGTAAATAAATAAATGTAGGGCTACATTATTGTACAATATACTTACGTTATGTTATATATACAGTTATAATTATGATTACAAGTATGCACATATCTATTTATAAATACTTAGGATTATGTACATATAATATAAATAAATAAATACATAATTATATTATTATAATACATACTAAATAAATCAATATAAATACCTACCTAAGTAAATAGAATAAATATATAAGTTATTTACATATGTTATATACATATAGGTTACTATTTACATTTAATATTATATTATATATAAGTATAAATACTATATACATGGATATTTTTATGGTATTTTTGAAGTTTTTGAAATTTTTATTTTGTTTTTATGATTTATAGAGATAGAGGAAGAGGGAGGAAAGCTGAGAAGAAAGGAAGAGACACCCTTTCAAACCAGAGAAGACCTAAGCGTCTACTGGTATGTTCTCCTAACTCACACACTCAAATCCTAAATCTAACTTGACACACACCTAAAACTAAACCTAATTTAACTCAAGACACATTTATTTTATTTATTTACAATTATTTTTTATTTTTCTTTATATTTACAAGTTGGTAAAACTATGGCTTAAAGAAGATTAGAGCATGAAACCCAAGCCTATGAAAACCATTCTAAGTGTTGGAAATGAACCTCCAAACAACATTTCATACCAGATTTGAAATCAAAAGCATGCATTAAGCCTTGAAATTAACGTCAAAATTCAGTTTATACATATTTCAGTCACTATACTTGCTGACAATAGTTCAAATCAAATTTGAAAATGTTTACAACTCAACTCAAACTGTAACACAATCCATGAATGCTTCTAACACAGTTCTAGAACAGAGTAACTTAAAAAACCAAGATAAAATTCAAATTGAACAGATTACACAAGTGCAGCTACCAATAGTAGATCATTAAACTTTCTCAACAATTCATACCAATCAGGATTTAAAGTCGAATAACATCTGTACTAGTAGCTGAATGCTTCTTCTATTTCCAGTGCATTAAAAACCCATTGAAACTCTAAGAAGACTCAGGGACTGCTTGGATCAGACATCCAATAACCCTGACAGTTGCGTCACTACTGTAAACTGTTCAAATCTCTATTCAGACCGAATAAAAACCTGATACATTTCTCCAAGATATACTCAAACGCCAGAATGTTTGTATTCAATCAAAATCTCATTCCAAAAGTTGTTAGCAAACTTCAAATTTCCAAAATCCCATTTAAAAGCCATGATTAAGTACTCATTCATTCCAGTTCAATCAAAGTAGATGTGCTGCTACTGCCAAGACACTAAAATTCACTTTCAGAACTAATTAACTCACTCCAAATTGTCACAATTATTCTCAGAATAGTTTGGACTTCACTTAGATCAAAATCAAATACTAGAAAACCATAATTGGCCCTCCTTCTTTGCCATAGACAACGTAAGAAGGTAGAACAACTTAGGTTTATAGATCAAATTTAAAACATTCAAATCTCATTTTTAAAAGTCGCAAACTCTCTCTGACAAGTTTAGATCTCAACAAAAACAAGATTGAAGCTTGAAAAACCCTTGAAACCCTAGTTTGATCTCATCCCCATGCCAGAGACAATGTGATCGGAAAGATCAAATCAGGCATTGAAATTGCTAATGAACCCTTTCCAGACCTTCATTAAGATCATCAAAACATAGCTCAATCTCAATTCAGTGGATTGAAACCCATTGAAATCTTAAATCAGTGTTGCCAACCTAGGCACTTTATATGTGATCACTAAGATGATATGATCACTTAGGATCCCTGCACACCATTGATTGGTGTTCAAGGGTCATAGTCGATGCTTTAGAAACACTTGAATCATTGCAAGGGCCTCAAATCCGTGCATCAGATTTTCATAGGCTCTTGTTATTAGTGAAGACCAAAAACTCACTATCAAAGCTAAGAATTAGATGCGAGCTCATCTCTTGATAAAAATCTAAATAAAACATCTTAGAATCATCGCACTATGTCCAATTTAATCCCTGAAAACTCAATTCACTTGATTATGACCGATTTAATCCAGATTGAATCCCAAATCTATTGATTAGGTATAAAAATCAAATTCAAAGAAATCAAGTGAATCGCAAGCAATTCAGAACATAGGAAGGGCTCTTATAATCAGGTGGAGTGAAGGATAGAATCCTTCAATGAATTTGAGCACACTAAAGATCTAGAAGCTAAAGATCTTTAGATCAGTAGTGACTATGATGGAAGATGGGTGAATTACGATCAAAGAAGATGGATGAATTACGATCAAAACAGTGAGGGAACTGAGTGAAAGTGATCGTGAGGTGGTGGGGAAGATCAGTGATCCAATGAAAGTGTGAATTGGCCTCTTTAATCAGGATTGATCATAGAGGGTGTATCGAGGGAGATTAAGATCTCAATCTAATCTACTCCTAATCTAACACAATTAAGCAATGAACTCTAATCTAAACTATCTAACCTACTCTAAATCTATCTAGAAAGCGAATAAATCTAACTAGAAAGCAAGTAAATCTACTCTAATTGGAAGAAGGGATTCCTGGACCATGACTAGCGGCCAGTGGTGAAGAATTTGAGGAAGGTCTCCAGTGATTGAAAAGCCCACTGGTAAAGCTTTTGGGATGTCCCCTAGTGTTATGTTATCCAGCTTGACATGGACGAAGTAAGGGAGGGAGTGTGGCTGCTGTCACCAGCCGTGGAGTGAAGAGGGTAAAGGAAACTGGAGAGGGAAGAAAGATCAACCCAAGGAAGTAGGAGGGGGGTCGATAGGGATCGTAGGAGCTCAGGGATGCTTCTTATATAGGCGTTGGGGGCGCTCTAATTACCACATCAGAGGGTGAGGTCTGTTGTGAAAGAGCAGTTGAGATGTGTTGGTGAGTAGCACGAGAATATTTGGGGATGAAGCAAGGTCGCTAGATCAGATCTAGGTTGAGGCACAAAGGTGTATGCACTGGCTCCATCAAGTTGGTGACAGATCCATCGTTGGATCAAATGGGGAGGAGATGGATGGCTGCTATGCACTGAGTTCATCGTAGATGAATAGTGGGCAAGGGTTAAGCTACAGGTGTGTTGGTGCTTTTGCACGCATGCCCTTAGTGCAAAACGGTAAAGGATTTGCAAGGAAGCCCATTAGTGGTGAGGATTAGTTACCAAATGATCCTTGAATGCTTGCAAATAGGTCCTTAAGACTTTTAGGCTTAAGAAAATGTGAAGTAAATGTTATACATGAAGGACCTAAGTGAAAATTACCCATTCCAAGGCCCTAATGCTATCAGACTGCAATGAGATTTTTATGATACGTTATTTGAACATATTAGAAAATAACCCCACAATTGATTTGTGCTTTCAAGCTCAAAAATTATGTTCAATTGTCATTTGAATATAGCCATATATGTATTTAAGTATAGAATCTCTCAAAATAAACTTAATTATGCATTTTTAGCACAAATTGTGTGTTTTAGGCCATTTTCATTAATTCCCACACTTAACCCATTTATCATGTTAATATGATAGTGTTTAACCTAGATTTTAGCTTAACTTGGGTATTTTAGCTATGATGAGCCACACCTCATCACTCATCCCTTAGGTGAATCCTATTCTTCTTTGGTATGCCTGGTGGACACTTGGATCTTGGAGCTTTCACCACAAAGTCCAAATCAACAATTGCCATGCATCCTTACCAGGCATTAGCACAATACCCTCTGCATAAGCTGCCTTGTAACTATCAATTTTGTAGTACTTAGCAACATAATTCTCCCATTTCTGACATCTAATTCCCACATGTATAACCACTACATGCACACATGACAACCCTTGTAATTGCCATTTCCTACAACTGCAAACCCTTTATTGTAAATCAAGCACAAATCTACCAGAACTTGCCTCAACTTCAACCCTACCCTTATCTGACATACGAACAATAAACCCATGAACCTCAAAACTGATTTTACTTATGTGTTACATGGCCTTTAGAATGAGAATCCCTTTCAACTTTGTTGCAATAGTCCTATCCTCCATGGTAGTCATTATCTTCTGCCTAATCTAATCCATTAAGTCACACACTACTAGCTTCCAGCAAGAGCCACCCATGCATTAAAAGACTTACTAAAGTTGTTTGTTACATAGTAGTAGTTGGCATTACTTGAGAATGTATGCCTACTTCATTTCGATCTGACCCTCTCTAGCCAATCATATGCTTCACTGTTGAACTCCATGATTTCATTCATCCAATGTACGTGGTGATTTGTCTTAAAATTTCTAGCATCACACCAAGCCATCCTCTCTAACTCCTCACTTAGGAAAATTTCCTGAAATTCTTATACAAATACCGCATGCATGCCCTATGCCTTGCTTAAGGTAGTAACTCATTTATGGCTAACCCCAAACCCTTCTGACCATCAAAGGCAATTGTCAATCCTTCTCCATTATCAAACCCAATTGACTCCTGTAGGAACTAAAGGAACCACTTCCAACTACCATATGACTCATCCTCAATGACAATAAAATCAATAGGTAATAACCCATTCCCTCCATTAAGGGTGATAGCTGCAAGCAATGTGCCAAGGTACTTCCCCTTCAAGTGGCACCTGTCCAAACTAATGAAAGGTCTACAACCCTTCTTAAAGCCTTCCTTGAAAGCATTTAAACACACAAAAATTCTAAGAAAACAACCATTAGGCTCAATTAAGTAGTGTATCGCACTACCAGGGTTCCTATTTTTTAGTTCATAAATAAGAGATAGCAAACTTACAAATGACTTCTCAACACTCCAGTTAATTTTTCCCTATACAGCTTCATATATGGTATACGAAGATTAAACTGATCAAAGATCCTCTAACTAATTTTCCTCACAGGCAAACCTAAATTCTCCCTTGACCAATTTCGAGTGTGCTTTGTCACCCAATTCTGAGTTGTCATCCCACTGCTGATTACAGATGTGCAAGTGTCAGGTCCACTAAAAGTCCTTACTTCAAATAGCCACGGTTAGGCTTTTCGAAGGCATGGATCCTCCATTAACACTGTTCTTTCACACACCTAGCAGTGACTCTATTATTATCATTTTTCACCCATTTAATTTCAAATTTTTTCTTCAAACATATTCAATGAAGAGCAAATTTTGAACTTTCGAAGTTGTTCAATGTAGACCCCAGATTCAAGTTTGGTTCTTCCGAATCCAAGTCAAATTTATCTCTATCAGAGTCAACAACACACTTAATCTCAGAATACATTTAACCATCATCCTTAGGCTCCAATTCTTCACTAATGTTAAATGAATCATCAGAGGAGACATCACCCACATAATCAGAATCATCAGATGAGTCCCCTATATATGGTAATTCAGATTCCACCAACTACCATTTCCCTGTACAGCCCCTAGTCTGCCTAATATCACTATTAATTGCCCTAGTCATTGGCCTATTAGCAATCTTCTTCTTGTTGTTGCTGATGCTTTCATTCGCTCATCCACTATCTAAGCTCTATCATCAAAGTCAACATCCTCATGTCTATCTACATCACTAGTAACTCTAGTTGTGACATTCCCATCAAGGAAAACTTCCTCATTTTCAAACAATCTCATTGCATCACCCCCCGTATCCCTTCCTCCAATCACACCCCTATCCTTATTAACTCCACTTGCCCCATGTTCGACCCCTATCACAGCCTTTGTAACCTCTTCTTCTACACCTCCCCTCTTCCTCACACCACATGCAACCTCCTCTTCTACAAATACCCCCTCTCTAGCCCCTACACAGCCTCTGGAACCTCTTCTTTCCTCCCTTCCCAACCCCTTCTCCACCACGTGCAACATCTTCTTCTACAAATATCTCCTATCCAACCCCTACTACGGCCTCCGGAACCACTTCTTCTACACTTCCTTTCTTCCCAACTACTTACCCACCACCTGCAACCTCTTCTTCTCCACTTTCCCCCTTCCCAAGCACTTCCCCAACTGCTACATCCACCACCATCACCTCTTCTTCTCCACTTCCCCTATGTTCAGCAACTCCCCCAGCCCCTATTCCCACCACCTGGTCATCATCCCCTACCTCTCCCCCTTATCCAACACAACACCTGATGGATCAACACCTTCTGAGCCAATCTCATATCATTTGTCTTTAATTTACATTTAATTTGTCTCTTATGTTCCTTATGTTCAAGATAACTAAGAGCTTCATTGTCCACAAAAAAAACAACAAACTATAAATCATGACTGTCACTATGGATATCGAACATCTCCATCATCTCATTTTCATTAGTCAAGTTCACATACTTGCTAGCCCTTAAGTGTAGATCTTTGTTTCTTAAGAAGAGGATGTTTTTCACATTCTAATTGACAAGCTTCAACAAGTCATCGATCAAGTCGAACCAACATACTAAATTAGGATCCATGCCTATAATCTTCTCCTTCCCACCGACGTACTTCTCCCTTGATATCCGCTCATGCACTTGAGGTCTCCTCGCCATCTAAGGTGCATAGTGGTTATCCTATGCTCGCCATTGAACCAACCCATCATCTAACCAACATGCCACCAAAGACCATGTTAAGGAGACGAAGAATTTGCATGCATGTCAAATAAAACAACAAAACAATGTGAACCTTGCGACTCAATCGTTCTACCACTTGGAAGGCTTCAGTTAGGGCTTGCACTCCCATTTGTAAGCTAATGAGAAGGAGGATGAGCCCAAACCCTCTTTACAACCTATTAGGACTTGTGCTCACTGGATGAATCGATTAGAGGTTGGGGTTTAGTGTTTCTACGGAGAGCGATTAGGGCTCTCAAAGGGAGTAATTACGATGTTAGATGAGAGGGAATAGGGTTTCAATGTAGTAGTAAAGGTGGACGTGGACGAGCTTGACCTCAAAGCGAAGCTCCAACTTGAGGCTAGGGTTTCCCTCTCACAATCAAAAATGGAGAGTGAAGAAAGTGATTAGGGATTTTAATGAGAATGATTACAAGGTTGGATGAGAGGGATTAGGGTTTCGATGTAGCAATGAAGGTGGAAATGGAGCTCGAGTTTTAGGTCAAGGTTAGGGTTCCCTCTCGCGATCGAGAATGGAGAGTGGAGAGAGTGAGCGAGGAGTCATGAGCATTAACTACAATACTATGGGAAGGATGTCTCATCTCCCACCAAATGATGCCTAGGGATTCATTCTCCACATCAATGCTCCTCATACGTCGAATCTCCTTAATTAACCCTAACATGGTTTATCTAACCGGGGTAAAACCCCACCTACCTTGTTACCCTAACAGTGGGGGTGTTTATGACTAATGAAAGATGTTTGTAAGGGTATAGATGTATATATGAAGTTTTGAGGGGTACAAATGTAGTTAGGTATGATTATAGGGGCATGGATGTAAATACCCCTAAAAGAAAATGTTTATTACAAATAGGCTTTCTCTCTTAGAGAAGCAAGCACAAAAGGTAGGAAACAAAAGTGAATGATCCAAAAAGATGTTTTCTTAAGGAAGTAGCTGACTATTTGTAGTTTTCCCTTTCAACTGCTTTTAGTCACCACTAGTTGGCTCCAATCACCTCCTTATTACCTCTAAAATGTATCTGGATTTGTGTATGTTCAAGTTCATAATTAACCAAGTTAACTATTCCTTTGACTTGCAATGCAAATTTGGCCTTGTAGTTGAGGTAGAATCACTCTTGAATAGAAATCTCTTGTCCTTTTCAATTACTTCTAGTCACCACTAGGTAGCTCTAGTCACCTCCTTATCACCTCTAAAATGTATCTATATTTGTGTATGTCCAAGTTCATAGTTAACCAAGTCAACTATTGCTTTGACTTGCAATGAAAATTTGGCCTTGCAGTTAAGGTAGAATCACTCTTGAATAAAAATCTCTTGTCCCTTATTCCGTAGATATCACCTTTTTTATTTAAACAATTTGCTACCTTTTACTTACCTTTATGGTTCATTATAACAAAATATGAACTATATATAAGAATTATCTAACTAATAATCAAATGATGTCGTTACTAACGGAATATGCCACATGTCAATACTAGAAATTTATAAGTTGGCAATGGCTTATACTTTCCTATCAAACATCTTCATAATTTTTTTATTTATGTCTTAGCTCCATGATGATGTACAACCTTTGTTCTATGCATAAAAAACATTACTCGATGCATTCTATGAGTCAACAAACACCTTCAGGATGACTAACATTACTTAGTGTAGGTTGCTCAAAACTTAATGTTCCTCACTATTTTTTACCAATCATAGATATCCAAGTAACCCCCAAACTTAGAGGTAACCCAGATGTTTGAAATAATATTCTTGACTTGTAACCTTGACTTAAAAGTTACATGTCAAGCATTATGTCTTTAGTTTACTAATTCAACCAAAAGGTCACATATGATATTTTGATAATGTTCCTCGGTCGATATGAGTTGTCTAAAATTATTTGTTGGTTAATCCAAGTTAACTGAGATTTGCTGATCCAACAATTTTTCAAATATCAAACTAATATCCCATAAGTCTTGACATCAATTATCCAAAAGTTCCCTGTATATGAGAGTCCATATATCTAAGAATTCCTTGCATATGAGGATTTCCATTTATTTTTATTCCTCATATAATTCCAAGTCTTCTGAAAATATCATCTCATAGAATAATATGTCAAATGTTCCCCATTAAATTTGTTGGACAATTGATAGTACTATTACTTTACATACATTTTATGCCTAAGAATTACGAATCTAAGCTATTTTGCTCGTAAATAAGAAAATCAAGTTGTGTATTTAGGTTTCATATAATAACAGGTTCTTTCTCACTTTTATCTGTAAAAGACAAGAGCCAAAAAAAAAAAAATTGAGGCTTAATTCAACATTTAGTGGACACCAATGCAATTTTCACAATGATTGGGAGATTCAAATGAGAGAGAATAGGCCTTAAAGTGCTTAAAGTGCATTAAATTTGAAATTCGAGGTATGAAATATAATTAAGAACTTAGAGGGGCAAGAGTACAAAATGTTAAAAAATAAAAGAAGAGCAAAAAAAAGGGATAAAACGAAAAAGAGAAACAAAAGCATGGTGCATTGGAAGGGTAAGGAGTTGACCAAAGTCAACTCCCCACTGTGCACCCAACAAACATGCAAGCTTAACACTAGATAAGGCACATCTATGTTGACAAAAGGAAGAGGGTCACCAACCTACACTAGTGTGCACTAGAGGTAGGCCTATGCATGTGTTGGTGGATTTGGTGCATGCTTTACTTGGGGAGCAAGCCCATTTGGGTGTTTCATGGGCCTAAGGTGTGAAAAAAACATCAAAAAAATCGAAAATAAGCCAATTTAGGCTTAGACACAACATGGAAGTATTTTAGCGGGAATTTTGAGCAAGAATCTCTATTTCAAATGAGGTTTCAAGGAATTTTAAGTCCATTGGGACTCCAATAATTATTATTCAGAAATTGCATTAATCCTAATGGAATTTGGAGTCCTCAAGGCCTCTCAAGTGCTTATAAATATACCTCAAGATTCAATGAAAGAGGCATATTGTACATATCTCTTAATCAACTCTCTGCCTCTCTCTCCTCCAGGTAAGCAAGATCTACCACTTTATTGTCCCTCCACTTCCTCTCTATCTCCATCTTCTCCTCCAATCTTCTCTCATTTTTTATGAGCGAGCATAATAACTTGATAACATGCTTAGTTTTATTGGTTTTGGGGTATTAGATGCATTAGATTTAGGTCATTCTGTATATAATTGCATATTTGCATATTAGGATTAAGATTGTGAATTGGAACCTGATTTGTGCTAATTTGAGACTCTGCTTGGTGCAGGAACACTTGATTCAGGTTCAGGAGGAAAGGAGGAAGAATTCACTACCATTTGAGCTCAATTGAGGAGGAGAACACAATCACACCTGGGAAACCCTAACCCTAATCCTATTCCCACCCGTGTAATTTAGCTAACACCCAAAATCCTAATCCCAAAACTTGACCTAGAACTCCACTTTGCCTTATTGAGCCATCCAAATCCTAATCCTAGTCCTAAACCTAATCCCAAACCTAATCCTAAAATTTCCAGCTCACACGCCTAGTGACAGCACCGCCCTAATCCTATACCTATCTTCTAGAAGCCTCCACATTGTCCACTTTACACATTTTACTACATCCAAAAATCCAATAATTATTCTTGGGAATCACCTAATAAAATTTAGTATCCAATCAAGCCCTAGAATATCTACCAATTAATTTCAATGTGAACATGTGTAATATGAACATGCCTACTTTTTAGATACCCCCCTCCCCCCAAATTTAGACTCCACGCAAAACATCTCTCAAGGCATAACAAATCCCACACCAACATTAGTTTCCACTTTCCAACAAGATCCCATTATAAGCCTAATTCTGAAACCTATGCCTACATACCTTAAAAGCCAAACAAGGACCTCCACATATGGCCTCCACGCAACCCTAACTCCTACCACACCTTTATGCAACCACCACATCTATACCTCCAAAATCCCACATCCAAGAACCTTGCCATATTCTAGAACACCAACTCCTAATCCCATTAGGAATCCTAGTTACCTAATTAGTTAATTCCTAAACCAAGACCATGCCTTGGCTTCCAAGAAACCCTCCCAACCTCCTTAGTCATCCCCCTTTGTTATAAAAAGACCAAGCCTCCACATGTTACAAACATCTTCCTCTTAATCTTCCTCCTCCAAGTCTTCTACCTCCAAGCTTCCTCCTTCCTCAAAACCCTAACCTTCTTCTTCCCAATCACCACCTTCATCCACCACCACCAATTCTCCCTTGGCCATCCCATCTCCTTCCACCTTCTTCCTCCATCTATTTCCCCTCTTTAGTTCATTAGTTGCTTAGGTCTCTCCCCTCCATAATTAGAATTCCCTCTACCTCAACAACTTTGTCTTCGAGTTCTTTGTCAAGTTCTTCAACTCTTTGGGCTCTTTCATCAAGCATTACTTCCTAGAGGTCATGACAGCACTCTCCATCACCATTGTGGACCTGCATCTTCATCGCATTTTCTACAACTATACCTCTTTCTACTTCTACTTCTTATATCTCTTCTTTTCTATTTTATTTGTAGTTGTAGCAACTCTCTCTTAGTTTCAATAATAATAGTCATGTTTGTTTGATTCTCTCTCTTGATCACTTGCTTTCTTAGTCGGTTAACTTGTTTGATTTCTTATATCAAAAACTCCATAAAAATCAAAAATCAAAAACAAAAAAAAAAGTGTTGTGTGTGTTGTGTTTTCCCACTTTCACAATCACCCGATTTTCGTATTTATTCTCCTTTTTGCATTCCAAAATTCATCCCTCAAAAGCCACAGCTTCAAAAGTCACCACACCTTACCAGTAGCTTAGGAACACTTCTACAAGATTTGAGAGAACACTTCTACAAAATAGAATCTTACCAGTAGTTTCAAAATAGTAGGGAAAACTTCTACAAAAGTTTGGCATAAAAATCAATTTAGGAGATTTTAAAAAATTTATGAACTACAAGGGGTTTAGTGCAAAATAGAATTTAATTTTAGGTACAAAAAAATCTTAGTAATTTTTATGCACCTCATATTGATGCAAAATAATTGAAATAATTTTCTTACTTAGTCAAGAATTTTAGGAAAAATTAGCAAAAATTTAAAACATCTTTAGACCAAGATTAGGCACACACATTGCACGAGTCAAAATAATTAGTTTGCCAAGATTTGAGAGAAAAGTTCTAAAAAAAATGTCAAAATGACTATGAAAATCCCAAAAAGTCTCCTTGACATACGAATTGGACTCTAGATAATTACGATGTTCATTTTATTCAAGTTTGCAATTAATTTGAGTGACATCGTAAATTCACACTACAATGACGTGTCTATCCTTAAGCAGTTTTTACGAGTCACTTTTGCACGTCCCCATACTCTTTGACTATTTTCTCTCTGTCTTTAATTATTTGTTTTAAGAATTAGTTTATTTTACAAGTTTTAATTATAATTTATAGTTAGTTTATACTATTCACGTTAGTTCATTAGTTAAAATTTTGTTTAGCTATTCTTTTCATTCAAGTAGTTTCTTGCTTGTTTATTTCGTGACTAGTAATTAATTTGCTTATTGGACTTCATGTTTGCATGCAGCAATTAATTCTTAATTAGGTTTTCCTTCCCATTTTTATTTCATCACATCCACACATCTAAAATTCCTAAAAATTTTACCATAAGTTTCTACGCATCAAGTTTAATGCCAAATTTTGTGCGTAGATTCTTTATAAAAATATTTAAAAATCATTACGTTCTAATATTGTTGAAGTTTTTTCCTTCCAATTTCTTTAGAATGTTTTTTCATAGTTTAGATTTGCATGAATTTTGATGGCAATTTAGCTAGATTTACGCAAAATTATTTATTCACATTTTGCATTTAGGACCTCATTTCGCATAGTAGTCCTTATCTTTAAGTTTAGTTACTTTTTTTATTTCAAAAATTCCAAAAAAATTAAAAAAGAAAAAAAACTAAAAAAATATTAATTTAGTTAGTAAGTAGCAATTTGAATAAGATAGATCATTTCTATGAAAACGTTTCAAACTCCCACTATACTTAATTTCTTTTATTTTTGAGGTTTCTAAAATTATTAAACAATGATAACTTTACTTTACAATAACAAATTTATTATTTGCAAACTCTTGCAATCAATTTTTGGTGCCATTGCCATATAAGTAATGGATCTAGGTTACCTTTTAGTTCTATGTTAATGTAAATTGCATTTAGTAAAAGTTATTGTTATTGCATCTTTTTTTTTTTTCCTGAGAAAGTAGATGCAATGAGTATGGGATTTAATCTCATGACCTTTTAGATGCCAATAGAGTGCTCTATTGTTGAGCCAACTTCTCGGTGGCTATCTCATTGCAACTATGTTTGAATGAGGAAATAACTTTTACTTAACAAAATCAATGGCTCAAACTAACAAGTGATTTTCAATCATTTCTTTAACCCACACCTACCTATAATGTCACATCATTGTAAACTTAGATGAAGTAGACATGCTCATCCTATTTGAGATCTTGTTATTTCTTTCCTCTAAGGGTTTTCACTACAACAAGGAGATATTTCAAGTATTTGTTTTTCTTTTTCCTGGTTGGCCATTGTTTGGCTTCCCCTCTTTAGTTAAGAGGCTACTTATCTATCATATTCGATCTCCAAGTCGATTAAGCTTCCCTAAGAATCCACCCTGAAGGTTCCCTACTCGGAGGGGGTGACGTAATAATTACAGAAATAAATATAAACAATCTCATAAATTAGACAAACACATAAGTACACAAGTATTTTTTAGGTGGAAACCCAAACCGGGTGAAAACCACCACCTAACCCTCTCGAGTTAGGATTTTCCGATCAACCTAGTTGATCAAATCCACTAAACCGAATCACTTAAAACGAGGGTGATTCAACCTCAGTACAACCACGCTACAAGTACGAGGGTAGCGTTCCTCAACCCCTTCTCTCCACGAGAAGGATTTTGTCCCACGAAGGAGACGGGAATTCGCAAAGCGAATACCCAACAAAATAACAAAGATAAAAGAAAACAACAGGTCCTATAGAGCCAACAAAGTAATTAAGAACCTAGCTTCTATAGGAATAAGGAAACTCCCCTTTGCTAGGAGTGTGTCGACGATGACGCGGTGCGTGAGCCACGCGACGGCGCAATGTCGCTCTCGTAGACAACGGCGGGAGAGCGGGTGCGCGAAGGTTTGATGCTCTCAAGATGTAGAACTTGAGCTTAGAAAGCAAGAGCTTCTTGGACACAAGAGAGTGGAAGTATGTTGCTTAAGTGTGTCTTGTGTTTTTCTAAGTGTGTATATGTGTTGCAAAGGTTCCCCTCTATTTATAGAGGCCTTAGGAAGGCTTTGGAAGGCTTAAGAAAGGTTCTATAGCCGTTGGGAACAAAGTCCAAGTGAATCAGCCCGAAATCAGGAACAATCATTGTTCTGACAGGCTTATCAGACGTCTAATTCTAGCATCAGACGTCTGGAAGTTCACTATAAGACATCTGATTCAAAGGTTAGACGTCTGATTTTAGGCGGGTCTCTCCCTGACTTGGATCAGATCTAAACAGGGTTTTTGTGCAAGTCCATCAGACGACATGCAGGACGTCTAGCACTATGTCTGGACGTCTGGAAACCTAATTTTACTGTGGGAATTGATTTCCAAACGTTGCAACGGCTAGAAAATCTCTGAGAAGAGATTTTGGGTCAGCCGAGGCAAAACGGTCATTTATCAGACGTCTGGAAAGGCCTAAGGACGTCTGATAAGGCTCTAACGGTCATATTCTTGAGTGTCTGCTAAGCCAGCCAACGGTCCACTAATTGGACGTCTGGCAAATCCATCAGACGTTTGGTATAAGGTCTGGACGTCTGATTTCATCAGACAGAACTTACGATGTCCATCCTAACAGTTATCAGACGTCTGAAACAACAGTCAGACGTCTTAAAATACATTATCAGACGTCTGATTTGGGAATTAGACGTCTGGAAAGTCTGTTTGAACCCTATATTGGTTTTCTAAGTATTCTACAGAAAACCTAAGTATCCTAGGGTTGTGCCGGTGTTCCTAGGACTACTGTTAGGGTACTTTGAGGCTCTTTAACATAATATTCTAAGGAAAATAAAAAGAGCAAGAAAATAAAGACAAGAGATACAAGAAAGGATTAAAAAGAATCTATCCTATTCTTTTTGTCTTCTATCTTCAATCTGTCGCTCCACGCGAACCTCCTCTATTTTCCATCAAGCTCCTCCAATCCGTCCTGGATGCGAGCTCGAACTCCGTCTAAACACGTCCACATTTGCAATTGACCTGAAATCTAGGACTCAAATTGCAAATGTTAAATAACACGTGTTTTGTTGTCATCAAAACAAATGATCGTGGTGCTATAGCACCAACAGATATTTCAAGTATTTGTTTTTCTTTTTCCTGGTTGGCCATTGTTTGGCTTCCCCTCTTTAGTTAAGAGGCTACTTATCTATCATATTCGATCTCCAAGTCGATTAAGCTTCCCTAAGAATCCACCCTGAAGGTTCCCCACTCGGAGGGGGTGACGTAATAATTACGGAAATAAATATAAACAATCTCATAAATTAGACAAACACACAAGTACACAAGTATTTTTTAGGTGGAAACCCAAACCAGGTGAAAACCACCACCTAACCCTCTCGAGTTAGGATTTTCCGATCAACCTAGTTGATCAAATCCACTAACCGAATCACTTTAAACGAGGGTGATTCAACCTCAATACAACCACGCTACTTAAACGAGGGTAGCGTACCTCAACCCCTTCTCTCCACGAGAAGGATTTTGTCTCGCGAAGGAGACGGGAATTCGCAAAGCGAATACCCAACCAAATAACAAAGATAAAAGAAACAACAAGTCCTATAGAGCCAACAAAGTAATTATAAACCTAGCTTCTATAGGAATTAGGAAACTCCCCTTTGCAAGGAGTGCGTCGAGTTGATGACGCGGTGCGTGAGCCACGCGACGGCGCAACTTCGCTCTCGTGAACAACGACGGGAGAGCGAGTGCGCAACAGCTTGATGCTCTCAAGATGTAGAACTTGAGCTTAGAGAGCAAAAGAGACACAAAAAGGTTTGAAAGTATATTGCAAGGTGTGTCTTGGTGTTTCTAGGTGTTTCTTAGTGTGTGTTGGTGTTGCAAAGGTTCCCCTCTATTTATAGAGGCCTTAGGAAGGCTTTGGAAGGCTTAGGAAGGGTTCTATAGCCGTTGGGAACAAAGCCCAAAAGAATCAGCCCGAAATCAGGAACAATCATTGTTTTGACAGGCTTATCAGACGTCTAATTCTAGCATCAGACGTCTGGAAGTTCACTTTAAGACGTCTGATTTCAGGGTCAGACGTCTGATTTTGGGCGGGTCTCTTCCTGACTTGAATCAGATCTAAACAGGGTTCTAGCGCAAGTCCATCAGATGACATATAGGACGTCTGGCACTATGTCTGGACGTCTGGAAACCTACTTTTACTGTGGTAATAGATTTTCCAAACGTTGCAACGGCTAGAAAATCTCTGAGAAGAGATTTTGGGTCAGCCGAGGCAAAATGGTCATTTATCAGACGTCTGGAAAGGCCTAAGGACGTCTGATAAGGCTCTAACGGTCATAATCTTGAGTGTTTGCTAAGCGAGCCAACGGTCCACTAATTGGACGTCTAGCAAATCCATCAGACGTCTCTTAAGACGTCTGGTCTAAGGTCTGGATGTCTGATTTCATCAGACAGAACTAGCTATGTCCAGCCTAACAGTTATCAGACGTCTGAAACAACAGTCAGACGTCTTAAAAAACTTTATCAGACGTCTGATTTGAGAATTAGACGTCTGGAAGTGCTGTTTGAACCCTATATTGGTTTTCTAAGTGTTCTACAGAAAATCTAAGTATCCTAGGGTTGTGCAGGTGTTCCTAGGACTACTGTTAGGGTACTTTGAGGCTCTTTAACATAAAATATCTAAGGAAATAAAGAGCAACAAAAGAAATGAAAAATACAAGTACAAAAGAAGGAAATCTATCATATTCTTCATTTCCTTCCATCTTTAATATATCGCTCCTCACGAATCTCTTCTCTTTTCCATCAAGCTTGTCCAATCCGTCCTGGATGCGAGCTCGAACTCCGTCTAATCACGTATCCATTTGCGATTGACCTGAAATCTAGGACTCAAAGTGCAAATGTTAAATGACACATGTTTTGTTATCATCAAAACAAATGATCGTGGTGCTCTAGCACCAACACACCCCCTATTACCAAAGAGAACAAAGTGTACGAATTAACTCGTAATGTGATTAGGATCAATCACAAGAACAGTGACAAGAGAAAGATGGAGTAGAAATATTATGTGACCGAGTTGAAAGACTTGTCACTCTCAACTGATTCTATTTGGTTATTTATAGAGTTCTTATAGTATTGAGAGTTGTTACAAATTGACCAACTCATGAAGTTGTTATAACATATTGCCACCTCAAACTTACATGTGTATAATAGATCCTTATAGACCTAACACACCCCTGCAACTAAAGGTTGTTGTAGAACTTGGAGTTTGTTGCGAAGAAGCTAAAATTTAGATGCTGGAGGTAGTTTTGTGAATATATCAGTTACTTAGCCTTTGCTAGAAATGAATCAAACACTATGCTCTCCTTTGGCAACAAGCTTATGAACAAAATGACAATCAATTTGAGCATGTTTGGTCATGGAATGAAAAATTGGATTTAGTGTCATGTATGTGGCTCCTATATTATCACGCAAAGGGAAGGAACCAAGGTTGAAGGCCAATTTCTTGGAGCAAAGTCTTCAACCAAACAAGTTCTGCAGTGCTATTAGCAATTGCCCTATACTTAGCTTTTGTCAAGGATCGAGCAATGCTATGTTGTTCCTTGGATCCCCAAGAGATTGGATTATTACCAAGATAAATGACAAACCCATTGGTAGAGCATTAATCAGTGACACAACTGGCCCAATCTGCATCAAAGAATGCTATGATTAAAAGAGAGGAATAAGCATTGTAATGAAGACCATATTGAACAATTCCTTTAACATAACACAAGAGATGTTTAAGAGCATCAAAGTGAGCACTAGTTGGTTGATGCATAAATTGTGAGAGCTTGTTAACAACAAATGTTAGATCAAGTCCAGTGAAAAGAGCATACTGAAGGCAACCCACAACCCTCCAATAAATTGTAGGATCAGAAATACGAGTAACTTTTGAGGAATGCATAGCAATGATGCATTGAGGGCCATAGGAGTCTTTAAAGGCTTCCAACCATTAAAGTGAAACCTCAACCAAATACTTCTTTTGTGAGAGGTGCAAGTCAATTGTGGTCTTCGGTAGTTCAATTCCAAGAGAATAACTTGGAAAACCAAGGTTTCTGATAGGTAATTCAAATTGTAAGGCTTCTAGAAATTTGTTCATGGAAGACTTTGAGGAGCTAATTAATAGAATATCATCTACATAAATGAGAAGAAAAATAACAAAATTGGATGTTTTCTTGATGTATAAGGAAGTATCAGTCTTTAACTCACAAAACACCTGCGATAGTAAAAATGAAGGCATTTAAACCAAGATCAAGGGGGCTGGTCTGAGCCCAAACAACGATTTATAAAGCTTGAAAACATGATTGGGATAGCCTGAATGCACAAACCCCTGTGGTTGAACCATATAGATTGCCTTGTCTAATAAATCATGCAAGAAAGCATTATGAATGTCCGACTAGGTAATAAACCATTTGTTCATTAAGACAAGACTTAGAAGTAGGCATATAGTTGTGGGCTTCACAACTGGACTAAAGGTTTCATGATAATCAATACCCTCAAGTTGATGAAAACCTTTGGCGACAAATCGAACTATATACCTCTCAATGGAGTCAAATTTCCTTTTAATCTTATAGACCCATTTATTCCCTACAAGGTTCATATCAAAATAATTGGGAACAAGGGACCATGTCTAGTTCTGCGATGCCAAAAATTCTTCATTCATCGCATTGACCCAATGTGTCTATTTGCTGGCTTGTATATAAGAAGTTCATTCCTGTTGCTCATATAAGATATGTAATGTATAAGGTAAGGAATGGGTAGAAACAAAATAAATATTTTTCCTGAAAATTCCATGCAAGGAGCACGTAACAATGTTATGAACACGAGTTCCAGACATTGGTATGGACGATGGAATAGGAATAGGGGTATCTGTAGGAGAATTTTGAGTGGTGGTTTGATGATCTGAAATAATAGTCGTAAAAGTGGTTGGACAAGATCAATAGAGGGTTGTTGAGTGGTGGAATTATTTTGTGGAATTGAGGCTGAGGAATTATGATCAGGTTGCACAGGTATAGAATGGTTTTTAATAGACAGTGGAATAGGTAAAAGAAAAGAGGAAAGAAGGGCATTATTCGATACTACTCCAAAAGAGGCTACTGATGAAAAATTAAGTCTCAAAAGGGAAGACAACTTCATCAAAGACAACATTGTTAAGTGGATTTAAGCACCGAAAAGCTTTGTAAGATTAGTTGTAGCCAACAAAGACATGAAAAGAAGACCTTTGTTGCAACTTTTGTCATTTATAGGGGGAGCAAAAATGGGTAGCAGGCGCAACCATAAGTATGAAGAAAGAAATAATCAAGGTCTTTGTTAAAAAGAAGTTGGTGAGGAGACTTATCCTTTGTAGTAGCTAAAGTAAGCAAATTAATTAATTGAGTAGCTGTTGTGAAGGCCAAATACCATAACTTTATAGGTACACCACTATGAGAAAAGAGAGCTAAGGCCATTTCTGTAACAAATTTATTCTTCTTTTCAACTATTCCATTTTATTCAGGGGCATGTGGAGCTAAGAGGCGATGAAGAACCACATTGTGTTTGCACCACTAATTAACCTTGTGGTATTCTTCACCCCAATCAATGTGAATCGCTTTAATGAAAGTACCAAATTGAGTTCTAACACAGGCAACGAATTGCATGAAAATATTGAACACTTGAGATTTTTGTTTTAAAAGAAAAAGCCAAACATGTTTGCTATAATCATCGATGAATGTAACACAATATCAGTGGCCTTGAAACAAAGGGATTGGCGCACACCAAACATCTGAAAAGACCAGATCAAAAATTTTATTGCTGACGGTATCGGTAACATAGAGGTTGCCAATGAGCCTTTACACAACAAGCATCACATAAGAATGTGGATTTATTTTTTAACAGTAAGGCAAAGAAATGGTTGTAACAATCTTTTGTATAATTCTTTTATTTGCATGACCAGAGCGATTATGCCAAGTATTTAGAGTAGCTCTCTGAGAGAAGAATGCAGCTGCACTGGTAGGAGCAGTGATAGTGCATTTTCGAGCAGCAGAGGCAGGTAGCCACATTTGATAGAGCCCATGAGTATCACAACCTTTAATAAGAAGCCTCTTTGTTTTGATGCCCTTGACCTTGAGATGATATGAATAAATCTTGAAATAACTTGAATTATTCTTAGTAAATTATGAAATGGATAATAAATTTTTAGGAACTTCAAGAATGTGAAGAACATCTCGTAAATTTAGAGGTTTAAGAGGATGTGGAATGACTTTAGAACCAACATGATGAAACCTTGCCCATTGCCAAATTGGACTTCATCAACACCATGATAATCTGGAATTATATCAAGATTAGGAAAGGAGTTTGTTAAATGGTGGGTGGCCTGGGTGCCGTAATTGTTGTGGAGCTTCAGCCATATTTGCCTATGTTGTAACAACGGAACCATTGTTAGAGCCATAGCGGTAATAGCCGTGAATGGCAATGTGGTTGGATCTCCCACAAATTTGGCAGGGATTATTAAAATAAAACATCCTCGACTACTTTTGTTAGCTATAGAAGATCTGAGTCATCCCTGAGCTCCACAAAATCTGCCACCATGCCCTCAAAAATTATTATCTGTAGCACGAATAGCTTGACGAGCTTCAATAGGAGAATTATATTGAATTTGGCGTCGTTCATATCACCATAGAAGACTAAGAGCTTCTTCATAAGAACAGGGTGTGGGACGTCCAGTGGTAACAGCAATGATGGGTTCAAAATCGGAACCCAAGCCATCTAGAACTTGAAGGAGATCCTCATCAGAAATTGGCTTGCCACAGGTTGCTAACTTGTAGCAATCTCTTGTGCTTTATCAATGAATTCAGTGACCGAAGAATTTCCTCTTTTAAGATTATGCAGGTCACATTTATAATCAAGAACTTTGGATTGTGCCTGTGCAGCAAAATAATGCTTCAAATATACCCATTCATTAACTCCAAGATGTCCTTCAAGTCGTGATATAAATTGATCTAGCGCAAGATCAAGACCACATATTAACCCAATTAGATCATAAGCAACAAGAATCATAAGTAATTGCACTTTCCATAGGTGATAATTTGTTGAATTAAAGTTTTGCAAGGGCACCGTTACATATTGTGATTGGCAGAGCAGCAAACCCTCCACTTGCTAGAGGAGAAGAGCAATCAAATATGACAGAGGACATGCCAGAATCCTCTCATGCGTGGATTCAGAGAAGAATCGAGAAACCTTTAACCAAGAAGAAGAATATGCAAACCAACACTAGCAGCTTAATGATTTTTGC
This sequence comes from Thalassia testudinum, assembly GCA_037157565.1. Lineage (NCBI taxonomy): Eukaryota > Viridiplantae > Streptophyta > Magnoliopsida > Alismatales > Hydrocharitaceae > Thalassia > Thalassia testudinum. The sequence continues at coordinate 148,675,275 of JAZHRO010000025.1, read as the reverse complement.
TTCAACTTGCCGGAGTGTGCCCAAAACTAGCTGAAGAATATCATCATAGATTTCTCGAACAAAAGTGATGATTTCTTGTCCCTTATCAATGACCCCTCATAATCTAGCTGCAAGTGCGCATGGATCCATCTCAGATAGGCTCTGATACCATCTTAGTGTGACTGGGATCAATCACAGGAGATGAGAGAAAGAGGGAGCAGAAATATCAAGTGACTGAGCTGAAAGACTTGTCACTCTCAGCTCATTCTATTTGGTTATTTATAGACTTCTTACAGTACTGAGAGTAGTTGCACAGTTGGCCAACTGAAGTTGTTACAACAGGTTGCCACCTCAGACTTTCACGTGTATAACAAATCCTTATAGACCTAACATTAACAACTCCAAATTAACATTCAACCACCAAAAACCAATGTTGCAGCAACTTGATCATGCCATAATTCACATAATGTCACTGCTCTATTGCTTTCACCGGCTTGATCAAAACAAGTTTCCACAATAAATTACTCTCAATTTCTTAGTAATTGCATATATGAAAAATGTTGTATACACAGGAAAAGCTACAGTAGTACTAACTAAAATATAATAGCTAGTAAGCAATATTGTTAGGCTTTCCAATCGTTGAAACACATTCCCACAGAGAAGATAGCAAACCTTCGATCTTTTAATGAATAAAGTGCTCTATGATAAAACTTGAAAAATTTTAACTGAAGCTTTGCTTATGTGAAGGTTCACAGTCGTGTCCATTGGAGTATATTCAACTACCAGAATGCAGACCTTGCCTTCCTACAATTACATTTCCCAGCCCATATTCTTAGGGCTTAGGCGACCATAAAACTTATTGGGGGCTCATGAAAGATTTATTTGAGTTACAGAAATATTGAAATAGTTTAATGCTACAACAAAATTATAGCCACACATCATAAGATTTACCAGTTACTGCAAGAACTCCCTTGGATCTGTCACAAAACCAGTTAATGCAGATGCAGCTGCAGTATATGGAGAAGCCAGATAAATCTGGCCTTCTTTGTGGCCCATTCGCCCTGGGAAGTTCCGATTTGTTGTTGACACACAGACCTAAAATATTTAAAAGCAAAGTGAGCATTAATAAAGAACTGACTAGAAATAAAGAATACCTTGTGCAAAAAGAATCTCCTCGTTAAGGAAGCATCAGAGAGTGCCTCAGTGATTCTATATACAAAGTCTTCACACATTTGGCTCTTTATAAAAGAAATAAAGTTTGCAGCAGTGCAGCGAAAGCTGTGTTTCAATCAAATGTGATTTATATTCATCGAAAGCTATTTATCTCCATTGAATGTGAATTCAAGCCAAAATGGAGTGCTTACTAAGGTCTTCAATGAAAAGCTATCAGGAAAACTATTCTAGAATAACCAACTATACACAAAACGGTATCCAGGGCTGGAATAGGCATGCTAGTGGATGGAACAACTTGATGCTTACCAACACGGTCTACGGGTTTATATGTATATCAAACAGATCAAACAGACAAGATGATGCTATACAACAGAAACAGACAAGATGACACTACTCAGGTAATCAAATTTTTCACCAAAATTCTATCGACATGTGCAAACCTAAAGCAAGCATGAATTAGAAAAAGTTATCTACTAGTACAGATGACAAATAGTGCACAGATCATGACAAAACTTTGAACACAAATTAATTAAAGTGCATCAAAAGTTACCAAGGTTCAACCACATTTTAGCCGAAAGCAATGATCAAACTTCCACATCAGGTAATACAAAACTTCTCATCTTTTCTATGACAGTCTTTTCAATGTGAAAACGCTTATCTTACATGGCAAGAGCAAGAAGTTTCTCTTTTTCAAAAACAAAAGAGCAAGAAGTTTCTGCATTATCAATGGCCGATATAAGTAATACATTGGTATCACGACAGGTCAATTCAATGCACACTTTAACCAGCTATGCTGGAAAGTCTGAATCACAACAGAAACTTCAGCGTTCTTACTTGAGAGAAGCATACTAGCAACAGTAATAGTTTGATACTATGACTTCAAGAAAAAAAAGCCTATACGCAAGGTGGTAACATGTTTCTCAGACAATGAAATACAAGCTGATCTTGCAGTTTTGCATGAAGAAAATAAGGAAGCCTCTAATGTAACAAAAAATAGTGGTTGCGTCAAGCAAATACTGCATTTAGCAATTAGATCAACAGACTACAACTTCTGATTTTATCCTGTCAATCAAAATTAAATGACAATAATGTGGAAGTAATGGCAGCCTGAAGGAACAAAATTTTGCAGAAGTACAATGAATGCAGAAATTCTCTGGCTATTCAATGTCAGATAGTTCACCTGAGGTTCATTCAACCGCGCATAGGTGTCTCGCGGACCACCTAAACATGCCCCACAACTAGGACTTGCCGGCGTATCACAACCAGCTTCCATAAAAATATCTGCACAAGTCTTGCCCCCAGAATCAGGAACAGGGCGAGTATACAAATCCACCCACACCTGAAAAAAAATCATCAGAGTTAGCCCTTCTTTTTTCACAACATTCATGTCAAACCCACAGCAATCACAACGAGTAATGCTTGCACTCACCTTCTGGGTTGCAGGGACAAGAAAAGTAGGAACCTTAACTTTCCTTCCCTGAACAATGACATTGTGGACAAGTCAAAGGCATTGAAAAGTTGCAGTTTGCCACAAATAGAAATTACAAAGTTATTGCAGCATGGAACAGCAGAGTAACACCGTTATTGGAGGCACCTTTCAAAAAGGCAGCAGGAAATTTTAGTAGCATTGAGCAGTCATGAACAAATGTAGAGGACATTAGACATTTCTCGGCAATAAAATTGATGGCACATTTTCAGTTATAAAGCCAATGATAAGACCAATTTTAGATTTACAGCAAGGTAATACATTATTTTTTTAGAAGGGGTAGCTGTACGTTATTGCAACCAAGAGACTACCAACTTTTGCCAAGATACAACTCATTTGACATAGAATAGGGACAGGCACCATTTGCATGCCTAAGCTATGAAATTTAAGATGGGCTCACATGGAATCCACCTTAGATTTCTTTTTAGCCCAAATCAAATTCAATTTTCTTCTTTTTTCGAGGGAAAAAGTCATGTTCAATTTGCACGATAGATATTATACAAAGCAAAGAAATAAATCTCCTTCAAGAAGATCTCAAGGGTAAAGTGGATAGCAGATTTTCTCTAGTCCATCAATGTATTCTGCAGTTATTAGAATACAGCTTTAGTTGGCATGGTTTCATAGTGAGGAGGCTAGCAATTCCTTGTTTGTGATGGGATGGTTTTCTAATTTCAGAATCCACACATGCGTATTAGAGAATGTGCGGAAACTAACTGAATTGCATCCTAAAACCAAGTTAACATCTTTGGGGGAGTTTATCTCCACTGATTTTGTTATTAGCATGCAAGTATTACCATATCTGGAGGATTCTTCACCAACAGGATAAATGAGGTCCTCCAATTCAACTACCAAATGCAGCGTGCTTTCCAAGAATCCGCTTATTGTGTATCATAACTACCATGGTTACGGAAACTGTGTTTCTGATGTTTTTGATGATGGGGAAGAGTTCATGGCAGAAGCAAACAGTTTAATACAGGGTCAGAATTCCGCATCAAATGCAAAGGGAAAATAGCATTCTAAGCATGCTAGATTTGAACTTTTTGGACACGTGGTTTCTTCCCTGTCTGCTTTAGGGATATATATACTTTCATTTTTGCTATTTATGTATGGCAGGCTGTCATTCCAATGCCTGAGCAGGGATTTTTCAAAATAATGGTACTGTCACTTTGAGAGGCAGTGGCAGCACACTTTACAAGGAATCTCAGATGGGCACTTCTGCTTTCAGAGTCAACATCCTATCCTATCTCAAAAACTAATACTGCAATCTACTCAAAAATCATAATAGCAATTAGTGGCAACTCCAATGAAATTCAGAAACCTGGAGGGCAATGATAGTACAAGAACAAAAATGTTGGCTACCCACCGAGGCAAGGAAGACCTTTGCAACTGCCATAAAATCCTCCGTCTTCCCACCAGTGCAAGAACCAATATATACCCTATCAATCTTTACATCTTTGCACTCTCTGGCTAGTGCACGATTATCAGGAGAATGAGGCTGCAAACAAATGTTATTTATTGCATCTAAGTATGGCATCAACAAAACCTTCTGGTTAAGATTAGATAAAAAGATGACAATCACAGACCTTCGCCACCACTGGTTCAAGTTTGGAGACATTGAACCTGTGCTCGGAAAAAAATCTGAAAATGAAGATAAAGAACCCAAAATGGTAAGCATATAGATCTACTCATAGGAGGCATGAGAAATATCATTGCATCATTCCTTACGAAATTGACATGGAAAAGTCGGACAAACACAATGAAAGTTTGATGAATTAATTATTTCAGATGCCTAAGCAATAAATGATGGATCAATTATGCACCTAAACTCTTTTCAAAAAAAATTATCCACCTAAACTACAGAATTTTCCTGCATGCCAAAATCTATGGGGTAAAGTAAAGCCTCCTTAAATTGTTTGATTATGCAATAGTAATTGTTTTGGAGGAACCACATGCTGAAATCCAGCTTGAACTCCTTAAGGCATTATTTATAGCCCAGCAACTCCACATACATACATAGCAATCAAAAAAGGAGGTTATTTCATTAGTTGGGTGAGCATGCATATTTTAATCCACAGAAACTACAGTCCTTTCATTACCTCCTCAATGACACCAACCTATACTCACTGACTGGATGTTGCTGTGGATACAAGCACCAAATAAGCAACCAAGCATACTCTGCCGAGTAACACACTTCATTAGAATTTTATTGATTCATCTCTCTCCATCTTTATGCTTGGTAGACCATTTATCTTCTTAATGTATACTCAGCACTTGTATCTTCATGTTCTCTATACATGGCTCAGTAAACCTTGTCAATACTATGGGCAACTGGCAAGACAAGAATCTCCAGAGCATTCTATACTTGTTTGGGCACTCCTCAAGGAAAGAAAGAGGAAGCCAATGACATCATTGAAGTTAGTCATTGAATTAATAATAATTAAACTTGCACTTTTGCTCAAAGTACCAGGTTGTCATGTTGGACGGCAACTAAGCTAAAAAGTGAAACCATGCGTCTTTTATCAAAAGTCATAAATCTTGATAAAATTATGATGTCGACTAACAGTAATAAGCTCATGTATTCCAATACTTCCCCTACACTGGCACCAAAACTTTAGAGCTAAATGAACCCAAGCTCGATCTCAAGTGGACCATCTAGTTGCTAGTGGCCACTATTGTTTAAGAATGTCAACAAATAGTTTGATGAAACCATGCCATTAATGAAGAAAACGATGATGAAAAAGACAAGTCCCTAAAGATAGGTGAGGACCTTGCTAAAAATTGTTCTCCAGCTTTATGGTTTTGATGTCTCGAAAACAATGAATTGCATTCTCATTAGTTGGCAGATTTTTACATGGAACTTTCAGTGACATTTAATTTTGCCTTTTTCAATATAAATATATATCCGAAAAGAATTTGTGTCCATTTTTCTTAGGATATGGTAAATGAAAATCATATCCAACCTAATATCTAAACCCATCGCTATTCAACCCTGCAAAAAAAATGGATGAGGAAATGCCTATGTCCAAACCGTATCCAATCTGATTTCATACCTACTGCAGGGATACAATTCATGAGTATCGTGACCCTAACTGACCGCTTGTAAAGGAGACAAGGAAAATATGGTGAGACCTTGATGCAGCATAGAAGGAAGCGAAAAAGGGACACATTTACAGAGGAGTTGGAGATGAGGAGGGACAACGACCAATGCACTCACCGGCATTGGCAAAGAACACTGAACTCCATCGGCTTAAAGGGAAGAAAGAGAATCCACATATCCACTACTTTCACAATTCTCTTTATTCACAAAACTCTCACGATACAAAAATGGAGATCCTTAGATAGAATGGTTATGTTTTGAAAGGACACATCCCTACACAAAAGAACACTTCCGAGGATACATCCATTAGAATTTTACAAATAAAAAATTAAAAAATAAATTACCATAATTAAACAACTTGGACTTTTGTGTTGCATCAATCCTCTTCCGTTGCAAGCCAATCTCATCACGAGATAGGTTTGATGAGTTGATGAAAACCAATGCCCAAAAATTTGTAGTGTTTGGCTTGAGAATCAATGTCACAAAAATATCAAATGTCTTTTCACATACTTCTGCTGTCACCTTGTTCAAGTAAGAACACGCTCAAAATTTGTTTCCTCACCTTGGGAAAATCAAAGTGATCTTCATAGGAACGTGCAACCAATTATTTGGACTGCAACGTCATAATTGAGGTTCCACATGGATTAGATTAATCCACAATCCAATCTATTACTGGACTAGACTGGATTGGACTTTCCACCATTATGGATTCGATTGGATTAGAAATTTTCAATCCATTTTAATTGGATTGGATTCGAGTTAAGACCTTAGCTAATCTCATCCAGTCCATAATCCGTAAAATTTATAATACATGTAATCCATAATCCGTAAAAAAATACCATTTGCGCGCGTGCACACACACACATATGATATTCACAAGAGATTTTAATACTTAAAGGTATGTAATATATGTTAGGAAATAAAATGGGTGTACTATTTTAGTCATTATTTTTTAGTAGGCAAGTTATTGCCTTCTAATTTAGTCATTGCTATCTTTAGCAAGCAAGTTATTGTAATTTCCTTGTATGCTTAAGCCCTCTCTCTATATAAAGAGGGCCAAAGCCTCATTTTCGATGCAATAAATATCACTAAGTGATTTTCTTCACATGGTATCAGAGCAGCGATCCTAGATCGTTGGTATGGTATCCCACCAAATATCCACTAAATATGATTTGAACACCAGAGACTTGGTGATCCATGAAGATGATCAGTGAGAAGATCACCGATAGTAACAACTCTGCAAGGAGATCCAACGATACCACCAATGCCTCCACCTCTTACCACATGGCCTACAACACCGCTAGTTGGAGGAGTCCATCGATGGTTTTGTCTGTGGTGCCCACGTGATGAGCCTTCTCTAATGGGGTAGCCTAAAGTTAATGAAGGTGATGAGTCTTCTCTCACCAATAGTAAAGAATTTTTCCCTTGTTGGCATGATGAGTCTGCTCTCATGTAACTTGAGTTTGTTTTGCCAAAGAAAAAGGCAAAATTCACATCGGATAGGAGTTAGTTTCCATATTATAGATGGATCAAGGAGGGGCAACAGGAGGCTTGGACCATGGGTCTTTGACTCTGGTGCCTCAATTCATCTCATCGAAAGGGATGAGTTGCAGAATGTTGCCAGGACTAAGGGAATCCGAGAGGTCTGAGTGACCAATGGGGCAAACTCTCCGGTTACTACGGTTAAGGAAATTTAAGTTTTCCCCATTATGAAGATTGCAGATGTGCACTGTGCCCCGAAGTTTCCTACGAGCCTGTTGCCTGTTAGCCGAATTTGCAAAGACCTCCAGTGTAGGGTTGTTTTTTTATGATAGGCACTACTACTTCCAGGATAGACACACCAATAATATCATTATTGGTGGGATAGAGAGAGATGGTCTCTATTAGCTGGATACACTAACATTATTTGCTGGAGCTCTGTCCATAGCCAGCTACCCCTGGCTTTGGCATAGACAACTTGGGCATCCCTCAATCGGGAAGATGCGTCAGATGTATCATGAATTACTAGCCTCATTGACCCTGGAGTGCGAGGAATGTTAAATGGGGAAGCATCACAGGAGCACCTATTCCCCGAAATGTGATGGTGTGACCACTACGCCCTTTGCACTAGTCCCATGTGACATCTAGGGACCTACACAAGTACAAACTAAAGGACACATGTATTATGCAGCATTTGTGAACGATTATAACCATCTTACTTGGGTTTTCCTAATGAAGTCCAGGTCAAAGATTCCACAGATTATCCAAAGATTCTTTGCTGAGGTACAAACGCAGTATTCTGCCAAAGCCAAAGTTTTCTGGAGTGATAATACTATGGAATTTGTTCAAAGGGACATGCAAGAGTTCTTTAGTGCCCATAGGACTATTCACTAGACTTCTTATGCTTACACATCCTAGCAAAATGGTGTGGCAAAGCACAAGCTGAGCCGCCTTCTTGATATTACACATACATTGATGATCCACATGCAAGTATCCAAACAGTTCTGGGGGGATGCTATTCTCACTGCTACGTACCTGATCAACAGGGTTCCCTCTTTAGTGCTTCATGGGCGCATCCCATATCAAGCACTGCATCCTGAGTGTGACAAGCCTTTCTCCTTACCCCTGCGAGTATTTGGAAGTACGTGTTTTGTCCAAGCGCAGGATAGCAAGGATAAGTTCTCGCTACGTGCCACGAAATGCATATTTTTGGGTTACTCACGGACCCAGAAAGGCTATAGATATTATGACCCTATACACAAAAGTTACATAGTAACTACAGATGTGACTTCCTTTGATAAGGTACCTTACTATTCTGGGGAGAGCTCTAGCCTAGATTTGGCTCCCAAGGAGACTCAGGTTTACCATCGCAGATCAATCGCTTTTCCTACTATCCCTTCACATACCTCTCCAACTACACAGACAGTAGATTCAGAGCTATCAGGCCTTAGTGATGACAGACTAGTAGTCGGAAGGAGGTCTAGTAGACCTTGCATTTTAGATCCTATGTCTCATTACACTAGGATCTCCCACATGGAAGAGGAGACTAGACAATTTGTCTCAACCATTACTATTGTAGTTATTCCCAGAGACTACAGTCAGGCTTCCCAAGATCCTAGATGGCATGCTGCTATGGACGAGGAGATGCAGGCCCTTGAGTCTAGAGGGACTTGGGATTTGGTGCCATGTCCCTTGGATGCTACTGTTGTTGACTGTCGATGAGTTTATAACATCAAATATCAAGTAGACGATACGATCGATCGATACAAGACCTGACTAGTTGCCAGAGGCTTTACCCAGGCTTATGGGATTTATTACTTCAAGACCTCACCGGTGGTGCATAATTATTTCTTTGGTAGCCAACAAAGGATGGCCATTGTATCAACTAAATACCAAGAATGTGTTTTTGTATAGAGACCTGGCAAAGGAATTCTACATAAGGCAGCCACCTGGGTATCAAGTTTAGGGGGAGCTCGTATGTCATCTAAGGAAGGCCATCTATAGCCTGAAAGAGCGTCTGAGGGAGTTATTTAAGCGTTTAAGTTCAGAAATTCGGAGGAGTAGATTCCTGCAATCATACTCCAATCATTCTATTTTTATTTGGAGGATGGGAGATGCATCTACAATATGTCGATGACATAGTGTTGATCGGTGACGATGATGAACGTATCCGTCAAACCAAGGCCTTCCTGTAGTCCACCTTTGTGACAAAGGACCTTGGAGACCTATGATACTTTCTTGGGATTAAGGTTGTTCCGACGAGTTCTCATCTGTCATTATCTCAGAGACAATATATGCTCCAGATGCTTGAGGAGGCTAGTTTACTAGGAGTCAAGCACTCTGGCATTCCTGTTGAGGTGCGGCAAGTTCATAGTACTGAGGAGGATGATCCTCCTTATGAGAATGTCTCCAGATATCACAGCTTAGTTGGTCGCCTTCTATACTTGACCATCACTCGACCAGATATTAGCTCATTGTCAGTAGAGCTAGTCAGCACAGGCAGGCGCCACACTACAGTCACCGACATAAGGTATGCCTTATTCTGAGGTAACTCAAGGGAAGTCCAGGTCGAGAACTTTACCATAGAGAAAATAGGTCCATGGACATCATGGCCTATTCTGACGCTAACTACGGAGGGTCTATTGAGGATCATCGGTCTATCTTGGGATATGCTCTGTTTCTTGGTGAAAACCTTATTTCTTGGCAAAGCAAGAAACATAGTGTGGCTACCTATTCTAGTGCTAAGGCTGAGTATTGCGCCATGGCCCATGCCACATGTGAGAACATGTAGGTTTCCTACAGGATCTAGGTGTGGAGGTGCAGTTACCAGTTCTGCTATATTGTGATAATCAGTCAACGACATATATAGCATCTAACATGATTTTTCATAAGCACACTAAACACATCGAAATAGATTGCCATGTCATCCGAAATGCAGTCATGAAAGGGAGGATAAGTATGCTGATAAATGCCAGTTTATCATCATTCTTATGCATTAAAATAAACATAGCTCTTAGGATTTTAACTCAGCAAACGAATTTTTGGATTGCATTAGGCATAAATTAGGTTAGGAATGCATTTTACATTTTATTGTCTTTTTAATATATTTTTGAGTGTTAGGGTTATACAGTTTGTCAGATCCCCATAACCCTAACACTCAAGAAGGCAACTGATGAATGAGAAGCCCAAACTAGCTGGAACTCAACTTAATCCAGCTCACTATAGCTTGGATTCCAGCTCACTTGAACTAAGGTTAGCTCATCCTAGCTCCATTTAGCTCATCTCAGCTGAATGGTAGGTCAAGAGAGCTCATCTTAGCTCACCTTAGCTCAAGTCAACTCAGATCCAGCTCAACTTAGCAGAGTCTAGCTCATCTCAGCTCCCATTAATTCACTGGGAGCTCTAGCTACCTCAGTTGAGTTGATTAGAGTTCACCTCAGCTCAGGACCAGCTACATCCAACTCTATTCAACTCCAATCAGCTGAAAATGACTTCATCTTAGCTCAGGAAGCTCAAGTTCAGCTCCCAAGAACTCAACTTAGCTCAACTTAGTTGAGCTAAGCTACCTTAACTATTCCAACTAGCTAGGCCATCCCTGGCAATATTAGACCCAGCTCTCCTCAGCACTATTCAGCAAAAGCCAGCTTGCTTTAGCTTGGCTTAGCAGCTAGAAAAGAACTAGGAAGCTAAGCTAGCTAAAGTAACTCCATGCCATCTTCTTCAACTGCTACCAGCTCCAGTTTAGCTCCAGACAACCTCCTCCAACTCCTCTCCTCTAAACCCTAGATTCAGATGCCTACTCCTCTACCCTACTACTAGCTAAGCTAGCTCAGTTAGCTTAGCTTAGCCATGCTCCAGTTCCCTTGACCATCCACCACCCTAAAACCCTACCTAACTAGCTCCACCAACTAAGCCCACCTAAGACCACCTAAGCTAGCTCCACCTCTACTCCATGTTGGCGCCAACCCTCACCACTCTTCAGCCCTCAACCACCACCAAAAGGCACCATAAGTTGGCGCAAAAAACACCCATAACCACCCCCTCTGACACCAACTTTTCCCTCCAAAAATGCCCTCATCTCAACCCTACACCTACTCCCTCAACCCATCTCCACCATCCACATAACCCCCCTTCTAGAAGCACCTAGGTTGGCGCCAATTTAATGGTGCCTCTCCACCACCAAAAGCCACCAACACCACCATAACTACCACACCCTACAAGCCCCTTGAGTTGGCGCCAACCATCCTCCACCCTAGGATTCTTAACCACCGCAAAAATCCCATCACATGCCTTATATCTCCTCAGAGCTACAGTTGACAGACATTCTCACTAAGGCCCTTAAAAGGAAGCATGATTTTCTGTGGGACAAGTTGGGACTTGCTGTCATCTACACCCCAACTTGAGGGGGAGTGTTAGGAAATAAAATCAGAGATACATTGGTGTCCTATTTTACTCCTTGTTATTTGTAGTAGGCAAGTTATTGCCTTCTAATTTAATTATTATTATTTTTAGCAAACAAGTTATTACGGTTTCCTTGTATGCCTAAGCCCTCTCTATATATAAAGAGGGCCAAAGCCTCATTTTCAATACAACAAAAGTCACTAACTTGATTTTCTTCACAATATAAAAGTTCCAAAATAATTCCCTTCACTCCAATTGTTTCACTCCCAGATCTCTTCCAAAATAATCCCCATTACAATCCTAAACCCACCCCCCACCCCCCATCCATTCTCTAATTCCCCTCTCCATCGTAAACCCTAACCCAAAATCCCTCACCTCCATCAACTCCCCAGTGTCCTTTCTACCAAGAACCTCCTTCAAAATAATTTAGGAATCTTACCCTTTGAAACTTTACACTAGCTAATAAAAAAAATATGTATAAAATCATTTACCATTACAAAAGACAAAAAAAAACCATTCCAATATGAATCAATCCGAAATTGTATGGATTTGATTGGATTGGATTGAATTAAACCTTGAAATGGGTTGGATTGCAAAAATCTCAGTCCAAAAAGAATTTAGTAAAATCCAATCCAATTCATGTGCATCCCTAGTTATAGTTGCACCATCAAAGCATATATGGGGCGTCTCTCTACTTTAATTAATCTTCCACCAAGTTATTTAGTAATTCAATTGGAGGCTTCTCTTGAATTGTAATTGAGTTGGGCATGGTTGATTATAGGACAAATTGAGACCTTTTTCGTCTCTGTAAGGAGAGATGATAACATCCTCTTGACTTTCATCTTGTCTTTTACCATCAAAAACTTTGTTTTGTTGCCTCCTTTCACGTTCGATAGCAGCAATTTCATTTTTCAGCAATTGTAACTCTCTTTGAATCTTGAAAATGGTGGCATGCATTTTATCAAGATCTTTCCAACTGTATCTTCCAAACTCCAGAGTGCTTCTGAAATTTTGACATTGAAGGTCTGCTTTGCCACTTTGAAAACTTATGGACCTTTTGTAACGGATCCATAGTCTTTATATTTTGCTTTAAAGAATTGAGGGCTTTTGGTCCTGATATAAAATAATCAGCTTCCTCCTGTGGTCGTATGGGGCACTATCTTTGTTGTCCACATTCACATGGTGGTGGCAAAATTGGTGTCCAATGGCCCTGTGAATATTTTGTGGCAGTCGGTTGATGGAGGCATTGATGAAGATGGCTGTCAAGAAGGGGAATAGAGATGGTTGGCTAGTGGTAACATCTTTATGGCTGCAACATTGGTCGCTGTTTTGTTGGATGGAGATCGAGATGGAGGTCAAAGAGGGTTGTTGCGGAAGCCACATGATAAGACCCCGATGTCGTTGGATGAGGTGTAGCCAGACTGAGATTCTCATGGTAGAGAACCAACTAAAAAAAGTCATCATCGCTCATCCATAGCAAGATGGGCCATTGAATCGTAAGAACGACTCAACGACTGCACTTCGATACCACTTGGTGCAGCGCGAAGGCATGGGGAAGGAGGGGTGTGCCTCTAGAGGAGTTGGAGATGACGAGGGTCAACAGCCAATGAACATGCCAGCACTGTTATCGTAGTCAACATGGGAAGAACACCTAACTCCATCAGCTTGAAGGGATGAATGAAAATCCAAATATCCACAGGAGGGGATTAATCCACTATTTTGGATAACCAAAACAGTTTTTTTTTTCTCTTTCTTCACAAAACTTTGTCAAAATACAAAAATGGAAGTTTTTAAATAGAATGGTTATGTTTTTAAAGGGCACATCCACTACAAAGCACACTTCCAAGGATAACATCCACTGGAATTTTACAAATAAAAAATTAGAAAACAAAATTACTACAATTAAATAAAAAATGCATCTAAAAAAATTATCTTGTTGGACTTTTGCACTACATCAAACCTTAAATTCACTAATTAACAAATTCATTTACCATCTCACAACATTTCTATAACCTGTTTTGAAATGTTTTCTGGTACTTATTTCTTGTTTTCATTTTTTTCCTTATTCTGCACCACTTGGTTCATGCTACTAGATTGCAAACACAATTCAAACCTAAATGCCACAATGTAATGCATGAGTTTGAGTCCATCATCTGCAAAACCCAATCATGGAATCCCATGTGCCTACCCTAAGAATTTGTGGAGTCCAATCCACCATTGTCCCTAAAAGAGAAGGTTCATCGTCTCCAAGACATTATCATGTGTTGAATATTATACAGAAATCTGGAGGTGAAAGATTAGCCAGGGTGTAGTTTTTTTGGTTTCTTTTTTATTCAGGAAAAAGGCTATATAATAAGGCCTTTTTCACACACTTCGGTAAATATGGGACAATAGCCTTATAAATGAAATAAGTTTCTTTTGAGAATCTCATTTGTAAAATTTACTTGCTATTTTATTGTTCTAAGTTTGTGTAAAAGTGCATGCGGCTTCTTAAGTCTTGTGTCTATGTCTGACAACAGCACCGTGTAGAATCCTTGGTGTAAATTTCTAAAGGCCTCCCACATAAACACTGGATTCAAAGTTCGTCACTGAGGACATAGAAGTTGAAATAGAGGTTACATGCTATTTTTCATTTATTAAACTTCCTTTCCACGTAGAGAAATCAGCAGGGCATGGAAAAAAAACAAAAAGAGAAAGCACTTATTCATGTTCTGGCATCAGTAAGTTATTTCAAATTCCGAAACCCATACAAGACTAAATGCAAAATTCCAGTAAAGATTTGGAAACATGGTCAAGGCCTCAAAAGCACTCTAGAGATACCAATAGGTCAAACTTTAAATACCTTGCTTGCCCGTCACTATACACTGGTTCAAAACTCTTGGTAGTCTTACCCTGTAAACAAAAGAACAATAAGTGGCCTAGAAAAATATATACCGTTTCTTTTGAAAGGTACTAGAAAATATTTAGTATAATTGTATAGAGTAAGATTCAAGTTTGAAATTTCTATCACACTTGCATGAAACCATGGATGGACACCCGAACTCAAGCAAATCATTTCTCACGAACAGCTGTTAACTTTTATATGATTCCTAGGAGTAACTAGGTAAACACTAATAGTTAAATAGTGGATTGCACCTCAAGTTGATTTGGAGGAAAGGATAAAGAAAGAGTTCTAGGAAGAGCTTGATATGATAATTCCATAGAGAGATGTTTGCTTGGGTGGAGATTTAAATAGACATGTGGGAAATGATGGTTCAGAGTATGCAAGGGTACACGGAAATTATGGCTTTGGTGATAAGAATGAAGAACAAAAGACTCAATTTTGCAATAGCTTATGGTCTTTCTATAGCAAATATCTTCTTCAAAAAATGAGAAGAGCATTTGATCACCTATAAAAATTATCTAACAAGAGTATGGCTTTATTTTTTCTTTGAGAAGAAGAGATTGATTATACCACAAGGAATGTAAATTATTCCGGAAGAGAGTTGAACTACTCAACATTGTCTTTGGTAATGGATTTGCATATGAAGTCAACGAAAAGAAGTGTTCAAGAATACAAGAACTAAATTGTGAAATCTTTAAAGAGTAAGACATTCAAGAACAAGATGCTACAACAAGGGACTTGGGATCTTGATGGAAATGTTAAAGACATGTTAGTGGAATATGACAAATTGTATCACAAGGGTGACTGAGGAGGTGTTAGGCATGTCTAACATAGAAGCATCAAGGCAAGCGAAAGCTTAGAGTTAAATGGGCATGCTTCAAAACTTTATATCGAGATAAAACTGACAAAAACACGACGAGCTACAAAAAAGCAAAGTAGGATGCAAAGAAGGTAATTAGAGAAGCAAAAACTTAGAAGCATATTTACAAAAAACTTGATTCTAAAGGTAAGAGAGCTATCTTTAAGCAAGCTCAAGCAAGAGAATGGAAAATGAAAGACCTTACACATGTAAGGTGTATCAAGTGTAAAGGAAGGGTACTTATAACTAGTGAAGATATAGATGCAAGGTGAAAAATCATTTTCATAAGCATTTATTAGAAATAAGATAGGTGAGATCATATCAAAGGACTTCCCCAATTCAAAAGATTAGCTAAATCAAACAAGCTCCCAAAGGATTACGGTAGAGACTAGGGATATATTTGTCATTTTGTGATTTTCTTAGATGACTATGTAATTTGCTCAAACCTCTCTAATATCAAACAGAGGCTAGGATTCCTTTTGAATACAAGAAATCACTTTTTCTATTCACATGGTATCAAAGCAACGGTCCTAGGTTGATGCTCTGATATCCCGCCAAATACCCACCTTAAGCATGATTGAATCACCAACTAAAGGGTAATTCAATGGAGGAAACACGGCAAGATCATAGGAGCAGCAGCAACATGGGAGAAGTCTCTCCAAACACCGCCACCCCTACAAAACTACCTGCAGCGCTTGTTAGGGTTGCTGGCGACGCCACCGACAAGCCCAACGCCGCCGGTGCTGGTCTACCGGCGACTCAACAGTTCGACAAGCTGGCCACCACTTCTCTTGGTGGTCTCCTGATCAACGTGATGAGCCTTCTCTCACCATGATTGATGAAGTTACTTGTTTCAAGCACGATGAGTCTTCTCTCGTGCAAAACAAATATGTTTGGACTGCTTGAAGAGGTTATTCCATACCAACATAGGAGTGCATGTGCAGCCCAAGAAGGTTCAAGGAAGACGATGGGGGGCCAGAGGAGTATGGGTTGTTAGACTCCAGCACTTCCATACACCGTACAGGGGATATGAAGAGATTGGAGAATCATATTAATCCACATGGGATCAGAGATGTTAAGAGCAGCTAATGGGGCCACATCATATATCACGGCCATTGGGAGTATGCATTCTTCCCAGAAGATGATGATTAAAGAGGTTCATTGCGCTCCAGAGTTTTCGATGAACCTGTTGTCCGTGAGTCGTATCTAAAAGGAACCTCAGATGTCGTGTGGTGTTCGATGATAATCATTACTATTTTCAAGATCGACAGACGAGAGAGATTATAAGTAGGGGTATGTAGCGAGATGGTCTTTACTACCTAGACACACCTACACTATTTGTCGAAGCCGTGTCCATAACCTCTGATCCTTGACTATGGCACAAAAGACTTGGACACTCATCACTTAAGAAGATGCAACAAATGTATCCTAGATTGCCAGATTCTGGCTCTGTAGTGCAAGGATTGCCAGCTTGAGAAGCATCATAGGAGCACCTACCCACGAAAAGTTGATGGGTGAGTGTTATTCCATTTTCTTTAGTGCATTGTAAAGTTTGGGGGCCATCTAGAGCCCCTACCTCAGGAGGACATCGATATTATACTATTATCATGGATGATCACAATCATCTTACATGGGTCTTTTTGATGAAGACATGCTTAGAAATTCCTCATATTATTCAACAATTCTTGTCAGAGGTTCAAACTCAATACTCTAATGCAGTCAACGTTTTTCACAATGATAATCCCTTAGAGTTTCTATAGCGAGACATCCAGAGCCTCTTCTCCTCTAGAGGCATTATTCACCAGATTCCTGTGCTCACAAATCTCAGCAAGGAAGGGCGGTCGTGGCCTTCTTGGGGACTGGCTGGGGGTCCTTTGGGGGGGCTTCCCTCAGGAGTGGGTGCTTGGTGCTGCTAGGACTCGGTCGGGAGGAACTGCGATGTCTGGCCTTCAAGGTGCTGCGGTGTGGTCGAGGCATAGTGCGGTGTTGTTGGCCGGTGAGGTCGGATGGCGCGTTGGAGGAGCGACCGCCAACTGGCGCAAGGCAGAAGGTGCTGATTGAGGGGATTCCCCTCTTCCTCCGCACGGTGGAGGTGGCAGCGGCAGTGGTTGCCCCTTTTGCGAGGCTCCGGAGCTGCGAAGGCTTGGGCCTGAGGTCGGTGGACCTGTCGCGGTTCGGGGCGTGGGTGGAGATGAAATCGGGGCAACAGCTCGTGGAGAGGATGGTCCTCAGATGGGGGAGCTCCTCCTAGCTGGTTCGCATCTCGCGAGGATCCGGTAGACCTAGATCCTTCACTGAGGCGATGGTTGGCGGTGCGGCGACAGTGCCTGGAGGCGGAGGTGGCGAGCGAGCAGACGAGGGGCAGGCTGCTTTTGGGAAGCCCGAAGGTCGCAGCGAGGATGGTGCGGCGGTTGTGATCCCCGGGGCACGATCTGGGGTAGGTGAAAGGGCGAGGATCTTGGAGGCTGGTGCGGGTCTTACGAAGGAGGTTGTGGAGGAATCCGCAGCGCTGAGGAAGACTTCGCTGAGGTGGCCCCGGGTCTTGTGGAGTGCGGTTGTGACAAACCCAGGTCGGGCGGGTTGGACCCGATTAAGGGAGGTGGTGGACTCGGTAGGGTTGTCGGTTCGAACCCCACATCGCGGGCAGATCCGACGCTTTGGTCCAGTAAAGCTAGCGGATTGGGGGCTGCGACAGGAGGCCTGCGACGCATCCTCGACAGACCGGACTGGGCAGCGGGGTGCGGTGTGGTTGGCGAGGTGGGGCGCAGACGGAGGTGGAAGACAAGGATGCCTATGCCGCAGTGACTTACTTGCAGGCCGAGGTGGTCTTACCGGAGGGGGCGCGCTGTGACGGCTCCAACTGGGAGCTGGGTTGGGGAGAGCCAGCGTCGGAGGTGGGTGGAGCTGGGCGTCGCTTCGCCTTCCAGAGGGTAGGGCGAGGTGTCGAGGGTGAGCCTGGTAGGGGGCAGGGGCAGGGTGAGGGCTGTATTGGGGGTTTCTAGTGTTGAAGAGGGACAGCGGGTGGTGGGAGCTAGTGGAGATGCTGGGGCGATGGAGGACGCGGTGAAGGCGCGAGGGGTAGATGCGGCGGTAGTGCGGCCTGTGGAGGGAGTCTTGTCGCAGGGGGGCACAGGCACTGGCTGCGGACAGGGTGGTGGCTGCGGGGCAGGGTGGATCGGGGGGCGATGGTGCAGGGGGATCGCCCGGTCAATGTGTGGTGATGGAGGGAGAGGTGGATGAGGCGGTTGCAGAGATGGGGTTCAAGCGGTCGACGCAAGAAGTTTCCCGAGGTTCTACATGACTAAAGTCCTATCGTGGAATGTGAAGGGTTTCAATGACCCCTCGAGGCGGGCGGCTCTGTGGGGGTATATTCAGAGGTGGGACCCTGACGTGGTCTTTCTCCAGGAAACGAAATAGGGGAGCTGTGATAGGAGGCTGTGGAGGGAGGTGGGGGGAAGTGGATTTAGGGGGTTCTTGGCCCTGGATGCGGTTGGAAGTACGGGTGGAATTGTTGTGGGATGGAAGGATGATGCTTTCTCCTTGCTGGACTCGTTGGTGGGGTCCCATGTTGTCACTGTCAGGTTACAAAGGCACCGGGACAATACGTGTTTGCTCTTTTCTCCGGTTTATGGCCCGACGGAGGGTTGGAGGAGGCATGCTTTGTGGGAGGATCTGAGCCAGGTTGCGGCAGCATTTCAGGGGATACCTTGGTTGATAGGTGGTGATTTTAATGTCACTTTGCTTGCAGAGGATAGACCGGATGGCCATGGGGGGGGTGGACCAAGGTTCTGAGGCGTTTACCGGCTTTGTTGCGTAGCAGGGGCTGGTTTACATGCCACCTTCGTCTTGTCATTTCACCTGGAGGAGCTCTGGAGGACAGCGATCCCGGATCAATAGATTTTTCGCCTCGACGATGTTGGCAGAGTTGTTCCCTATGGCGGAGGTTAGACCCCTGGAGCGGCCATTCTCGGATCACACTCCCTTGTTGTGGGTGATGAATGAGGAATGGAGGCATGGTACATATTTTAAGTTCGACCGGGCATGACTCCTCGAAGAGGGGTTCAGGGGGTTGGTAGAGGAGCGGTGGAGGTTGGTTCATGTGGATGGCTCGGCGGCTGTCAGATTGGAAGCTAAGCTGCGGGATTTAAGATCCTTCCTAAAGATCCATAAGAAGCAGATTAGGGAGGAACGTGGAAGGAGAGAAGAAGCTCTCTGTGAGATTGCACGACTGAACGTGGTGGAGGATGTTGGCCTCCTTTCTGATGTTGACAGGGTCAGCAAAGCGAGGCAGCTACAGGTGATACAAGAGAAAGACCGGAAGGTGGAGATGGAGTGGAAGGTGAGATCCAGGCAGAGGTGGCTAAAGGAAGGTGATTCTAACACTCGATTTTTTCATATGGCTGCATTAGGAAGGAGGAAGAGGAACTGGATTGATAGAATGGTGGTGGATGGGGAGGAGTTTGTGGGAAGAGAGGCGATGGGGGGGACAGCTGCGAGGTACTTCAGAGAGTTTACCGGGAGACGACATGGGGGAAGGTGGAGATGGTTGGGGTCTGAGATACTGTGGATCGGGGACACAGAAGTCGGTTTCTTGACGGGTCCGTTTGAGGAGGATGAGGTCCATGAGGCAATCTGGGGGCTGAATGCTGATGGTTGTCCAGGTCCGAACGATTTTCCGGTTGCCTTCTATAAGGAGTTCTGGCTGGTGGTGAAGGAGGATGTAATGCAGGTCGTGCAAGAGTTTAGAGCTGGAAATTTGGGCTTCAACAGGTTGAACAAGTTCTACATGTTCCTGTTGCCAAAGAAGGAGGGGGCTGAGGAGA
Organism: Thalassia testudinum; assembly: GCA_037157565.1. Taxonomy (NCBI): domain Eukaryota; kingdom Viridiplantae; phylum Streptophyta; class Magnoliopsida; order Alismatales; family Hydrocharitaceae; genus Thalassia; species Thalassia testudinum. The sequence goes on along the minus strand of JAZHRO010000025.1, from coordinate 148,655,094 downwards.
TCCAGGAGTACAGACCGATAGCCCTCTTGAATGCTATCTACCTGATTGTGGCGAAGCTCCTGGCGAATAGATTGAGGACCCTGGTTGGGATTGTAGACTCGGTGCAGACAGCTTTCGTCCACGGCAGAAATATTTTGGAAGGTTATGTGTTGGCCTCGGAGATCCTGTCGTCCTGAAAGAGAAGTAAGAAGGCTTTCTTGTGGAAAGTTGATTTCAGTAAGGCTTATGACTCGGTTCAGTGGTCGTTTCTTTAGGCGTCCTTGGTGAAGAGGGGCTTCCCGCCGGTATGGATTGACTGGATGAAGAGATGTGTCACCACGACGTCTTTCTCGGTACTTATCAATGGAAACCCGGCAGGGGGTTGAGGCAAGGGTGTCCTTTGGCCCCGATGCTCTTTGTTATTGCAGCAGATGCACTTGCGAGGGCGGCTAAGAGGTCGTGTGAGAGAAACTTAGTGAGGGGTTTCTCTTTGAGAGACGGGACGAGTATTCCGTTATTGCAGAATGCGGATGATACGATTTTCTTCATTGAAGGTGGGAAAGCGGAAGCCAGGAGAATACGGATTTTACTCTTCTCGTTTGGTGAGGCCTCGAGGCTGTAGATCAACCTGTTTAAATCCGATTGTCCCCTTCAATTTGACTGAGGCGGAGGCGAGGGGGTATAGCTTAGGTCTTGACACAAAGCAGGTGAAGCTTCTGATCAGATATTTGGGTTTACTGTTGATGGATGGCAGGATTCTGGTGAGAGACTGAGCTCCCCTGGTGGAGAGACTGGAGGGGAGATTGGTAGGGTGGGCATCCAGGCTTCTGTCAAGGGGTGAAAGGTTGGTCTTGCTCAAGGCGGTTCTGACAGCGATGCCTTCGTATTTCACGTCTGTCCTGAAGATGCCCAGGCAGGTTGCCTTAAGAATAGAGAGGCTTATGAGGAATTTCTTCTAGTCCAACCAGGGGACGAGTGGACCTGGTGCCAGGTTGGTAGCATGGAGGAGGTTTGCAGGCCGGTGGAGGAGGGGGGACTTGGGGTGAGGGACCTAGGGAGGTCAAATGATAGCCTGTTGGTGAAGTGGGTGGGGAGTCTCTTGGAGTGCAGGGAGGATTTGGCGGGCAAGGCATTCGGGACAGCTTATGGTGGCCCGATGCGGTGGGATATTCTGATATCTCCGCCGAGGGATGCTTCGCACTTCTTGAAAGGATTGTCGGCGGTGGCTCCTAGGGTGCAGAACTATTTTGTTCCGGTGGTGGGAACAGGGGAGATTTTCAGGTTCTGGCTGGATGATTGGACAGGGCAAGGTGTGCTTGCTGGAAGATTTCCGAGATTGTTTGCTTTATCCCAGAGCAAAGAGGCGTCAGTGGCCAAGGTGTGGAAAGGTGGGTGATGCCTGTGCTTTGTAGGAAACCTTTCAGATGCAAGAACTCATGATTTTCAGAGATTGCTTGAAGAGTTAGAAGGGCTACAACCGACTTCCGGTACTGATATGTTTGGCTGGGATAAAGGTGATTTCTCGGTGGGGGTTGCCTGCAGGAGATTGTCCAGCGGAGACTCCATAAGTGATTTGGATCTGGTGAGGGATTGCAGACAGATTTGGAAAGCCACGTGTCCTTTAAAGGTCAAGATCTTTGTCTGGCTGCTTAAGAGGAGACTTGTGACAAAGGTTTGGAGGGCGAGGTGGGCTCCTAGAGAGAGTAAGGTTTGCCCTTTGTGTGGAGGTAGGGAAGAAGAGATTGACCACCTTTTTTTCACCTGCCCGTTTGTGTGCAGATATGGAGTCAGGTGGTAGCGAGGTGGTGAAAATGCCAGTCTTTTGAAGAGTTTTGGCACAGTTTCAGAGGTGGAGGGGGTGATGATGGACAGGTTGTCTTCCGTACGAAGGAGAGGGCCAGGTCGTTGGCGGTGCTATGGGGCATTTGGTTGGGCAGGAATGCTGTGGTCTTCAGAGGCCAGAGGCCTTATGTGGAGAATTTTGTGGAGTCTGTATTTTCTTTGTTTAATCTTTGGAGTGGATCCTTGTGAGTGGGGGACCTTGGGGTTTGCCCTTTGTATTGGCGAAGGCTATTGATTCTCTAATTAATATATTTAGGTAGTTATCACCCTGGATAGCTACCTAACTACCCTTTCCTTTTTCAAAAAAAAAGTCTCAGCAAAATGGCGTGGTTGAGCGCAAGCTTCAACACCTCTTAGATATTACTAAGACCTTGATGATCCATCTGAAGGTTCCTAAGCAATTCTAGGAGTATGCTATACTTACTGCAATTTATCTGATTAATCGGGTGCCTTCATCTGTGCTTGGGAAACAAATTCCATTTCAGTTGATCTATCCAGACTATGATAGGTCGTTTGCTCTTCCACTGAGGGGTCTTTGGGTGTACTTGCCTTGTTCAGGCACATGGCAATCAAGATAAGTTTTGTCCCGAAGCAGTCAAATGTGTTTTCCTTGGATATTCTAGGATACATAAGGGATATGGGTGCTATGACCCGATTCGTAAGAGATACATTGTTACAACAGATGTTACCTTCTTTAAAAAAGTTTCTTATTTCTCTGAGGAACTTCTATCCAGCCTACCTTGGAGGAGACATAGGCTTATCACCGGAGATCACAGACTTCACCAAATGCAGTGTCGCGTCCCATCCAGATAGATGAGAGCAGTTCAGATATAGAGGAACAACCAATCCTGAGGAGATCTAGCAGAGCATGCACTCATCACCCTATTTCACAATATACAAGGGTTGCCCATCTAGAGGATGGTGTTTGCCAATTTACTTCCACCATTACTAAAGTTATCCCCAGAGACTTTACTCAAGCCTCTCAGGACTCTAGGTGGCGTGCAACGATGGATTAGGAGATGCAGGCATTACAGCCACGGATGACATGGGATCTTGCACCATGTCCTCTGGATGGTACAGTGGTTGATTGTAGATGGGTTTACACCATCAAGTATAGAGCTGATGGAACAATGGATAGATATAAGGCCAGACTTGTTGCCAAAGGCTACACCCAGACTTATAGGATAGACTATCTTGAGACGTTCTCTCCTGTGACTCGTATTACTTCTATTAGGATCCTTCTCTCTATTGTTGTCAAACGATGGTCTTTATCTCAACTTGATATTAAAAATGCTTTCTTGTATGGTGACTTGTCTGAGGAGGAGTACATGAAACAACCACCAGGTTACAGAAGTCAGGGGGAGCTTGTTTGTCGCCTGAGGAAGGCCATATATGGGTTGAAGCAGAGTCCTCGTGCCTAGTTTGAGACGCTTAGATTTGAAATTGAGAAGATTGGGCTCCAACGCCCTACTTCTGACCATTTTATTTTCATCAGGAAGACTATGTATGATGATCATACTCTAGTAGTTATTCTTCCTGTTTATGTAGATGACACGATCCTCACTAGTGATGACAAGGATGGGATTGCCCAGACCAAGTCCTTCTTACAATCAACATTTGTCACTAAGGACTTAGGTGATCTTAGATATTTTCTGGGAATTAAAACCATACAAGGATCATGTCTTTCCTCATCAAAGAGGCAGTATACATCACAGATTCTTGAGGAGGCTAGTTTGCTTGGAACTAAGCCTTCTAGTATACCTATTGAGCCTCCATCTACACATTCTTCTTATGAGGACAATCCACTATATGAAGATGTCACCCGATATCGTAGCACAGTGGGACGCTTACTCTACCTTACAATCACAAGACCTAATATTAATTCCACAGTAAGCAAAGCCAACCAGCATATGCAGGCTCCACGATATAATCATCGGTATAAGGTCTGCCTTATTCTTAAGTACCTCAAGGGATCACCAAGTAGAGAGCTATATTACAAAGATAGTGGAAGTTTAGATGTTCTAGCTTGTTCTGATGTAGATTATGCTGGGTCTGTGGATGACCGACGTTCTACTTCAGATTTTGCAGTCTATCTTGGTGGGAACCTTGTCTCCTGGAGGAGTAAGAAGCAGAGCGTGGTTGCTCGTTCTAGTTAGAGCCTAAGTATCGAGCGATGGCCCAAGTTGCTTGTAAGATTATGTGGGTTGTTGCTTTTCTACCTGATTTAGGCATTCAAGCTACTATGCTGGTTCCACTTCTTTGTGATAATAAGTCAGCCATATATATTGTCTCGAACCCTGTTTTTCATGAGAGAACTAAGTACATCGAGATAGACTACCATTTTATTCGTGATGCAATCCTTATAGGGAAGATTAGCACCCCCTATGTCTCTTCTAAGCTTTAGCTAGTAGATTTATCCACCAAGGCCCTGAAATAGCGATTTGATTTTCTGTGCGACAAGTTAAGCCTCATTGATGTCTACACCCCAACTTAAGGAGTTTTGAGACTAGGAATATATTTGTCATTTTGTGCTTTTCTTGGATGACTATGTAATTTGCCCAAACCTCTCTAATATAAAAGAGAGGGTAGGGTTTCTTTTGAATGAAAGAAATCACTTTTTCTCTTCACAGATACAAATAGCTGCTTTAAAGATGAAGTCTGGGAAGGCTGTTGGACCCGATGATATTCCTATAAATGCTTAGGTGATGGGAAAGGAAGGTATAATTTGGCTCACAAAATTATTTAATGATATTTAAGAAAGCAAGAGGATGCTAGAGGAAGGAGGAAAAGTATTGTGATAACTTTAAACAAGAACAAGAGAGATCTACAAAATTATTCCAACTATAAAAGTATCAAATTAATAAGTCATACAATGATGCTTTAGAAGAAAATAATTAAAAGAACATTGAAGCAAGTCTCTATAGTAATTGAGAACCAATTTAGGTTTATTCCTAGCAGGTCCACTACTAAAACAATGCATCTTCTAAAATGTACAATGAAGGTATACAGAGTCAATACCAATGATTAACATATGGTTTTTATTGATGTAAAAAAGGCTTTATAACTTGGTTCCAAGGGATATCTTGGGGAGAATTTCGAAAAGAAGATAGGTACCTTGTCCATATATCAATGTCATAAAGGATATGTACGATAGAACAGTAGCTTGTGTAGGGATTAACGCTGAATTGATGGACTACTTTGATATTACCATCAATCTACATCAAGAATTAGCTCTAAGCCCTTACTTCATTAGCATGGCCATGGTCCATGGATGAGTTGTTAAAACATATTCAAGCAAATATGCCATGGTATATGCTTTTTGTTGATAATATTATGTTGGTTGATGGAACAAAAGATTGAGTAAATAGAAAACTTGAGCATTGGAAATAAGCCTTAGAAACTAAAGGCTTTCATCTAAGTAGAATAAAGAGTAAGTATATGAAATGTAAGTTTAATGGTAAAGGAAACAATGAGAGGATAAATGTGAAAATTGAAGAGTTAGCATTTTAAAGAAAGACATTTTTAAATATTTGTGATCTAGTTTCCAAGAAATTTGAGAAATTGATAGAGATGTTACATATAAAATCAATGCAATGTGGTTGAAATGAAGAACATCTGCAATTCTATGTTATAAGAGCATTCTCTTGAAAGTTGAAGTATTGTAAAGTGAGTATAATACCTTCCACACTATATGGTTTTGAGTGTTAGGCCGTCAATTATAAGCATGTGCAAAAGATGTCTATAACAAAAATAAAAATATTAAAATGGATGTATGGCCATACAAAAAAGAAATGTATTCCAAATAAGACTGTCTAAAAAATGATTGACATGACATTGATAAAGGATAAAATGAAAAAAACAAGTCTAAGGTGTCTTAAACCTTTGCAAAGTAAGCCAATTAATGCCTTACTCGGAAGATGTAATGAGTTGGATGTCAAACCTCGTAGGAAGGGGCAAGGAAGACAAAAGAAATGTTCAAAGGAAACTATTAAGCATGATTTCAATTACTTTAATTAAGCTTAGAAATGATTCAAAATAGATATGAGTGAAAACAAAATCCATATAGTGAAACCCCACTTAGTGTAGAAAAAGGCTTTTCTTGTTGTTGTCGTGTACATACACGCTAAAAAATTATTTAGTGAATAGCAAAATCTTGAAAAGGATAAAAAAGCTGAAAAGTGATTAATTTCAAGAGGTAAAACTTGCATGAAATTTAAAGAAATGAGAAAGAAAATAAGAGCTAAAAGCAAACATCTATATCAAAGTATTTCAAGTACATCTTTTAGATTTTCTGGAAGGACTCAGCAGACGAGAAACAGGATACCATGTAAATATTATAAAATGATGGCAAACATTTAACAGACTTCTTTATCAAATTATTTGGGAGAAAAGATGCCAAATATTTCACAGACTTCATATATTGCTTGTGAAATCAGTTACTTAGAGAGGTGGTCACCTCCAGATAGTCAAATGTTGTTTGGTCAACAGGTACTACACCATTTTTACCCCCTGCTTCAACCACCATATTGCACAATGTCATTCTTTCTTCCATCTGAAAATCAAAGGAATATAATGGGCATGAAAGGTCATGTAGAGATCAAAAACGGTAAAAATTTTTAAATTATTCCTGTACAAAGTCTAATGTTGTGGATACTCACATTTAAGCCTTCAACTGCTGTTCCAACAAACTCCATAGATCGGTATGTTGCCCCAGCTACACTTATTTCTCCAATGATCTACAGCATGCATGCAGCGAAGTAAACTTGTCAACATAGGCTGGCTTAAATTGGCAATAAAGAAAAGAAAAGAATCACATTTGGGAAAAGAAAAATAATAACTAAGTTTACTAGCAGAAATGAACCCAGACTTTTGAGTCAAAACTCCGGAATTTTCATTTTCTTTGGTTTCCTGAAGTGGTGAGTTTCTTTCATACAGGTAATTGGAAGCTAATTTTCCCTGGATTACTCTCCAGAACCCAGTTATGATGGAGTCAGAAGTTTCTGGTTGCTAAGGAAAGAGAAAATCCTGTGTGACACCTGTAATTCATGCTGAAATAAATTTCCAAGAGTTAAAATGAACTCATTCTAACCAAATCTCTGCTCGGTAAACAGTAACATTCTTGGATTCCAAGAATGTCCCTGCATTCTCACCAGAATTTGGTAACACTAGTTAAAACCAAACAATCATCCTCAACTTTCCAACTGAGAATAATTTCAAGAAACAGACTTGTGAACAAGAATTTTCTTAAACAAATATTCGAATGACAAAAAATTAATAAAATATACAACAGTGTAGTTTTTCCTCAAGGAAATCAAACATAAAATTAAGGAACCAAGAAAGATCCCATAAACACTAACCCAACCCAAATCATTCCACTTTATCAAGGGTGGTACTCAATAGGGTCTTTGCTTTTGTCACTTCTATCACCTCTAAGCTCTCAATAAATTTTATCACCTCTAAATATGTGATCCTGGATGCATCCATTCTAATAAATCCATCAAATTAGGATGGACAATTACTGTTATCAAGGTTCTAAAGCTAGGTCACCCTTATCCAGCTTGGGTAAATACCTTTGGAACCTATAATTTGACCCAACCCCACATGGATGACATCTAGAAACCCACTCCCAAGATGAGTTGGTCAAATTTGCCATTAAAAACCTAAAGATCAGGCATGGAATCGGAGTCTCAAATGGAATGGAGAAAATCCAGCTATATTGGAAACCCTAGACTGTTAAATACTTGTATATAGAGACCTGGTGGGCAGATTGCAGACCACTACTCAACAACAATTGACAGAAAGCATAAAGACAAGACAGATACTCCAACAATCTCCCTCATGTTAGAGCATATGGATCATGCGAATCCATATAGCTGGTAGAAAATTCATGTTGCCACCTTGGGGATGTTTGAAACAAGAAATTGCCCAAAAGCTAGCATTTCTAATAAACTAGCAATCAACTTTTATATACTTGATTTTCCTCATGAAAGACCAAATAGAAGGAAATACAAAATGCATCTTTCTTGTCACAGTTTACGTTGTCCAAGGCCGGATAAAAAGAACTTGATTGATGGGAGCTTCCATTTTGTACAAGCCATGCCTCGATATTTTGCTTTAGCACTTGACATACTTGTTTCTTGCTTGTTCTTCCATGTGACTAGGAAAAGGAAGGTATAATATCCTGGTGTAAACTCTCTGTCGTTTATGGAGCTAACACTATCCGCATCGGAAGATGCACATACATAAAGGTGTCCATGTCTTCTAAATAGAAGTCCTTCCCAGTTGAGCCTTTCAAATATTTGACTGACCTAAGAGGCAGCAGAACTAATATCAAGTCTAAGAGTCAACAAATGACATGAATCTTTTAATTCTGGATTTTCACTTACTTTGGAAGTAGTTTCGGTCTCCATATTTATAGAGGAACTGATCCCAAGAAGCTTATTCTCAGTACAAACCTTCAAAACATATTTGATATGTTACACAGACCACACTTCTATTGTGGGCTCTCTGTATGCAGAAAATAATTTAAATTCACAAGGATCCTTGGTCACAGAAGTCTTTTAAAGGAAGGCCTCCATCTCCAAGATAGCAGCCATGTCATCACCACTAGGCAAGAACAACCATGTTAGAATCTCTATAGCCACAATCAAGTATGTCGAGAGAATGTGTAGTTGGATAACTGGATATGAGAGATCCAAATACAAGAAAATAAGTTGAAGAAAATGAAAGTTCTCAAATTACTAAGCCATCCTACACCTCTTTATATAGAGAGAGGTGAGGGAAAAATTGTAACAAGAGTCCAGCAGATAAAAACAAATGACAAGAGAGCCCTCAACTAACATAACGTAACACTGCCTCTCAAGCTAGAGCATATATATCAACCATGCTCAACTTGTTCCTACACTTCTCGAACATAGGTCAAGATAACAGCTTAGTAAACATATCTGCAGTCTGTTCTGAAGAGGCTAGGTAAGCAGTACGAAGCAAGCCCTGCTAAATTAGACTACTGGAGTAATGGCAATCTACTTCCACATGTTTAGTCCTTTCATGGAACATGAGATTATTAGCAATATAAGTTGCAACCCTGTAGTCACAATATATCTCCATTGGCTCCTCAAGAATAACATGAAGGTCTCGCAACAAAAACCGTATCCATATCATCTCCGTTGATGTGTGTGCCATAACGCGATATTCTGATTTAGCGCTCGAGCGTGAGACCACACTTAGCTTCTTGCTCCGCCAGGTCACCAGATTCCCTACTACAAAGGTACATAAACATGTAGTAAATCTTTTGTCCCCAACATCACCTGCATAGTCTACATTTAAATAAGCAATAATAGACATAGGAGCTTTCTTCTAGAACAAAAGACCGCGACCTGAACACTCTTTGATGTACTTCAACACCTGCATCACTGCTTGCCAACGATCATCAGTAGATTTGTCTAAGAACAAACTCAGCTTACCTACTGCAAAACTAATATCTGACCTAATGATGGTCAGATATAATAGCTTCCCCACCAACTGTCTATAAGCCTTCTTATCCATCAACTTCACTGTGTCATCAAACAAGTAAACCTTTGGATCCATAGGGAGCATCCTTAGATCCAAGCATGCCTACATCATGAAGAATATCTAGAGCATATTTCCTTTGAGACATAACAATATCCTACTTACTCATAGCAATCTCAATGCAAAGGAAATACCTAAGCTTCTTAAGGTCCTTCATAACAAACCGACAAGCTAAATACTCCTTCACCTGAGAAATATCAGTTGTATCATCTCTTATGAGTATAAGGTCATCAACATACACAGGTAGAGCCACAGTACCACCACTAGTTTTCCTCACAAACAATGAGTGGTCAGATGAGAACTTCTACAACCCAACAACAGCAAAGGCCTCTGACAAACGTTCAAACCAAGCTCGGGGGCTCTACTTAAGATCATAAATGACCTTTCGTAGCCTGCAAACACACCTCCCCTCAACCTCAAAACTAGGAGGCTGCTGCATATATATCTCCTGAAGGTTTCCATAGAGAGGCATTTTTGGCATCTAGCTGGTGTAAAGACCATCCGTAGTGTGCTGCAACAGAAACAAGTATACGGACGATGAAGAGACGAGCAACCAGGGAGGTGTCAAAGAAATTCACCCCATAGGTTTAAGTGAATCCTTTGGTCACAAGGCGAGCCTTATATCGAGAAATAGACTCATCTGAGTTGTATTTCAAGGCAAAGACCCACCTAGCACTAACAAGATGTGCACCAGAGGGTAATGTAATAAGCTTGCAAATGCCTCTATGATAGAGAGCAGACATCTCCTCCGTAGCAGACTTCTAGTGCGAATTCAAGAGAACCTACTGATATGAAGTCGGTATCTCAGAGCAAGAAACAGCAGTAGTGAATGCATAAAACTCAGTACTCAGAGAATTAGCAGAAACAGCACTCCCAGCCACACGATACTAGGCACATGAACAAGGAGCCTTCCGAATAGCAATAGGTATATTATTATCCATAGACATGGGAAGAAAACCTGGAGAAGCAACAATAAAAGGAGCATTGTCAATAGCCTCAACACATACCTGAGCGGGCGAAGATGATGGTGGCTTAAAAGGAACTAAGGAGGAGAGGGGTGTATCTTCTATCGATGGCTGATAGGCAGTTGATACGTGGTACCCTTGAAAGTATTCTCATCTGGTAGTACCACTCTGAATGTGCTCACAAGTGACTCTGTAGTAGGAAGACTGCTACTTTGAGAAAAGCCCTCCATGGCTACGGGAGTCATAGGCATAGGCACAACCATTTTCACATCCTTCAACTGATGACCTGACGTGGAAAAATACGGAATTAACTCGTGGAATGTAACATCCGCACCAACATAATGCTTGTTGTATAGGATCAAAGCACCTATAGCCCTTCTGAGTGCATGAGTAGCCAAGAAACGTACACTTAACTACTCTAGGTGCCAATTTATTACGACAACGCTTAAGATGATACACAAAGGCAACACAACCAAATGTTTCCGAAGGCACTAAAAACAAATCTACACCTGGATACAGAATATTCCATGGAATCTATTCATGAAGTACAGATGAAGGAAACTCGTTAATAAGATAACAGGTAGTGAGAACTGCATCTCCCAAGTAAGTACGTGGTGCACTATTCTGGATAAGCAAGGCTCAAGATGTATCCAGAATATGATGATGTTTCCATTCTGCAACCCCATTTGATTGTGACGTATGAGGACAGGAAGTCTGATGCATAATACTAAGTGACCCACAAAAGGATGCCAAACTCTTGATGCAAAACTCCAATGCATTATCTGTTTTAATAGTCTTAATGCATATACCAAATTAGGTTTTGACAAAAGCAACAAATTGATGAATAATAGAACCAACTTCTAATTTATTGCGCTTCAAAAATAACCATGATAGACGAGAAAAGTCATCAACAAATAACAAGTGATAACGATGAAGATTTGCCACACGACTAGGACCCCAAACATCACAATAAAGTAAATCAAAACATGTTGAGCTACTAGACTACATAGAAACTGGAAAACTAGCTTTGTAGAACTTTCCCAGCTTACAGGCATCACACTAAATCTTCATAGTAGGCAAGAGATGTGGTATGATCCGGCATAGTTTGTCCAGAGAAGGATGACCTAATCGTCTGTGCCACTGCAAGGCACTCCTCGTAGTAGTACTCGTCTGACATGTTGCAGCAAGTAGACCTGCAGTAGTCAATATATACCTCCCTCATGTCCACCACCAATCGTCCTCTCTATCATGCGGTCCTGAAAAGTACACTCAACTACATAAAATATAGCATGGCAATTTAGTTGCTTTGTGATAGTACTAACAGAGAGAAACTACATTGACATGTCAAGGACATAATAAACATCAGAAAGGTAAATAGGAGTAATAGACACCCTCCTTACCACAAGGGCATGCCTACCATCTGCTAGTTGAACTGAGCAGTCCCATGACACCTTCTGCATATCCCCAAAACATTGGGAATTCCCAGATAAATGATCTAAAGCACCAGAATCTATCAGCCAAAAATTACTCATACCTGATGCTAAGGCATAAGCTACTATGCCTAAAGACTAGGGCTGATTATGAGTCAACTATGTTAGACGCTGCACTACTGCATCATAGTCCACCTCTGCAAGGGCAATTGTATCAGTTGACGCCACTAGTGGAGCAATCACAGTAACTTAGTTGGCAACAGCAGGCCGTCCAAGTTTATTCCAACACTTAGCCTCAACATGGTTAATCTTCCCACAGTAAATGTAGATAGGTTTACCACAGCCACCATCACCACGTCCCCTTCCTTTACCTCGGAAAGTTCCACTTTGCCCTTCATGTGTACTCACAGTTGCATGGGCAGAAGCAGCACTACTGGTGACAACCTCATGAGTGAACTGAATTTGCAACCTGCTAAGCCTCTTGTAGATCTCCTCAATCAAAGGAAGGTCAAATAGTGTCAAAATCTGAGAACGTGTAGCATAGTCATTGTTAAGTCCTGCCAAAAACATATAAGCAAAAAGTTCCTTCCTCTAATCTCTACACATAGGTGATGTGCATTTAGGCCTACATGCATTATATTTTTCCAAGAGTCCTTTCATCGTGGAATGGTACTGTAAAAGACTCATGGACTCATACGTCAAATGGCAAAGATCATAATGTATTTGAAAGACCTGGGTGGAATTCAACTCATGAGAGTAGGCATCCTTCAGACCATCCCACATCTGTTTAGCCGTTTTATAATACATAACTTCCTCTCCAACACAGGGTATCACACAGTTTAATATCCAGGCACTTATCATAGCATCATCTCTATTCCAGGTTAATTATTTCTCCGTTTTTGCTATGGTGGTGCTTCTGTAAGAACATGCTGCTTCTTATGCTCTTCCACAATAGTAAGAAAAGTTTAAAACCAACAAAGGTAATTGGTCTCGTCTAGCTTCATAGTCGGAGCAAAAAACGAGTTCTTGTAGCCCACACTATCTCTTGTCTTCTCCAATGTCACCTCAGTCTCGAATGATGATGAAGCCATAGTACAATCACACCACAAACACCTCCAAACAACTTCAAACACATCTGATTTTGGATAAAATTGGGGAATACACACCCCAAAAATCTCATCGCCAAGGGGAATACACACCCCAAATCTCATCAACAAGGGGAATGCACAACAACCACCAAGCCCTTCACACACTAAGTGGGGTCGGCTATATGGATTCTTTGCCTCCACACAGATCGATTTTGTTTGGAATGCACACTCCAAACAAAATTCAAAAGTCTAATTTAATCATATCATCCAGTATAAACACTTCAAATCATCTCCCGGATGATCCTAAACCTTAACAAGACATCATACCAAGGTCAAGAACCTTTCCAGAGAGTTGGACGATTGTTCTGCCCCTCCTCTTTTTGCCCAACAGGGAGAGGAACAACCCAGCTAGTTGCATTGCCCCCCCTGCTCTTAGGTGGCAATGGTGCCGGCTGCAGTGGCGGTGAGGCGAGGAAGAGAGGTCAGTGGTAGGGTTAAGGTTTTGTCAGGTGGTGTCCCCAACTTGGCTCTGACCAAGTTGAAGAAAATGAAAGTTCTCAAATTACTAAGCCGCCTTACACCTCTTTATATAGAGAGGTGAGGGCAAATTTGTAACAAGAGTCCAACAGATTCAAACAAATGACAAGACAGCCCTCAACTAACATAACGTAACAGAATAGTAGCACATCCTGTAATGTGGAGAGTTGGATTGCGTGGTGGCCTATAAATAGGCGTTGTACCCCTCATTTGTTTCTTTAGAAGAATATATTCATATCATGCCCATATGGGCACTTCTCTTGTGGTTTTCTCCTCACTCTTCGTGAGTGGGGTTTCTACATAAGCCAAAGTGCTCATTTCTTGATTATGCTTTGATATTTTGTTAATACACTTCCGCTTATCATGTTTTACAACATGGTATCAGAGAAAATCGATTTTTGGAAAATTATTTTTATGGAGTTTATCATATCATTTATCTTATTTTTGGAGCTCATTGTGATGAGGACTTCAGTGCGGAGTTGATGGCGATTTGGCTGGTGGAGATCTCACGATTGGGATCACATGCACTTGTTGTCGAGTTCATCGAACCCTATGAAAGCAAGGATGGCACCTGATTGAGACAAGAATGGTGCCATGATCCCAAAAGCAGCAGCAGCAGCAACAATAGCAGATGACAAAGCCAACCCTGCAGCGGTGAGAGCGTGGAAACGATCTTGCGTAAAATCGCAAGAGTGGTTCTCAACCGGTGGAGATTATGGTTAGCATTGCAAGCCCCAGGCAAGACTACAAGGTGGCACTCCAAACCTTCAGCACCATTAGGCTGATGCACCTGAAGGTGCTACTCGCAGAGATCAATAGCATAACACAAGGGCGGCATTGCCCTGCAATCACGAAGGAGCGACGCTACAGCCCTGTGGCAACGTTGCACGTCGATAAGGGAGGTGTTGCTCCCCCTATGGCAGTGTTGCACCATTGTGAATCTCGAGCATTGGCAGAGATCTCGCACAAGATCGCAAGTCAAGAGGTGCAGTGGTAAAGAAGATGGCAATGGAGTCGATCACAATAAATCCCTCGAGCGAGATCATGCAAGGGCAATAAAGCCAGAGAAGGAGAAGAAAATCAAAGCGGTGCGCCTCCACACATGGTCAACGTGCCAGCAAGGTCGTGGCGACGATGGGTTGCAATTGGCAACGCCAATCTCGCAATCTCACACAAGATTAGTTGTAGCGAACATGTGGAAAGCAGCAAAATCAACAACGAGTTCTCGTGCGAATGACGGCTATGCATAGGGGTTCATTCAAACCCTAAGAAGGTGATTTGGGCTTTTTTGCCTCCTTAGCCCTTTATATTTTGTTATTTGATAACTTTACAAAAAAATGGGAGAGTGAAATAAAAAGGATACAAAGGATTGAAGTTAAAAAAAAAAAAAGAAAAGGAAAGAAAAAATGATGATAAAAAAGGGGGAAAAATAAGAAAAAAATGACTTATTAAAAGAAGAGAGAAAAAAATGATGAGTGAAATTAAAAAGAGGGGGAGAAACTCTTGTCTATTTTATTTTTCTTCTTATTTTCTTCTCCCATACTAGCGTGGGGAAAAGGGGGAGTGCAAGAGCCTATCTTTGTGTACCTCAAAGGAGACTCTCTTCTCTTTGAGGTCCTCACATGAGAGAAACTCTTTCCTTGTTCTCGGTTCCCAGATGAGAGGACCACTATCTTGGCCTCCAAAGGAGTGACCTCTTTCTCTAAGTTTCCATGTGAGAGAGGCCCAATCTCAAGGTCTCTAGAGGAGAGGTCCATGTCCAAGATCTCCAATGATAAGGCACCAACACCATTCGAGATCTCCAGAGGAGAGGCCCATGTCAAAGTCAGCTACAGTAGTTAGTCCAACAGACTCCAGCCCTCGCTGATGTGTCGTCATCAGCATACCTACTTACAAGCAAAAACAAGGATGCAACTGATATCATTCTCCTTCAGAAGAGCCATGACTCGGTTGCACCAGTTGAACGTGTTGTGTTCTGTTGTAGAGTGAGGATTTCGTTGTTTTACCAGTTGAGCATTTCATGCTCCAACTTGAGAGGAAGTGTCAAAAGAATGTGTAGTTAAGTAAATTGAATATAGGAGATCTAATTACAAGAGAATACCACATCATGTAATGTGGAGAGTTGGAGTGTGTGGTTGCCTATAAATAGGCGTTATACCCCCCATTTGTTTCTTTAGAAGAATACATTCATATCACGCCCAAAAGGATATCCGCTCTCCGTGAATAGGGTTTCCACATAAACCCATGTGTTCATTCCTTGATTATGTTTTGATATTTTATTAATACACTAAGTATAACCATGCTAAAATCTCTCCAGCCATAAATTGCTTTCTTACATCCTTCTTGACTAAATAGCCAAGAGATTGGACCATGTAAAGCTTTTTTGTTAGTACCATACAAGATGACATTTTTTATGTCAAAGGGACCAACTCTCATAACCAGAAAGAGAAATAATAACTACCACTAAAGTCAAGAAAGTGACAAGAGATAGTCTCAAAGTAGTTGACATCATAACTTTGAATATAGAGCTTAACAACAAAGAAGCTTTCAACCTTTCAACTAAGCCATTATGATCATATCAACAGTGAACACCCATCTACAGTTAACAATAGTAGGACCAGAAGGAAAAGGGACAAGATCCATGCATCACAAGACAAAAGTGCACTCATTTCCTCCTACATAACTTTACACCATCTCCTATCCTTACCTCATAATCTATGGGAACAATGGAGTTAAACAAAAATCAGCACGAATAAAAAATAAAATGCAATGTCCATTGGTAAACAAGATTTTAAAGAACAATATAGAGATCAAGAGAAGTTCCATCAAAGGTACCAACATTAAGATGCAATGAATCATTTAGAATGCAATGTCCATTGGTAAACAGGATTTTAAAGAACAACATAGAGATCAAGAGCAGTCTCATCAAAGGTACCAACATTAAGACGCAATGGATCATTTGGAGCTGTCTCCAAGACCATTTACAATGTCACCGTGGAACTCTACAATGACAATAGGAAGGGTACTCTAGGTAGTAGGTACAGCACCACATCTACCATAAACCTTACAGGATAAGGGTTTAGGTTCAATTGAACTGTCCCTGAAGTGGTATGGAGCTGTCCCAAAGAAGGTACACACTAACTCACAAGTCACAAAACACCTTCTACCAACTAGATAATAACTCTAACACCCCTTCTTAATCTTAGAGCAGCCTAAGAAAACATATTTAAAAAGCTGTCGTCAAAATTTGCATGACCCTAAACAATCAGGAAAAAATATGCAAATGCAAATGAAAGATGTCACTTCCAAGTTGTAAAACATGCAATGAACTTCACCCTTAAGAATAGATGAAGGAACCTGTTGATCCGAATGCAAGCAGTATGGATGAGTCAACCTAAGAAACCTTCATGTGAGTTAGACACCTAGTAACATCAAGTAGAGATCATAGCTTTCATCAAGTGTGAGCACATGATGTCTAATATATAGTGCCCATAGAAACAAATGACTGCAATTGATTTGGAACAAAAGCAAGAGCCAAAAGCAAATCAGTAAAAGAGTGAGAGTATAACAGAGATGACACCCAGCTTCATCATGGGAGAGTACATGTCATCTACTAATTTTACATGGTAATGGCAGAAATGCCAGACAACACAAGCACATTTTCTCTTCCAATTGTATGATCGGTGGCTCCTGAATCCACACTCAACCAATAGGATTAGATACTAATTACTAGTAGTCTCAGTGAACATGGCATTAGCATGAGATTGAACCAAAATTTGGCAAGGCTTTTATAACTAAAGTATCCAGACTAGCAACATCCTCAGTTGTAAAAGCTGGAACAACAATACCAGTAGCAATAGTAGGTTATGCTGAATATACAAAGGAAGAAGATGCAATATAACTCCTGGCACCATGGAAATACCCAGAAGTTACATAGCAGTGATAGGAGCCATTGCAAGAACCTTTAGCTCAGTTGAACTCCCCATAGTTCTAAATGGATGAGGCAACAAAAGAAATAACTCTACCCGTAAAGAAGTCATTGCGATTCAATGCCAAGTAACCAACAAGCTTAAATATGTAGATCACCAAAAGACACAAAGTGAAATAGACCAGAACACATTATAGCAGTAAAGCAAGCAAGCAACAAATTAAGTATTATTGGAAGGAATGGAATCGTCTTCATCATTACTGTGCAGGTCCTTATCTATTTATAGGTTATAGTATTACCCCATTAGGAATAGGATTTTTTTTTTTTTTGAAATTTATCAGGAATAGATTATGTAAGTAACAAGAACATCAAGAAGGGAACAAGAAAGGAATTAAATAAAATAAATATCTAACAGTTCCTCACACTGCTCAGCTTGGATGTAATAAAGCCCTAACCATGGTTCTTCATACCCGGGAATAACCAATTTTCGTTTTGACATTTGCTTATAAGGGCCTTTCAAACCAAAATGGCTGGTCAAATAGAACCACAAGCAGCATACGGCCAGTATGCCAACCAACATGGATTGAAATGTGCAATTTTGACCAGTATGCCATTTTTTTCAGGAGAAACTTAAAAATAGAATTCTCATGACCATTTTGACGTTCATAGGAATAACATGCAGATCAAATAAAGGTAATCTTGAAGGAGAAAGATGCCGTAAATTCAACTAAAGAATCTTGGAGGAGACACTAGACTTGCGACAAATTTGTACAGTTCAGATTGTACACTAATATAAATTACGTAAGAGCAGAATTCTGGATCTGAACACCCCAATTTTGAAACTTAGACCAACAAGTGACCATTGACTAAGTGAATATGGGACTCGTGAATAATCAGGAATTTTAAAATCAGGGCATGAGATGTAAGAGAGTTCCTTGGAAACCTAGAATTGTCTGATGAAATTGAGGTATCGTGTCTTCATATTAGAAAAATCAACTCTAGAGGGCTCTTAGATTATTTACACAACAATGGGGAATTGTGCAATTAAACGCCATGTTTAGTAGGATGGATTTGTGATTGAGTACAAGGGTATGGCAGAATAGAATTGAGATCTACATTTATTCATATTTTAACAAGAAAAAGGGCGGTCACATGAGATCAGTGACCATCCACTTCATTAATCAACCAGAATCAGAGAATATTAAAGCATTTCAAATATACTTCCACTGCCCCTGCCAACACCTCCAGCTCCCGAGAAACATTCTTCACAAAAACTGAAAATGACCACAGTCCTTTGTAACCAAATGGCCCAAAGAACCATGAAAGATGTCGCCCTCTATCCTCATGTGAACAGGCTCACTCCCATGCTCCTACAAAACTCTCCAACGAATCCACCCAGTAGAGAACACATCAATCCCAAACCGCTCTTGCAAACAGATAAGAAAAAAACAAATGATCACATCTTCCTACATCTGCACACAAAAAGAGCAAGTAGCACCTGCATTTTGGTAGTATACCATCATAATCTTTTTCCTTCTAAATTGCCACCCAAAATTCTTAATCTTCGTTGCCATCTTTAGTTTTCAAAGCATTTTGTAATCCCTTGATAAAGTCTGACCAGCATCTTCCTAGGAAGATTTTTTTTTTTGAAAGGGCACCTTCCTAGGAAGATAACAAGACATAGGCAGACTTACCCAAGAAAGATTCTCCATCCCACCACCAACAGCCAAGGATCCATTCCCTAGGGTGCAGCACCACCAACTCGTGCTGCAACTCCAGGAATTTGTCCACCCTCTCATCAGAGTGGCGTCCAAGCTCTACATGTTTGTGCTAACAATCCACTTTGATAGCAATGCAATATTCATAGTCTCCAAATCAAGTGCACCCAAACCGTCCTCAGCAAGTGTTTACATACCTCAGCGGCTCAGCCACAAGATCTACATTTATACTTGGGATATAGTATGATGTTTTTTCTTTCAATCTTGATTTATATTATGAATTGTTGGGGCCATCACCCAGAAATAATTTAAACAAGTTCCACGATATTTTGAACCCACATACACAAGTAGAAATTCATTTTTATCCATCATTTGGAACCAATGCTATCAGGGTTATCACCTCATGCTACCAGGCCAAGTGAGAAGCCTCGAGGTCACCTTGGAGCTATTCCAACCAAAGGGCTTCATCCAGGCTATCACATGGTCGCCTTCTTCATCATTCAGGTCACCATGCACCTTGTCACCCTACTACCAATTAACTCTACACAAGACCATAAGACTCTTCTTTTGTCTTATATATATATGTTAATGTTATATATTATTGTTGTATGTACATACATATATATTACTAATAGTTTTCATACTCTCAACTTTTCCTCATGCTCTAATACATCTTTCTAACGTAGACTACTATTGTCTATTACAATATATATGTATAAGCTATACAAATACATTATTGTAACTCTGTAATGATAATATGATATACTGTTAGTTTAATGAATATATATGTTAGCGTGAATAAAGAGGAGGCCACATGGCACTGTCCGTGTGGCATTAGGAGTCCAAGTAGTCAGCCACCATGGCCTTAGTGTTTTTGGCTTGCATGCCAAGGAAGTTTTGTGCAACATGTGGCAGTTTTGTTAGAGGTAATTAGGAATAAGTTGGATTTCCTATTTTTAGCTAATTAGGATTTGATTTCTTGTTTTATATTTTTAGAAATAGGAGTTCTCTTTAAAAGGAGAGCAATACTTAGTTGTTATTTGAGTTCCAATAATAACCTTTCTATTCCAAAGAACTACTCTCCTCTCTCCCTCTTCTCATGCCACCTCTTCTCCTTTCTCTCTCTTACGCACCAACTTCGTCGCTCTTCGCTTCTCTCCACACGCATGCTCTCAAGGAAGGAGAAGGCCTCTATGCACCCCTAACTCCAACATGGTATCAAAGCGGGTCATCCAAGCCCTTTGATCCCACACATAAACGAGAGAACACCAACTCCACACACATTTGAGGTACCTCCGTGTACGTGGAGATGAAGAGGCCCACCCAAGATCATGGGGAGTTACCTTTGTGTGCGTGGATCACGTGAAGTTGCACCGAAGTCCAAGTGTCGTGCCAGCTCTACTACTAAAAGGGTGACCTTCTACGCACCCAAAGACCCAAGCAACTTAGTAGGCTCCTAGAGCATAGGAGCAATGACATTAAGGGCTCTGAGGGGGTGTGTGGAACCTTCTAGCACATCGAGAAATGCCAAGATCTAGTGCTTGGCTCTCAAGTGTAGAAGAAGCGACACAAAGATTGCCCTCAACCACCGCATTGAAGATATGACTGACGTAGAGACTCAAATCACCACAGAGACAAGATGAGGCTAAAGTTAAGAGGGAGAAGAAGATCTATCGAGTTATAAAGAGCTTTGTGATCTTTGTGCTTTACTAATGTAACCTTCATATCTGATTTTTTATTCTCCTCCAAACAGGGAGATTTTCTCGAAAAAAAGGCGTCAAATATCATGCATGGGATCACTTACCATTCTATCACTGCAAGAAGTTTGAAGGCAAGTCTCCACCCTCTCCAGCTTCGACTTGAGGGAGCGTATTAGTGTGAATAAAGAGGAGGCCACATGGCATTAAGAGTCCAAGTTGTCGACCACCATGGCCTTAAGGTTTTTGGCTTGCATGCCAAGGAAGTTTTGTGCCACATGTGACAATTTGTTAGAAATACGTAGGAAAATGTTGGATTTCCTATTTTTAGTTAATTAAGAATTGATTTCCTATTTTCTATTTTTAGAAATAGGATTGCTTCTCTTTAAAAGGAGAGCAATACCTAGTTATTTGGGTTCGAATAATAAATTTTCTATTCCAAAGAACTCTCCTCTCTCCCTCTTCTCACGCCACATCTTCTCGTCTCTCTTTCTCTCACACTCCAACTCCCTCTCTTCTCCTCTCATCACGCATGCTCTCAAGGAAGGAGAAGGGCCGGTGCAGCTCACCAGCACCCACCTTAAGTGAAGCCCACCCCCTCTAGATCATTCAATCAAACCAACAACCCAAATCAAACCCTGCCAACCCCCACCCGAAACCCCCCTCCTTCCCTCTCCCCTAAAACCTCCATCCACAACCCCCCCCCCCCCTTCCAACTATCCCTCTCCTCATCCGATGCCACTTCACCACCGCTTTGCCCTCACTTCATTAGCGCCCAGGTCTATACCCATGTTCCTTTTCCATCTTCTCCTTCCCCCACCCATCTCTCCTCCTTGCCCCTCCCTCCTCCTTTGTCCATCCCTCTCCTCCTCTACCACTAAGCTTGCTCCCCCCCCCCCCCACCCCAACCCCCTCTTCCTCCACTACATCCACCACAACCCTCCCTTCCCTACTCCTCCACCACCACCCTCCCCTCCTCCCCCACCTTTGTCTCCTTTTTTACTTTAAAAAAAAATTAATGTGTGTGGTATCACTCATTTTATTTCTTATCGATTTATTTAATTAGGTCAAAATAGACGACTCTACATTGAATCATGAACTTCATGTTAATAACCACACATTGATTGATGTACTTGAAGTTGAAAGCTATAAATTGGACAATGAGCTTGAAGTTGATCAATTTTCAAATGGCGACTTCAATGAAGTAGATGCAAATATTAGTGAATGTGAAGGAATAAATTATGTTAACTATGGAATGATAAATGTGAAAGGAGAAAAACCCATTGTAGGTATGGAGTTTAAATCTAAAGATAAGGCGTATCATTTTTATAATGCATGTGCCAAAGTGAAAGGTTTTTCTATGCATAAGCACTGGGCTATGAATCAAAAAAAATTTCAAGTGGTAGGGAGAAGATTTCTTATAAAGTGTATACACATAGCAAGAGCAATAAAATCTTCATTATTGACTTTCTTGTTAACGAGAAGATTTTTTTTTTTTTTTGAAACTGAGAGGAAAGCTATCGTGCTACAATAGCAATTCGAAGGGCATTTTATTTCATACTATTTAAAAAGAAATATAGAGAACTACACATTGGATCCCCATCTATATATGAGGGACCAGCACTCATTTACAATTTACACATAGCATACTAGTCTCTTCTTAAATAACTTCTCATTTCTCACCCTCCATACACACCACAAAGTCACAACCATGCGCATATGTGGTCTTCCAGGTGTTGCAAACCTCTGCCATAGGGAGTCCCATGAGGGTAAAGGTTCCTGACACATTTTTCTCCATATCATATCCGTGACCAAGCATGAAGAGAATATGTGAGATAAGCTATCAGTGTGCAACCCGCATAGATAGCATTCATTCAATGTTGCCCAATTCTTTTGTGTCTAAGATCTCCCGTGATCAAACCTTCCCTCTTGCACAACCATAAAAAAATTTGTACTTTGAGTGGGATCTTCAATAGCCATAGCTTCCTGTTGACAAGGTCACTTTCCATACTCCTGCTGGATCTAATTATTTCTCCATATGCATGCTGGGTAGTGTAAATGTCATTCCAAGCATATGTGTCCACGCCAGGCCTTGGACTGAAGTTCTGTAGAATTGAAATCAAATTCTACCTTTCCTCCCATAGACGAGTACCCTCTGCTGGTTTCAGTTTCATCCAGAGTCCAGCAACCACTAGTTTCAAACCAGAAGCTGCTGACTGAAGCCTCTTTGTCTACTATAGCCGAGTATGCTCTTGGATAGGAGTCTTTCAAAATGCCCAGCGGTGACCATTGTTCATTCCAGAAGCTAAACTCATGGCCATCTCCAAGCTTCGGCTACACCAAATGCCAATTGCTTTTGACAGCTTGAATAACCGATCTCCAAAAAGAGGATGGTCTGACTGGGAATAGTCTCTTTAACATACTGTTAGAGCAGCCATAACAGTCCTTAACAAGTTTAGTCCATAACTTTTCCTTGCCATCAAAAATCTTGATCGCCCATTTGATCAAAAGGGCCTCATTGAATTCTTTAAGAGCCTTGATCCCCAATCCACCCTCTTCCATTGGCCGGCATATGTGTTCCCACTTCATAGGCTACATGAATCTCCCCTCATGCCGAGCCCCTTTCCAAAAGAATTTCTTTCGCATTACAAGATATTCATGTTAATGCAAGAACTTTGAGCAAGATGGCATTGTTTCTTGCCATGCCTTTATTTTTAGGAAGAAGGGATTTTTGGAGTTGCCAAAGTATTACTTGTTGAGTCATTGATTTATTAGTAGTAGTCAATCACATCGAAGTAAAGGTAAAAATTAGTCTACACCACATATGTTGTTGGATTTTAACTCCATCTTATCTAATTTATATGAATGGGAAAGATCAAGTATGAAAAATTTTTAATTGCCTATGACCATGGTCGAAGAAGTTAAGAATTTATGTGTGGTCCTTTGATATGGTGCAATATTGTATCAACTATCATGTACAATTTTATGTGCAAGATGTAGCATTGTATGGATTAAGGTAAGCCTAAGTGTCTATGAAATGATAATTCTAATTTGACACATGCTATTTAAGGTGGAGATGCATAATTTAAGTTAATGTAAAATAAAGACAAATGCTCAGAAAATCAAAGTGTAACCCCAAGTGCCTACGAAATGGTAATGCTAATTTGAGACGTACCATTTAAGTCAACAACATATATTTTAAATTTGTAGCAAATAGTTTAAAGTTACAACATATAGTCTAAGTTGATCGAAAAGGAAAACAAATGCTTGGAAAGTCAAAGCGTAAGCCAGGGGGACAACTGGAGGAGTGCGATGGTCGAAGGAGGAGGAAAAGGGAGGAAGTGGCAGGGACGAGGAGGAGAGGGCAATAGCAAAGCAAGGGTAAAGTAGCGCCAAACAAGGAGGAAAGGGATGGCTTGGGGGGGGGTTGCTTGGGGGTGTTTGATCTAGATCGTTGGTTTAATCCAACGATCTAGAGAGGTGGTTGCACCTAAGCTGGGTGCAAGTAAGTTACACCCTCCCTTTCCCTATATATGTGTGCGTGTGTGTTTTTTCTTATAAGTCTCCAATGATATATAACAATGTATGTAAAAGTTATGATATATAACAATATACGTATAAGTTTTGATATTGTTCTATAAATATAGTATATTATAATATGTATCACTGTCTTGTCTTATTTTGATAGATCCATATAATATGTGTTTTGTGTTTTGGTTGTTTCTTTTGGTTTACAATTATATATATAATATATGTGTATACATTGTAAGATGATATAAATATATATGTTATTGTTACTTAAATTCAATAGGAAGAAATGTTCAACTTGTTTATGCTAGAAACTCTACCTCTCAATATAAAGAGATGGAAAAATAACAGTACAAACCCATAAAGCAATAAAAAATAATAGAAAACATAAAATAAGACTAAGGAGCTCAACACCTCCCTTGAGTTGGAGTACAGATGTCAATCATACTTAGCTTAGAATAGCAAACCTCAAATGCAGAACGAGATAAGGGTTTGATAAAAATATCTACAATATAATCTGCTAATGCAATTGGCATAGTATAAAGAAGTCCACATTTGATTAAATACCGGATGTAGTGGCAATCAATCTCCACATGCTTTGTTCTCTCATTGAACATTGAATTGTTGGCTATATAAGAAGTTACCTTATTGTCACATCTCATTTCCATGGTCTCATCAACTTGAATATGTAGATCAATGAGAAGGGATTTTACCTACATCTTTTATGCAGTTGTATATGCCATTTCCCCATACTCAAATTCTGTACTAGACCTGTTTCTTGTTCCATGTCACAAAATTTCCCACCGCATAGGTACAAAATCCAATGGTAGATTTCCTATCAACCAGACATCTTGCATAATATGCATCTGAATAGCCAACTATAGTCATCGAGGACCATTTTCTAAAAAGAATCCCACATCCCAGTGCCTTCTTCAGATACTTAAGCACCATCATAGCTGCCCCTCAATGCTACTTAGTCAGTTTATCAATCTCAACTTGCCTACTACAAGTGAGATATCAAGTCTGGTGATAGTCAAGTACAATAATTTTCTAACCAGCTACCTATATGCCCTACTATCAACTGTCTCAACATCATTATCATAAATACGTGCCTTGGGATCCATAGGAATATTTGCTGGTTTAGCTCTCAGCATACCAGTTTCCTATAGGAAATCAAGTGCATATTTTTTGTGACAACACCATGCCCTTATTGCTTCGTGCCATCTAGATCCCCAAAAAGTATCTCAATTGTCCAAGATCCTTCATCACAAATCTATCTACCAAACACTCTTGATTTCATCTATCCCAGTCACATCATCACCTGTAATAATCAGGTCATCAACTTACACCAAGAGAGCCACCACACCCTTTCCACTTTTCCTAACAAACAAAGAATGGCCTGAAGACAATCTCTGGAAACCTATCACCCCAACCACTTTTGAAAGCATCTGGAACCATACTCCCAAGCTTTGCTTCAAGCCATATATCACTTGCCTCAGCCTACAAATACACTCCTTTTGAACGTCAAAACCTAAGGGTTGATGCATATAGACCTCCTCATAAAGATCTCCATATAAGAAAGTATTTTTAACATCAAGTTGGTGTAACTGCCAATCTTTGTGAATAGCCACAGAAATAAGAATCCGGACAGTAGGAAGGCGTGCTATGGAAGAAAAAGTGTCAAAGACGTCCACACCATACTTTTGTGTGAACCCCTTCGCCACCAAACGAGCCTTGTGCTGGTGCAAAGGCACCACGATCGATAATTTTGATGATAACAAAACACTTTTTATTTAACATTTGCATTGAGCATATGAGTTTCAGGAAAATACAAATGGATACAAGTGTGAAGGAGCTCAAGCTCGCATCCATGGCAGATTGAAGGAGCTTAATGGAGGAGTTTCGCGTGGAGCGAGAGCTTGAAGACTAGAAGATGAAGAATAGGATAAATGTTTGTCTATCTTGTATTTTATATTTGTATCATTTTTCTTGCTTAGATTATTTGTTAAAGAGCATAGAGTAACAAAACAGTAGTCCTAGGAACACTTACTCTGCCCTAGGATATCTAGACATCTTGTAGAGAACTTTGAAAATCAAAATAGGCATCAGACAGCCTGATCAGACGTCCAATCTGGACATTAGACGTCTGATCTTAGGCTTTAAGACATCTGACTATTTGATCAGACGTCCAGAACACGTAGGCTGGAAACCCACTCTCTGTCTGCCCATTTCAGACGTTCAGCAATTAGTCCAGATGTCTTAGAAGACATCTGAGGACCTTACCAGACGTCCAACTAAAGGATCATTGGCTTATCTTAGAGGATTAACCCTTAATCTGATTTACATCTACTTTCATACGTCCATAGAGTATCTCAGACATCTGATAAATAGACGTTAGATTAAGATATGACCTAAATCATTATTGTTAGATGATTATAACCATTTAAGCCTCGGAAATCCATTCCCACAGTGATTTATGTTTCCAGACGTCTGATTTGTTGTCTGTGCAACTTATCACTAGAATCATGTTTCGATCTTGTGAAAACAGGAAAGAAACCTTAGGATTAGACGTCTGATTATTAGCCCAGACGTCTTATAATTAAATCCTAAATGTCCGTCGATCCAACTCAATCCAAATCTTCTACCCTTCTAGATCATATGACCGATTCCTAGATCAAACGATGACCCAAACGTCTGACCTTAGAACCAGACATCTAATAACCCTATCAGAATCATTAATGACCTTGATTTTGGCCTGTTTTTTCTTGGATCTCTTCCCAACGGCTATAGAAGCCTTCTAAGGCCTTCTAAACACTTCTTAGGGCCTCTATAAATAGAGGTGCACTCTTCCTTTGTCATACACACCAAGAAACACTACTTCCACTCATATTGTGTCCAAAAGAAGAAAGGAATCACCTAGAAGTGTTGTTGCTCTCCAAACCCTTGTCCACACTCTTGAGAGCATCATCTTTGCTGTGCACCCGCTCTCTCGCTTACGAATACGAGAGCATCGTAGTGCCATCGCATGAACTCGCATTGCTAACTGACACACTTCCACCAAAGGGAAGTTTCCTGAGCCTATAGTAGCTAGATTTACTTATTTACTTTGCGGATCTATAGGATATTTATATTATTGTCTTTGGCTGAATATTCATCTTGCGAATTCCCGTCACCCTTGCGAGACAAAATACTCCTCGTGAAGAGGAGGGGTTTTGAGGTTATGCTACCCTTGGGTATAAAGTAACGTGGTTGTATTGAGGTTCAATCACCCTCGTTTAAGTGACTCAGTTAGTGGATTTGATTGACTAAGTCGATCGGAAAATCCTAGAGGCTTAGGTGGTGATTTTTACCCGGATTTGGGTTTCCACCTAAAAATTCTTGTGCACTTGTGTAATTGCTATTTTTGTGAGATTATCGCATATTTATTTCCGCATTATTTATTTATCACGCAAATCTCACCTCCCTCCGTCAGAACCTACACCTTGTGCCAAGAGACTAAGCGATCAAGATTATACATAATTGTAAAGACAGATCTGCAGCCAACAACATGCTCCCATCAGAAATAGTGTAAGCTCCCAGGTTCCCCAAGCACGGAGAGCGGCCATCTCATCCTCTATCACTTGACGCCACTTTGGATCAAGCATAGCCTACTGATATGTGGCAGGAATCTGAATAAAAGAAAGGGCAGCAATAAACGAGCCAAAGGATGTCCCCAAGCACTCAGTAGACAATTCCAGCAACATGGTACTGAGCACAGGTACGAGGAGTCTTCCGAATAGCAATTGGAAGATCAAGATCGTCCGGTACAGCCTCCTAGGTATACTCAGACATAGTAGCATCAACTCTAATACTTGTATCATCAACACTAAGCAAACTAACATCAACTTCCAAGTCGTCACTACATATCTAAACTGGGGAGGAAGGTGGTGCTAAAGTAGGAGGGTGTTGCATGTAAGTAACAGAAAGCCTATGACACGTAGATCTCTGAACCTGACCTGCTCACTATTAGTAGTCTCAGTCACAGGTATAGCTTCCAAGGGAATCAGTGGTACAGGTAACGGAGCGTCAGTAACCTCAAGTGATATACCACGTCCGGCAGAGAGAAATATAGGATGGACTCATGAAAAGTAACATCAACACTAACATGTGCCTACCAATAATAAGGTTAAAACATCTATATAACCCTTGTGAGTACTAGAATATCCCAAAAAAATACACATTTGATTGCCCTTAGTGCAAGTTTGTCCTATCCCTGTGAAGTCAAATGAACACAGGTAACACACCCAAATATGTGTGGTGGCATAGGAAATAGCTCTTTATCAAGATGCAAGATGTGCCATGGAATCTGCCCATAAAATACAGAGCTAGGCATCCTATTTAACAACTAACAAGCTATCAATACTGCATATCCCCAATATAACAGAGGCACACTATATAAATCAGCAAAGTACGTGCCACATTCAACAAATGCCTATGTTTTCTCTCAACCACCCCATTCTTCTGAGAGATGTGAGGATAGGTGGTATGGTAAATAATCTCACGTGACTTGTAAAAAGTAGACAATCTGGCAGTGCAGAATTCAAGTGCCTTGTCTGATCTCACTGTTTTAATAATACCAAAAAATTGATTCTTTATTTCTAACATCATATTTATTCTTCAAAATAAATACCCATGACAAGCAAGAAAAATCATCTGCAACCACTAAATAGTAACGATGGCCCTGCCGATTTGTAATTCGACTAGGACCCCACACATTCATATGTAACAGCTCAAACACGACAGCAGATCCAGGACTGGTACTCGAAGGATATAATGCACGATGATGCTTGCCCAAATGACAAACATCACAACTGATCACAATAGTAGAAGAAATGTGAGGGATGACCCTTCTGAGCCTTTCCAGAGGTAAGTGACCGAGTCAAAGGTGCCACTACAAGGCACTCCCATCAACAAAACAAGCTTCTCCTCGGTAAGTGGCAGCAAGTGGAGTCTAAACAAGGTGATAAACACCCCCCCTTCATGACCGCCACCAATCATCCTCCCTGTCAGCTTGCCTTGAAAGATGCAATCCACATCATCAAAAATAGCTCGACAATTAAGTTCCGTGGTAATTCTACTAACAGAAAGCAAGCTAATAAGGAACTCTAGCACAAATAAAACGTTAAGCAATCTCAACGTGGGGGTCACTAGCACCTCTCCTTGACCATCAATCCTGGAGTGCTTGCCATCTGATACCTGAATTGTCCTGCCTGGGAGAATAGACCGAAGATGTCTAAAACAACTTTGATCTTCACTGAGATGCCTCGAGGTTGCTAAATCTACTAGCCACTTTGTACTACCCTGGAGCCTGTCATGAGCTACACAAGCTAAATCTGTACCTAATGAGAAAATAAAAGCAATTGTCTCTATAAAAGGCAAAATCACAATGATCCTGCTAAGTTTACTGTAAGCTTCCTCAAGAGTAGGAAGCTCAATTAATGTCAAGATCTGGGATCGAGCAGCAGCATACTCCAGGTCAAGGCCAGACAAGAACTGAAGTATGGTTGCTTCTCTGCGATACACCCTTTGGGTCCAGGAACCCTTTCAAGGCTGAGTAGTACTGAACCAATGATCTCCCCTCCTGGAGAAGCTTTGAAAGCTCATGATAGATATGCCTGACTGGAATTCCTCTCATCGAAGTAGGTGTCTCTTACACTGTCCCACATCTCCTTAGCCATGCAATAGTACATAATCTCATCTCCAATCCTTGAGACAACACAATTCAAGATCCATACTCAGAACATGGCATTATCCTTCTTCCATGTGGCAAATTTTCCTATCTTCTCTACTGGCCCTAGCTGCATCAGTATATGTTCTTTGTCATGACCTTCTACTATCATAAGAAAAATTTAAGACCATCGAGGATGATTGATCTCATATAACTTGAGCATAGGACTAGAGAAGGGACTTTTGTACATCCCCGATTCCACCATGGTATCCAATGTCACCCCCAAACCACTAGAAGCCATAACTCTATAGCCAAACCACAACTCGACAAGAAAACAGGGTCTAGCACATTACATTAAAGGAAAAAACATTATTCAATTGGAAGGACAACAAACCATTAAGGCAAATACAAAATCAGCAATCCTTCTTCCTGTTGGTTGATCGCAAGGGTGGAATCAAAAAGGGAGGAGGGGCCGCAACACCTTTACCAAGCGTTAGACCCAACCCAGCACCTTTTGCGACAAGGTGCAGGGTCAGATCGTCACCGCAGGTGATGGAGGAGAAACCTCTGGTGGCTGCAACAAGTGGCACACACACCCAGCAAGAGTGCTGGAGATGGCGCCCTACTGCAGTCAGCAACGCTGATCGACGAAGAGTAGCAACCAATGGCGTTGATCGAAGAGAGGGGCTATAGCCGGCAGCGCTAAGAGAGAGAGAGAGACATGAGGTTTCAATGGAGGCTATGAGGCTAGGGTTTGGTGGGATACTAAGCACCGGTTTAAGATCACCGCTTTAATATCAAGTAGAAAGAAATTTTCAACTTGTTTATTCTAGAAACCTTGTCTCTCAATATAAAAAGGTGGGAAAATAACGGTACAAGCCCATAAAGAAATAATAAATAATAAAAAACATAAAATAAGATTAAGGGGCTCAACAAATACGATCGTTTCTTTCACTTACATAGCATTATAATATGCTTCTCATGAAAGTTGATGCTACCATATGACTTGGGCATATTCGATATTTTAAAAAATAAAAAGCCTTGTTTCCTTGATTCAATCGAGCAATCATCTTTTTTTTGCCCCTTAAGCAATTAAGAAGCTTGTTGGCTTGCAATCGCCCAACACCTTAACAACTTTGTTCAGGACGTACATGTTTGTTCCAAGGATGGAGCCGGAATAATCCAACACCAAAGTCCTTCGCATACAGCAGTATACTTAAATCATCTATTAGCATACCTTCAATTTCAATGATCCATAGCATTTAATGATATAACCTGACACTAGCACCAATCAGATCAGGAACTAGATGGCATCACAATGTTGTATGCTCATGTAGCTAGCAAACAAAACACAAGCATTGGCCCTACGTGTAAATCAATCCCCAGAATGGTGACAACTCCTTGGAAGGCATCCATTCACTAGGCATCCACAATAAAACTCTAAGGGTAACTCAGGGCAATCTCATATTGCCTGAAGTCAATGTTGTCGCATGTGCATCTGAACTTTTAGTGAAGGAAATTCATTTTAAGATTCGATCACGCAAGTATAATAGTTCTCATACTCAGGACCATAGAGAAAAAACATCACCAATTTCAAGGAGTTGGAAAAGCAATAAAACTATGGTTTTCTTGAGGTCTATGATGCAAGTGCAATATTAAAAAACTATAATTTATAACATAAGCCTTTGGACTTTTGAATAAATGAATTCCTTACAAAGCATAATTAGTTAGGAGCAAAATAAAGTCTAATTCTCCTTTAAGAAATCCTACCTCTCTTTATATAGAGAGAGAGGTGAGAAAAAGTACAACACAACTCCCTGGGAAAATAAAAAAACACAAAATACACCCTTACAATAAAAAATAACTCAAGTCTCTCAACACTGCCCCTCAAGTTGGAGCATAGATATCAATGATACTCATCTTGGAACAACAAGAATCAAATGCTGACCGATTGAGAGGCTTGGTTAAGATGTTTGCAATCTGATCATCATTAGTAACTAGAGTTGTGTGCAAATAGCCTTTTTGGATAAGATCTCATGTGCAATGACAATGCACTTCCACATGTGTAGTGCATTCATGGAACATTGGATTGTTAGCAATATAGGTAACTACATTATCATAGCACATCTCCATAGTGCCATCAATGTGAACATGCAGATCAACTAGAAGGGACTTTACCGACATAAGCTTTGTTGTTGTCTGTGCCATGACCCTGCATTCAAATTCTGCACTAGGTCGGGAAACGGCAACCTATTGTTACTTTTCCAGGTCACTAGATTACTAGTTACAAATGTGTAGAATCCCGTAGTAGACTTCCTATTTACTAAGCAACCCGCACAATCTGCATCAGAATAGGCAACAACTGACATTGAGGTCCCCCTTGTGAACAAAAGACCTTATCCTGGAGCTTTCTTGACATGCCATAAGACCATCATAGCAGCCTCCCAATCCTGCCTGACAGGCTTGGCCATAAACTGACTCAACCGACCAACTGCAAAAGAAAGGTTTGGCCTAGTAATGGTGACATACAACAGCTTGCCCACAAGTTGTCTATGTTGTCTGTTGTCAGCAGGTGGTGACTCTAGATCATATAAATGAGCTTTTGAATCCATAGGTATATTAGCTGGTTTTGCTCCAAACATACCAACCTCTTGTAAGATGTCAAGAGCATACTTCTTCTGAAATAGAACACCTTTCCGATCACGTGCTACCTCTATCCTCAGAAAGTACCTCAAAGGATCTAAGTCCATCACAAGCTGTTCTGCCAGGCGTGCCTTGTTGTGACTAATCCTATCAGTGTCATCTCCTATAATACTAAGATCATCCACATACACAAGAATGATTACCACTCCGTGCTTTGTTTTCCTAACAAAGCGTGGGTGATCTGCAGATGACCTCTGAAATTCATTAGCCTCAACAACTTGGCATAACTTCTAAAACCATGCAAGAGGAC
The DNA here is from genome assembly GCA_037157565.1 of Thalassia testudinum. Lineage (NCBI taxonomy): Eukaryota > Viridiplantae > Streptophyta > Magnoliopsida > Alismatales > Hydrocharitaceae > Thalassia > Thalassia testudinum. The sequence goes on along the minus strand of JAZHRO010000025.1, from coordinate 148,622,153 downwards.
TCTGCTTAAGCCTATAAATAGCTTTCCTCAAACGACATACACACTCCCCCTGACATTTATAGCCTGATGGCTCCTGCATATATACCTCCTCCCAATCGCCGTACAAGAAGGCATTTTTCACATCTAGTTGATGAAGCAACTAGTCATAGTGATCTGCAACTGCAATAAGTATCCGCACTATGGAGGGATGGGCTACAGGAGAGAATGTGTCAAAGAAGTCTACTCTATATGTCTGAGTAAACCCCTTTGCCACTAGTTGTACTTTGTATCTGGCAATAGATCCATCAAGATGAAGCTTGAGAGCAAACACCTATCTCCATCCAACAAGACTGGCTCCAGATGGAAGTGGAGCAAGTTCCGAAGTGCCTCTGCTCTGGAGAGCAACCATCACTTCCTCCATGGCCTAACGTCATTTTGGATGAAGCATTGCCTCCTAATAGGTCGCTGGCACAGTAGTGGAGACAAGAGCCTAGCAAAACGTGGTGAAAGTTGTACCCAGACTATCTGTCTGTAAACTCCCTACCAAGTGGTATCTAGCACAAGACCTGGGGGCTTCCGAATAGCAATTGGAAGATCAAGATCTGCAAAATCTATCGACACATCCTCCTCTGTAGTATAAGGCTGAGACTGACCCGTGTTAACAATAGGCGCATAACTGTCAGTGTCAAAAGAACCTGAGCTCACCCAAGGCTAGGAGGCTGGTGTCGGTGAAAGGGGGCATCTGAAAAGTGGTATGAGGCCGATGATAAGTAATTATAGGCTCGTTATATTTTGGTTTAGTAGGAGCAAGAGCAGGAGCAAGCTCAATATCAGGTATAGCACCAAATGGAACAAGAGGAATGGGCACAAGTGCAACCTCAGAGTATGGAGACAACTCACTCCCAGACATGGAGAAGAAAGGTATAGCCTCATGAAACATAACATCAGTACTAACATAATGGCGATAATTATGTGAATCAAAACACCTATACCCTTCCTGAGTTCGTGAATACCCTAAGAAAACACACTTGACAACCCTAGGTGCCAGTTTATCCCGTCCGAGAGTGAATGTGGACAAAGGCGACGCACCCAAGAATTCAAGGAATCATAGGAAACAATGGACTACCAAGATACAAAAGTTGAAATGGGATTTGCTCATGAATAGCAGCATTCAGCATCCTGTTAATAAGAAAATAAGCTGCAAGAATAGCATCCTCCTAGTACAATGCAGGCACAGAGTGGTGTATCAATAAGGTGCATGCCACATCAAGGTGTCTTCACTTCCTCTCAGCAACACCATTCTGCTGAGAGCTATGAGTACAAGTGGTCAGAAGAATGATACCATGTGTGCACCAAAAAACTAACATAGTCAAGTAGTAACTCATCAAATTCTACTCGCGAAACAGTGCCTCCAAGGGCATCTCCCTCAGTAACCTAATGAGCAGTCACCGACTTCCCGTGCTCCTGCCACCACGTAGCCTCATAATAGCCTCAACGACCACAATAGGTGCATGGTGTACAAGTGCGGCCTCCGGATGCACGCCCACGACCATGACCACAAGTAGAATGGCTACCTCTCCCACGTCCAAAAGCAACAACCAAAGCAGTAGTCCGGCCCGTGGTCTCCACTGAAGGGACAAAAATAGTAATCTTGCTCAACCTACTATAGGTCTCCTCTAAAGAGGGAAGCTCAAACAAGGTAAGAATCTAGTCTCATGCTACAACAAAGCTAGGGCCCAAACCAGGAAGGAAAAGAGAAACAACTAGCTCTTTCTTGAACTCACGCCAAGAAGAGCAAATACATCCCAACCTATAGGAATTATGCCTCTCCAACAGACCTTTCATTTGAGAACAGTACTGAGCCAATGACTGACCCTCCTGTCTTAACTGAAACAACTCGTGATAGATTTGAAATACACATGCGGAGCTCTTCTCCAGAGAATGTCTCAGCAAGAGACTCCCACTTCTGCGTGGCGGTCGAATAGTACAAAATCTCATAGACTATCCTGCGAATAATCGAATTAATCATCCAAGTGCATACCATAACATTCTTTATCCCATGAGGCATTGGCTCCTATCTTGTTTCAGTTGTTTGTTGGCTCAAGCTGTTTCAAAATCTTCTCATTGCCATGACCACAAGCAGTCATCAAAAACATTTGGGACCACCTCAGGTAATTGGTCTTATTTAACTTCAGCATTAGACCATAGAAAGGCCTCTTATAACTCATAGTGTCCATAGAAGAGTTCAATGTAACCTCGAACGCACTAAAAGATGCCATGGCACTGCAACCCGACCTCCAACGCACAAGAACGAAGCCCCAAACTATTTTTCAAATCTGAAAAATCATAGAATATGAGATCTGAACAGTGTATTTAGATCATGGAACAAGCGTGAACAGCGTAGCAACTCCCTTTAATATTTTGCTAATCAAGAAGAGTCACCTCTCCTTATAGACGCCCTATAAGAGGACCAAACGAAGGGAGGAGGATGTCAAAGACACCCCTACCAATCTTCCAATGAAAGCCCACGTGGATCAGGCTAAGAGAAAGGAAGAACGGGGTGGCACTACACCAACAGCGCAGGCAGCCTAGTCAGCCCTAACGCTACTACTAGCTACCAGCGCTAGCTGGATCAGGCCACCGCTAGTAATCTACCGACGGTGAGGGGAGGCCTCCTCCTCCCTGCCAGCAACCATGTCAGTGTTGACAAGGTCAGCGATGCCAGTTGGGGAGGAGGCAATGGTGAGAGAGGGCTACCGGTAATAGAAAGGGGTTGAGGTGAAAGGGTTGGAGGCTTATTTCGATGGTGGTACCTAAAGCACCAATTTAAGACCATTGCACTAATACCCAGTTAGAAATAAAATAGTCTTTTTCTTCTTTAAGAAACCCTACCTCTCTTTATATAGAGAGAGGTGGGAAAAAGTACAACACAACTCCCTAGAAAAATAAAAGAATATGAAATACACCCTTACAATAAAGAATAACTAAAGTCTCTCAACATAATTCCAATGTCCAATCAAACTTGAAAATCCTTGAGAATGTTGATAAAACATCTACCTTTATTAACCTTGTCCTTCTCCTCAATGCACTTTTCTTAGAAGCCTTACTAGGACCTTTTGCAGACTTTTGTGTTTCATACATTAAAATTCCAATAACCAAGCACACCATATGAAGGGAGCTTATTGAAAGTGCCACCAATGAGTCAATGACATCATTGATAATACAATGGTCATTCCAATTTTCTTTTTAAGTGTTCTCTTTGGAAAACAATCTACTAGGTTAGAAAGCATATACTTTGTAATTAAGGACCAAAGGCACTTATTGTATTGAATTAAATTATGGTAAATGACTTTTCCCCCAAAACTATTTTATCATATGCTATCATGGATCTTATCAATTAAATGTACCAAACCACAGACCACCAAGCCTAAATTTTTTTGAAAGGGGAAAGGGAGGTTATCCAGTTGATAACTGTTGGTGCTAGAGCACAACGATCGTTTATTTTGATGATAACAAAATGCGTGTCATTTAACATTTGCACTTGAAGTATTAGATTTCAGGTCAATTGCAAATGGAGACGTGATTAGACGGAATTCGAGCTCGCATCCAGGATAAATTGGAGGAACTTGATGAAAAACAGAGGAGACTCACGAGAAGCGATAGATTGAAGATGGAAGGACAAGAAGAATAGGATAGAAATCATGTTTATTTCTTTCATGTACTTTTATCTTTATTTCCTTGCTCTTTTTGTTCCTTAGAACATTATATTAAAGAGCCTCAAAGTACCTTAATAGTAGTCCTAGGAACACCTGCACAACCCTAGGACACTTAGGTTTTCTGTAGAATACTTAGAAAACCAATATAGGGTTCAAACAGCCTTTTCAGACGTCTAATTCCAAAATCAGACGTCTAATAATGAGTTTTAAGACGTCTGACTATTGATTCAGACATCTGTTAACAATTAGGTTGCGTTAGCCGTTTCTGTCTGATGAAATCAGATGTCTAGACCATAGTCCAGACGTCTTAAAAGATGTCTGGACTTGCCAGACGACCAATTAGTGGACCTTTGGCTGGCTCAACAAACACTGAAGGATATGACCGTTAGAGTCTTATCAGACGTCCTTAAGCCTTTCCAGACGTCTGATAAATGACCGTTTTGCCTCGACTGACCTAAAATCTCTTCTCAGAGATTTTCTAGCCGTTGCAATGCTTGGAAACCCATTCCCACAGAAAAAGTAGGTTTTCAAACATCCAGACATAGTGCCAGACGTCCTATATGTCGTCTGATGGACTTGCACTAGAACCCTGTTTAGATCTAATTCAAGTCAGGAAGAAACTCGCTTAAAATCAGACGTCTGACTTTGTTCCCAGACATCTTAAACTGATCTTCCAGACGTCTAATGCCAGGATCAGACGTCTGATAACCATGTCAGTGCAATCATTGTTCCTAATTTCGACCTGATTCTCTTGGGCTTTGCACCCAACGGCTATGGAAGCTTTCCAAAACCTTCCAAAGCTTTCCTAAGGCCTCTATAAATAAAGAGGAACCTCTTGCACACAAAGAGACACCTAGATACACAAGACACACCTAGTAATACACTTTCACACTCTTTTGTGTCCAAGAAAAGCTCTTGCTCTCCAAGCTCAAGTTCTACATCTTGAGAGCATCAAGTCTTTGCGGACTCGCTCTCCCGCCGTAGTTCACGAGAGCGACATTGCGCCGTCGCGTGGCTCATGCACCCGCGTCATCGATTCGACGCACTCCTTGCAAAGGGGAGTTTCCTAATTCCTATAGAAGCTAGGTTTAAATCTTTGTTGGCTCTATAGGACTATATTTGTTATTTTACTTTGTTTTTGGTTGGGTATTCGCTTTGCGAATTCCCGTCTCCTTCGTGGGACAAAATCCTTCTCGTGAAGAGAAGGGGTTGAGGAACGCTATCCTCGCACTTGTAGCGTGGTTGTAATTGAGGTTGAATCACCCTCGTTTAAGTGATTCGTTTAGTGGATTTGATCAACTTGGTTGATCGGAAAATCCTAACTCGAGAGGGTTAGGTGGTGGTTTTCACCCGGTTTAGGTTTCCACCTAAAAATAATTGTGTACCTTGTGTGATTGAATTTTTGTGAGATTGTATTTCCGCAATTTATTACGTCACCCCCTCCTAGTAGGGAATCTACAATAACCACCCAACAATTATATTAACAAAAATCAAGAAGGCCAGAACACAAAGCCAAATTACAAATTAAAACTCCAAAGACCACTCAAACAAGAGACAGATGCAACAAAATTCTCAATATAAGGACACAACCCCTTGAAAACAACTGCATTTCTTCCTACCCAGATGCCCCAAAGAACAGCCAAAGGTCTCGCCCTCTCCTTCCTCAACCTAAAAACATTCTAGCCCCCATTCATGTTCCCACTCCTAAAAGACCTCTGAAAATCATCAAAAGTAGAATGCGTCCACCACCCTACATCAAAGCAGCTCTAAATCTGAGTAGCAAAGGGACAACAGAAAAACAAGTGATCAACAACATCATCCGCCCCGAGACAAAGAGGGCATCCTTTATCCACCTCAAGCACCCACCTGACCGTCCACACCCTCGTCATGAGCCTACCTCTCCTAAGCAGCCAGGTGAAGATCTTCACCTTCAATAGACAAGTTGCCAACCAAATCTAATTGCAGTGTCTAATGAAATCTATATCCATCCACAATCCTCCATTCCCCAACCTTCTATAAGCATCTCTAATCGAGAAATCTATGTCCTTCCAAAAGAAAGCATCCACACCACCCTTCGACTAAAAACCCCCCAACTTCTGTAGAAATGCTTGAACTTCCTGTATCCTCTAGTCTAACAAGTTTCCCAAAAAAGAAGGGCACAAACACTTCTCCCATGCGTCAACCAGCTTAGCCCCCCTATCTGTGGCCAGTGCAAATAACCTGGGTAACTGGTCACACAATCTCTGTCCAATCATCTACCCAAAATCTGAACAAGTTACCTGAGCCAACAACATGGAACAAAAAAGCTCTACACCCTTGGTGCCACCAGAGAAAGACCTTTAAGAAAGTGAGAAGCACCCTGCGAAGGAGACAACTGGAGATCCCAACACGCTAGGCTACCATAACACGTACGTCAGACCTTCCCTAAGAGGCCCTTTCTGTTCTCAACCAGCCTACAAATCCACTTAGTTAAAAAACTATCATTCATTCTCCCCAACTCTCTGACTCCCAAGCCCCCTTCCTTTACACACCTCTTCCCAAGCCACCATCCTCATCCCTTTCCCACCCACTCCAAAATTTGTTCAGAAAAAGTTCCTCATCAAGTTCAAAATCTTCTTTTTAATTTGCTGCAGCAATTTCAGAATGGAGGTAAAGTAAGACGGCATAGAAGACATCGCCTTAAGGACCACCAACCTCCCTTCTCTGGAAAGAATCCTGGATGCCCACCCCACCAATCTCCCATCAATCCTCTCTATCAAGGAAGTCCATTCATGTAAGGATATATCCCATTTGTCAAGAGAAGGCCCAAATATGAAATAGGCAGAGATCCCTCTTGCATGTCTAAAGCTAAACTACATCTAGTAGCCTTGACAGCAGACAAGTGGAAGGGGGAAAAAGTTGACTTTGAGAAGTTTATTTGCAATCCAGATGCCTCTCCAAACAACTCTAACAAAATACGCATCCTCACCTCTGCATCAAAACCCTCCACAAAGAATAAAGCGTCATCAGTATACTGGAGCACAGGTATCACAGATCCGTCATCCAACAAGAATCCCCTAACCAAATTCCTCTCGAGGCTCTAATCATGGACCTCGCTTAAGCATTCGCTGCCAAAACAAATAGCATCGATGCCAAAGGACAACCCTATCTAGCACCCCTCCTCGATTGAATCCAACCACTTACCAGGTTGCCATTGATAAGGATGAAGAAAGAAGTTGTCGTAACGTACCGCTTCATCCAATCAATCCAAAGAGGTGGAAAACCCCTTTTAATCATGGATGCCCAAAAGAAAGACCACTGGACCGAGTCACAGGCCTTCCTAAAATCAACCTTCCACAAAAACCCCATCTTCTTCAGCCTCCTCTAGTATGCAAGAATCTCCGAAGTTGTAATATAACCATCCAAAATGTTCCTTCCTGGAACAAAAGTTGTCTGTACCTAAGAAACAACCCCTGCTAACAACCCCCCCGCCCCAACATATTTGCCAAGACTTTCGCCACAATCCAATAGATGGTGTTGGGCAAGGCAATGGGTCTATATTCATCAATGGCCCCCACCCCCTACTCCGATAGTAAAAATATAAAGAACTTATTTATCCTGTTAAAACCTTGATTTTTATTTGTGAACTCAACCATCACCTGTAGGACATTGTCCTTAAGAAGCATTCAAAACTCCTTAGAAAAGTACAATGGGAAGCCGTTAGGACCAGAACACCCATCTACATTCAAACCCCAAACAACCTTCTATACCTCGTCCTCGATGAAAGGCATTGTAAGCCCCCTAACTTGCTCAGCACTGATTCCTGTAATGTTCATTCCCAACCATCTCCACCTCCCATCCAGACTCCTCCCAGTAAAGACCCTATAATAATCTACAACAGCCTTGCCAACTGCATCCTTGCCCAAGAACTCCGCACCATCCACCTGCAACTTACCAATCTAATTCCTTCACCTTCTCCTCAAAGCTACCATTTGAAAAAAATGCATGTTGGAATCACCTTCTTTTAGCCACTTCTACCTGAACCTTGTCCTCCACTCCACCTTGGCCTTCTAATCCTCTACATAGACAACCCACATGTTTTCTACTCTCCACTCAAACAAGGGTCCTAAATCATCTACTCTGTCTAACCTCACAATTTCTACAAGCGCTTTACCTTTCTATTTCGCTCCTCCTTAATCTACCTCCTACATTCTTTGAGGAACAATCTCAACTCTCAAAGCTTGGCCTCCATCCTCATCGTTGTCGACTCACCTGGCTGTAGAGAACACTTTTCCTCTACCTGCCCTCTAAATCCCTCCTCTAGTAGCCAAGCCCTGTAAAATTTAAAATAGGTCTCATACTACCTCCCCTCATTCGACGACCATAGCAGCGACGTGTAATCTAAGAATGGCCTCTCCATGGGTCAGACTTCCGCCATGGAAAAAACTTCCACAAGCTCCACTAAGGAAATGAATTTGTCTATCCTACCATAGCAGCGACGTGTGATCTAAGAATGGCCTCTCCATGGGTCAGACTTCTGCCATGGGAAAAACTTCCACAAGCTCCACTAAGGAAATGAATCTATCTTATATCCCTACCCCCGCCCCTCCCAAGATTCTCAAGGTGAAAGTGCAGGAGCTTGGAGGCTGATCCCACAAACCCTGTATAAATACAAACTCTGTAAACTCCTCCGAACCACAATCCCTCCCACATCTTCCATCTGGTCTATCCTCCACCACCAATGTAACATTAAAATCTCCTCCTATCAACCAAGGACATCCTTGAAATCTCGTATCCACCTGGCTCAACTCTTCCCATAATAAAGGGCTCAAAGCATCCACATTCAACCCATATACTGCCGAGAAAACATAACAAAAGTTATCCTAGCAACTCCTTATGTTAGCATATGTTTTTATTCTATTTCTTTATTATATGGTTCTAGGGTTTGCTCCTGAGAGGCATCTATATACTTTCACCCTTTTTGGTCTCTCTCTGTACAAAGGAGCCTAGGATTTCAATAAGTTAAATCATTTCATACAATTTGGTATCAGAGCGACGATCCTAGATTGACGCTTTAGTATCCCACCCCCACAAGCCTTTATACCCTTCCACCAAAACCCTAATCTCTCTTGGAGGCACCCGGAGGAGCCTCCAGCGACGGCCACCAACCTCTGCCGGTCGCAATAGACCACCGATCGGGCCATCACCGCCGCTGACTAGCCCCATCGGCCACCGTTGTCGGTCGATCTACTTCAGAAGGCCTCGCCAGCACCGCCAGCACTTCCTAAGACCTCGTTAACGTCTCCGAGAGCTTTCCTAACACCGCCAGCGACTCCAAGGGCTCCGCCAGCGCTTCCTAGGACCTCGCTAACACCGCTTGGAGCCTCCCCAGCACCACCAGCAACTCCTAGGGCTTTGCCACCACCTCCTCAAGCCTCGCCAACGCCACCTAAGGCACTGCCAGCGCCGCCTGCAGTTGATAGGGAGGGATCTGCAGGCCTGATCTAGGGGCTGCATCCCTCATAGACATAGGGAGAAGCCCTTCATTCCCTTGGGGCCGTCTCGAGTGGTTTCCCCCACACACAGGTTAGGCCAACGCCCATCCAAGGGGGCTTTCCGATGAAGATGCAAATCTGAACCAGATTTCTTCTAGATTTGCTAGTGTTTCTTTAACGTGAATATGTATTTCTTTAGTGTGATTGATGGATGCCTTTGGATCAGTTCATTTCATTGATTGATGAGGAGTTGTTTAGCTCACTTTGGACATGATAAACTCACCGGGAATTGTTGAGTTCATAATAGAGGCCGCTATGCAGGACAAGTCAGTCTTAAGAGAGACCATCATGTCAGACAATGTTGTCTAAATAGACGAGGAGGCCCTTCTACACGAGGTAGGGGGTGCCACCGTCGATAGGGTAGCAGGCAGTGTGCCACAGGTCAGTTCCATGGCAAGATGGGATATGTCCAGACTGTGACTAAAGCTACAAAGCGAGCCAATGGGGTTGTTAGGAAAGAGGATAAAGCAATTGTGTCTACTACTTCAGATACCGCAGCTCTTACTTCTTCTGCAGGTGATGGATGTTTAATTGATTCTAGGGCATCCAGGCATCTTAGTGGAGACCGAGAGTACTTCTACATGGTGCGTGATGTTCCTCCTGACAGAACAGTTCAGGTAGCTGATAGACATCTTTCTTAGGTCCAGAGCGAGGGAGAGGTTACTATATCTCCCACCTTGAGACTACCCAATGTTCTATTTGTTCCTGATTTTTTGATCAATTTGTTGTCAATTAGCAGGATTACCAAAGAACTCAACTGCAGAGAAATCTTTGATGATGTGAGGTGTGTTTTGCAAGACATTCACAAAGAAAACTATTGGTGGTGGACACAAGGAAGGAGGTGTATATCGCTTAGCTCAGTCTCCATTGGCAATTGTTGGACAGGTAGATGTGACATACAAGGCAGGGATAGCACTTCAGTGGCACCGTCGGCTGGGACATCCCTCTAGATAGACTGAGACAAGTTATTCTTCATTTATCACCTGCTACAGATCTTCTTTGTGACGCTTGCCAACTAGGCAAGCATCACTGTTCCAGCTATTCTCCTAGCACTACGGTTGCGTCATCTGCATGTTTTAACTTACTCCACATGGACATATGAGGCCCGAGTCGTACTCCAGACAGGCAGGGATTCCGCTTCTACTTGGTGGTCATTGATGATTTCTCCATACTATCATTGACATTTTTGCTTCGTAGTAAGTCAGATGTAGGAAACACAATTAAAATGTTAATTAATCATATCAAGACTCAATTTTCTATAGTTATAAAGATTGTTAGAACTGACAATGCACTTGAGTTTTGCATCAGGAGACTGGCCCAGTTCTACAACTGCCTATGCAACATACATCAGACCTCCTGCCCCCATATGTCCCAACAAAATAGCGTGGCAGAAAGGAAACACAGACATCTCTTAGACATGGCCTAGACATTGTTGATATATCACAATGTTCCATCTTCCTACTGGGGGACGTCGTTCTGACTACTTGCTACCTAATCAACAGGATGCCTAGTTCGGCCATTCATAAGCTGATTCCATATCACATACTGTATCCAGATAGAGATTTGTTTGTTGTGCCTCCTTGGGTTTTTAGCTGTATTTCATTTGTTCACATTCTTGGTCCTAGTAGGGACAAGCTTGTACCTCGTGCAGTCAACTGTGTATTTTTGGGTTACAGTACTACCCAGAAGGGCTACAAATGCTATGATCCCATTGGTAGGCGACACTATGTAAGCATGGATGTCACGTTTCATGAGGAGGTGCCTTATTTTTCTATGAGGGGCCACCAGATGTCTACTTCAAATGCACCTGCACCGATGCCCTTTCCCCCTATCCAATTTGAGGATATTCCTATTTTGACTCCCCCCCTCCCACTTCAAATTCCAGGGAATCCATGAATGATTTTGAGAAGCTACATGGCCAGATGCGCATGTACAGCAAACCGCACTTAACTCTACAGAGGCCATCTCCGTCTACGCCACAGGTTGTTAGACCACGGTCACCACCTAAGAGAGGTACTACATCTTCCTCTACGCCACCAGACTCTCCTACACAGGTGCATGTTGACTCCACTGAGCTGCCTGTTGACGATGGCCCCACAAGTCACTCTATGGTGCTTGATGCTACTGAGGATCTTCCTATTACTATTAGGAAGGCTCCACACTCCTATGCTCGCTACCAAGTTGCAAGTAATCTTCCCAGTGCCCATCTTAGGAAGTCGTTTGTCCTGTTTAATTTTGCCTTATCAACTGCAGAGATCTCCACTACCTACCAACAAGCCATGCTCCATCCAAAATGGCGGGCTACCATGGAGGACGAGATGGTGCACGTCGAGGTCACAGACCTAGAAGCTCACTCCAATTCCCGACGAAGCTACTGTGGTTGGCTGTAGATGGGCATTCACGGTGAAATTCAATCCAAATAGGGGCATTGACAGGTACAAGGCACGTCTAGTAGCAAAGGGGTTTACCCAAACCTATGAGGTGGATTTCTTTGACACCTTCTCACCAGTTGCCAGACTTCCTACAGTATGGATATTGGTAGCAGTTGCAGTCATCGTTTAAAAAAATGTGCCTCGAGGCGCTTGAGGTGTGCGCCTCGCCAATTTCACCTCGAGGCTTAAGCCTCAGCTGCAGTCTACGAGGCGTGTGCCTCGCTTTGCTGAGGCGTGGCCGAGGCGCTGAGGCACTGGAGAGGCGCCGCCTCAGCTGTTTTGCTTTGTAAATTGGTCATGTGCTAGTCACATGACCATTTTTTTGACCTAAGCCTTGGTGTAACTCATCAAGCCCTAAGCCTAAAATCCAAACCTCAAAAAGTCATGAGCAAGAGCCATCACCGACGAGTCGGCGACAGCTCCTGCTCCTCCACCGCATCGTAGCCTCCACCGGCGAGCAGCGCCAGCAGCGCGAGCAACTCCAGCGCAGTGCAGGCCCCAGCGCTCTAATGCAGGCCCTAGCGCAGGCTTCAGCGCTTCACGCAGCGGCAGCGCAGGCCCCAGCTTTAGGCTCCAGTGCAGCGTAGGCCCCAGCGCAATGAGGGCCTAGCACAGGCCCTAACGCAAGGAGGGCCTAGCACAGGCCCTAGCGCAAGCCCCAGCGCAGCGCAGTGCAGCTCTAGCGCAGGCCCTAGCGCAAGGAGGGCCAAGTGCAAGCTCGAGCGCAACTCCAGCTCCAGCGGCAGTGCCCGAACGTAGCGTAGCTCCAGCGTAGACCCTAGCGCAAGGAGGTCCAAGCGCAGGCCCGAGCGCAGCTCCAGCTCCAGCGACAGTGCTCCACTCTCCAGCAGGACGCATTTGAGGTTGAGGTTAATATGTTGAGGTTGAGCTTAGTATGTTGACTATAAGTTTATGTTAACTTTAGTATAAATGACTATATGCTGAGCTTAACTTTAGTATGAGTGTATAACTATATGTTAAGGTCAAAGTGAATGACTTGATTCACGATGTATACTAGTTGTCAAAGTGGAACATTTGTTATTTATTTGATAGTTTTATTTATTTTTCAAGTTTAGGTCATTTAGGTTTATTTGATTACCGATCTCTTTTATGCTTTTAGCACTTAATAAGTATATATCATTTCATTTTCTATATTTTTTATGCAAATCCTGAGGCTTACGCCTCGACCGCCTCGAGGCTTACGCCTCGCCTCGATGAAGGCAAACCGCCTCGGTAACACCTCGTGTTTTTTAAAACCTTGGTTGCAGTGCAGCTTGATTGGCCCTTACACCAGCTAGATGTGAAGAATGCATCTCTATGGTGATCTCCAAGAGGAAGTCTACATGCAGCAACCATCAGGCTTCAAGGTTCAGAAGAAGAGTGTTTGCAGACTGCAGAATGCCATCTATGGCCTTAAGTAGAGCCCCAGAACTTGGTCACAGAGGTTGTCACAAGTTGTAGAGGCAACCGGATTCAAGAGTTCGACAGCCGACTTTTCTCTTTTTCTCAGGAGGACTAAATAAGGTATTGTAGTACTTATTTATGTTGATGACTTAATTGTCACAGGTGACAATGAGTAGGGTGTTGCTGAGACTAAGCGCATCCTAGCAAAACAATGTCATGAAAGACTTGGGAGCTCTATGGTACTTTCATGGCATTAAGGTGGCTCGCAGTAAAAAGGATGTAGTCTTACCCCAGGGGAAGTATGCATTAGACATCTTGCAGGAGCTTGATATACTTGGGGTCAAAGAGGTCAATATTCCTATGGACCCCAAGATGCCACTCTATGATGAGGATGTACAGTTGATGGACAAGAGGCAGTACAGGCAGCTTGTGGGCAAGTTGCTATACCTCACTATCACAAGGCCGGATATCTCCTTTGTTGTAGGGAGATTAAGCCAGTTCAAGGCCAAGCCAACACGTCAGCACTGGAATGCAGCATTGATAGTACTCAGATACATCAAGAAGGCTCCTGAGAAGTGTCTTCTTTTCCAAGGAGTCTTTTATGACCTTGGTTGGCTACTCTAACGTAGACTACACCGGATGTCATGTGGACTACAAATCCACTACCAGGTTCTGATGGGAAAACCATCATAGGCCCTAACTAGCCACATTTAGTCAAATTTGATTGTTAAAAGCTCGTACATAATCATCTGAGGGTCATAATTCTATATTATTTTGATTTAAGAGAAGAATGGGAAATCAAAGTTAATTCTGTAATTTTAACAGCACATCACAAACTCATTAACCACGAGGTCACGCAAGGATTAAATGAAGGTCAAATGAGCTCAAAAGTTCAAAATGTAGGTCAACACTGATAGAAACAGGGTTTCACACGTTTCGAGGACCGCAACAGCACACAAAATCCTAATTTCAGACCTACTTAAATTAAAGAGGTTCTGGTCACGATAAAATTCATCTAAACCTCCTAAAATTCATAGAAAAATATTACATGAGGTTTGGTACCTTTGGTTTAACCATATGAACCCATTTTGACCGTAGACAGAGTTGCAAACGGGATTTTACACTAATTTGGGCTTCTGTGCAAATTGCCTAGTCAAACATGGTCAAAACTCAAATCCAACTTCACCATCAAATTCATTGGGTCTAAATTAAATTGGTACTAAAATTTGGGTCCAATCAGAGTCCATCTTGACCTAGTTTGCAATTTAGCCCTTTAAAATTCTGTTTCTTACATTTAACCCCTCAGGTTTCGAGTTTATTACAAAAAGCCCCTCACTTCTCATCATTTTCTTCATTTAGGTCCTTACCACCATTGGCGGTGGGAACACACCTCAGGCCGAGATTCCCGAGGAGTTTTCCTTCTCAAATCAAGACCAAATCCCTCCAAATTTGGAGGGTTTGATCTTGAGAGATTTCCCAATCATTTGGACCAAATCGTGGACCTTGATTCGCACCCTAGAACTTGAACGAGCTCGAAAAAATCAAGGGATCTTTTTCCCTAATTTCGTGGCCAAATCAAGTTGTTTTCCATGCTTAAAGCTCAATCCTAAGCTCTATAAAGAGCCCTCATACCATAGTCATCCTCCTTAGCTCAGAATAAGGCCAAAACAACTTCTCTCCTCCAACCGACGATTCTCTGAGCTCCGACAAACCTCTCCGCCCATCTTGTCGAGCTGATCAACGGTCAAATTGACCAGCTCATTATCTTCACCTCTTCGTCGCGACTGTGTCCAGCCAAAGACCGGCTACTCTCGCCTTCTCCTACCCCGTCGATCCTTCGTCGTCGTCTTCACCTTCTCCGACGTCGGCCCATCATAGCCAACTGCCATCACTCACTATCTCTTGTTCTAAACCTCTCTCCTCTCTTCCTCTTCCTCTCTACTTCAATTCCACTTACTTAAATCTCACTTTCGACCACCGCTTCACCCTCAACGCCTTCATCGTCCCCACGGCTGGCACAAGCTTCGACGAGCTCACACTAACGCTATACTTACCCAACCACAAAACCACCACCACCACGACCTCACCCTCACGCGAGCAAAACCACTCAAACTATTGAGAGGTTTGCTAACTCCCCTGCTCTGTCGAACACACCCACACCCCGCATCCATATCCACCTCCATCTGACCTCCACAGACCACGAAACTCCTCCGCATCATCGCCACTACTCTCGCCTCGATACGACGAAGTTTCTAAATGCATTTGATTGGGCCGTGAGGCCATCTTTCTTGTCTCAGGTTCCTAATCGGAGCTCACCCGCCACAGCCCTCTTCTCCAACCTCGCCTGCAGCTCTCTAGTTCTCTCTCAACCTACTGCAACCTGCACTCGACACAAACTAAACCCCAGACCACCTGGGTCTTCAATTGAGCGAGACCTGCAGCAGAAGCCTGATCCACGAAGACCTTCACTTGCTACAGCTGCATGATTACACGTGAAGAACAGCAAATAGTCCCACATCATGCGGGAAGGCACCAAGAACAGTATAAGTGGAAACGCTAAAGAAGGCTCTTCGCCTCAGCACACACCAGGGGTAAGGTCCCCACGCATGCCCAAACGCATGCGCATTCACACGCGCTTGCCCACGCACCCTCTAGGTTTAAGATCCAGTTACCCAGGTCAGTTCTGGTTCTGAAGAGAAGGAATTTGAGAGGGAAGAAGGGGGTTTATGTTGCCTCGGGATTCGTGCCCCCTTTCCCGTGCTCAAACACTTAGCCTTATCAGGCTCTGAGAGGCCCTTATGCCTTGTGCTGTAAGACCCTTGTGTCTCTTCTAAGGTGCTGAGTTAAGGTGCCTGAAGCCTAAATCTGACATCTGATTTGATTATGCTTAGTTATGATATTGAATACTCATTTGATTGTGGATACTAATAGTTTATTTGGCTAAATTAGAATTTGATTATTAGGTTAAATTGACGATTCAAACCACCATTTTAACCTAATCTTTTTGCACTCTCATTCCTAAATTTTATTGCTATATTATTCTGACATATAATTGAGCATCATTTTGAATATATTTGCATATATCCTCTCATTATTATGATAAGTGATTCACCAATTTGCTCCCTGCGAACGATCTCGGATTCAATTTCCTGATTTCGAGTTTTTATAAATTTAAGTGTTGTGATTTTTGTCATATACTACGATGCGTATTTCTAAAAGACGATTTTCACGCACCAACAGGTTCTGCACCTTTTTGGCAGAGAATTTGATCACTTGGAGGAGCAAGAAACAGGACACAGTTGCGAGAACCAGTGCCAAATCTAAATACAGAGCCATGGCTCATATGGCTACAGAGATGATGTGGATTAGATCCCTGCTTACTGACTTGCAGATACAGTTTTCTAGCCCAATAAAGATGAGATGTGATAACAGGGCAACCACCTTCATTGCCAAGAACCCAGCATTTCACAAGAGGACGAAACATGTTGAGGTTGATTACCACTATGCCAGGGACATCATTCAGAAGGAGTTACTATATACCACCAGTCACATCTGAGTAGATTGCAGATATTTTCACCAAACCCTTAGTAAGATCTTTATTTAATTCTTGTGTATCGAAACTGAACATGATAGATATTTATGCTTCAGCTTGAGGGGAAGTGTTAGCATATGTTTTTATCCTATTTCTCTATTGTATGGTCATGGGATTTGCTCCTCAGAGGCATATATGTACTTTCACCTTTTTTTGTCTCTCTTTATATAAGAGAGCCCTAAGGTTTCAATAAGAAGTTGAATCATTTCATCCAATTCCTTAACTACACAATCACCACACAAGAACCCACCGAAGAATCAAACAAAGAAAATACACCTTCCTTCCACCCCATGCTTACTCCACCGGAACGCCCAACTGCATCCAACGCAACAAATTCCCCTAAATTTCCTCGCTTAATCTCCCTCCAAACACGTTGATCACAACACTCCAATTTCGTTTCCTGTATTAGCACAACCTCCAAACCCCACATCTAAAAATAACCCTCCAATGCTGCTCACCTAAAGGGGTTATTCAATCCCTAACATTACACATTAGGACCTTCGTCATGGGAAACAGTGGAGCCCCCCCACACACCCAAGTGTGCCTAAAACCTACCGCCTTCGCAACCTAGTCAGCCTCCACCAACTCCAAACCAGCCCCAAGCCTGCTCCCTTCGAGCTCTGCCCCATACCCTTATGCACAACTCCGTCTACCACAACACCCCCACTAGCTATAGCCACATCAAGCTCCCCCCATCAGTTGCATCACCCCCACCCAACCTCTCAACCACCCCACCCCCAACAACGTCAAAATCCCCCTTCAAAGGGCCCTCCCTCCTCAAGATGGACCCCACTCCTCCCCATCACCCCTACTACAAGGTTGTCACCACGTCCATCAGCCCCAAGAAGCACCTCCTTTGCTGGTGCAGCCACCGACCAACGCCCGGGAACCTCCTCCGAGCTCCCACACCCCCCTCTTGGATCACTACCAATGATGGCTACCATCACCCACCATGTTTGCTTCCAAAGCCAACCTCCTCCATCGCCCCCAAAATCGCCACCCCAGCCTATACGAGATCCTCTACTTCGGAACCACCATTAGTCTCCACCTCCAAAGCTTCACATGAAGGGAACCCTTCGAAACAAGCACATCGCATCAAGGCAACACCACTCGCTCCTGTCAAAAAGAATACCTCTCCAATGGCAAGGCAACCCAAAGAGGGCAATTGCTCCTTTTGTTCAGGCCAGATTTACCACCAAACAAGAGAACCGGATCATTAAGCTTCACTTCTCAACCCCAAACCCGAATCTACTATCATATTTGGGCCCCACCTCAAAATTATCTCGCACCTCACTCTCATAAAAACCCTCCAAAACCTCCACCCCCAACTTCAAATCCGAGGGAACCAAAGTGTCGCTCACAATCATGCGCTCCATCTCCTCCCCAAAAGGCGTGATGCAACGAATGGGAACCGCTAACGACTCCGCGGATCTCGCATCCATGTCAGCCAGCTCAAAGGCACCAACAACAGCCACCTGGGCATAGGAGGTGTGCCTCCATAACAACCCCACCTCAACTATCAGAGATCACCTCCTAATCAAAGCAACCCACATGCAACCTCCATGGTGAAGAACCACCTTCATTTGCACAAACTTCCCCATGGAGACCTCAACATCAACGAAGATCAAAGAAATATTGCCCCCATCAAGGTGAGTCCCACACACCTCCTTGCCCTCGTGAAAAGGGAAACAATGACCTCAATCATCCCCACCGTACGCAACCTCAACGACACACCATCAATGGTTATCTTCGTCACCTCCTTCTCCAGTGGTTGCCCACTCGCTCCATCATGCAACGACGGAAGCCTCCAGCGAATCCTCGCCCCATCCACAACCATGGTCGTTAAGCACAAAGCCTCTATCTTTAACCTCAAAAGCTCAAGCAATAGCACCTTCTTCAAAGCAAAACAAGCCACCATCACCTCCTCATCCCTCTTCAGATGCACTCAAAGAGCGTGCTTCAGGGCCACAGACGTAACCTCCCCACTCTCAACAACCCCCACAATAACTACATCCAGCGATGCGACGAAGAGCAACCCCATCAAAAGCCTAGGGGGTTGCAACCTCAAACTTCAACACTGAATCCAAGGGCGGAGGCACAACGTCACATTACAATGACCTTCGACAGGAGAAGTGTCGCTGACCAACACCACCACACTAAAGGCAGCATACGGGGTCTTGACAGTCACATGCAAATTGCCCATGCGCACGGCACTTAAAGCAGATTGGCCCCCTAAATCCCTCCTCGCCCTCCTCCTTACCACCACATGGGTCACCCATCTTCAACCCTAACAAACTCCTTCCCTCTCACACCCTCCCACTTACCCTCCCAAACCCGCTCCTTCCCCTTCTCGATAGATATTTGGTGGGACGGACACCTCATCGAGCCTAAACTATTGTTGAATTGTGCTTGGTTAACCATATAGTATGCATTTGAATCACAAATCCATAAAAGTCTCCTTTTTAGCAACTTTCTCACTTTTCTAACTTTCCATCAACATGTCTCTATGTTGAGGTTATCAAAATCGTTAAAATTCCAGCATTGATTTTACATGATTTCATTGGCATGCTATCAATATGCTTCTAAAATGCACACTTCTGAAATAATCAAATTAGCATCAAAATCAGCACATCAAAACTTGAGGCTAAAAAGGCATTCAGGCATATATGTAAACAGAGAAAAGTGAAATACAATAAGGGCAATTATGCAGATACAAACCGTAAATAGATATACATGTATAGAGCATCTACAGGCACATTTTGGTAATGCACCTTTAAAAAGTAATAGACGCAATACAAGAATAGCCTTTTTTTTCCTTGAAGCATGAGAGAATTAAGCAATAAGCAAATCCCTACCTACCGTAACAGAAGGTGTATCAAATAAGCGAGCACCATGAAAAAGAAACCACATATAAATTTATTCCAAATCCGAGAAATCTGTAGGCAGAATCATAAAAAAGATATGACTGCATAGCAAAGTTCCAGAACACCAACATTTAACCCATCAACATATCATGCCCTTTCAAAGCCTGCCTGAAAACATTTTTTTCACTAATAGCGCGAAAACCTAAAATAAAGGAGAAAATGAGTCTCTATGTTATCACAGTATAGTACCTGTAGAATTAAATCCTTTGCAAGCAAATAACTTGGCATTTCTCCATCCAAAATAAACTTCATGGTTGGAGGTACCTAGAAATATGAAATGTCGGAAATATTCTAAATTTTGCCGGGTCATGTAATGAATCTTACAAAAATAAAAGATAGGTTATAAGCTTATAATTTCAGAATAATATGGCAATCTGTAAGGGCAATTAACTTGTTATCTAATAAGCAACATAGAATGAACCAACCACAACATCATTGAAGAAACATCCATTTCACTGTGTAAAAGAGAAAAGTGAAAAGATTCCAATGATGATTCAAGAACAATCACAAGGACAACTGGTACATATGAAACAAAACATATATTTCTGCCTCTTGTTGGTAACGTCAAGATTTAAATCAGAAAATAGTCCCTCCCCAATTAACACTGGTTGAATAAACAATAAACTGGCCAACAATGTGACATCATCATCCAATCTAGTCAAAGGCATGATGAGAGGGCATTGTTCTCAAACCATTTTAAGGCCATACAGATACCTAGTTGACATGTAATGAATTGTAAGAAGATGATGGGACGTGGATCCTTAATTTCTGTTCCTGTAACCAATACCACATCTAAGTGTAAAAAGGCCCTGAACTCACTGTTCTAGAAAGTCCTATCTCTTTAGAGCTACAGTTCCAATGTCATCCACTGCACTCTTTTCACACCAAGTTCTTAGACCAACCCACAGCCCATCGTGCCCCCCCCCCCCCCCCCCCAAAAACCAAACCAAAAAAAAAAAAAACAAAGAAACAAACAAAGAACAAAATTCCCGACCACCAGGTCAATGGTTATTTGACTCTTTCACCTGACCAGCATGGCTAGGACTCTGAAAGTTTCAACCTCTTTTACCTACATTGGCTTCCCCTTCCAGTGGGGTCCTGTTTCCCCACTCTCACATTCTATTGTGAGATGAGGATCTCACTCCAGAACCACAATTTCAAGGGCCTTCTAATGTCATCTCAGATCTATGTTTTTTTGGAAGGGAAAAGGGGATTGAAGATCTATATAAATGTTGAAGATCTCCACCCACATTGCTCCATGTTTTGGGATTAATGGTTAGCCTTGTTGCCTCCAGTGTCTCAGATTGCTCAGCAAGGAATGAAGATGCCTCCAGTTGAACGTTAGATGGCCATCCCCCACCACCAGCGCTTGCCTACCTTTATTGGATTTGTTTTAGTTGCTTTTCCTTTATAAGAAGCTTTTGGATGGGGCAACATGAGTTATTTGCCTAACATAATCAAGAGCTTGCCCTGTTTTCTCACAGCTTTCTCATATTGTGCTTATCTTTCCAATTTCCAAGAACCTTGTCTTCTGATCCATCCAAATCATCATCCTTGTGCAGAGGTTCTTGCTGAAGAACTAATTAGATGTCGGGTATATGGGGCCATCTCTATCCATGCTTACAACTGTATTCAAACATATGTAGGTTATGTATTTGCCCTTGCTTGGCCCAATTTTGTTCACCCTTGTAAACCTTGGTAATTTCTATTCACCCCCTAACTTCGGCTATTTTCCTTGTTCATTGCCATGGAAGAAATAGACCTTAGAACCAAAAAAAGGACTACTAATTTATAGTGTTTACAGGTGTACTTCTCTGAATATTTTCGTGAGCAATGTGGCATATTTTCCACAGATGAATGGTTGAAAACCTAGTTTAGGTCTACTTTCAAAACAAAAAGAAAGAAACAAAAGAAAAGAAAACACAGTTTAGGACCCACTACATTTACTCCATTTCAGCTTCTGTCTAATTATTTTTCTTTCTTAATTTATTTTTTTGACTCCATTGCAACTTTTCCACCCCTAATAATCTTTAAATAAAGAATTGTTGGAGGTTTTTTGCAATATTAGAATTCTTCCGTATATATCCCCTCAAAATGAAACTTTTTTATGCAAAGTGAATGACACAATCATTACACGTGAAAAAAGAAAGAAAATTGAAGGAAAAACAGATGAGCACTAGAGATTAGTCATCTTGCATATATTTTCTATTTGTATCAGAACATATATATGCCATGTATAATGCCGTACAGAAGACACCACGGTAGGCGAACTCTGAAAGGCAATCATCCATAAATTCACATGATAAAATTTCATTTAACTTTAAAGTAGAAATGCGAGTATAGAGACACCATATTAGCCAAACATCCCAAAAGATTAATCACTTTCTATACTTTTCACTGTTCATCTTAGAAACTACTAACTTCTGTCTTTTTTTTTTATAATCCTCAATTTCATTAAAGACAAACATGTAAAGCAACTTTTACTGTAGTGCTCTGTTTCAAACTAGATTTCCAGACATTTTAAATCCCGAATTTATTAGAATTTTTTAGAAAAGTTAATATATAAAGATGGGATGCAAGGACTCTAAATAAAGTTCTGTAAGTATTCTAGCTGACATAGTTAAGAGAAATGATCAACTAAATTATTTATCTAATCCTACCGCTCTTTAGGTAGAGAAAGAGGTGGGTGCAACTTACGGTACAACCTATGAAGAAAATAACAAAATAACATAGCACCATATAACATCAATAAAAGCAAATAACCAATTACACTCCGTAACACTCCCTCTTAAGTTGGAGCATAGGTATCGATCAAGCTCAGCTTTGATACACGTGTCAAAGGCAGATCTAGCTAGCGGCTTGCTAAAGATATCAGTAATCTGAGCCTTTGAAGAAACCTAGGAGGTAAAGATAAACCACTTGTAAATCAAATCTCTTGTGTAATGACAATCTATCTCCACATGTTTAGTATGTTCATGAAACATGAGGTTATTTGCAATATAAGTGGTAGCCCTGTTGTCACATCGTAGCTCCATAAGCCCATCACTCAGCAAGGATCTCACCCACATCAATTATGTTGATGTCTGAGCCATAACACGATACTCAAACTCAACACTAGATCTGGACACAGCGATCTATTTCTGTTCTTCCAGGTGACCAGATTCCCTACAACATACATACAAAAACATGTGATAGACTTCCTATCATCATGATTGCTTGCATAGTCTGCATCAGAGTATCCAACTACTATTATAGGAGTCCCTCTAGAGAAGAAACGACCATGTCCTAGTGCTCTCTTCAAGTACCTAAGCACCATCATGGTTGCATCCCAATGTTGTCTAGTAGCCATCTCCATAAATTGACTCAACTTCGCTACTGTAAAAGAAATATCCAGCCTAGTAATCGCCAAGTAAAGCAACTTCCCCACCAACTAGCAATACTGTCTACCATCAACTGGCTCTATATCACTATCATATAGTCCTGCCTTGGGATCCATGGAAATATTTGCTGACTTGGCTCCCAACATACCTGTCTCTTTTAGCACATCTAGGGCATATTTTCATTGAGATAAAACAATAGCACGCCTGCTACGAGCTACTTCTATACCAAAGAAATATCACAAGGGCCCTAAATCCTTCATCACAAATTGATCTGCCAAAGTCTGTTTGATCTCAACCACACATGCTGTATCATCACCAGTGATAATCAAGTCATCAACATAGACCAAAAGAATAACAATACATTTCCCTGTCTTCCTGACAAATAAGGAATGATATGCAGATGATTTAAGAAATCCCACATACTCTACCACCTGAGAGAGCTTCTGAAACCAAGCTCTCAGGTTCTACTTAAGGTCATAAATGGCCTTCTGCAACCTGTAAACACACTCCCCCTAAACCTCGTAATCGAGGGGCTGCCGCATATAGACCTCCTCTGTAAATCTCCATAGAAAAAGGTGCTCTTTACATCAACCTAATGAAAATGCTAATCTCGCTGAACTACAATGGAAATGAAAATCCTTACTATAGAGAGCCGAGCTACTAGAGAGAATGTATCAAAGAAACCCACCTCATATATTTAGGTGAACCCTTTGGCAACAAGTCGTGCCTTGTAACGTGCAACAGAACCATCTGGGTTGTATTTGAGTGCGAACACTCATCTACAACCAACTATATCACCCTTTAGTAAAGGTATAAGCTCCTAGGAATGTCGCAAAGTAAGAGAAGCTATCTCATCCTCCATGGCTTGGCACCACTTTAGATCAAACATGACCTACTGGTAGGTGACAGGAATATGTGTAGCAGACAGTGCATAGCAAAAGCTCCCAAAAGTACAATCAAGTCCCTCAATGGTCAAATTCCTTATATTGGATATCTGGCACAGCTCCATGGTGCGTTCCAAATAGCAATCAGAAGGTCAAGATCATCCATCTGATCCTATTGTACTAATTGAGAAGAAGAAATATCCTTATCTAGACATATAGCATCATCACCAAGTACTGCACCATCATTATGCAACCTATCTGCGGTCACCTGAGGAGAAAATGGTCTCTGTGGCTGCTGTAGAAGATGGCATCTAAAAAGTACTGAGGTCGCTGATATATAACAACAAGCTCAGAAAACTTCACAGGACTAGTCGTAGTAGGTGAGAGAGCAGAAATAGGTATCTCCTCCAGGGGAATAGGAGGCATAGGCATGGGAGCCTCCGTAACTTCCGGAGATAAACTCTGGGCAGTGGTAGAAAAATATGAAATAGACTCATGAAAGATAACATCCACACTAACATAGCACCTACCAGTAAATGGATCAAAGCATCAATATCTTTTCTGAGTTTATGAATATCCCAAGAACGTACACTTGACTGCTCATGGTACCAACTTGTCTTGTCCTGAAGAAAGGAGATGAACAAATGCAACATAGCCAAACACACATGGCGGTACGTAAAAAGGCTCATGCTCAGGATGCAATATATGCCAAGGTATCTGCTCATGAAATACTAAACTGGGCATCATGTTGATCAAATAACAAGCTGTAAGGACTTCATCTCCCTAGTATAACGTAGGCACACTATGGTGGATCGACAAGGTATGAGCCACATCTAAAAGATGTCTATGTTTCCCCTCAGCCACCTCGTTCTGCTAAGAAGTGTGAGTACATGTAGTTTGGTGTACCATCCCATGGGACTTGTAGCAAGTAGACAGCCTGGAGGTGCATAACTTAAGAGCATTATCAGACCTCACTACTTTAATAGTAGCTGAATATTGATTATTAACCTCCAACATGAAATTCTCAATGATAGATCCAGCCTCTGATCTATTCTTCAACAAAAACACCCAAGATGGACGAGAAAAATTATCAACCACTACCAAGTAGTAACAGTGTCCCTACCTATCTGGTATCCTACTCGAACCCCACACATCCATGTGTAACTCAAACAAGGTTGTCGATCCAGAACGAGTACTCGTACGGTAGGAGGAGCAACGGTGCTTGCCCATCTGACAAGCATCAAAGCAGATCCAGGTCACAGGAGAAATATGTGGAATGACTCGACGAAGGCTATCCAGAGGAAGGTGTCCAAGGCGGAAATGCCACTGAAATGTACTCCTAGAAGCAGAAGATACCTCTCCTCGACATGCAGATGCAAGTGGAGTCTAAGCCAGTCAATAAACCCCACGGTGTACATGTTCACTACCAATCACCTTCCCTATCAACTTGTCTTGAATAGTGTAATCTCACAGCATTATATATTGCACAGCAATTAAGTTCCTTCGTAATTTGGTTGACTTAGAATAGACTCATAGGAAAGTTTGGGACATACAAAACATTAGGTAATCTCAAAGTAAAAGTCACCGGTACCACCCCCTGACCTTCTACCTTGGAATATCTACCATCTGCAACCTGAACAGTCCTGCCTACAGGTAGTAATTGGAGATGGGTAAAGTAATCTCGATCTCTACTAAGGTGTTGCAAGTCTCCTGAATCAACAAACCACTCCGAACAACTTCGATTCCTGCTACGTGTAATGGAACTCAATTAGATTGCCCCATTAAGTCTATCATGATGACTATGACCTTGGAGTAATCTCTCATACTCACTCCGAGCAATAGTCACCATATCATCTCCCAACATCTGAGTGGTAAAAGTACCATTGTGAATAGACCCAAAGAATCAACTTTCATACCTCCCCACCTCTGTAACAATATCCGATGCAATCTTGAAGCTCTAACTCATGTCGTTGTGCCCATAGAGGAGGGATAAACCCCTGAAATCATATCTGAAACACTATTTTTCATACCATAAGTATCTCAAGAAGCTGAAGTAGAACCTCCTAATCACAAGATCCAAGCAAACATTACTTGAAAATCAGACCAAGAGACTCAAAGTAGCCCATGGTAGCAATAGAGGCTATACTAGGATGCAGATAAACACCCTAGCATAGCCATCCAGAGACTACTACACCTCCTTGCCGCTGAGAAGAGAATCAGAACCCCTCCACAATCAGAATCGAGATCGCAGGAAGGAGTCAGAAGCCCCTCATGGCCTGCTAGGCTTCACCCAGTGCTGGCCAGCCGTCCAACGACCTGTTGGGTGACCGGCGGCCTACTGGGCAGCCAGCGACCTAATGGGTGGCCTAGCTGACAACCTGCTGGCTGGCCCTACGGCGATGGCTAGGAGGAGGAGAAGAGGGATATCAATGGTTAGGGTTTGGAGGCCTTTATGAGTGGGATACTAGGCCCATTATCTAGGACCGGTGCTCTGATATCAAGTTATGAGAAATGATCAACTCTTTTATTTCTCTAACCCTACCCCTCTTTATATAAAGAGAGGTGGGTGCAAATTACAGTACAACACATGAAGAAAACAAAAAAAAACATAACACCACATAACACCAATAAACGTAAATAACCAACCAGACTTTGTAACAAATATAAAGTAAAACCTTACCCAACTAAATTTTTAAGTACATGACTCAATTATTTCACTAGAGAAAGCTCAAAAATACTGCAGGTGCACCTACTGCTCCACAATTCTTAACCAAAGGTTCCCCCCCTCTCCTAACCCACTTCCTCTTCTCCCTCCACCTCTCTTCCAACACTACCATGATTTTGCTCACTACCAATAGCACCAAACTTGACCCACCTAACCTATCCCATTACATGCTCCCCACTTTGTATCCACTCCTACCTTACCTCAAAACTAATCCCCCCCCCCCCCCAAACAGCAAACAACCAAGACCAAAGCACCATCACTCAACCAACACTACCAACAAACCCAACCCAATATCTTCTACCTTCTCCATTAACAGCAAGATCAATCTATCCTTCCTTCTCCATCTAATTCCACACCTCCCCCCCAACACACTCTTCAAACCTTCAAAGCCCTCCTCTACTCTCCCCTCCCAACATCCACCATCATTTGCGTCAACAACACCATCCACCTCGTTATTAAGGTTCAAAATGCCGATTTCAACGTCATTTCAATAAATTTCCAAATACACATTTCGCAGGCACGTCGAGGCCATGTCGACAAAAATGGAAGAAGTAGTCAAAATGATTAGAATTTTAAAAATAACTATTTCAATGGACAAACATTTCCATTTAAGTCTTAAATCATGTCTTTTACTTAATATGTAATATGTCGATACATAACAGCAGCAGTAGCAGGAGCAACAACAGGAGCAGCAACATGCTGCCAACATGCCAAGCTTACCAGCAGCATGCCGACGATTTCGCCGGCATGTCGACAAAACACCTATCTAGACCTTTGCTATTTTGGTAACTTGAGTACGTCGACATGGCATATCTTCAAAAATTGCCATTTTGCGGGCATGCCGCCGACATTTAAATCATTACTCATTATCAACCTCTCAAGACCTTTGCCATCACCTCCATAATCAATGCTTGCGCCACCAGCTAAAGAGACTACCAAGAGGCCCTTACAACATTACCTCCAACATCCCCTTAGATTTTGACAAGACTGAGAACTTAGATTTCATCAATGCCATTTCTATCACCACCGGCAACGCCAATGGCATCATCCTTCTATTCCACATGAAAGACATTGGCATCAACATTATGAAGAGGTGGGTTAAAGGGCATTGGATACTGAGAGAAAGTATGTGTAATCGGATTGGAGGGAAGGAGTTAGGAAGAGTTGGATAAAAGTAAATTCTTTTATGTTACAATATAAAATTTTTACTACTCCCTGGTAAAATAAATTCAATGGAAGTTGATAGTTAGCGAAGGGATATACGTCAAAGTTTTTTTTTAAGAGAAAGCAAAGTATTTTTGGAGGGTGACACATATAAACATGATCTTTAAAAGGATTCAGGAATCAATATCATTGCCAAGTTTTCTGGGGACAACTATCTAAAAGATCCTTCCATATTTGAATAATTCCAATGTGATAGCTTTCCATCTATTTGATGAGAGAAGCCCATATTTTCGTCCAAAATGTTGCATACTCTCAATTTTCCAACAAAGCTTTCCCAAAATGCTATGCTTTGATGATTTCTGATTGAGACTTCTGTCAAAGTATATTGTTAGAGATAATTTAGGAGTTAGGAATAGCATCTCCTTTCATGTTTTGTTTCTTTCCTAATTGTAGGGATATGATTTAGTTTATTTGAGATGTGATTTGTTTCCATGTTTAAGATTAGGATTAGGATTAATCCCTCCTTATATAAAGGAATCATCTCTACTTATTTTCTTTAAGATTCTGAAAAAATCTTTCCAATTATCAAAATCTCCACATAGCATCGGAGTAGGTCCATCCTGGGACCCCAACATGTTGCACCAATCCCTAGAGGTGTCACCAACTCCCCCTCTGCCTTGGGGTACATGCACAGCCCCTTGACTGGTATCTTTGACACGATGTCGCTCTACTACCAAGATCTTCATCTCGATTTTTCTCCACTCTGCATCAATCTTCATCTCACCCAAAGCATTGCCAAGCATCAATTATTGGCCTATCTTCAACACATCACCAATCAAGGGAGGCCAATTATGGACCTCTATAACGTGACAAGGTCTGTTGCATGACCAGGCAACACCACATGAGAAGACTAAATCGATTTTGGCCCAATTCAGCTGTTTGGTCCAACCACTTTCCCTACCTCAATTTGTGTTGATGTCAATGATGATATTTTTGGTGCTATTGGTGATGATGATGCTATTGTTAAGTCGCCTCTACATGGCTTTTGATCAAGCACGCTTGACGTGGGATCCAAGTGGCTGAAAGTTATGTTAAAAATCCCTTATTATTGTTGATTCATACCACAGAGGGCTCCCCACCCCCACACACACACAAACCAACGAAAATTGCAGTCTTTTTTTTATAGGAACTGTCGCGCAAGTGATCTCTTTTGAGGAGCAAGGCCGCTCTATTACCACTATTGCCACAAATCTTGTGGCCAATACTATTACCTGAGAACGTTTCCAATGTTTGGTTGCTACTACTGCTATGACCAATGTATGGCTGCTACTTCTGCTACAATCTTTGTGTCCTACTACAACAACTACTATGATGACTGTTACTACTAATGTCAGCACTACTTTGTGCTCCTCCGACTACCTGCATTAAGGAGTTCTACCAGCTTGGACTCTACTATAGCCCTAGGCCACGTGATTAACACTAAAGATGCCGATGAGTGGTCGGGAAACTAAGCCACGATCTCAGCCCCATCTATAAAAGCCCTACGTCAGTTTTTTGTCTTCTCCTAACCTGAAGAGTTTTTGTTGGTGTAAAGCAACTATCAGTGCTTAGGATCATCTCCCGTATCAGTTTCAGTATCGGTGCTTGGGACCATCTCCCCTACGATGCTTGGAATCGTCTTCCAACTAAAGTCTATAAGTTAGTTTTTCGTTCCAACCGCGAGGGTGTTAAGTATTCACTAATGGAAAGACAACTCTCTGCATGCTTGAAGAACTATCCATCTGCATGCTAAAGAACCTATGTGTCTCTTTGCTTGCATACCTATCTACCTATTCTAGCCTCGAACTAAATCAGATGGGGGAACTCTCCTGTTGGTGCACTACTCCTAGAAATTGGGCATTGCACGCTCCAATTTGGAGGGGAGTGCAAGAGAACATTTAAGAGTTAAGAATAAGAAAATAGAATTATCTCTTACCATGCTTTGTTTCTTTCCTAATTATAGGGATATGATTTAGCTTGTTTGAGATGTGATTTATTTTCATATTTAGGATCAGGATTAGAATTGATCCCTCTCTAGATAAAGAGATCGACTCTATTTGTTTTCTTTGAGATTTAGAGTAAAGTTTTCCAATTATCAAAATCTCCACATATATAAAGAAATAAACTCTGCACATAAGATAGGGGAAAGAGTGATAAGGGAAGGTGATGCCGTCAATGAGGAAGGTTGGTCGATCATGCAAGGTCAATGAAGAGTGCTGCACCCCGAGGGATTGGGGGACTCCTAACCTCCGTTGCTTTTGGTGTCATGGTTGGGGGCATGTTGCAAAGGTCAGTCACAACCCTATCATGTATGTTCAATGCCGTGGAACTGGACATCAATAGTGGAAGTGCTCACTGCAGCAGAGGTCGATGGTGAGGAATTCGGTTCCGATAATTATTGTTCCTAAGGTTCCTGCCCTTAAAGATTCGAAACTTCCCCCTCCGATCCTCGCTCCACGGTCTCCGACAACACAAGCCCTTAAAAGCTTGCTCGATGGTGCATCAATTAAGGTAGTGGTGGCTAGAAACCCAAATTTGGAGTCGGTTCGAAGGGCTTTAGTACTATTTTCTCTTGGATCTACTGCCTTCAAGGTTGCTGGGGTTGATGTAAGGAAGTTCTTGCTTCTCGGCTGTAACGCGAATGAGGTTGAAACTCTTCGCTTTAAGTCCCTAATCACTGGTGTTGGTGAGGTGTGGTAGCGTAACCCCTCTATTGTTGATGATGCAAGTGATGGATGTCCACCAATGCGATACTAGGTATTCCATTGCACTTGAGGACGATTGAAGTGGTGAATACCCTCATGTTAGGTTTCTCGCATCTAAAGCAATGTCATGATGTGGGGCTCACGAGGGAGGATCTTCGGTGGATTTAGGCTTCTTTGGAGGTTGTAGATGTCTCGGTTATCCCCTTAAGGTGCCAACTCCATCTTGGGGGAAGCTCGTGGGTGGTGAAGGTGGTAAGGAAGTGATTGGGCAAACTTGCGCAGAGGTAGCAACTTCGCCTCCAAAGTTGGTCGGTGGCACTACATCGTCTTTGACTAGCGGCGGCATGGCAAAGGTGGGTGCAACTTGACCGTTGGGTGGGCGACTACGACAAATTTTGAAGCTGAAGTCTCAGGCAATGAAACCAGAGTCCCCTACGATCTCAGCAACGAATCGTAATGCTTCTTTTGGAGACAACTCCATTTATGTGCCTTCGGTCTCACCTCAAAGGAAGGAAGGCCCTTTTATGGGAGCCACTGACTTGGCAAATGATGTTGGGTGCATCCTTGGATCCGAACTCAATAATGAAGTGGTCCTTGCAAACCTGATCGGTGCTTCTCCAGGTCTAGCGAAGGAGGGACCAAGTGGTTCACACTCCAAACCAACTAAGGGTGATGCTTTGGCTAAGAATGTTGTTCACCCTCTCTTTCGCTCGAGGGCGATAGGAGTTCTAGACACTGAAGCTACTCGCTCATGGTACAACTACATCGATGAAGGATAGACAACAGCTAAAGCATGCGGGTGCCCATGGAAGGTCTTCTTCGCAAGGACAGAGGTCCTCTTCATCTGGTTTTCGATGAAAACCTTGTCTTCCTTCTCATCTAAAGCTTGTTGACAAGATGAAAAACTCTTGTTAAGTAGAGGAGGGTTGGCGATAACCAGCAAGTGGGTGTTGATTATGGTTTTGCTCATGTCATTAGAGCTCGAAGATGCAAAAGCTCTAAAGGAAGGGGTCAGTCTTCATTTTTTTTTACATGATCAAGGCCCTTTCATGGAACGTTTGGGGATTTCGTGACTCTATGCAAAGGGGTGCACTTCAACGATATGCAATTGATCGGGGTGTTGATCTTTTGATGATTCAGGAGATGAAGTTGGAGAGTTTGGACAGGACAACGAAGCATGAAATAGGAGGCAAGGTTTTTTGACTCTTTCATTGAAGTCACTGTGGGCGAATCAGGTGGTTTATTGATGGCGTGGAAGGAAGGAGTTTAGTTTGGAATTGCAACTTGGGGGTCATTGGACCTTGATGGGCATTTTCAGTAGGATTGCATATGGAAAACTCTTATTTTCACAAATGCATACAGATCGTGTGATGCTAGTTTGAGGCCTGAACTTTGGGAGGGGCTGCACCAAGCTACCCAAATGGCAAATGGGTGGCCTTAGCTGGTTGGGGGAGACTTCAATGTAACCTTACATATTGAGGACAGGCCAAATAGAAGGAGGGGCAAATCTATGGAGTCTTTTGCAGGCCTGGTTGCGAACTTGAAGTTGTATGAGTTACCTCTCTCTAGAGCATCTTATACTTGGCGGCCCATGGGAGGGGCAAAGTCAAACATTGACCAATTATTTCAGCTAGCAAAATATTATGTCCTGCTTCTCTGATCTTCAAATGAAGGGGCTTAGGTTTCAGCTGATAAATCCTGACTTATTAAACCTAGTTTTAGAGACATGGTTAAGGAGAAGTGGCTGCAAATTTCCCCCTCGACCTCTGGTATGCAAACATCGGCAAATAAGATACAACACCTAAGGGCCCACTTAATTGCTTTCCAGAAGGATCTTTGTGGATGGAGAGAAAGCAAGAGTTGACGCTTTGCAAGGGGTCACTCATCTAGACAGGGTGGAGGATATGAGAAACCTTACATCTCCTGAAAAAGAAGAGGAAAAGATTAATGGAGGTGGCTTAGCAGGAAGATCTAAAGAGAGAGTTGAAAGTTAAACTGGCAACAACAGTCTAGGCAGTTGTAGTTGAAGGAGGGTGATGCAACTACCAGATTTTTTTCACATCCCAGCCATTTCATGAAGAAGATTATATGATGATCAGAGCATTACTGGGCAGATGCAGATTAAGAAGCAACATTTTCACAATTTCTCACGATGTAAAGATCTGGGCCTCTGGGAATGGTTTGATGTAGGCATCCCCATAGTAAATGATTATATGTCAAGGAAGCTGGTGGAACAGAGTTCTGAACTTGAGCTTCATACTGCAATTAAAGGTCTCAAGGCGGAGGGCACACCTGGGCTAGATGGACTACCCGTGCTTTTCTTTCAAGCGTTCTGGAATCTTGTCAAAACGGACCTTTTAGGGGCGGTGTCTGAATTCTGTGTATGAAATTTTGGTTTCAAGAGGATTAACAGGTCCTACCTATTTCTCTTACGCAAGAAGTCTGCTGTTGAGACTAAACATGGTTATAAATCTATTGCTTTGTCAAATGTTGTGTACCTTATTGTAGCTAAGGTGTTAACCAAGAAGCTTCAAGATGTGGCTCTGCTTTTGATTAGTCCGGTTCGATCGACTTTTTTACAAGGCACATCTCTACAGGAATCCTTTATCATGGTAGAAGAGATGGTGGCCACATAGCGAAGAAGAGCGATCAAAAGCTTCCCTTCGAAGGTTGATTTTTCGAAGGCCTATGATTCCATTTCATGATCCTATTTATGGCAGGCCCTTAGGAGAAGATAATTTCCAGATTCGTAGGTGACCTGGATGGGAAGATGCATCACTATTGCACCTTTCCTGTTTAACCTTGCAGTTGATACTTCAGATCTGATGGCTTTTAAAGCCTGTGCTGAGGGTTTCATAAAGGGCTTTACTACTGAAGGAGACAGCACTCTGGTTACCCAAATCTTATAACATGCTGATAACATGCTTTTCATCATTGAGTGAGGGGAGCAGGAAGCTAGAAACCTTAGCTCTTTGATCTGAATTTTGGTGATATTTCTAGTCTCACCATAAAACATGGCAAGTCTACTTGTGTGCCTTTGAATAAGTTGAAGAAAATGAGTTTTCATAATTACTAAGCCATCCCTACACCTATTTATATAGAGAGAGGTGAGGGAAAAATAACAACATAAGTCCAACAAAACAATAAAAAAGATTAAATGCCTCTCACAATAAAATATAAGCAACACTCCCCCTCAAGCTAGAACATATATATCTACCATGCTCAACTTGTTTCTGCACTTCTCAAACTAAGGGCAAGACAACGGCTTAGTAAACATGTCGGCAGTCTAATATGAAGATGCAAGACAAGTAGTACGAAACAAACCCTGTTGAATCAAACTCCGGATGTAATGACAATCCACTTCCACATGTTTGGTTCGCTCGTGGAACATAAGATTATTAGCAATGTATGTTGCAGCTCGGTTATCACAATGCATTTCCATTGGCTCCTAAATAGTAACATAAAGATCTCGTAAGAAAAATCATATCCATATTAGCACAATACTCAGACTCAACACTAGAGCGTGAAACTATACTCTATTTCTTACTCCTCCAAGTCACCAAATTTCCGACTACAACAGTGCAAAAGCTAGTGGTAGATCGCCTGTCTCCAACATCTCATGCATAATCTGTGTCTGAGTTGACAATAACATACATAGGAGCCTTCTAAAATAGAATGCCTCTACTTAAACATCCCTTGATACACCTCAATACCTACATCACAGCCTGTCAATGACCATCAGTAGGTTTGTCTAAGAACTAACTTAGCTTACCCACTGCAAGGTTAATATCTAGCCTAATGATGGTTAGATGTAAGAGTTTCCCCACCAATTGTCTATATGCCTTTTTGTCCTTCAGCTTCATAGCATCATCAAAGAGGTGAACTTTAGGATCCATAGAAATATTGGCATCCTTGGATCCTATCATGCTCGTCTCCTGAAGAATGTCAAGAGTGTACTTTCTTTGCAACATAATTATCCCTTACTTGTAACAATCTCAATGCCCAAAAAATATCTCGGCTTCCTAAGGTCTTTCATGATAAACTAGCATGCCAAATACTCCACCTGAGAAATACCATCTACATCATCACCTGTGAGGATAAGGTCATCCACACACACAAGTAAAGCTATTGTACCACCACTAGTCTTCCTCACAAATAATGAATGGTCAGACGAGGACCTTTGCATCCCAATAACATACAACACCTCAGACAAGCGCTGAAACCAGACTCGGGGGCTCTGCTTAAAATCATAAATGGTCTTACGAAGCCTACATACACTCCCCCTAAACCTCAAATCTAAGCGGCTACTACATATATATCTACTGCAAATTTTCATAGTGGAACACATTTTGACATCCAACTGATATAGGTGCCACCCATAATGAGATACAACAGAAATCAATATACGAATTATAGAGAGTTAAGCAACTAGAGAGAACGTGTCAAAGAAATCACCTCACAAGTTTGGGTGAATCCCTTGGCCACAAGGTGAGCCTTATATCGAGGAATAAACCCATTTGGGTTTTATTTCAAAACAAAGACCCATCTGGCTCCAAAGGTACGTGCCAAAAGATAAAGTAGTAAGCTCCCAGGTGCCTATGACAGTAAGATCAAACATCTCCTCCTCCATAGTTGCCTTGTGTGTGGATGTAGTAGAGCCTGCTGGTAAGAGGTAGATATCTCAGCACTGGAAACTGCAACAGTGAATGCATAAAACTCCGTACCCAGAGAATCAGTAGAGGCAACACTCCCAGCAACACAATACTGGGCACAAGATCGTAGAGCCTTTTTGATAGCAATGGGTATATCCTCACCTGTGGGCATAGAGATGGAACATGGAGACACAATATCAGGAGAAGCATCCTCAGTATCCTCAACACATATCTGAGTGGGGGAGGACGATGATGGCTCAGTAGGAACTAAGGAGGAAGGGGGTATGCCTTCTCTCTATAACTGACAGGAAGCTTATATGTAGCACCCTTAAATGTCTTATCATATGGTGGTACAACTCTGAGTGTGCTCATAGTCTACTTTCTAGTAGATACACTACTGCTCCGAGAGAAATCTTCCATGGCTAAATGAGATACAGGCATCGGCACAGCCATCTCAACCTCTTTCAACTGATGACCTGAGGTAGAAAAGTGCAAAATAGATTCATGAAAAGTCACATCCTCACTAACATAGTGCCTCTGGTGTATAAGATCAAAACACCTATATCCCTTCTAAGTGCGCAAATAACTAAGAAACACGCACTTAACCGCCCTAGGAGCCAATTTACCACGACCAGACCCAAGGAAGTATACAAATGCAACACAACCAAATGTCTCTGGCGACACAAGAAACAAATCTGAATCAGGATATAGAATATTCCATGGGATCTACTCATGAAGCACAAAGGAAGGAAGCATGTTAATAAGATGACAGGCAATGAGAACAGCATCTCCCCAATAGCTATGTGGGACACTATTTTAGATAAGCAAGGCTCTAGCTATATCTAGAATATGATGGTATCTCCTTTCAGCAATCCCATTCTGTTATGACCTGTGAGGGCAGGATGTCTGATGTACAATGCCAAGTAACCCATATAAGGATGCCAAATTATTAGTACAAAATTCTAAGGCATTACCCAAACACCAAACTGAGTTTTCACAAACATCACAAATTGTTGAATAATGGATCTGATTTATTCCGCAACAAAAGTATCCATGACAAATGAGAGAAATCATCCACAAGTAACAAATAATACTGATAATTCTGTCGATCTACCACACAGCTATGACCACAAATATCACAATGTAATAAATCAAAACAAGCAAAACTACTAACTGGATAGAAGCTGGAAAACTAGCACAATGATGCTTCCCCAGCTAACAGGTATCACACTGAATCTTCATGGCAGAAGAAAGGTAAGGGATGATCCGACGAAGCTTGTCACATGAAGGATGGCCTAATCATCTGTACCACTGCAAGGCACTCCCCACAATAGTACTCATCTGATAGGCTGCAGCAATAGGACTCTGAACCATCCGGTATACACCCCCTCCTCATGGCCACCACCAGTCGTCCTCCCCGTCATGTGATCCTAAAACATAATCCAACCGCATCAAAAATGACATGACAATTCAACTTCTTATTAATATTACTAACAAACATTAACTACATTACCATGTCAAGCACACAATAAACGTCAAAGAGATGCACGGAGGGAGTAACTGACACCCCTCCCTTACCACAGATGAGGGCATGCCTACCATCTGCAAGTTGTACAGAGTGATCCTGTGGTATCTTCTGCATATTCCCAAATCACTAGGAATTCCCTGTCACATAATCTAAGACACCTAAATCAATCAATCATAAACTATTCATACCTGATGCGGAGGCATAAGCAGCAGTGCTTGAGAACTGAGGTTGCTCATGGGTCAACTGAACTAGACACCATACAACTAAATCATAGCCCACCTCTGCAAGAGTCACTGCCTCAGTAGACATAGCTGGAGGTGTAGTCACAGAAACTTGGTTGACAATTGAAGGCCGTCGAAGTTTGTTCTAGCAGTTGGCCTCAATGTGGCCAATTCTCCCATAATAGGAGCAGGTGGGCTTGCCACGACCACCATCAGCACGGCCCCTGCCTTTGCCTCTGAAGGCTCCTTTCCGTCCTCCACGAGCATTCAAAACTGCATGAGCAGAGGCAGTATTACTAGTAGCAACCTCTGGCGTAGACTGGACCTGCAACCTGCTAAGTCTCCTATATATCTCATCAATAGAAGGAAGATCAAACAGTGTCAAAATCTATGAGTGTGCAGCAAAATAACTATCATTAAGCCTTGCAAGAAACATACGTGCAGAGAACTCCTTCCTCTAATCCCTACACATGGCTGAGGTACACATGGGCCTACATGCATTATATTTCTCCAAGAGTCCCTTCATGGTAGAATAGGACTACGCGAGACTCATGGATTCCTACTTTAAGTGATAAAGGTCATAATGAATCCAAAAGGCCTAGGTGAAGTTAAGTTCACGCGAATAAGCATCCTTCGGGCCATCCTACATCTATTTGCCAGTTTTGTAGTACATGACTTCATCTCCAATGTAAGGTATCACACTATTCAATATCCAAACCCTTACCATGGCATCATCTCTGTTCCAGGTTGCATATTTCCCTATCTTCTGATCTGATGGTACTTCTAAGAGGGCATGTTGCTTCTCATGTCCTTCCACAGTCAAAAGGAATGTTTGAGATCAACGTTGGTAATTGATCTCATCAAGCTTCACAATAAGAGAAAAAAATGGATTCTTGTAAACCACACTAGCTCCATTCTGTTCTAACGTAACTCTGGACTCTAACAATGCGAAGGCCATAGTGACAACATACCACAAACACCTTCAAACACAGATCTGAATTTTGACATAAACGGAGAATACATACCCCAAAATATGCATCAACTGGGGAACACACCCCAAAACATGCATCGACAGGGGAAAACACACCTCAGAACAGCAATCAAAATACTGATTTGATCATACCATCGAAGATGAATTTCCAAACACCTTCCAGAAGGTCCTTGCCTTAAAACTCCACCAATGTGTCAAGGACCTTCCTAGACCTTGTTGCAAGGGAAAACAGAGCGTATAAACCTCTCCCTACCATCGGAGGAGACTTGGCAACAAGGAGAAGGCACCAGAGAAGAAGAGGGGGTTGAATCGACTCTCCTACTACCCCTCCTACCACTGCAGTGATCAACGACAACGGCGTTGCATGGGCGACGACGATCCTACTGCTGGCAGTGATGGCAAGGCTTGGTGGTAGGGTTAAAATTTTCTTAGTGGAGTACCCAACTTAGCTCTGATACCAAGTTGAAGAAAATAAGTTTTCATAATTACTAAGTTGTCTCTGCACTCTTCATATAGAAAGAGGTGAGAAAAATAACATAAGTCTAACAAAATAATAAAAAGGACTAAATGCCCTTCACAATAAAACATAACATAGCAAAAAATGCTTGACAGTGAGAGTGGTGATGTATCCTCTACTCTTCAAACTACAACTTTCTAACTTCCTTTTACATATTTGGGTCTACTGCTAAAGGGGAAGCTGCTCAAATTTGGAGATTGGCTACTTATGAATAAAATGAATAGAATGGTTGGATAGAGAGGTCAACTCTTGTCCAGGAGGGTACGTCTAGTGTTGCTGAGGTTTGTTCTTTTAGTGATTCCCATCTTTTACCTATCCATTTTCAAATTGCCTAAAAAGGTGGTTAAGAAGATTGATGCCATTAGGCATAGATTCTTTCGGAAAGGTCTAACTCATGAGGAAAGGTTTTTGAAAGCTGTGAAATGGGAGATCTGTAGACCTATTGAGCAAGGTGGTTTAAGAGTTTTACATGTCATAAACTTTGGAGAAGTGATGCTTCTAAAGTAGTTGGTCAAGTTGTTGAAAAATGAACGATCCTTGTTGCAAAGGTTGTTTTGTGACTCTTATGATTTTTCCCTAAGCTTGTTAGATAGGATGAGAGTTCCTTATGGTGCTTCTACTTTTTAGAGAGGATTGTGCTCTATTATTTCTTGTGGAAACGCACTTTGAGCATGTCCTAGGAGATGGATCTTTATGTAGACACATCTATGTCACATTAATTGTCTATTTATGCATGTTCTTAGGTGTATAATTGCATTCAGCATTATAAATATTGCATAGTATATATCATTCTACATTTAGATTAATTTCTACAAATTTTAGATTAATTTTCCCTTTTATGGCTAGGGGACAGGGTAATATCATTTCAGGGCTTCGCATTGAATATCCAACCGTACAGATCTGATCAGGGCGACAATCGGAATCCAACGCCTCCGAAATCACCTCGATCGAACCTTCGTAGCATCATATGCAATCCGAGAAAGATCAGAGGTCAAGGGGCAAGGTAGTGCAAATCCGTACCTCAAACGACAAATCCAACCGCACGGATGGGTTCAGATCGACAATCGCAGCCCAACAACGTGAAAATCGACCCAATCCGACATCCGTGGCACCACCTACAAGTAAAAGAAGATGGACGATCCAAATGGCACCATGTGGCGCCATCCAAACCGCCCACTACACCCTGCCCAATTTCTTAAAGCGCCGCAACCACTGATCTGATCCGTTAGATCGTCATCCAACGACCCAGATGGCGCCACATCTATCCAAAGCCGACGATCTCATCTCCTAAAGGCAAAGGTCGCGCGATCTCAACCGTTGGATTGAGATCCAACGGTCGTGGGCTCGCAACCCTTAAATTAGAAACACGACTAAAGAGCGCGCGTAGCGCAACGATTAAGGCGCTTCGCCACAGGTAGACGCACATTCGAGTCTTGCCTCCGCGCTCCTTCCCCGCGCACACGAGCTCAATTCAACCATTCGATCAAGCGCCAACGGCCTGAATCGATCAATCAGATGTACGCGCGATTGGGCTCTACATCTCATGTGCAATCAGATGTGCTCCTCAACGCACGCGCTCATTAGTGATCTGGAGCATTCGATCTTGATCAAACGGCAGGGAAGTGGCCACGTCGCCACATAACGTGCAAAGAGGAAGCGGCCACGGCATTTAAGCCGTCCAATCAAGCCATCGAACGGCTGAGCCGTCACACGTGCTTGTGAACGGCTGAAAAGGAGGCAAGGACGTGGCCACGTGTGAGCGCTTAGATGCACGATGGACAGCCCTCGTTGAGGAGTGCACCTTCACCAACGTGCGGCTACAGCGACATTTATATCTGTCACTAAAGACCCCAGCATTAAGTTCTAAGCCTTTAAAGGACCCTTTTACCCTCAATTCTTACACCTATAAAAGGGGCACCCCTACCACTCATTTGGCCATCCCTTCTCTTCTCTCACCCCCTCCAAAGCTCTACGAGCTTGTCTCATACCCAGGATGCTCCATTAGAGCTAGAGCAAAATAATTTTCCATCTTCTCACCTCCTTCGTAGAGCATCCTACAATTGTCCTCGGGCCCAAATTCAGGAAGTGGATCCCGCTGCAACGTCGCCCTGTTCCGTCCTCCGTCCTCCAGCTTCATCCTCCTTCGTCCAGCATCTCATCCCCATCGTCTAAGTGCTCCGACAACACGACTCGTCCACCAAGTAGCCGTCGAAGAAGATAACTTCTCACCCCCTTCTCTTTTTCACTTACTAGCATAAATTTCTAGCTTTCTAGTTATAAAAATTAGTTGTAATGAGCAGATGATTATCAAATTTTGGTTCTCTTTCTCTCTCTTTTCTCTATACTATTCTCTCTATCTTTGTAGTATTCTCTCTTCTGTTGTTTATTCTTTAAGTAGAATAGTTAGTGTAGATCTAATTCGACCAGCTAATCTACTTCGTGACAATAATTATAAATGTGATTTTTTATCAAACATTTGCCTCCTCGTGTTCAACTCAGAACTCACCAGAGTTTCGATTATAAATTTTATCTGATAGTGAATTTTTACACAACTACAACGACAAGGTTTCAAACTCAACCTTTTAGCGTACAAAATACCGATCATCAGATCTACTTTCAAATTTTGAGAGGATGATTGGACAGGACTAAGGACTCTCGCCTCTACCTTTCCAAGGCTTTATCCTTTATCTGCTGAGAAGAATCATATGGTCTCTAAGGCATGGGATGGCCCAATGGTCTGAGTATCTAGATTTTGGTTACCAAATTTCGTGGGTTCACTTTCTGATGCGAGAGTTGCTGAGTTACAAGAGATGCTGAATTTGTTAGACCCCATTTGACTGAAATAGAGCTCTCGTGATCATCCAGACTGAGTGCATGGAGCTTTCTCTGTTAAATAAGCTTATAGGTTGTCGAAAGGGGTGGTAGCTAGGAATGATGCTTACCTGGGCCTGATTGTAATATCATTTGAAAGTAGAAGGTGCCTCAGAAGATTAAAATTTTCTTGTGACTTTTGAGGAGAAAAAAGTTGTCAACCCCGTATGTTGTTAGCATATGGCAGCCAGAAGCTCAGATTTTATGCCCTCTTTGCCATGTTGAACTAGAGGATGTTAGGCACTTGTTCTCATCCAGTGGACTTGCAAAAGAGGTTTTCAATGATCTACATCTTCCGACCATTGGTGATGGATCTCTTGATAGCTTCTAGTTTTCATGGCAGAGAGGAACCTTGGCTAATCCTACTATTCAAGTCTCCGCTCTATTGCTCTGCAGTCGTTGTGATTGCAACGGAATTGTTCCCTTTACAAAGGGGAGGGAGCGTATCGTGAAAATGTTGTAAGGGAAGCTCTTGTACTAGTCTCTTGTTGGTCCCGAAACTTGAAATTTTTTGTCCTTGTGCCTATAATGAATGATTTGGATGTTTGCTCTCCAGTAGAGATCCATTTTCTTTAGAAAAAAAAAACTCCGCACACAAATACCAATTACATTCTTAATTCCATAACAGCACCATCAAAATGTATAAATAAATAACCACTACATACAAACACCAATTAACTTCGTAGTCCCATAACCACAAGTGCATATGTATGTACCTGATATACATAAAAATAGGTGCATACATAAGGACACATGCACACAACATAGACAAACCCACTATGTATGTGTCTACGTACGAACGTCATAACTTTGTATGCATATGTTGAGAGATGTGAGTGGTACATTTAGTACCACATAGTGGAGCAAAGAAGCGTGGTGTGTGTGAGAGCCTATAAATAGGCTATTGTACCCCCTCATTTATCTTTGAGAAGAAATAGAGATATCAGCCCTATCGAGGACCTTCTCCTGTGATTTTCTCCCCGCTCTTCTTGAGTGGTGTTTCCACATAAACCCAAGCTATCAAAGTAAGTCATTCTTAAGTTCATTTCTTTTTTAGATTATCATTATTTTGTTATTAGAGTCTCTTTTTGATCATCTAGAGGAGATCAACACGAGGTGGAACTCGGTGAGGAGGTGACGTTGCTGTTGGAAGGAGGAGCGATCCAATGATCTAGGTGACGGTGGAGGCGAGCCCCCCCCCCCCAACATGAATATCTTCTTGGTGCACGAAGGGCTCGGCGATCCGAGCACCAACGCTCCTGTTAAGCACTAGCAGGTCCTCCGCGCCACAGAAAGGCCACCACCTCAGCTCCTTGTGGCTACAGAGAGAAGCACTACGCCTCCTAACCTTAAAGCCGCCCTCCTCCACAAGGTCGAGCAGCTCACCTCCTCCATCGAAGCCACCAAGCATGTTCATTGTCGCGACCACCCCGCAACATGCAGCAACGGTTGGCGACGACAACAACGGTGTCCAAGGACAGGGTGGAGGATGACAGTGGCGACGAGGAGGCGACTAAGCGACATCAATCTTACGACACAGGCGAGTGAGGTCGTGAAGGTGGCTAATCATATGAGATTGCGAAGGAGGCTGCTCGACGAGGACAGCGATGGAGATCTTGGCCATGTCGCAGAGGGATCCGACCCTGGAGGCAGGGATCTCTAGGGCTCCAAGGGGGTCCATTCGACTCGAAACATCTGAGGGTCGAGAGAAGCGAACTGAGCAGCGGCTGCGCTGCTGAGTCCTCTCGAACCTTAAGGGAGGATAAGTAATATTTTAGGTTTGAGTTTTTTTTGGGTAACTTTCCTTAGTTGCCCTTTTATTTTCTTTATTTTTTATGTTGGGTCCTTATGTTACAAAGGAGTAGGAAGATCGTGTTGAAAAATAAAAAAGGGAAAAGGAAGAAGAAAGCAATAGAAAAAGAGAAACAAAAAGGAAAAAATGGAAAGAAAAAAAAGGAGAAAAAAATTTAAAAAAAGGAAAAAAATAATGATGATGAAATTAAAGAGAAGAAGGGGAGAAGCTATTCTCTATATTCTATTTTCTTTATGTCTATTTTCTTCTCCAATACAAGTATGAGAGAAAGGGAGAGTGTGACAGCTTATTTCAAATTCCAACCAACAGCAAATCAATTATTTATGGCTCATCTTCGGACTCCTACCTACACCCGTCTACAAGCAAGGTAGAGATGCAACGAAGCTGGCAACATGAGGTAGTTGTGACCCGGCAGCACCAGGATGCAAAGAAGTCGGCGACACAAGAGGCATGAAGCCGTAACCCAACAGCATTATTTTTTATGTTGTGTTTTTTATCTTGTAGAGTGGGAATATTTCTTCTACAAGCTGAGCATTCCTTGCTCCAACTTAAGGGGGAATGTTGAGAGATGTGAGTGGTACATTTAGTACCACATAGTGGAGCGAAGAAGTGTAGTGTGTGTGAGAACCTATAAATAAGCTATTGTACACCCTC
This sequence comes from Thalassia testudinum, assembly GCA_037157565.1. NCBI lineage: Eukaryota > Viridiplantae > Streptophyta > Magnoliopsida > Alismatales > Hydrocharitaceae > Thalassia > Thalassia testudinum. The sequence goes on along the minus strand of JAZHRO010000025.1, from coordinate 148,578,428 downwards.
ATTTATCTTTGAGAAGAAATAAAGATATCAACCCTATCGGAGGCCTTCTCCCATGATTTTCTCCCCGCTCTTCGTGAGTGGGGTTCCCATGTAAACCTAAGCTTTTATTCTTGTTATGCTCTTGATATTATTATTATTATGTTTCCGCATCTCTTATTTAACATTATATATGTAGGCATGTATATTCATATGTGTGTTTATGTGAGTGTACGTAGATATGTGCACGTCTACGTACATGCATATATGACAAGCTACTTCCTCTATTCCAATTGTGAATTGTCTTAAGAATACAAATAAAATTACTTAGTTGTCCATTTTCTTTCACACAACAATCTTATGATAATTTCACCAAGGATATCGAGATTCAATTTGTTCCTCTTCTTTATAATTTAAGAATACCACAAGGCAGGTAATCGTCCTTTTTTGGAGAAAGAAAAAGGGGGTTACCAAGCGATGTTAACCCTTCCGACTCATTAATAAGGAGAGCTTAATACATTAGTTGTCACAGAGGAAATTGTAACAATGTATGCAAAACCCCATCCTCCGACATCCTTTCCCTTCTAAATACCACCCTGATGCATTCCAAATAGATACACCACAAGAGGATAAAAGCTCCCGTAACGGTCCCCCCATACACAAGGGTGTCATGAATGCTAGACCAAAACTCTAATAAGAAAGGAAAGCTAATAGACCAATCACCAGCACCTATCCAACAAGAAATCGCAAAAGAGCAAAAAGGTAGTTTAAGTCTTCTAGGCCTTCACCAAAAAGCGAACAAGCCACTTCTACATACTGTAATCACAGGTAACCAAGCTTCCTTTCGTTAGGAGCCATAGAGGAAAATTTTCATCTTTAATGGGATTTTGCACTTCCAAATCTTCCTCCACTTAGTTGGCAAGCCCTGGTCCACATGAGGAGTACTCTCCAAGTACCAAAGTTAAGCCTTCCTAACAAAAAAAGCCTAAATCCACCCATCTCTATCCTAACCAACCCAAACATGAAAGAAGGTCTAGAGCAGCAGAGTTAACTCCTCAGCCCTAGCAGCACACAAGTGACTGCTTTCACAAAATCTTCTAAAGTCCCATCTAAAAAGCTGAAGAGTCTCGACAACCTCCTCTCATCCCAATCCACGGCAGCACCATAAGATTCACAAAGAACCTTCTTTCTAATAGTGAGATTAGGACTAATGAGACCAAGGATCCACTTAGCGAGCAAAGCGATGACCAAGCAGCTAGTCATCTTTGAAATGTGGAAGGGTGGTTATCCAGTTTATAACCACCCAAGAAATATATTAATTAAGAGCCAAAAAGCATAGCCAAAATCACAAAATGCTTGCCCAATAATTTGCTAAAGATAAGATACAATTAATAAAGTTTCCAGGGTAGTGATGCTTCCCTTTGAATATAGTTGTGTTCCTTCCAAGCTAGATGCCCCATTACAGCTAGTCATCTTATAACTACAAATTATATCTATCAGCCACCTCATGAACGAGCCATAAGAGGCTAGTGGTTTAACCAGGTTTAACTGGGGGCGAGTGTTTATCCAGTTGATACCACCCAGATTCAATTAATCAGTGCCTTGGAGCAACCATGGCCAAAAAATTACAAAGAATTCTCCCAAAAATGCTTCATAGAAGAAATACAAGAAATGAAATTCTCAAGATAAGGGTGTTGAAGGGCCTAGAGAAGTCGACGGCATATTCCAGCATACAAAGGTGTATTATCTGATTCATCAAGTTCAAGATTCCCCCACGTATGCTTTTACACCTTTTCATGGAAGAGTATGATTCAACAAAAATATTCAATGATGCCCATCTCACATTTGCTGCAACTGCAAGTCTGTGCTTCCAAACCAGAACCCTCCACTTTCTCAAGCCTAACAAATGTCAATACAACTTGTGCAGAAGCATTCCTACAGCTGTAATTAGGGTATCCCTTAGGTACAGTTTTCCCAGACTTCCACATTTACAACAATAAATGAGACCAATTCAAAGTCCCATCCAATAAATAATCAAATTTCCTGGCAATTGATGGAAATAACTATGTTTTATCAAATGCTATGTTAGGAAATAAATTACCCAATAAATTAGGAAGTGATTTGATTGTCCTTAGTTGTCCTTCCTATTTTAACGTTTGTTATTCTTATTAACTTAGTTGATATGTTTCCTTATTGTACCAAATCCTCTATATAAAGTAGGGTATGACTTGCTTCTTCAATAAGAAAAATGTTTTCCTCTATTGTGTAATATGGTATCTGAGCAAAGATCCTAGGTTGGTGGTCTAGAATCCCACCAAATTATGATTCTTGAATCACCAAACTTCGTGGTGATCTCCTGAGGATGTCCAAAACCCCAATAAACGCATGCATGGCGCCAATGCACAAAAGAGGGCTAGCAGTGCCAATCAGACGTGTTGGTGGCACAGCACAGCAATGTGGAGCAATGGAAGCAGTCCTACTCCACATGGTGGGAGTGTCGTTGCAACTGGACGCTGCTGTCACGCAAGACAATGTGTGTACCCTTGTGGTGTATGCACCGTGGTTCACGATGATAGACTTCATGATGACCGTTGTCCACGATTTCCCCTTACACCTCAATCGTAGGCATGTGCTAGACATATATGATCTAGCTTTGTCAGTATAGAAGAGATTTGAAGTATCTAGAAGACAATCCAGACAATAAGTCATAGACTCCGAAGCATCAATCCATCTCACAAGACACACTGGGATGTTGAAGAACCCCACCAAGCCACGAGGAGTTAAAGCCATAAGAGTGGCTAACGGGGTTATCTCTCTAGTGACCACGGTTGGAGAGGTCCAGGTATCTCCAAGATTACAGATTAGTAACGTGCACTATGCTCCAGAATTCCCAATGAATTTGTTATCAGTTAGTAGCATTTGCAAGGATCTTCAATGCCGAGTCATCTTCGACAGCAAGCACTGCCATTTTCAGGATAAGCAAACCAATGAAGTTATCGGTGGAGGAATAGGAAAGGATGGTCTCCACTTCTTTGATGTCCCCACAATGTTTGCCAAAGCAATGTCTATTTCAGATGACCCATGGTCGTGGCATAGGCGATTAGGACACCTCTCTATTGGCAAGATACGTCAAATGTATCCAAAGTTTCCTAATGACTTATCTGTGGAGTGTGAGGACTGCCAGTTAGGGAAGCACCACGGGAGCTCTTTCCCACACCGTTCTAATGATGCCAGCACTACTACATTTTCTCTGGTTCATTGTGATGTATGGGAGCCAACACAAGTGCCTAATATCGAAGGCTATCAATACTTCGCTATCTTTGTAGATAACCATAGCCGATCAACTTGGGTATTTCTGATGAAAGTCAAATTAGAAATTCCCCAAGTGATTCAATGCTTCTTTATAGAGGTCCAGACATAGTACTCCACCATAGTTCAAGTTTTCCGAAGCGACAATGCTCTAAAATTTATGCAGAAGGAAATGCACAAGTTCTTCACCTGCAATACTATCCACCAAACATCTTGCACACAATAGAATGGAGTAGCAGAGCGAAAGTTACGTCAACTCCTTAACATATCAAGGACCATGATGATCCACATGAAGGTGCCTAAGTAATTTGAAAAGATGCAGTGTCGACTACAACTTATTTAATCAATAGGGTGCCTTCTTCTTTGCTCCAAAGACGGATCATGTATCAGGTCCTACATCCAGAGTGTGACAAACCCTTTAAACTACCTCTACATGTGTTTGGGTCCACATGCTTTGTCCAAGCATTTCATTCACAGGACAATTTCTTTCCACGGACCATGAAGTGTGTATTCCTAGGATACTCTCGAACTCAGAAGGATTACAGATGTTATAATCCTATTCACAAGTGCTATGTTGTCACAGCAAATGCTACAATTTTTGAACAGGTGCCCTACTACTCAGAGGAAGGGACCCACATTAAGCTAAACCCTAGGGAGACTGGTCTACCAAAGATGTCGGGCCCCACTTCCCACAGTTCCAAAGCCGTCTGATCTTGCACCTTCACATACCCCTAAGACATCATATATGTTTGGAGTAGATGATGACAGGCCTATTGCATTACGAAAGGCAAGCTACTTCTATACGTTGCATCCTATGTATAATTATACAAGGATCTCTCACCTACAAGAAAATGTCCAACATTTAACCTAGTTCTGACTAGTACAGTCATCCCCAAAAACTATCTAGAGGCATCGCAAGATCCCTGCTAGCACATGTAACTATGGATGAAGAGATGGAGGCACTCTAGTATAGAGGGACATGGGAGTTAATACCATATCCCAAAGATGCTGTTGTGGTAGATTGTAGATGAATATACACCATCAAATGGAAAATGACACAATTGATAGATTCAAGGCCCGCCTAGTTGCCAAAGGCTTCCCTTAGACCTATGACATAAACTACATGGAGATCTTTTCTCCATTTGCCCACACCTCTTCTATTCTGATTATCATTTTAGTTGCAATCAATCTTGGATGGTCACTATAACAACTTGATATCAAGAACACTTTCCTGTATAGAGATCTAAAGGAAGAAGTCTATATGAGACGGCCTCTGGGATATGCCACTTAAGGGGAGTATGTTATCTAAAGGAGGCCATCTATGGCCTTAAATAGAGCTCTCGAGCCTAGTTTGAACGTTTAAGAGAGATCCACAAGATTGGCTTCCATAGGCCATCATCGGATCATTCCATTTTCATCCGACGAACAAGAGATGGGCCCACAAGCAAAGTTGTGATAGCAATTTAGGTGGATGATATGGTACTGACTTATGATGATGAAGAGGGTATTCCAACAGACCAAGGCCTTTCTACATTCTGTATTTGTGACAAAAGACCCGAGTGATTTGTGTTATTTTCTGGGCATTGAAGTAGTTAGACAAGGATCACACCTATCTCTCTCTTAGTGGCAGTACACATTGCAGATACTTGATAAGGCTGGTTTTCTAGGAGACATGACATTAGGTGTACCTGTTGAGTTGCAGCAACGAGTAGGAGAGTCTAAGGATGATCCTCTATTTGAGGATGTCACTAGATACAGGAGTATGGTTGAGAGGTTGCTCTACTTGACAGTGACCAGGCCTGATATCAGCTTTGCAATCAACAAAGCCAGTCAGCACATCGAGGCACCTCACTATAGTAATTGGGGTAAGGTCTATCTCACCTTGAGATACCTCAAGGGTAGCCGGCTTAGGACTTTACTATAGAAACCATGGCTCTATGGATGTCATCACCTACTCGATCACAAAATAATGCTGGCTCTATTGTGGATTAACACTTCACCTCTAGCTATGCAATATGCCTTGGGGGAAATCTTGTTTCCTGGAGGAGCAAGAAGCAAACAATAGTAACCCGATCTAGTGTAGAAGTAGAATATAGATCTAAGGACCATGTTGCATGTGAGATCAAGTGGGTTGTTGGCTTCCTACAAGATATTGGAGTTCCAACATCAATTCCTTTCCCATTAGACTTGTGATAATGAGTCTACTACGTACATCACCTCTAATGAGATTTTTCATGAACAGACGAAGCACATCGAGGTCAATTACCACTTTATTTGTCATGCGGTTCTGGAAGGGAAGATCAGCACTCCTTATGTCTCCTTATAGTTGCAATTAGCAGACATTTTCACGAAAGCCCTCAATAAGAAGCAACATTTTCTTGTGTGACAAGTTGGGGCTAATAGACATCTATGCCCTAACTTGAGAAAGAGTGTTAAGAAATAAATTATACAATAAATTAAGAAAAGATTTGGTTATCCTTGGTTGTCCTTCCCATTTTAGTGTTTATTATTCTTGATAACTTAGTTGTTATGTTTCCTTATTGTACCAAATCCTCTAGAAGGGTATGACTTACTTCTTCAATAAGAAAAATGCTTTCCTCTATCATGTAACATGCTAAAGGTCCAAAAGCAAAGACAAATAATGATAAGAGCCCCTCAAGAAGTTATATAAATACCTTGATTAGCAGCTTTCCAGTTCCCATCACAAAACCAGCATCGGTATTACCAATTCCAGTAGCAAATTGACCAAAGGCGCCTGCATTACATGTGTGAGAATCTGTGCCAAGCAAAACCTACAAGAAAATGGATCAAGAATTAGCAAGTTCTCAGGAAAGAATATGGTAGTAAGTTTGAAGCATATGACAACTAACACACCTCTCCAGGTCTGCAATGACCTTCTTGAGCAAGAGCAAGATGGCAAACTCCCTTGTAATCTGGATTTGCCTACAGATTAACAAATATATTATAAGATTTTACAGTGGATTGGACAACATATAGTCCATAACTAAGCTGAACAACCACTGGATTTACTTTCGCCTGTCATAAATTTTGCCATCTTTCTTAAATATCGTGGGAGTAAATGAAAGACTTCATTTTATTATAGGAGCCCTAATATAAAGAGAGGAAAAGGGCAAATAGCATTACAACCCTGACAACAGAAAAAGATGCACGACACACCCTTACAAATAAATGTAAAAGAAATAAAAATGTTCAAATCTCTCTATACTCCTCCTCAAGTTGGAACATATATATCTATCTTGCTCAACTTAGACTAACAAGAATCAAAAGTAAACTTAAGAAAAGACTTAGTAAAAATATGTCGTCTAATCATTTGTAGCAACAAGGGTTGTATATAACAAGCCTTTCTAGATCAAATCCCTAGTGTAAGGGAAATCCATCTCAACATGCTTGGTTCTTTCATGAAACATTGGATTGTTAGCTATATCAGTGGCTACAACATTATCACACCTCATCTCCATAGCACCAGTAACCTAGATGTGCAAATCTCCCAAGAGATATTTTACCCGCATGAGCTCAGTAGTTGTCTGAGCCATAGCTCTATATTCTAATTCTGCACTCAACCTGGAAACTGCAGCTTGTTTCTTACTTTTCCAAGTCACTAAATTGTAAGCTACATAGATGCAGAATCCTATGGTAGGTTTTCAGTCTGCCAAACAGATTGCATAGTCTACATCAGAGTATGCCACTACTGACATAGAAGTGTCTTGAGTAAACAGAAGACCTCATCCTGGTGACTTTATAATGTATCTCAAAACCATCATGGAAGCATCCCAATGTTACTTTGTAGGCTTAACCATAAATTAACTAAGTCTTCCCACAGCAAAGGCTATATCTAAACTGGTGATAATGAGGTAGAGCAACTTTTTCCCATAAGTTGCCTATACTATCTGTTGTCCACTGAAGGTGACTCTGCATCATATAGATGTGCCTTTGGGTCTATAGGTATATTTGCTGGTTTTGCCCCAAGCATCCCAACTTCTTATAGAACATCTTGTGCATACTTTCTCTGAGATAGAACTATACCCTACCAACTACAAGCACCTTCTATCCTGAGAAAGTACCGCAATGGACACAAGTCCTTCATCACAAACTGACTGGCCAATCGCTCTTTAATTTGTGTTATACCATCCATATCATCCCCTATGACACTTAAGTCATCCAAATAAACAAGAAGCAGCACCACACAATTCCCTATCTTCCTAGTAAATAGGGAACAATCTGCTGAAGATCTCTGAAAGCCATCAAACTCCACCACCTATAGGACAACTTCTGGAACCACGCATGCGGACTCTACTTGAGTCCATAAATTGTCTTCCTTAGCCCTGCATCCACACTCCCCTTGTGTCTCATACCCAGGAGGCTACAGCATGTACACTTTCTCCTGCAAATCACCATAAAGAAAAGCACTCTTTACATCAAACTGATGCAGCTGCCAATCATAGTGTGCCGCTACAAAAACCAAGATCCGCACAGTCAACAATTGTGCAACAAGAGAGAGTATTAAAGAAGTCAACTTCATAGATTTGGGTGAACCCCTTTGCCACCAACCGTACTTTGTTTCTGGCAATGGTCCCATCTAGATGAAACTTGTGTGCAAATACCCATTTTTACCCCACAAGACCGGCCCCTGACGGAAGTGGTGCAAGCTCTTAAGTGTCTCTGCTCTAAAGTGCAACCATCTCCTCCTCCATGGCTTGGTGACACTTTGAATGAAGCATGGCTTCCTGGTAAGAAGCTGGCACAATAGTAGAGACAAGGGTTCTAGTAAAACCAAAAAAGGTTATCCCAAGGTCAATTATCTATAAGTACCCAACCACATGGTACCTGGCACACGACCTAGGAGGCTTCCGAATGGCAATTGGAAGGTCACTATCCACCTAAGCATCATCATATGTAGTCTCCTCCTCTGTCCCTACATCATCACTAGGCACCAAAATGCCAGTCTAAAGACCGTGTGATCACCTGATGCGGGGAGCCTGGAGACGTGGAAGGAGGAGGCATCTGGAATGTAATATGTGGTCTCTTATAGGTGACAATAGGATCAATAAACCGCTCTCTCTCACGAGTAGGAGAAGTAGGAAGCTCATCCACAGGTATGACACTAAAAGGAATTAGTGGAATAGACATAAGAGCCACATCAATCATAGGAAATAAGTCACTACTAATAATAGAAAACTATGGTACAGACTCATGAAATATCACATCAGCAGAAACATAATGGCAAGAATTTAGTGGATCAAAACATATATATCTCTTTTGGGTTCTAAAATAACCCAAGAAAATACACTTAACAGCTCGTGGTGCCAGTTTGTCTTATCCTGAACTTAAATCATGGACAAATGCAACGCGCCCAAAAATACAAGGGATGATAGAAAATAGAGGATGACCAAGATACAGAACCTACCATGGAATATGCTCATAAACAGAAGAGTTCGGCATCCTATTAATCAAAAAGTAGGATGTAGGTACAGCATCCCCCCAATACAAGATAGGCACAAAATGGCGGATTAGCAAAGTGCGTGTAACATTAAGATGTCTATGCTTCCTCTTAGCCACTCCATTCTGCTGAGAGGTATGAGCACAAGTCATTTGATGCACAACGCCATTATTACAGAAAAACTACAATAAGCAAGAAGTATGAAACTCCAAAGCATTGTCAAATCGAAACATTTTAACAGTGATTGAAAATTGGGTCTTTATTTCCATAACAAAACCTTCAACAATAGTTCCAACATCAATTTTATTTTTCATCAAGAATAACGTAACACAGAAAAATCATCAATAAGAACAAGGAAATAGCGATGGCCAAGACGGTCAGGAACCCAACTTGAACCCCAAACGTCCATATGAATTAAGTCAAAAATAGCAAACAACCCAACATGAGCAGAAACAAAAAAACTGGCACGATGGTGCTTGCTAAGTTGGCAAGCGTTGTAGGTGATGAGTATGTGGGATAGTACTCGTCTAAGTCTCTCCAGAGGAAGATGGCCAAGGTGAAGGTGCCACTAGATGAGAGATCCAATAGGCAGAGCAGTCTCCCCCTGACACACAGAAGCAGCAAAAGCAATCGGAGAACTACTCAGACGGTACACCCCTCCTTCCAATAAACCTCCACCAATCGTCTTCCCCGTGAACTAGTCCTGCAAGACACAAGAGCGTGCATCAAAAGTGGCTCTACAATTCGATTCCCTAGTAATACGTCTAACAGAAAGCAGACTGAGCAAAAAATTTGGTACATAAAGAACATTCGATAGCTGCAAGCTGGAGGAAAAGAGCACCTCCCCCTTCCTAGCAACCTGTGATAGTCAACCATCTACCACCTACATTGTCCTGCCTAGAAGGACAAATCTCAAGTCTGAGAAGGCATCTGAAGTGCCACATAAGTACCTAGAAGCTCTAGAATCCACCAACTAGTCTCCTGTATTAAGTGCAGACAGTGAATAGGCATCTACTATACTTGACGAGGAGGCAACTGCAGTTGTCTCTAGAATGGTAGGCTAAGATAACTGACTAAACTTCTGTAGCAACTCCTCAAACTCCGCTCTAGTTACTATGTTAGCAGTAGAGGTAGTAGTCTCTGTCGCTTGATGTACAGTAATAGGCTTCACGTGCATCTACCAGCACGTAGCCTCACCATAACCTAATCATCCACAATAAGTACACGAAGGCTTGGGACACCCTCCTAAACCTCGTCCACGACCACGGCTACGACCACAGATGAAAGGAGCTCCTCTCTAGGGACCATGTAAGGCACCCAGTGCAATAGTCTAACCAGTAGCCTCAGCAGAAGTAACGATCGTTGTAATCCGACTGAATCTATGATAAGTCTTCTCTAGAGTAGGAAGGTCAGTCATGGTCAGAATCTAGTCCCGTGCAACAGCATACTCTAGCCCCAAGCTAGAAAGAAACAAAGAAACTGCAAACTCACTCTTGAAGGCATGCCAAGAGGAGCATGTGCAACAAAGTCTAGAGGAGTTATGTCACTCCAATAACCCCTTGACCTGAGAGTAGTACTAGGCCAATGTCTTCCCCTCCTAATGTAAATGGAATAGCTCATGGTAGATCTAGAAAACCAAAGCAGAATTCTTCTCATGAGAGTATCTCTCACTGAGAGAATCCCCACATCTGCTTCATAGTCAAATAAATAATCTCATCTCCAATTCTAGGTATCACAGAGTTCATCATCCAGGCACAGGCCATTGCATTATCTCGATCCCATAAGGCATTGGCTCCTGTTTTCTCAACGGGTTCTGGCTGAGTCAAAATATGCTCCTTCCCATGATCCCTAACGGTCATCAGGAACATCTGGAACCACCATGGCTAATTAGTCTCATCCAACTTCATCATAGGGTCAAAGAACAGACTCTTGTAACTCCCGGTGTCCGTGGAAGTGTCCAATGTGATCTCGAATGGAAGAAGCCATATTTCAATCCCTTGTCACCCGCTAGATGAAAATAGATCCCAAGGAAGCAAAAATTAGACTGGAAATCACTGAAACATGATCTGAAATTAGATTTTCAGATCATGAATCACCACTAGAACGGCGAAGTGGCCCTCCTCTAGATGTAATCTAGGGAGGATGGGTCACCCCTCCCTATTGAGACCCTATAAGGAGGTCAAACAAAGGAAGGAAGGTGCACGAAGGCACCCTTATCGATCAGCAATAGGGGGGTGGTGATGGCGCAGCGCCTGCAGTGGCAGCCAGCAATGGTTGCAGCGGTGATCGGGCGGCGTAGCAATCAAGTGTGACTATAGTAGCGCTAGGGGCAACACGCCACCACCGACCCCACCACCTCCTCTTTTCTCCACCTAGGGGGTGGCAGCAATGCTGTCGAGAGGCAGCGATAGCTGAAAACCCTGCCAATGACACTAGGGTTAGGGTGGAAGGGGTTGGTGGCTTATTTCGATGGGATATCTAGAACACCAGCCTAAGACCACTACTCTGATACCATATGGGAAGAAATGAAAGGTTCAATTTTATTATGGGAGATCTACCTCTCTTTATATAGAGAGAGGAAAAGGGCAAATAGCATTACAACCCCGACAACAAAAAAAGATATACAACACGTCCTTACAAATAAATGTAAAACAACTAAAAATGTCCAAGTCTCCATACAAATATTTCTATTTCCTGAAAATTTCATGCTTACATTGTCAACCCCTGTTTTTTCCTTTTTTATTATTCTTCCCAGACTTGTGGAACAATCACAACCTAGCTTTTAAATTCTAGGGCTATAACTTTTTTCCTTAAAGAAAGATGTAGATTTTGCAGGCCAAAAGCTATAGAAAGTTGTTTCTAACTAGAAGATAAAAAATCAAAACTTTATCAAGCATATGGCAAATTCACTCAAAATTAATCAGGAATACTGTGAAAGGAAACCACCTTCATACCTTGATCAATAAGTAACCAAAAAAAAATCTGGAAAGCAATTCTCAAGGGTAAGTGCAGGCAGTTCCTTAACTGGAGACTTGACTAATGGAAACAGAATCAACTTTAGTGTGACAAAAATCACAAAATCCAAAAGATGCATTAACTTATAAATAAAACAATTTTCTCCCACGTGATCATCCTTTCTCTTTCAAAAAAAATAAATTTTCAAAGCAACTTCAGACCTTAAGGACATCTTTAATATTTAAGATCCAGGACAATCATCTAAAAGAAGGCAAAAAGGTACTTGAATATTACTGAACAAAACTAAAAGTAACAAATGATAATACCTGGAAATTGCCAAGATCTTTGATATCATAGAAGTATTTGATGTTTTGCTCCAAAGCAAAATCCCTCAATATGTCCACATTACGATTTGCACGCTCATCAGATGTGAAGATATAATGATCTGGGATGAGAACAATCTTCTCACGGTCCCATACCTAGGGCCAGGCAGGCAATCAAAAACTATAATAATAGTGCCCAAGTAAACTTTTATTCATTTGAAAAGAAGAATAACCACAGAACTAATGACAAATATCTGAGAAACACACAGCTGGAATAAAACAAAATTTCAACGAGAAACACGTGGAGATTTTTGTTTGAAAGGTGAAACATGTGGAGATTTTGATAATTGGAAAACTTTATATTAGATCTCAAAAAAAACAAGTAGAGTTGATCCTTTTATATAGAAAATGATCAATCATAATCCAAATCCTAATCCTAAACATGGAAACAAATCAAATCCTAACAAATCAAAAATATATCTCTACAATTTGGAAAGAGATAATCATAGAAAGAGATAATTCTACTTTCCTAAATTATCTATAACAATCCCCCCCAAGTTGGAGTGTACAACGTCCAACTTGTAGGAGTGGTACACCAGCAAGAGAGCTCCCCCCATCTCATGTAATTTGGAGTTGGAGCAACCAAACAAGCATGCAAGCAAAGAAACATGCAAGTACTTTGGCATGCAAATAGGTGGTGCTACAGCATGGTGGAGGCAATGGATAGCCTTGAGCGATGTAGGAGATTGAAGTAAAGGTATGAAGGCAATCAAGCGATTGAATCAAAACAAGTTCAATTATCGGTCGACCAAATAGACCATGAGGGTTCTAGAAGCGAGAAAGTGACTCACTGGTTGTAGTAGGGACCAAAGTCGATACTGCAAGTCGGTGAGGCGATGGAGCGAAGCCGAGCGCCGGTAGTGGTGGCCTTGTGCGCTACTTTGGTGGATACAAAAAGCAACATAAAGAAAAGAACCAAGATGAAGATCTTGACGCTAGAGTGACACATGGTGTCGCAGATACAAGCTAAGGCGATTGTGCATGCACCCCGAGGCAAAGAGAAGGCCAGCAACACCCCTAGGGTTCAATGGAGAACGTGGGGTTCCCAAGATGAACCTACACTAAAACCATATAGAGATTTTGATAACTAGAAAACTTTATTCTGAATCTCAAAGACAACAAGTAGAGTTGATCCCTTTATATAGAGAAAGATCAGTTCTAATCCTAATTCTAATCTTAAACATGGAAACAAATCAAATCCTAACAAATCAAAAACATAATACTATTTCCTAAATTATCTCTAACAATACAGAACATTGATGAAGGTTACTCCAACATTGTCGTGCAAGAATAAGCCTACATCTAGTTGAATATGTCATATATTTCTTAACTGTATTGAAAAACATGCAATTTGAAAAGTAGATGCCTACAAAATTAAACAATATAAAAGACAAGATTTGGCATGGTTTAGTGGACAAAGGGAGGTCCAAAGGTCCTCTTTTTTTTTTCAAAATGCTCATTTGCTGTAAGTGCTCTCCTAAACCATGTGGTATTCAGCACAAACCCACCAATTAAGTAAACAGAAGATATTAGTTGGATCAAAATCCAAACCAAATTTCCAATTACCAAATTAATGACAACATGCTATCCAAGACCAAACCATAAATTTCAGAAGTATACTCGTTTTATTGACAAGCTTCATAGCCTCTCGCATTTTACAAGCTGCGCATCATGTAATTGAACCAACAACAGAAGAACAAGGACTGAGCACCTTAAGGTAAACACTGACATCCATAAGGACAAACACACTCATGATGCATCACAAAAATAAAGAAATAAACAAGACTAAGCTAAAAAAAAATCCAAAAGAAGCCCAGACCAAACAGAAGATTTAAAGAAAGCACCAATCAAAGGTGTTTTTAATTAAAGGTATCAATGAATGTTTGAGCTATTTTGACTTATTCAATTATGGCATCGGATTGTAGAAACTCAAGCACAAGGTAGATACATCAACAGCAAATGTAGACCCACCCGCAGAGTTTCTTGATACATATCATGAAAGGTGGCAGTCTCTAACCTACTATCAGATGCCTGATTTTGCATGCAGAGAGAGAGAGAGATGACCAAAGATACTTGCTTATATTTTTTTGAAAAGTACACAGATACTTGCTGTTCTAGCAGTAAACTGATGCTGAGACACTTTGCGCAGGAGCTTCTTTTCATCCTATAAACAGTAGAATTTAAATTCTTGAAACAGCTCCAGGGCATGTTTCCACGCATACACTACCTTTGCTCCAACAAAAGCCTCCTGTCCATTGATTGGGAAAACTCATTCACTTTGTGATTGTGAATCAAAGTGGACCATTGAAATTAAGGCTTGGAGTTGAATTCGAAGCACCAAGGCCAAGTTTACTTCAGGATTTTACCCATCAAAAAAGGATTGATTCCCAAAAAAAAATCAAACAGGAGATTGACCATTCAAGTCAAAGCTCAAAGTGAATTTTGAAGGACTAAGCAAGTTTAGTATGGAAATTAAACCATCAAACAATGGTTGACCACTGTTTGTTTGTGGGATTAACCCAACATGCAAGAGGTTAAACCCAGATTCCCTAGCCCAAATGGGACTGCAGGAGGGCAGGTTGGGGAATAATCTGGGTTCTCCACAAAGCACTTACATAGCATTTGAGCAACATAAATGACAGGAATGCCCTCAATCGCCTCTTCTCCATCACCTCTCCCTAAAGCCCTGTGTCCATTAATGCCTCTCCTATTTGGCGGAGCTCTTCTCCTTCCATATAGCTGTACCCCTTAACAACAGCACCAAAGCCCCAATCCAGGTGAAGCTCCCATTCAGATTGACAACTAACATGATTGGTGATGCTCATGAACAATGAAGCCAGTCCTTAAAACGTAAGGTTTTCAAACATCAATTTTTGTTAAGTGGAGTTTTAGTTGGCATATGTGAGTTTAGATAAGAGAGGATTTAATTTGAGTAATTGTGTCAATTTATGATTTTGCTCCTTTAGCTGTTAGTCAGGAATATTGCACAAGATGTTGGTGTATTAGTTGGGCATCTTCCACTATAATGGCGGGTGTCAATTGGGAACCATGATTTGGGGTTAAGACTGCAGTTGTATTCTTATAGTTGGAAACCTCCCTAGTTTGGGGTTTTTGCTCTTAGTAGATTGTTATGGTATGATTGTCGACTTCAAGCATTACGCATCTTACACTGGTTTTGGAACTTCTTTTTTTTTGGAAACTCATGCACTAACTCGCGGTTGTACTGAGATTCTTTTTAAATTGAAAGCATAATATAATTTGGAGCTTCTCTTCTTGGAAATCGCTTCTTTGAAGTGTTCTGTGAGTTTGTTAATTGGAAACATTTTGTAAGAATAGTCTCGAAGCAAATAATTTTAAAATTTATGTAATTGCTGATTGATGGATTGCTTATTTGATTCAATAATTCAGTTCTATTTATCTCAAACAAAGTTCCAACAACATCCATTACCTTAAACATAAAAAAGTCGTTCCACACTTCTAATTCCTTTTTCCATTTTGAATAATATTGTTCCCATTAATAATAATATTTATATTCTATTATTTTCAAACAAAGTTCCCCTACACCATATCCTCCACGTATATTAAAAATTTTGGCAATATTCGACAACTACTACATCCAAGAGTAAAATGGTCATGCAACACCTCTAAACTACCTGTTATCCATATTCCTACCAAGCAGCAGCAAATCATATCACAATTTAGCCTCCTGCTACCAAAAGAAACACAGGTTATCCCATAGTTTAACCCCTCTTATATGCCAATCAATTAACCTCTTAGGCAAAACCCAACCCACCAAACAAACTAGTTCTGGAAGACCACCTAATATCTTATACCAATCAATTGACCCCCTTTCGTCAAAATCCAGTCCATTAAACAATCCAGTTTCAAAATCCACCTAATAACTTTAGCACTTGCAGCTTTTGAGAATCTGCTATCAAAATTTTAAAAGTCTCCATATTGATCTCCATAAGTAATTTCCATTCCCATTTCCACAAAAAACAAAAGCAATTCCAATTCCTCTTTATAAGGCATTGGATCTTCCTTCAAAGATTGAAGTTACAGTTCAATTATGGCAGTCAAAAGGTTGGGTGATCCTCCAATGTCATTGGTACAGTCATCATCTTGCTCGATAATAGGATAATTGGTTCTTCCAACCCTACCTCTCAACCCCACGCCAGTTGCACTATCAAAGGCAAGTAAACAAAAAAGGAATGTTAGGGTCACATCGTCACACTAGGGAAGGAAGAAAACAAAAAAGGTGGAGCAAATTGTAGAAGGTGGCAATGAGATGAAGGAAGAACATAGACAAAAGGATCAAAGTTATGAGAGTTCAAGACAGCTAGTTGAAGAGGAAGTATGGCTATCCAGGCAGATGGTTGGTAGCAAATGGATAGAGAGTTTGAGCTTCGCAGTCAAACTCCAGTAAAAAAGTTCAATTGCATGCCATCATGAGGATGATTTTCATTTCAATTAAAAAGCTCAACACACCCTCACCAACATCCATAAAAATGGATCTAGCCAAGCAGAACTTTTTCCATCTCCATACAGAATACGTATCTTTATAGCATTCTTTTCTAAAGACATCACTTCCTTCAAACTCCACCCTACTCCATCATCTTACAGTTTGCAGTTCAACCACGAGAACTAAACCAGCCGAAAGAAGGCTGTCGATCCAGGACTTCAAAGGAGGAAAACTAAAAAAATGAAAGTTCCAAGGAAACTAGATCCTTTTTTCCATGCATTTAGAAAATAAGGATGATCCCTGCTAAATAAGAAAAAGGATGCACGACAGTTGCATTAAATTTCAGGAATCCCAGGATAAACTTAACTGTATAAGTCGTAGCAGAGATATCATTTTGGAATGCACCCTTGCATGTCTATTGTGAACTAAAAAAGAAAAAGAAAATGAAATACAAGTACCTTCGCATTCTCACCAAACTCCTTCTTGAATATCCCAAATGTCCCAGGCCCACAAACATCGTGGGTCATCAGAACATCAACATTAATCCAAATATTCTCCCCTGGATTAATATCTCGCCTCTCAGATGCCTTCGCTAGCATCTTCTCAGTCATTGTCATGCCATGTTTCACCTGAAAGAAACATGTAGAGTGTTAGATTGCAATGCAGAGAAGGATGCAGAGGACTCTATGAAAGTAAAAGGTAAAAATTACAAACGGAACCAACATAGGATACAATAATAACAACTAGCAACCACTATTTCTATCTAAAAAGCACAATTCAACTAAAGCACGTCATGGAGCAGAAAAGAAACTGACATTCAACTGTTAGGATGGTAAAGCTCATAGGGATGTCACTAAAAGCTTTTCTGAAAAAGTTTTAAGGACAGCTACTCAAGGTCAGTAGCCATCCACTTCAATCAACCACAAAAATAAATTACAAAAGGTAGCTTGAAACTGCAGATTGTCATTAAAATTATAATCCTTCCACCACTTGAACCTTCAAAAGCTTGTGACCCTTCACAAGAGAATAGCTTTTGCACACCTCTATGAGACCCTCCAACCAAGTGGCTCGTCTGTATTTTACCCTAAGTGGTTTTCATGATAGATGAAACAAGAGAAACTAGCAGCTCAGGAAAATAGAAACAACCAGCAGATGATGGCTGTTTCATAAGTCTGGGAGTAATAAAAATAGAAATTCTGGGGCACCACTCAGTCAATACATGAGTCGGGAACATAATGTAACAGTTATACCGTGAAAATAGCAGGCTAAATGGTAATCTATGTCTAGGAAAATTGAAAATCATATAAACACAATTCTATGATGTTTGAAGATAGTGCACATGAATGACCATGGCAGAACAAAAATCCTAAATGCCAGACCTTTTTTTCTCTTGACAAGCAAAAGGAAGGCTACATAAAATCAGTAGCCCTCCCAGTTTGCCTAAGTGGGTTCTGGGTCATCAAAATAAGTAGCCCTCTCATTTTATTTCATTCAAAATTCAATGGGGTCAGACGGTGGGTTACAACAAGGCACAGTTCACCTCCTCAACAGAATTTTTCCCTTGAAAAAGCAATTCTCAGCATATGCTCTCATGCCATCAAAAATGACCCTGTTAAGCTGAAACCAAATTGCTCACAACACCACTAAGGCTGCTGTCCTCTCCTTTGACCTGTATTGTTGGAACCATTTGTCAATGACCCCTTCCAAATGAATTCCAAAACACATGAAAAGAGGAAGTGCCAACCCACGCCAATCCCATCTGAACCCAAGTGTAGCTAGTAACTTGGTAATTGAAGAAGAGAATATCTTGATCCCTTGCACCATCCCTACACATCAAACAACAGTGTTTGCTTGTTGCTCCAACCTCAAACGCCTTGTCTTAGTAGTATAATTCAATGTTGCTGCGATTCCTACTGCAACTGCATCTTCAACAAGGTCTTTGCCAACAAAAGAAGCCTAAAATCTTTAAACAAATCTGTGGAAGTTCACCAATAAGGTGACACATGTCACCATAGTCCACGCATGGGTGCAATGATGTGTGTGTGAGTTGGTGTTGGGTTGGTTGCTTGGTTTGCAAGTTTGCTATATTTAGTTAATTGGTGGTGATGAGTTGTTAGGGTTCTTTAGAAAAGTAGTCAAGAGTCAAAAATAAGAAAAGGAAACCTTTAGGATTTGATTAAGTTTGTTATGTCATTTACTATGTTTGTAAGGTGATTGTCTCTCTATAAAAAAAGAGGACAACACACCAAGTAATCCTTAAGTCCAATAATAAAATACTTCCATCTTCAATGTGACTCCACTCCCTCATCTGTTCTCTCCCCTCACGCCAACTCTCTCCCTTTCTCACGCATGGCTCTCTTCCCCTCAACATGCACCTGTTGCATGTGGCCTTCCGTTGTACCACCAAATCTTTGCATGATATCAGAGCAAGCAATCTTGCATGGCTAAGATCGAGAACCACGGGATCTTCTTGGGTGTGGAAAATGAGAAGCGAGCATGTCAAAGCACCACCAACTCCAAGTTGAAAGAGAAGGTTCACAGGAACATCTCTAAGTTACTAAGGTGTCCCCTTACGCGTACTTGGGAAGGATTAAGGTGTCCCCTTGACTCCAGGATGTTGAAAGAGATTCCTCAAGAACCTCTCTAGTCGATGCAGTGTCCCCTCAGGTGTACCTAGGAAGGATCAAGTTGTCCCCTTTGACTCCAAAAAGTTTAAGCCATGATGGATGCTGAGACATCGATCACCACAGAGGCCAAAGTTCTTGTTCAAAGCATCACCATCAAGTTGATGGGAGCCTCGAAGTACATCTTATGGGCACATGCCTTAAGGATATTCATTGGCAGTCAAGAGAAGTTTCGCATCCTCTTGGATAAAAGTCCCGATGTGCGTGAAAGAGCAAAGGCAAGAAAGTGGATGATACACGAAGAATCCGAGGACCAAAGGAAGAAGCCTCAAGCTCGTCATCATCCTTGGGATCAACTCCTACTCTATTGCATCATCGATTAGCCACATCAGATCCTTATTGACAAGTCTTGCCTCCTCTCCAAAAGTCCAACTTGGAGGGGAGTGTGGAGTTTCACCAATAAGGTGGCATGTGGCACTGGTACATGTCACCATAGTCCACGCGTGGGTACAATGATGAATGATGTGTGCATGAGTTGGTGTTGGGTTGGTTGCTCGGTTTACAAGTTTGTTGTATTAAGTTAATTGGCGATGATGAGTTGTTAGGTTTGTTTAGGAAAGTAGTCAAGAGTTAAAATTAAGAAAAGGAGTCCGATTTGATTGAGTTTGTTACGCCATTTACTATATTTGTAAGATGATTGTCTCTATAACAGAAAAGGACATTACACCAAGTTATCCTTGAGTCCAAGAATAAAATACTTCCATCTCCAACGTGATTCCCTTCCCTCGTCTCTTCTCTCCTCTTACGCTAACTCTCTCCCTCTCTCACATGTGGCTTCTCTTCCTCTCAATATGCACCTATTGCATGTCTTTCGTTGCGCCACCAAATCTTCTCAAAAGCCTCGATCTCTATCTAAGGGTGGAGTCCTCAATGCTTCAAATATTTTCCTACCAGTAAACTCACCATCTTCCCACCCCATCTACCCTCCACACCAAGTCTCCAAGCGATGCCACCAATATACTCATGAAGCCACAATAAATCATCCAAGCAAAGCAAGCATCAAAAAGGGCATACAGAAAAGTCAGTGTCCAACAACATTCCCACACATATAGGCCTACTCCAATACTCCTGTAGATGAGGCTCCTGATCTTACATCAAAGCAAACAGATGGAAAAGGCATTTGGTAAAGTACCATAGCAACTCCAAAGGCCCCACCAAAACCTGAATCCAGTACCCGTGCCAACTCTTGGGACAAAATACTCCAACTTAGGAAAGACCCCCAGAAGGCCCTTTCAAAAGGTTAAAATCCTGCAGCAACTACACAACAAACCTCCAATGGAGAACCTAATCATACAACTCCACCAAAATCCTTGCCAAGAGCCTATCACCAACAACCAGGATTCATAGGCACTTGGTAAAAAGAGCCCCACTCATAACCCTCAACCTATCGATGTCCAAACCCCTTCATTGTCCAAGCGAACATCTTTTCAAGCCACCAAATAACCACTTTTCCCATCCTTCCCTTCTCAACGTCAAGCATTGTTTTATATGACACCTAAAACTTTACAAATATTTTTTTTAATGCTTGGCACTTTCCTCACTCCTGATACTTTTGAATTAAATATTGACTGCATAAATTTTGTTAGAGTGCCTGAAATAAGCCATGTGGCAACCTATGGTGTGCCCACATTGGGCATGGATGTGCGTGCGTGTGTGTGATTAGGTGTAGGATTTGGTGTGGTTCTGTTTCCAAGTTTGTTTTACTTAATTAGATTTAAGTGATGGAGTCAATTTAGGAATAGTTGATTTAATTTGATTGAGTTTGTTTTTTATTTTAGGAAAGAGGATTAGCAATTCTTTAATTTGTTGGGTTGTAATTAGGATTGGATCTCGTTAAATAGAGACCAACTCCTATCTTTATTTTTTGAGTTCCATTAACAATATTTCCAATTCCAAGAACTCCTCTCCCCTCTCCCTTCTTCTCATGCCACTATTCTCTCCCCCCTTCTCTCCACGCATGCCATCTAAAAGAGGAAGGGCTCCCTACGCACCAAGCAATTCTTCATATGGTATCAAAGTCAATCCTCCTAGCTACTTGATCTCTCACGTGTAAAGGAAAGGAGATCTCTCTCCACGCACTCCCTGTGTGTGGAAAACGTGGAGCCATACCAAGGGTTGAGCACCAAGTTCAAGTCAAGTTCAAGGTGCGTTAACCTCTCATGCACCTGGGAAAGCCAACCAAAGGACGTTGGCTCTAAGGCGTACAAGAAGAGACACGGAAACCTCAAGTCCAAGTTAAGGAGGCGCGTGAATCTCTCACGTACCAGGGAATGCCAAGTTATAACACTTGACTCCTGGGCATGCAAGAAGTGGCACGAGACCTCCACAAGTTTCAGTTATGGCTAACGTAGAGGCCTCAATCACCACTAGGGATGCAAGTTTTGGTAAACTCGCCCCAAACCCAACTCAACCCAACTCGAAAAAAACTTGATTGGATATGGGTATGGGTATGAGTATGGATCTATACCCAATTACCTAACATGAGTACCTAAATAAAATCCTCATTTACCCAAGATGTATAAGTCCCACCCCAAGTCCCTCATTCCCTTAGCTTTAATCTCCCTCATGATTCCCTCCATGATTTTGAAGGTTAAGAGTACTTCTGAAGCTTCCATTGAGCATTTATTTCTGGGATGGGGATCTTTTATTTGAAATGTACTTGCATTTTGTCTTTCTTTGTATTTTTTGTTTTTGATATATTCCCCTTGAAGTTCTTTTTTGTAATAATTTCAACGGGGATCACTAAAATTGGAATAGCCTGAGCCCCTATATTTTAAGCTTGTTAACAATAAACAATTGATGAATCATGTTATAGTTTTGTTTACTCTAATTTGAGGATGATTTGATTGTAAAATTAATTTATAAATGGGTAGCAAATAAGTAAATGGATATCCAATGAGTAGATGGGTATGGGTATGAGTTTGAATTTTTATACCCGAAGGGTAAATAGGTAGGGTATGGGTATAGATTTTACAAATGGGTATGGGAATGGGTTTAGCCAAACCCGACCCGAACCCGACCCGTTTGCATCCCTAATCACCACGAAAATCTACAAGCACCATGCTACCCCAGAGAAAGCACCTGAAAATCACGAGGGAATAAAGGTAAAGAAGTGGGAGAAGGATAATTATATGGCCTCGTTTACATCTACGGATTTAGAGAGGTTTCAGGCGTTACTCAAAGAAAAAAAAGATGACTACAACCATAGCAACGACTTTCGAAATTGCCAAAGAAGCAACGACTACAGAGGTTGCAAAAGGACTCATAGTTGCACCAAAAGATCTGTTCAATGAAGATCCAAGAGCATACATAGATGCGGATGATGAAGAAGAATGATGGGGCATCTAGCCTCACAAAAGTTTAAAACCATACGAGTCTTCACCCTCTCCGGTGTTCAACTTGAGGGGGCGTGCTAATGTGTGTGGAATAAGCCACATAGCAACCTATGGTGTGCCCACATTGGGCATGGATGTGCGTGTGTGTCTGCATGATTAGGTATAATATTTTGTGTGATTTTGTTTCCAAGTGTGTTTTATTTGATTAGGTTTAGGTGATTTTAATTTAAGAATAGTTGATTTGATTTGATTTAGTTTGCATTTTTTTGGGAAAGAGGATTAGCAAATCCTTAATTTGTTGGGTTATAATTAGGATTGGATCTCTTTAAATAGAAACCAGCTCCTACTTTGATTTCTTGAGTCCCAATAATAATATTTCCAATTCCAATAACTCCTCTCTTCTAACCCTTCTTCTCATGCCAAGATTCTCTCTTCCCCTCCCTTCTCTCCACACGCACCATCTAGAAGGAAGGGCTCCCTACACACTAAGCAATTCCTCACAAATTTTATATACCAGCATCAAGAAGAATCAGACTCCAAACAAAAAAGAAGTCAAGATAAAATACAAATCAGCATGCTGCATTAATTGTCCTTGGTTTCAACAAACCTTATCCCCAAGCTTTATCAGGTTCAAAAGTACACTTTATGAACTTTTTGTTTGCTTTGATTTGTTTGGCCTAAAGGTAATTCATGTAGTTGATACCTCAGTTCATTTCCAGCCTATTTGATCATTCGGTGGGAACTTGAGCATGAAAAGTGTTCTGTAAGGGCAACCTATCATCTTTTGCATGGTAAGGAAGGATCTCTAAATGAACAGGTGGTAAGGGACTGCAGGCTCATTTGGAAAACAAATTTGCCTTCAAAGGTGAAGACCTTTGTGTGAATGCTTCAGAGAAGAATCATGACAAAGACTCAAAGAGATACAGACATTTTTTTCCTAGAGAGGATGTCGCTTGCTCCTTTTTCCGGGCAAAGATGGCAGATCGTAATCATTTATTTTTCTGGGTGTCAGATTACTAGAGAGGCTTGGGTGGAGGTAATGTCAGATTAGATTGATCCCTCTTCTGAGGAGAATTTTTGGGAGCCTTTTGCTGCCAGCAGGAGCGGCAACAGTCCAAGATTTTTATGTCATTCAAAGCTAGAGCAGGCTTCTCCATTTGGGGTTTGGGCTTCACAGTTGCAGCATAATAGTGTGATGTTAAAGCCTGAGAAGGCACATGTAGATGGTGCATTGCTTGATGCAGCCATGTTTAGGCATTTCTAGGGGAACCTTCACGTAACATGTTTGGCTTTTTAATTTAATGAATTCAGACAGTTATTCACCTCGATTGACCATTCCTTTGCATTTCCAAATAAAAAAAGTTCCCATCTGGTCTTCCAGCTTTCATTCTATCTATATAACTATTTTCCTAGATGACACCCTTTATACCAATAAACGAGATGATTGGATAGGTATATCATACTAGAGATAGATGCAATTTGTGTTATTGCAGTTCTTCAAGAAATATAACTTTTCTTCTTGAAACATTGCCAAAATCTTAATAAGCACACCATAGCTTATCAAGAGAAAAGGGACCTGTTAGCATCATGTTATTTTTTGGTTCTTTGCTATTTTTATTTCTTTTTGGATATATATGTAATTTTTATTTTTGTATCCCCTCCTAGCAATGGTCCTGAGCTGATGATTACTACCTCCTTGATTCCCATACCCCCTCTTCCTCTCCATCAATTCACCTTTGTCGTTGCTCTCTCTCTCTCTCTCTCGACACTACCACACCGCGAGACTGTGCAATGCCACACCAAGCACAGTGTCATAGACCGCACAGCATGGCACCATAGCACACACAACACTCAGCATGGTAGCGTGCAAGCACGCATAGCACCAAAGCATGCGCAACACCACAGCGTGCACCGCACTTAGCGCAGTCACACTACCCTCTGTCAATTATGTGTTGTTCTCTACCCCTGGAGATGACCATATGCTCTCTGAGACACTCCTATTCTTCCTACTTCTCCAGGGGAGGCTATGGATGATCTGATCTCTCTTCACTATGGCAACTTGGATCCTCTCCCATCCTGCCACTACCACTTGGAATCGTTTCCCATTGTTACCTTTATCTCAATATTCTACCTTCTTAAAGGATTTTTATTCCGATGGATCTACTCTAGAGCCATTTTGACCATATGTGACAATGGTCCCTGTGCACTTACTACCCATACCGATACCAACGAGGCTCAAGAAAATTTCACACATCTAGCACTACTGGCAAGTGGGTCATTGACTTGGGTGCATCCACTCATCTCACTAGCGATCCTAGTTCTCTGTGTGCAACTCAGCTTGCCAAATCAGTTACCTCCATGAAGTTGGCAAATGGCTCCTACTCTCCAATGACCGCAATTGAGGATGTTCAATTTTCTTCTAGACTACGAGTGTTAAACGTTCACTATGCACCCGACTTCCCTATAAGTCTCCTCTATGCAAGCAAGCAGTGCGAGGATCTAAAGTGTTGTGTTGTATTTGATGAGCACCAGGACAGGCAGATTAGTCAGATTACTAGTGAGTATGAGAGGGATAGACTATACTACCTTGATATCCCCACTCATTTTGTCAAAGCTACCTCGATCTCCACAAATCCTCTACTCTAGCACTGTCGACTTAGATACCCTCCTTTAGTAAGCTTCACTAAATGTTCGCAGATCTAACTTCATCTGCCAGATTTGATTGTGAGGCTTGTTAATTATGAAAGCATCACCAATCTAACTTTCCTCCATGAACTAAGGAGTGCAGCAAATCACCCTTTCAATTGATTCATTGCAATGTTTAGGAACCATCTCATGTGACTAATACTACAAGCCACAGATACTTTGTTGTGTTTATTGATGATTACAACAAATCCACTTGTGCATTCCTTATGAAGAATCGATCCAAGATCCTTCACATAGTATGTTGAACCAAGTGGCACTACATGCATACGTGTATGCATGAGATCAAGTGGATCTTCCATGAGATCTCATGTGAGATGTTGGTTAGCCAATTGTGGCAAATTTTGTTAAGGATTATTTGTTATGTTCATCAAGTTGTCAAGTTATGTGGTTTAAGAAAGTTGTTAAGAGTCCAATTAGGATTAGGATTTGATTGAGTCCTACTTTATTTAGCCAATTTGTTAAGGTAATTGGATCTTTATAAAAGAGACCAATAAACCAAGTTGTTTTTTTTTAGTTCCAAAACAAAATTTTCTCCAATTCTCTCGTGGACTCCTCTCCCCTTCTCCCACAAGTGACTCTCTCTCATGCCTCCTGCCCATGCAACGAGCCTCCATATTTTAAGGCAGGTATCAGAGCAGACGATCTTGCATGCCTAAAGTCGTAAGATCTACATGGAAGATCTTATATAAAATTTTCTCTAATTCTCACATAGACTCTTCTCCCCTTCTTCTCCCACACATGACTCTCGCTCTCTCTCACATGCCTCATGCAATGAGCCTCCATATTTTATGGCATAGTGAAACGGTTCTTTGCAAAGGTGTAGAATGTCTACTCGACCTCCATCAAGACCTTTCATAGTAATAGGGCCCCGAAATTCATGCAGAAGGAGATTGAGTCATTCTTTATCCCAAATGGCACCTTACATCAGACATCCTGTGCCTATGCCTCTCAGCAAAACAACATTGCTGAGAGGAAGCTGAGACATATACTAGACATCACCATGACCTTCCTTGTCTTCATGCAGGTGCCAAAACAGTTTTAGGGAGGTGTTGTACTCATTGCTACTTATCTGATTAACTGGGTCCCTTCATCTTTCCTAAAAGGGGAAATCTCATTCCAATTATTGCACCTTAATGTGGACCAACCCTTTGCTTTACCACTACGTATTTTCGAATGTACATGCTTTGTGCATGTCTTTGGGCAACAGGATAAGCCATCTCTACGAGTAGGTAGGTGCATCTTCCTAGGCTACTTTTGCACTCAGAAGAGATACAGGTGTTACAATATGAGTAGTTAGCAATATATAATTACTACAAATGTAACCTTCTTTAAGAAGGTTCCTTTCTTCTCTAAAAAGGGACCAATGTCGAGTTGTTCCTCACCAGCAATAGACATCACAAACGAGATAAGAAGCCTCCTCTTATTCCATTGCCTACTATGTCAACTCCTCATAATGATAGTTATAATATGCCCCTACAAACACAGAGCCAAAGCGAGGAACATCGGTTGCTATGAAGAAAGCCATTCACTCTCATGCAAACTCATCTTGGCTCTCATTTTACATCAACAACACATATGAATCCTTCCGTACAACGACTTTGCATAACATTACTCTGCACTGTCATTCCACATGACTACTCAAAAACCTCCTAGAATTCTCAGTGGAAGACTGCTATGGATATTAAAATGGAGGCCCTTACTATTCATGGCACATGGGAGCTTGTGCCATGCCCATTGGCAGCCAAAATTGTTGACTGCAAGTAGATCTACACAATCAACTATCTTGTGAATGGCAGCATTGACAAATTCAAGGCAAAATTAGTAGCCAAGAGTTTCACACAGACCTATGGAGTGAATTACTTTGAGACCTCCCCTATGGCTCGAGTTGTTTCTGCATGTGTTATCATGTCTATTATTGTTAACAGGAATTGGCCACTATATCAACTTGACATCAAGAATACATTCCTCTATAGAGATCTAATTGAGGTGTATATGAGACAACCTCCTTGTTAGGAGGTTGTAAAGGAGCACGTATGTAGGCTAAAGATCATATATGGCCTCAAGCAGAGTTCTCGTGCCTGATTTGATAGATTGACTAATGAGGTGATGAAGACGGATTTCAGAGAATCCACATATGTTCATTCAATCTTCATCAAGATGACTACCTATGGCACTATTATTCTCATTGTCTACGTTGACGACATGGTTCTGACAAGAGATGACAGTGCAGGCATTCAAGTGGCCAAGGCATTCTTGCAGAAGGTTTTTGATACAAAAAACCTAGCAGAGCTGCGATATTTCCTAGGGATAGAGACCGTTACAGACGAACATGGCCTAGTACTCTCGCAACAAAATTATGTCCTTGTGATACTTGAGGATGCTAGACTACTTAACACAAAGCCCTCCACTATTTCGGTTGGGCATAAAGAGAGACATAAGGACGCCAAGGATCCATCCTTTGAGGATGTACACAGATACAATAGCACTATGGACAAACTACTATACCTGACTATTACTCACCCAGATATCAATTTTGCGATCAACAAGGTTTGTCAATATATGAACAAACCATGCTATAGTCATTAGCATAATGTTTGTCTTATCCTGAAGTATCTGAAGGGGTCTCCAAGAAAAGGGTTGTACTATAGGAACAATATGCATCTAGATCTTTGTTCTTGTTCTGATGCAAACTATGCAAGGTATGTCGAGGATAGAAGATCTACCACCCCTTATGCCATATTTCTTTGAGGCAATCTTTTCTTATGGCATAGCAAGAGCAAACTATTGTGGCCCGCGCCAAAGTTGAGGCAGGGGACAGGACGATGGCACATACTGGATGTAAGGTCATGTGGGCCACTTCCTAGTTGATCATGGAGTCCAAGTGAATAGTCCAGTTCCTATGTTCTGCAATAAGTCAGTTACATACATTACCACTAATCCTAATTTCCATGAGAGGACAAAGCACATTAAGGTAGACTGCCACTTCATTCGAAATACTGCAATGGAAGAAAAAATAGCGACACCTCATGTGTCCTCTAATCTTCACCCTACAAATATTCTCACGAAGGCATCAACCAAGAGGAGACATGTATTCCAATGTGACAAGTTGAGATTAATAGATATCTACACTCCTATTTGAAAGGGAGTGTTAGTGTCATGATATTTTTTATTTATTTGCTATTTTCTAACTCTTTTTTGATATGTATGCATTTTTTATTTTTGTATTCCCTCTTCCAAGCTTGGAGGAGGTCAAAAGGAAAGAGATTTATTGATTACCATAAAATCCTTATGTCATACATTTGGTTCTCTCCTCCAACAATTCTTCTAGTTACTACCAACATCTTCATTTGGATTACTTGCCTCGCCCCAAACTTCCTTGTGTCATTCCTCAAATTTTGCCATTCGTCAGGTTTGATTGCAAATCTTGTCAACTTGGAAAGCAACATAGAGGATCCTATCCATAGAGCCAGAGCGCGAGTCTAGTGGCTATTTTTGACCTCTTGAATCTCAGTATCTCGGATCTTAGTTGCATTTAATGATTTTTCTTGCTTATCTGGCTTTTCCAGTAAAGTTAGTCTAAACTTGTCACCATCATATGAAATTTCTTTATTGAAATCAAGAAATAATTTAGGACCACAATTAAAATTGTTTACTCTAATAATGCATGTAGCTTTTGTACATCTCAATGATCTTAGTCAGGACAAGCTCTTTCCCTAAGAAATAAAGTGTGTTTTTCCTAGGTCATTCACGAACTCGGAAGAGGTACAAATGCTTTGATCCTATTCAACAACATCACCATATGAGTGTGGGCGTCACTTTCTTCAATGCGCTTGGATGTTGATGTTATGAATACATCGATGCCCATGCTACTAGTGGCAATGGAAGAATTTGCTATTTCTAATACCTCTAATACTCCATGTAGATATCGGGATCCTCCCTTGGCATATAATAGTTATCCTCCCCATTCCAAGCCATCCTAGGCTGCGACAATCATCCCCCAAGGAGGATATTAATTGAGTTTGATAAATAATGCGGAAGCATAATAACGAGATATCAAAAGCATAAAAACAATCAAAGGAACAGTTGGGTTTTACATGGAAACCCAACTCACAAAGAACGGAGAGAAAACTACAGAAGAAGTGTCCCTATGGACGTGTTTCTCTATTACTCCTCTCAAAGAAATAAGTGAAGGATACATGTCTATTTATAAGCCACCACACACTCCACAATCCCACAAGGCCACAACTCATAATGTGGTACCAAATACTACACACTCCTCTCAACACTCCCCCTCAAGTTGAAGCATAGAATGCTCCGCTTGTAACAAAACACAAACCTCACTCTACAGCAGAACACACTCCTCTCAATTGGTTCTCACTTGTAGGTAGAAACACGGGTTGGAGCTGCTGAAGGAACTACTAATGTCTCTGACAAGGGCCTCTCCTCTGAAGACCTCAACTGGTACTAGCGGTTCCCCATTCAGTATCCATGTAATGGGTCTTCCTCTGAAGACATCGAAACAGGATCTCCTTCTCTGGACACCTCGAAACTGGATCTTCTCTGGAGACTTCAAAACTCTAGACCTCCTAGAGTTTGATTTCTCATGTAATGATCTGTAATTCCCAACGTCCATAGCGGTATCCGATGTCACCTCAGAACTACTGGAGGATGCCATCGTGCCTTAGGAAGAGAAAGACACAAATCTGAAAATCTGCAACAAAGGGACTCCCAAATAGGGTGACTACAATAGGCATCCATACTCCCCGTTTCTCTTATACTCACATGGGAGAAGAAAATAACAATAGAGAATAAATAACAATTAAAATAAATAAGAACTTCTCCCCCTCTTCTCATCACCATCTCTTTTCTTTCTTTTCTTCCTTGTTTTCTTTTTTGAAAAATTTTCTTCCTTTTGTATTCTTTTTTCTTTCCCTCCTTTTTTTGAAAATTTTCCTCTTCGTTCATTTATATCCCCTATTTTATTATATATATAAAGATAACAAAAAAAAGAGGATAAAGTGGATAAAATACCCATACACACCTTCACACCATAGGGCTCGATGGAGCACAGCATCAACAGCCGCCGCAGGAGAAGTGGGCACCACCACGATCACTCACCGAGGGAGAGCGGTATCAAAAATGGGGCTTCACGAGGTGCACCAACAATGGCTAGTACCTGATCCACATGATCAATCCATACAATGCGAGCCTCTGTTTCCTACCCGCACACACAAGACCACTGCTCCTGCTACTACTGTTGATGCTGTCACCGCCATGAAGGAGCTCTTATGGACCAGTTGGAGACCACGGAGAAGCGCCAGTGCCGCCGCTGAGCACTAGTGGCTTCGCCAGCTGTCGCTTGGACCCAACAGCGTCGCCAAGCCTTGCCTGGGCTTCCTACTACGCCATACCACCAACTTCACCGCAACCTCCATCTTCTCCTTCGCCATCACCCCTCTTGATCACCTTTATAGCATCGGCCTCTTCGATGTAGATCTCGACACATCATCAGCTCCAGCAACGGACTCCCTCTCCTTGATGCAATCTCGCACACATTAAGCCCACACTATTGTTGTTGTCCTTTGCGCGTCATCATGGAGGAGCCTTCTCCATCGCCATGCGACGCTCGTGAGGCCATCTCCACCTCGATCTTGCACGCTCATAACGCACTCCACCTTCTTCGACTTACTACAGCCTCGTGAGAACTCACCAGGAATAGAATAATTAAACATAATAAAAAAAAATCCAAGAATCAACTAGCTTTGATACCAAATTAAGTTTGAAAAATAATGCGGAAGCATAATAACGAGATATCAAAAGCACAAAGACAATCAAAGGAATAATTGGGCTTTACATGGAAACCCCACTCACGAAGAGCGGCGAAAAAATGATGGGAGAAGTGTCCTTATGGGCGTGTTTCTCTGTTATTCTTCTCAAAGAAATAAGTGGGGGGTACATGCCTATTTATAGGTCACCACGCACTCCACATTCCCACAACTCACAATGTGGTACTAAATACCACACTCCTCTCAACAATATTTATTAGGGTTTAGTTTCCAGTCTCGGATCTTCCATTGCTTTAACAAAAGCACCTTGCAATTGTACCAGGCATCCTATCTCAAAGAATGTCTCTATGGCACGTATTAATCATTATTCAAGCAATTCTCCATCGCTGTTTCGGCCTTGTCCATTCCTACTTCTCATCAACAAGCCCTTTTAAATTCAACGTAAAGGCAAGTTATCGAGCAGATATCAGCACTGACTTCACACGGTACTTTGGGAACTCATTGACCTACCTCAAATGCTATAGTTTAATAATACGAATACACGGAAGCATAATAACAAGATATCAAAATAACAAAATAAGAAACACTTGAGTTTACATGAAACCCCACTCACGAATAGCAAGGAGAAAATCACAGTAGAAGGCCCCTAAAAGGGCTAATTTCTCTATATTCTTCTCAAAGAAACAAACAAGGGGTACATGCCTATCTATAGGCCGCCACACACTTCAACACTCCACATCTCACGATGTGGTACTAAACTAACCACACATTCTCCAATACTCCCCCTCAAGCTAACGCATGAAATGCTCAACTTGTACAACAACAAAATCCCACTCTACACAATAGAACACAACTCTCTCAACTAGTTCTTGCGTGTAGGTGGGTGTGCTAACGACGACACATCAGCAAGCTTTGGAACTACTGGACGAACTGCTGTAGAAGGCTCTAACACGAGCCTTTCCTCTGGAGACCTCAGCTTTTGTTGGTGGCTCCCCATTCAGAGACCTCCTCAACTGGATCTCCCTTTCTAGAGACCTCGAAACTCTGAACCTCCCAGAGTTGTGGTTACTCATGTAGTGATCTACAACAAAAGGACTCCCAAATGGGGGATGACTATAATAGGATCTATATTCCCCCTTTCTCCCATACTCGTATGAAAGATAAATAGAACAATGAGAAAAAAATATCATGAAGAAAAGGGCTTTGATATTTCCATATTTATTGACATTATTTATGCCTAACTATTGTTAGTTTAAGGGTAAATTAGGTCATACCACATTAGATTAGGTTAGATTAGTCATTTAGCAGCATTTTGTAAATAGTGTATTATTTTGGGTTTGTATGTAATATTCCCCTTATCCATATCTGGTGCCTAGATGTCTTTGTTTATTTGTATGCAGGTGCCAGATATGAGATTGATTGGAGCTTTGCAGAGAGGAGAAATCGGATTGAGCTCATTTATGCAAGCAAGTTGAGCCACTTTCCTACCTACACCTTAGCCTAATTATTCCTAGTTTTAGCCCAACTTGGAACCCAATTTATCCTAACCCAAGACCCAATTACCTATCCTAATTCCCCACTTTAGGTGGTCAACCATGAGCCTAATTAATCAACCAATTTGGTCAGCTAATCTAATTGATTTTATAAACCCATTAAAAACCCTTAACCTGCCCATTCCTATATCCTAACCCAACAAACCTTATTTGGTCATCTATTTTATCCTTCAATAAATACTATTTTGGATGGTCAAAATACACCATAATTTATCCATCACTAGATCTAAATCCTAGGATCCTAGATTGCCTACCTAAATCCCTATGTTAAAACCCTAAATCAAATCATATTCCTAATCCTAAGCTTAATCTCGAAAATTGTAACAGCATGACACATCTTTAGTATTTTGACCATAATTTTTAAATTTCGAATCCAAATGGAGTGAATCAAGTTGCATTGGAAAGCTGATTTCTAGGGCTACAACTTTGTTGTTATGTGCAACTTGAAATTTGAAACGAAAAGAGGCCAAAAATTTGATATAAGTGAGGAAAATCCTATAAGGCTATTGCAACACCCTTCATCCTACCCCTTGATTCCTAGACTCATAATCCTAGTCCTTTATTTTGGTGATCCAAGTCAACTTGGATCAACCAATCAAAACCCTCCATCCTCTTTATAAAAGAACCCTAGCCACCCCCCTCTGCTATCATCTTTCTAGCCTCCAAAAATTTCAACTAGAACTCAAGCCTTCTACTTGCACACCTCCCCTTGGAGATTCTCAGGGTATGCCTTCGCATGCTCTTCCACTTCCTTACTGTTGCCTACACCTCGCCTTCGAGGCCTTTGGGTAGATTTAGCTATTTTTGTTCTAATAGAAATCTAGTTCTAGTTGTATTCTTCTGGTAGAACTCTTTCCTATATTAGAACTTTTGAGATCCAATAAAGGTTCTACTTGTTTTATGTTTCAAGTATTTATATTACTTCTAGTTGCTAGTCCTAGTTGTTACTTGTTTCTATCTTGGTTATAATTATTACTTCTTTAGTTCTAGTTGTTCAGGTTAGACTTGATTTCATATTCATCATTTGTGCCTACTCCGTG
This sequence comes from Thalassia testudinum, assembly GCA_037157565.1. Taxonomy (NCBI): domain Eukaryota; kingdom Viridiplantae; phylum Streptophyta; class Magnoliopsida; order Alismatales; family Hydrocharitaceae; genus Thalassia; species Thalassia testudinum. The sequence continues at coordinate 148,544,781 of JAZHRO010000025.1, read as the reverse complement.
GAACGTACGAAAGCGATTTAGTTCAATAGCCTCCCTGCAAATAACTCGGACTATGACTTTTGAAATTGCAACTTCATATTTACAAGTTCAACTTGAACAAATATTTAAAAGTATCTATGCGCTTCTCCTTCGACAAACGTGTATTTTTCACACATCTCTTCGCTAATAGATCAAGACTCTCTTTTCTTGATTCAAACTCTTTCATTTTTCTTTCTTTTTTTTGATATGTTTTTGTTTTTTTTCCACTTTTTTCTTCCTAATTTTTCCTCTCCTTTTCTTATTTTTTTTTTCTTCTTCTGACATTTTCCTTCTCTCCAAACAACATAACCCAACTATAATGTCTAAACAACGAAAAAAGATGAGTATAAGAATGTAAAATACCCTCATTAGGTTTCAAATGAATCCAATCCTCGAGCGTGCGAGCAATCACGCTATTGCTGACTCTTTCCCTTCAATCTCGCAACCACGCACGCCGCCAGAGATCTCTCGCTCCTCGCTCCAACAACTGCACAGTGGTGCCACCCAGACTTGTCAAGCGCCACTTAAGGTCCTCCTTAACAATAGAAGCCACCACTGTCGTGTGGCTACCATCTTCATCGCCAACTTTGCCGCCATGACATCTCGACCAGGCTCACCATCGGAGATCGTTACCCTCAGCAGAGGTCTTGTTGTCGCCCTCTTCTTCACCTTATTTACTATGCAACTAGTCATAATCGTCGCCATCAACGGCAGCACCTCTTCTTCCTTCGAAAAGCGATGCAGCAACAACACCACCACCACTCCCAAGTGCCACTATGGCCTGCACGATGGCCCCCTTCTTCACCATTGCCATCACCTTCTTCGTCTTCTACTCACCCGCAACATCATCATCTATGATCTGATCTCTGCCACCCTCGGCTCCTTCGGATGAAAAAAGGAATTAGAACTCCAACAAATAATGATGAATATGATAATACAATGGAACCCAAGAATCAAACTGCTCTGATACCAAGTTAAATAATATGAATACGTGGAAACATACTAACAAGATATCAAGACAACGCATTAAGAAACACTTGGTTTACGTGGAAACCCCACTCACGAAGAGCAGGGAAAAAATCACGGGAGAAGGCCCCTGAAAGGGCTAATTTCTCTATATTCTTCTCAAAGAAACAAGTGGAAGGTACATGCCTATTCATAGGCCACCATACACTCTAACACTCCACATCTCACAATGTACTAAACCAATCACACATTCTCCAACAGCTATAATTGTAGGTTCTTAGTTGGTCATTACTATAATGTCGTCTAGATGGGATCGTGGCACAATACAAGGCTTAGCTTGTCATTACGAGGTTCACTCAAACCTATAAGGTTGACTCTTTGGTACTCTCTACAATTGCTCGACTTCTTATAGTATGGATTCTCACCTCTGTCATGATGCACCATGATTGGCCTCTGCATCAGCTAGATTTGAAGAATGCATTCTTGTATAATACCTATAAGTAGTGTACTTGCATCAACCTCCTAATTTTGAATCTCAGGGAGAGTCTTCTATGGTGTGTTAGTTTAGGAAGGCCATCTACAGCTAAAGGAAAGTCACAAGACTTGATTTCAAATGCTAACTAAGGTGGTTGAGACACTTTGCTACTAGAGTTCATCTTCGCATCACTCCCTATTCATGAAAAGACTAGCAAAAGGTTTAATTGTGATGTTGTTGTATGTAGAAGATGTCATATGCAGTGAAGAAGTCGAATAGAGCATAATTTAAAGAAATGTTTGCTTATTAAGGACTTAGGTCCTCTTAGTTATTGTGAGTGTCATGCTATTAACGACAGTGGTGAAAGTAAACAAATCAGGGCTGCCAACCCTGTTGTACAGCCTAATCATGAGTAGACTTGTCTACCATTTGTGTAGGCATGAGCATAGGTAACTCAACCTCCTTAATAGGTTCTAGAGCAACCAAATGAGAGGCAGAGATAGAATAGTATACAATGAATTCAAAAAAGGACACATAGGCACTGACAAATTACCTACGCCCAATGGGATCATAACTATATCCATTTTGAGTAATGGAGTACCCCACAAAAATATACTTGACCGCCCGAGGAGAGCTTGTCATAAGGACCATGAAGGTGAATAAAGGCAACACATCCAAAAACATTAAGAGGCACACTAAATAATTCTTTGTCGGAAAACAAAATAGAATAAGGGACCTGCTTATCAATGACAATGGATGGCATACGGTTGATTAAGTAGCAAGCAATAAGAACCACATACCCCAATATAGGACAGGGACATTACGCTAGATAAGGAGGGTTCTGGCCACATCAAGAATAGGCCTATGTTTTCTTTCAACTACTCCATTTTGTTGAAAGGTATATGGTCACATGGCCGGATGAATAATCCTACGTGCCTGAAATAAAAGGCAAAAAGCACCAATGCAAAATTCCAAGTCATTATTAGTTCTTACCATTTTTACATGGACACTAAACTGATTTTTTATTTCAACTATGAAGTTTGTGATTACAGTTCCAACCTTAAACTTGGACTTAAGTAGAAACATCCAAAATAAACAAGAAAAATCATTAACGACAACAAGATAAAAACGATGTCCCAAACAATAAGGAGATCTACAAGGTCCCCCACAAATCAAGATGAATAAGCTCAAATAAACAAGAAGCACTACGATATGGCCTACTGGGAAAGGAACTCCTGTGGTGCTTCCCGAGTTGGCAAGTCTCGCACCGAAACGTAACAGTAGACGCAATCTAAAAAAAATGCGACAAAGCTTTGGCAAAGGAAGGTGTCCAAATCTCAAGTGTCACAAGTAGTGCCTCATCCAGAAATCTTTGCATGACCTGTATAAAGTGTTTGAAGTAGGCATGATACCCCCCTCCTCTAAATCCGTAACCATCACCCACCCTTGAGGTAATCCTTACATCTAACCAGACTAACGTTGCTTCCAGTGACTCGATTTCAAATTCCTTGGACCCTGCTCCACCAAGTGATGACCCAAGCCACAGTGATATGGATGTTCCTATTGCTCTGAGAAAAGGATCTCGCTCATGCACTCTTCATTCTCTGTCTCGCTATGTCTCTCTAACGTGCTTGTCACATGAACATCGACAGTTTATCTTAGCTCCGTCTACCATTCACATTCCACATTCCCATCAATCTACCTTGGGGGAATACCATTGGAAGAATGCTATGATGGAGATGTCTACTCTGCAATCCAGAGGAACTTAGACTCTCGTTGATCCCCCGACCAATGGGACCATCATTGGATGCAAGTGGGTGTTTGCAGTTAAGCATCGACCCGACGGCTCTATTGAGCGCTACAAGGCTCGTTTAGTGGCTAAGGGATGTACACAAACTTATGGCATGGATTACTTTGATACCTTCTCCCTTGTAGCATGCTTTCCTACACTTCGCATTCTTGTCTCTGTAGCAGTCCATATGAATTGGCGCTTGCATCAACTTAACGTCAAAAATGTCTTCCTACATGGAGACCTAGATGAGAAGGTTTACAAAAAACAACCACATGGCTTTGAGGCTAAGGGGGTGTGTCACAAGATATGCAAACTACATAAGGCCATATATGGCCTAAAGAAAAGCCCCATGACATGGTTCCAAAAATTCTACGATGTTGCACAAATTGTGTTCCGCGGTTCCACTTTTGACAACTCATTGTTTGTGAAAAGGACATCCAACAGGCAGGTGGTCATGCTTGTGCATATGGATGACATTATTTTGACAAGGGATGATACTGTTGATATATCAACTACTAAGAAGTTTCAGAATGAGCACTTTGTAACAAAAGATCTGGGCTTTCTTGAGTATTTTTTGGGAAGGTGGCTCGTAATGAGTAAAGCTATCAAAAAATTTTCAGGTTCGATATTCGTTTAGATTCGATTCGTCAAAAGTTCGATTTAGATTTGGCTCATAAATAAACGAACTAAACCTAAACTTAATTTTAGACTCGTTTAGATAAACGAACAAAACATAAACAAGGTAGGTTCGTTTAGGTTAGATTCGATAAAAGTTTGATATATATATTAAATCCGAACCTACAAGGGCCACAACCAGTTACCACTACTTTCGCTACTATTGCATTCTGATCCCCAAACGAGAGATTGTTCACCTTCCAAGATTAAAACATGAGATCTCAAGGCAACTCAAGAGACATCCCCTTCTAAATTTTGTAGACTATAGAGGTATTTTTTGTTATTTATATTTTTCTTTTGAGAAACATGCCTTGAAAAGCTTATAATATAATTTGTATATTTTTTAATTTTCTGCTCCTCATTTTATTTTTTTAATTATGATTTATTACATTTGCATTTATAACAAAATATTATAATTTAAAGGAATCATAAAGAAATATTTAAACTTAAATTAACATTTCAAACTTTACATTTAAACGAACCATAAACAAACCAAATCGAATCTTTGATAACAAAAACGAATCAAACTAACCCTTACTCTTATTTTTTCTTATTGAACCCAAACCTTGAAAATTTGTTATCGAACCGAACCGAACTTACATAAGTTCGCTAAAGTTCGATTTATTTACACCCCAATCTCTTGGTGGCTCCCTCTCCCTTCTCCAATTATCATCGCTAACCCCCCTCCTCCTCTATAGCAGTTCGAGAAAAGAAAGTTTGTGGTTGTTATTCTTCTTTAATTAAGAGTTATGATCACTCATTTCATATGATTGTTATGTTAAAACCTTGTTTCACATCTTGTTTCGGTGTTAACAAAATTATTGTAGATCAAACATTGAATTATGGCAATGAGGCATAATGACAAGGAGAAAAGACGATAAGGAGGAGATCATCTTCGATCTAGAGTTTTTGTTGTCTTTTATATTATGATTTTATTTAATTAGAATATATGTCTCTTAACAAAGAAACATAAGATAGATCGTAAAATAAATTAGAGATAAACTAGGATAAACATTACGATCTTTTTCAAAAACAGTACTTAAATGTTAAACTTTGTAAAACAAGGTACTTGTAAGTAGGTACCGATACTATTCATAAGTATCGGTACATATAAGCTACAGGTTTGAGCCTTTGTTTCAAACTGTAAACAAGTACGGGTACTAATCAAGAGTACCGGTATCTGATGGTCACAGATTGAAGACTCAGTTCGGTCCTGGACCTTACAAGTACTGGTACCCATGATGAGTACCGGTACAGGTAGGTCACAGTGCCTAGTAAGTCTCAAACCTGGGAGTCACAAGTACCGATACCCATGACGAGTATCAGTACCAAGACTCTTATTGTGCTGGCTGCTCGACAACAGTAAGCAGCTAGTACCGATACCTATACTTTAATACCGGTACCAGTTAGCCATTGATTTAAATCTAAACAGTTGTAAAAATGATTTTAAGGACTTAAACGTTGGGATTTAAACCCCGACGTCTAGCTAACGGTCTACTAAGGTCCTAACACTATAAAAAGACCCTAGGACTCTTAGTTTGCACAGAAGAGAGAGAAGGAAAAATTCTAAAGCTAACTTTTCTTATTTCCACCATATTTTGGAGAGAAGAAAATTATTTTCAGCTCTTAAATCTCTACGCTTTTGCAAACTCATCGATGTGTTTTTCACGCATTTTCAAGGCAATTCATGTCCTTTCTAGACTATCCAGCTGGTATTGATTTTAATTATTGTTGAAAGGCTTAGGTAATTTGTTGTAAGATTTATTTCTCTCTTACACCTGTGCTTATTTTGTACTTGAGTTTTTACTCAGCCTTTGGGTTGTAACAAACCTGTTTCTTGTACCTGGGTTGAGGTAACCCATTAATTGCCCCGGTTTGTAAAGCGATTCCCTCGGGGTTGAGGAAATCAGGTTAAAAATCCTAAGCTGCGAAGCTTAGGTGGTGGAGTACCCAAGTGAGTGGGGAACCACTATATATTTTGTGTCCTTTGTGGTTTGAATCTTTGTACAAATATTTTTTGTTATTACTAATATTCGTTTAAGTGTCTTTGTGCGCATAGCCTATAGTATATTAGCTCCAAGGCTTCCATCATGTTAGGGGAATGTAACACTTGCAAATTAGTTAATATCTTTTATCTTGGAATTCATTTCATATGATTGTTAATAAAATTCTTAAATGAACTTTAAACGAACTGAATCTAAACAATGTAGCTTCGCTTGAGCTCGATTTGGGTTCAATTCGCAAAATAAACGAACCGAACCTGAACAAAAGTTTAGGCTTGTTTAGATAAATGAACCGAACCTAAACAAGATAGGTTAACTCGAGTTCGGCTTATTTACACCCCTAATAATGAGAAAGTTGTGCTTTCCTAGAGGAAGTATGTGTTAGAACTCCTGGAAGAGATGGGCATGTTTGAAGCCAAACCTGCCTCTATCCCTATGGACCCTAGTGTCCATCTCTAGGATGATGCTACTGATCCAGTTGATGCCAGGCAGTTTAGAACCTTAGTTGGAAGACTGTTATATGTAACAGTAAATGTGGCTCGCACATCTTATTTGTAACAAAATAGCTTGTCTAGTTGCTGAGAAGAAGCACAGGCATTTACTTGATGTGGCTCGCACCTTATTGATACATCACAGTGTTCCTTCTCTTTACTGGGGATGCCATCTTGACTGTTTGTTTTTTTATCAACAGGATGCCTAACTCTGTTATCCATGAGCAGATTCCTTAGCATTTGTTGTACCCTAATCGTGAGATTTTTCATGTGCCTCCTAGATTTTTTGGGTGTGTTGCTTTTGTACACAATCTCACTCCTAACCAAGATAAGTTAGCTCCGAGGGCAGTCAAGTGTGTTTTCTTGGGGTACTCTCAGATTTAGAAGGGTTATCGGTGCTTTAATCCTATTTCTAGTCATGATTATGTCAGTGCTGATATTACCTTTCATGAGTCCATCTCTTATTTCTTCACTACAGGGCATGATCTTTCTTCAGAGGTTGTTGAGGCACCTATGCCTGTACCTCCCATACCTTTAAAGAGTATATCCGTTCCTGACCCAATGCCCTCTACTACTAAGGTTACGCAGTATCAGGACCCACATGTTACCTTCAACCTTCCTGTCACTTATAAGCAACACCCCCCTTCTTCTCCAGTACATGTGAGCACGGATATTTTGCAGCCTAACGGTGTTTTACTGAGCTGTGATGATACAAGTCCAGACATGGATCACACTACTTTTGAGATAGTACAGGAGATTATGCCTAATGGTATGGATCTTCCAATCGCTATTTGGAAAGCACCTTGCAGCTATGCCCGATATGATGTGATAGGGACCCTATCTCTTAAAGACCTGGGCACTTCTTTTGGGAGGTTTTCTGCTGCTATGCCCACTACCCAACTGCCTACCACCTACCAACAGGCCATGCTCGATCCAAAATGGGGCCAGGCCATGAAGGATAAGATGGTTGCCTTACATTCATGAGGTACCTAGGAGCTTACTTCTCTTCCTAATGGAGTTGTTGTTGTTGGTTGTAGATTAGTGTTTACCATCAAATACAACTCAAATGGGTCAGTTGCTCGACAAAAGGCCCATCATGTAGCCAAGGGGTTTATCTAGAATTTGGTGTGGACTTCTTCGATACATTTTCTCCAGTCGCTCGACTTCCAACTATTCATATTCTTGCCTCTGTTGCAATTCAGTATGATTGGCAACTTCACCAGCTTAATGTCAAGAATGTATTCCTCTACAGTGATCTTCAAGAGGAGGTGTATATGCAGAAGCCACCGGACTATGAGACTTAAGGGAAGTGTGTGTGTAGACTGCGGAAAGCCATATATGGTCTGAAGTAGAGTCTCAAAGCCTAGTTTCAAAAGCTCTCCGAGGTGGTTGAGGCCAATGGCTTATAGAGGCCCACATCAGATCATTCCATCTTCCTTAAGAAGACGAGAAAAGGAGTGGTGGTACTTTTGTATGTGGACGACTTGATTGTTACTAAGGATGATACGAGTAGCATTGCTGAGCTCAAGCAATGTCTTGCAAGCAAATTTGTTATGAAGGACCTCCGACCACTGACGTACTTCCTTGGGATAGAAGTTGCTCACAGCAAGAAGGGAATTGTTCTATCTCATAGGAAGTACACTTTAGATGTTCTATAGGAGACAAGGCATGCTAGGGCCAAACCAGTGTTGTAAAAGTCGGTGGTTAGTATTCAGTTGGTCAGGCCACTGACTAAGAAGTATACGATATGTGGGAGAGTAGTCGAGGAGTACTCGGTCGAGCATTTTTTAAATATATAGATGCTATATACATATATATACACACACATACATACACATTAAGAAGTAAAATATACTATTGCATAAAAGTAAACCATTTTCAAGGTCAAGGTTATAAAATAAGCTACATACAATAATTCCAACGAAATAAAATCACAAGTTCAAAATATCTAATCATTAAAACTTTGAGTACACATCTCTATGCAAAAATCGACCTAGTACTCGACCGACTACACCGACTACTCAACTGAGTAGTCGGTGTTGCCGACTATAGGGCTGACTATGGAGTATTTAGTCGAAAGGGTGGCACCTAGAATTACTCAGCCAAATAAGCCAATTTTTACATCACTGGGCCAAACCAGCAAATATTCCTATGGATCCCAAAACTAGATTATATGATGAGAAGGCAAAGGTAGTTGATAGTAAATAGTACAAGCAACTAGTTGGCAAGCTTCTTTATCTGACCATCACTAGACCTGACATTCCCTAGCTGTTAGGAAATTGAGTCAATTTTTTAATAGGCCAACGAGGCAGCACTAGGATGCAGCGATAATGGTACTGAGATACTTGAAGAAAGCAACTAGACAAGGTATTTTGTTCATTCGAGAGACTTCCATGAGTATGGTAGGATACTCAAATGCAGTTTATATAGGATGCTTGACATACAAGAAGTTTACCACAGGATTTTGCACTTACATTATTGGGAATCTAATAACATGGATGAGCAAAGAGTAGGTGGTTGTCGCTAGGTTTAATGCAAAGGCCAAGTATAAGACTATGGCCCGCACAACTGTAGAGATGATGTGGATGAGGTCACTTCTAACAAACTTGCATGTTTCTTGTGACATAACTATGGTGATGAGGTGTGGTAATAGGGCCGCCATGTACATTGCTAACAACCCATGTTCTACGAGAGGACAAAGCACCTTGAGATCAGTTGCCATTATACACAATTTGATCCAACGTGGGCTCATTCACACAATCTCAGTCACTTCAAAGGACCAAACAGTAAACATCTTTACTAAGTCACTACCACGTTCATCCTTTGATATTTATTGCTCCAAACTGAACATGATTAACATCTATGCTCCAACTTGAAAAGGAATGTTATGCCCCTTCAGTCTTTACTTATTTGTTTATAGTCAATATTTGTATCTTTTGTTATTTTATTATTTTCTTAGAGTTGTGCTGAATTTTTCCCACCTCTACATATTATGAGGTAAGGTTAAAAAATAACATTTGCTTAGTCATTTTATCCCACCGTAATAAATGATACAAGACTCATTGGAAGCTCTGCTCATACTTCATCTTGAGATGGTCCTATATATCATTTGCAGTCTTTTGGTAAACAGGGATGGATGTCTGCAAGCTTCAATTTGATTGAATTGGTCGATATATTCGTAACTTGGAAACTATCTTTCTTATGTAACAATGACTCCCCCTTTCTTCTTTGCTCATGTTCTGTCAAAAATGGTCCTTCTCCTTGGATCCAACAAAAATAAGACAGGCTTGAGATCATGGAATGTTACTTGACATTACTAACAATCACTAGTGGCCAACTACAGTGCTGCGGTTCTAAAGTAGAAATGCAAGAAATTTTTGTTGTCCCCAAAATCACTGAACTCACAGAAGTCATCATAAGATGGATCCTCACAAGACTAACTAGCAATTCAAAAATGGGTCAACCCATCAATAAAAAGTTCAGCTCTGAAGTCGCATGAAACCATTGAAGGAAGCATAGATATTCATCTCTCTTCAAATCCCATACATGCCACTATGCCAAGTGGCCTCAAATAGAGATCAGAATGCCTCAAAAATGACAGAACACAAAGACTCAACTAAAACAGCAATTGCAAGTAGCTGTCCACACAATGGATACTTCGCAGTACTAATCATGCGATGAACAGTTTACATGACGGATAATAAAAAGGAGGGAAAAAAACATTTTGAAGCACGAGAAATCTCATAGAAACATAATGTTGAAGATCAAGGCAGGGAAGGGAGACAATGGTGGAGACGATATTAGAGCACGAAAAATGCCTAGTGTTTATCCTACTCAGATACCATGAGGAACGGAAGAACTTTCCATTACTAATCATAATCTCTATATGTAGTGTATATGGTGCTCTCAGGCCATGTGGGAATATGGCAAGTTGTCCTACCGGTTGCTACTGCCCATGTATCCAGAGGTCTTGAACTAGGACAAGCGATGTTTACAGATGGGTAGAGAGTCATCTCTTTAGATGGGCCTATTGAAGGTCATGCCAAGAATAGACATTTGCTTTATCCCTAGAGTTTTTCTTTTTTATTGAGAGAGATTTATTCCGAGAGCTAGAACAAATGAAGCAGATTATTTTATTCCATAGTCTTACCTCTCAATATATAAAGATAGGAAAATTATACAAGTTCTCCTCAAAGAAACAGAAAACATTATAACTCAAGACAAAACAAGATAAACATAAACTCTAGATAGTAGGAGCTAACACTCCCCCTCGAGCTAAAACATAGATGTCAATCAGCTTGGAACAACAACTATCAAAGGATGATCGTGGCAGTGGCTCGGTAAAGATATCTGTTGTCTGGTCATCTCAGGAGACTGGAATAGTGTAAATGAGATCTCATTGAATCAAGTCACATGTGTAATGACAGTCAACTTCCACGTGCTTGATCCTCTCGTGGAACATAGGATTGTTAGCTATGTATGTAGCTACCCTGTTATCACCTCATCTCCATACATGTGTCAACTGATATGTGTAAGTCAGCAAGAAGTGATCTCACCCACATCATCTCTAAAGCTATATGTGCCATGGCTCTATATTCTGACCAGGCACCAAATCTAGAGACAATTGCCAGCTTCTTGTTCTTTCAAGTCACGAGCTTCCCTGCTACATAGACACAAAATCCTGTAGTAGACTTCCTATCAACCAAGCACCCCGCATAGTCCGCATCTGAATAAGCTACCATACTCATAGAGGTCCCTTTGCGGAACAGGGCCCCTCGACCTAGTGCCTTCTTCAGATGCCTTAACACCATCATCACAACATTCCAACGCTACCTTGTCGACCTGTTCATGAACTGGCTAAGTTTCCCAACTACGAGGGAAATGTCAGGTCTAGTAATAGCGTAGGGAAATGTCAAGTCTAGTAATAGTCACGTATTGGAGCTTGCCTACCAATCCTTTATATTGTCGATTGTCCACTACCTCTGCCTTCTCATCATAGAGATGAGCCTTGGGATCCATAGAAATATTGGCTAATTTAGCTCCCAGTATGCTAGTCTCCTACAAAACATCAAGAGCATACTTCCTTTGAGATAGCATTATCTTTCTTGCTGCGTGCCACCTTAATCCCGAGGAAGTATCTCGATGGCCTAAGGTCCTTCATGATAAACTTCCCTACAAGACACTTTTTGACCTCGGCTATGCCTATCCCATCATCTCCTATGAAGATCAAATCATCAACATAAACAAGGATCACAACTACCCCCTTCCCTATCTTCCAGACAAACAGGGAATGATCAGACATGGATCTTTGAAAACCAATGATCTCAATAACTTCAGATAACTTTTGGAACCAAGCTCTGGAACTTTGCTTTAGGCCATATATAGCCTTCCGCAATCAACATACTCTAGAACACTCCCTTGGGTCTCATACCCAGGAGGCTGCTACATATAAACTTCCTCCTGTAAGTCACCATAGAGGAATACATTCTTCACATCTAACTAATGAAGCAACCAGTCTTTCCAAACTGCAACAGATATTAGGATGTGCACAGTAAGAAGCCTGGCCACATGAGAAACCATGTCAAAGAAGTCCACGCCATAAGTCTGTGTGAATCCATTTGTTACTAGCTAGGCCATGTGTCTAGCAGCTATCCCATTAGGGTTATACTTTATGGTAAACACCCATTTGCATCTAACAAGAGAAGCTCCCTCAGGTAGGTTGGCAAGTTCCCATGTGCCACAGGTGCGAAGGGCAACCATCTCATTCTCCATGGCCTAGTGCCACTTTAGATCAAGCATGACATCCTGATAACTAGTAGCAATAGATGTGGCAGAAAGAGCATGACAGAACTTACCATAGGCCCCTCCTAAGAAATCAATGTACACAACATGTGATATAGGATATCGATCACAACTCCGTGGTGTGCGAACTACAATGGGAAGATCAAGATCATCTGGCCCAAAAGATTCCATCTCAGAACTAGGTATAGCCTCACCAATGTCATCTCGTGGGCCACCTACGTCATCACTATGCACTATCTCATCAGTGTGCAACTCTCTTGTAGTCTCCTGAGGCTGAGGTAGAGGAGGTGCAGAGAAAGAGGATTACTGTCGATAGGTAACAGGGAGCCTATATGTTACTGGGGGCTCACGAAATCTCTCAAGCTCAGAGAGTAGGGACTCTGATGGTGATGGCATAGACTCAGTAACCAAAATCACCTCCAATGGCATAGGAGGGATAGGCATAAGTGCCTCAAAAATCTCAAAAGAGAGATGGCTCCCAACAGTAGATATGTATGGAATAGACTCGTGGAAAGTGACATCTACACTAATATAATGACATTCTCCAATAGGATCATAACATCTATATCCCTTCTGTATCCTCAAATACCCAAGAAAGATACAGTTGACAACACGGGGAGTAAGCTTATCCCTACCAGGTCCATGAATATGCACAAATGCAACACATCCAAAGACCCAAGGTGACACCGCAAATAGATCATTGTCTGAAAATAGGATAGAATAAGGGACTTGCTTGTCAAGAACTGTAAAGGGCATTCGATTAATAAGATAGTATGCAGTCAACATTGCACCCCCCAAATATCTATCCGGATCACTATTCTGAATCAAGAATGTATTTGCAACATCAATGATATACCGATACTTCCGTTCTACCACACTATTCTGCTAAGATGTATGGGGACAACTCGTCTGATGGATAATGCCACGATCCCAATAAAAAATACATAGAAAAGTGGTACAAAACTCCAAAGCATTGCCAGACCTAATGATATTCACCTTCACCTCATACTGATTCTGGATCTCTGTCAGAAAGGCACAAATCACATCACCAACTTCAGACTTGGGTTTCAACATAAATAACCAAGTGAAACAAGAGAATCATCCATAATCACCAAATAGAATCGATGCCCTAATTGATCTGGGGTCCTACTAGGTCCCCAAATGTCCAGATGAAGTAACTGGAATAATGCTTGAAACTCCCGGTGTTGACTTCTTAGGAAGGTACTCATGTGGTGCTTCCTAAGTTGACATGCCTCACAGTGAAAGGCAGCAGTAGGAGGAACCTGTGGCAACATCCTCCGAAGTTTCGATAATGGGAGATGACCAAACTAAAGATACCACAAGTAGCTAGAGACATTGCTCGTCGTGCCCGATGAAAGAGAAGCATAGCATACATAGGGTGACTATAGAAGACAATAAACTTCACCCTCTTCACGACCACATCTAATGGTGGATCCTGTGAGAACATCCTTAAACTGAGAGAAACTACATTGAAGACTACTCTGCAATTTAACTCCATAATCTGGCTAACTGACAGCAAACTCAACGGGAAACTAAGAGTCAAAAGAGCGTTCTCCAACTTCATATGTGGAGTCACACGAACCTCCCCCTGACCAGATATGGGAGAATGTTTCCCATCAGCAACCTGCATAGTTTTGCCCAATAGGACCGAATGAATAGTGAAGAACTATCCCGCATCACCATAAATATAGATCAACAAGCCAATATGCTTCCTCTACCTAAGACTAACGCATAGCCACTACTTAAGATGCACCATGCTGACTAAAAGCACTAATCAATGTCTCATACTCACTCCTAGAAATGGTAACAATGTCAATGGACTCTCCTATTATGCCAAATTCCTTTCACTCAGCAATAGGAACTCCTCTAGTTCTAATCAAAGCAAACTGTGCTCCCTATCATGACCTTCTCCAGTCAACAAACATGCTTGTGACCATCAGGTGCAGTTGTTCCATCTGACTTCACCATGGGACCATAGTAGAGGTTCTTGTAAGCCTCGGACTCAAAGATGCTCTCCAATCTCACCTCAGAAAAATTTTTAGGCACCATATCTACTACAACCAAAACTAGCCAACATCAACAGATACCGAAGGCAAGAGAATCAGACCATAAAGAAAAACCCAAGTCATAACGCCTCAAGCTATCGGGCTACCAAGCCAAGTAAAAAAGCCAAAGGTCACCTTGAAGCTATTCCAAGCTAGGGGCTTCATCCGAGCTATCACCTAATCGCCTTCTTTGTCACCTTAGTCGCCTTACTCCTAATTCACTTTAGGTAAGACCATAAGACTCTTATCTGGGCTTAAGTTACATACATTATAGATATGTTTGTGTGATATATTGTTGTATATACATAATACATACATACATATATGTTATTGACAACTTTTATATGCTCAAATTTGGCTTCTCTCTTTAACTTAAACTATTGTCTATCTATTAAGACATATATGTATAAGTTATACATATACATTATTGTATGTCTGTAATGATATAATTATGATATGTTTGTATGTATGCATATATTTGCTATTGCCTACAACTCTCTAATGATATATAACAATATATGTATAAGTTATGGTGTTAAGTTTGCATTGTATTGTAAATATAGCATATTATAATATATGTTATTGTCTTCAGTACGACTTGCAGTCAACCTTGTGGACAAGCATTTGTAGGCCATTGGTGGATGCCTCTACCTTGAGGAAGGCCTTTACTTTATTGTAGTGCATTGGGCTCAAGCACAATTAAGTGATTTTCCATAGAGTCTCAATAAAGGGAATGTTTTATCGTTATAATGCTCTTTATAATTTTTGATGTAATTAACTCCTTTTATTAATGCAGTGGAGAGTTAACATCCATTATTAACCCTTCTTTTCTTCTTCAAAACAAATACATGTCACTATCTTGTTTTGGTAGATACATATGATATATATTTTGGTTGTTTGCTTTGACCTATAATTATAAATGTACTATATATATTTATATATTGTATGATAATATAAATATATATTTTATTGTTACTTAAATATAATAGGATCATTGTTTTTTCGTTCACTTAAATAATATTATCATATGTTTCTTATGAAAGTCAATGTTACCATATGAGTTTATTAGGTATATTCAATATTTTAAGATCTCATTTGGTAAGGGGAATAAATTTGTGAAATAAGAAAAAGAATAGGGAAGAAGTGGAATAAATGATGGAATAAGTGAGTTAACATGTTTAGACGTTTTGGCAAGTTAAAATTATTCCACAGAAAGGGTAGAATAACTTTACCCTGGGTTAAGTCTACTTAACACGGTGTAAATAGGAGGCGGGTTAAGTGGCAGGTTAAATACTTAACCCAACGCAAGCCGACTTAACCCACCAACCAAACACTCCTTAAGAAATAAAAAGATTTGTCACCTCAATTCAATCAAGTAATCGCCTTTTTGTCACCTCTTACCTCGGGTGATTAAAGATTTGTGGCAATCTGGAGCGTGAAGAAGTCCTGCAGAGGTTGGAGGAGCATCCGGTCTGTTGTGCATACCAAAGGATAGCCCAATCTACTGGTTGCAAACCGATTTGCACGACTACAAACCGATCTGTTGTGTGCAAACCGGCCTTTGCAAGCAAGACAGGTGGACCAATCTTGATGTAGACCAGCCTGCAGAGTGCCAGGGACCAGTTGGATTCCCTATGAAGCTGGTAGAGAGGCTTCCTGCTGCCTCTATGGATGGTCGGCTGCAGCACTAAGAGAAGTAGAGAGAGGAAGTTAACTAATTGAAAGAATTTTTCTATTGCTCAAAGAAAACATATGGGAAAGTTGTCTATTTTATAGAGAATACATATCCCCTAAAAATAGTAAATAAATATTCCTATTTCTAAAACCATACTCAACTAATCAAATTTAATCAAATCTTCTAGATTTGGAACAACTAAATATTTTCAGATCTCCTTAAAACAAATAAGCTAATTTAGGCTAATTACCAACTAAGAAACCAATTCCTATTTTTGATCCTATAGACTCAAAATCGATGGCCTAAGTGACCTTCTAGATAACTGCCACGTGGCCTAATGGCTACCACATGGCAAGTGCCACGTGGCTTTTCTTTGATTCCCAACACTCCCCCTCAAGTCGAAGGTCAGAAGGCTGATGACTTAATCTAGATGCTTCATCACTCTTCTTTTCTTCTTCACCGGAAACTTATATTTGATTTCGCCATCATCCTTCAAGGTAGTTTGAACCAGAAAGAACTTCGGTACTGATTGCGGCCGAGAAGAACTTCGACCTAGCCGAAAAGAACGTCAACTTTAGAGAAGGTCAAGAAGAACTTCAACAGGAAAGAACTTCAGTTGAGTTGGGGCCGATAAGAACATCGGCCTAGACAGAAGAACGTCGACTTATAAAGAAGGTCGGGAAGAACTCCGACTTTGAGTTGAGAGAAAATTGGAAAGAACTTCGGTTGAGTTGGGGCCGAGAAGAACGTCAGCCTAACTGGAAGAACGTCAGCTTATAGAGAAAATCAGGAAGAACTCAAAATAGTTACCCGAAGCGTTACCGCTCTGATACCATGTTGGGATTTGTGGCAATCCGGAGCGTGAAAAGTCCCGCTAAGGTTGGAGAAGTGTCTGGTCTGCTGTGCAGACCAAAGGACAGCCCAGTCTACGAGATGCAAACCGGTCTATACGGCTGGAAACCAATCTGCTGTGTCCAGACCGACCTTTGCAGGTAGGACAAGTGAGCCAATCTTGATGTAGACCAACTTGCAAAGTGCTAAGGGTCGGCTGGATTCCCTATGGAGCCAGCAAAGAGGCTTCTTGCCTTTATGGATGGTCGGCTGCAGCACTAAGAGAAGTAGAGAGAAGAGCTTAATTGATAGGAAGAATTTTTCTATTGCTCAAAGAAAATATATGGGAAGGCTCTCTATTTTATAGAATACATATCCCCTAAAAATAGTAAACAAATATTCATGTTTCTAAAACTAGACTCAACTTATCAAATCTAATCAAATCTTTTAGATTTGGAACAACCAAATCTTTACAAATCTCCTTAAAACAAATAAATTAAATTAGGCTAATTGCCAACTAAGAAACCAATTCCTATTTTTTGTCTTATAGATCCAAAAACGGTGGCCCAAGTGACCTTCTAGATAACTGCCACGTGGCATGATGACTGCCACGTGGCTCTTCTTTGATTCCCAATGGTATTATCATATGTTTCTTATGAAAGTCAATGTTATCATATGAGTTTATTAGGCATATTCAATATTTTAAGAAATAAAAAGATTTGTCACATCAATTCAATCGAGTAATCGCCTTTTTGTCGCCTCTCACCTCGAGCAATTAAGGAGCTTGTCGCTCTACAACTGCCTAATGCCTTGACAACTTTGGGACTACATTGTCAGATCTACAACAGGAGGTGAACTGTGGTGGCTAGAGGTGGCATTATGAGCCTCAGATCTCGCTGAAACTATCTAGAAGATATTGTAGAAAGCACATCAGTGCCTGGATCTGCAGCAAGAGGCAAGCTGCTGGGCGACGTAAGGGCTCCAACACCACGCAGCGGGAACAGGGATGATGCTGGGCAGTGCCTAAGGCTTAGCCACCGTAAGAGGTGGCACTAGGTGGCTTCAGCACCACATAAGGAGGCCTGTTGCTACCATATGGGACTGCATAGAAGCCAACCAAGGGCAGTGCTGCCCTATGGAGGTGCTGCGGGTGCACCAGCAGTGCTGCTACTGCTAGGTCTGGCACTACGTGGTGGAAGCGGGTCTCGAGGAGATCAGGTCACCAATCAACCAAGAGAGGCCGACGATGGTTGCGGCAGCACTTCCTCGAGATCCGCTAGGGTTTTTTTTTTTTTTGTGCGGTAGAGAGAAAGGAGATATGGGAATCAAGGTGAGTACAAACACCGGTCTAGGACCGCTACTCTGATACCGAGTTAGAACAAATAAATCAGATTACTTTATTCCATAGCCCTACCTCTCAATAAGGTCAAAGTGAAAAAATTACACAAGTTCTCCTCAAAGAAATAGAAAATATTATAACTCAAGACAAATCAAGGTAAGTATAAACTCTAGACCATAGGGGCTAACACCTAGAAATAGAATCAAAGGTGGGTTGGAGTTCTGATTATGTACAAATGCTTGGTGCTCTGCTAGAACGTTGATGTCAGCATCCTGTATGATTTGGTTCAAGACCATGCAGCTAGACTGGTGGAGTATGGAGGCTAATCCAGGAGGTTGGACACCCTCTTTTTGGTCTGTCCTGTCAGGCCCAGACAGACTTCTGATTGGCTCCAGATGTATGAGGGTATTGGAAGTGTTGCTCTTTCTCCAAATGTAAAAGATTGCTGGGAGTGGAAAGGTGGAGAGTTCTTTGTCAAGAAAGCTTATAATGCTCTGTAAGTTCAGTTGGTGGATTTGTAATTAGGATTTCTTACACAATTGCAGGCTACTTTGGCAGCTGCAAACGGCCTCCCTGAAGACATGCTTTCTTGTATAGAAGGTCGAGGTCGAAAAGCATAGGTGGGACCCTAATGCACCTACTATTTGCTTGTGTGGCAAGGCAAATGAAGATACCGACCATCTCCTTTTGGGATGTCCATTTCCCTGCAGGGTGTAGGATGTAGTTGCCATTGGCTGGATTAATTGTGGCTCTTTCAAAGAATTTGGAGTCCATTCAGATGTGCATACAGTACAAATGGGCCTTACCTGTTTAGAAACAAAAAAGAGAGGGTTGTTCTACTGGCAATCTTAATCTTATAGTTGGCAGGAACAGAATGGCATGATGTTTAAGGCTTCTAATCCTTATATGGGAAGTATGACAGTCCAGGTTATGTACTAGAGGAGGGGCATTGTATAACTTAACTAACATTTTTTTACGATAGAAGATTAATTGGGGGGGGGGGGGGGGGGCACCTACTTTTTTTGACAGGAAGTTGGACGGGCTATTAATCTCGAGTAGCCATCTTTTACCTTTGAAAAGAAGGTCAACATTACTGACTAAGCAACAAAATAAAGACCAAAACATTAAAAAAGATAAACTCAAACATTCTGTAGCCAGCACATGGGAAGTCAAGAATTATTAGACCAGGCTTCCTCCCAACTGGAAAGCCTTTAATAGTCACAACAGCACTACAACGCTCGAACATTAGATAGTTGTGTTTCTACAAACCGAAAAGGTTTAATTATGTTGGAGCACATACTTTATGATAGGTTAGCTAGTTCACACAAATCCAAAGAAGCTGGTCGTAAGTTACATCCTCCACCCCAATCTTGAATGAGACTACCCACAAAATCCCACATAAAATCAAGGCACAACATAAATTTCGCCAATTAATCTTCATATTCAACCGACTGACATCGCTGCACTTAATTAAAGTAAAATACAAGTTCCCATTCACTCAAAATAAGATGTAAGTTATCATGCTAATTGACAATTTTCCAATGAATATTCAACAAGACACGGTAACAATATCTTAACGAAGCCACTTAAACAAGATGATACAACCAACCAGTTCACACTCTCTCAAATGATTCCAGTGCCAACAAAAAAAAAAATCAGAAGTTCCCAAGAATTTAGCTCACACGACTGGCTGACTAAGCATGTATAATGATTAAAATACACACTACAAAAGTATTACGTTGACAATGGAAAAATCAAAGGAGCCAGGGAACCTACAGAACTGCCCGTTGAAGGTGATCGAGGTTGTGTAACTGCAACAGCAGATATCATTTTAGAAGGAACCCACTTCCTCCATCGTTGGAGTTGTGAAGGCAGTGGAGAAGAAACTCTACGTGGAAGACCTACGCCATTCTATAAGATGGCAAAATGAAATGAATAAACATAGTTTTCGCAAATCTAGACAGTATCTTGGACATCAATATCACCTTAATGTTCAAACAAGACTGGAGCAGTGTAGAATGCACTGAGGATGCCATTCTTGATAGATAAGAAAGCAGTACAAATTCACTTCACCATCTCTGTCCACGTGCAATGTTTCTGGCAAAACCAAAATAGAAGAGTCGTCATTTCAAAAATCGAACGAATATTGATACACTAAACTATGAAACTAACATTATAAAACTACTTTGTCACGGGAATGCACAAGGTGGTGTGTGTGAACCAATAGGGTACTTGCAACATCAACAAAATGACCTGAATATGGAAAATGACACACTTTCTGTCATGCAATATGAAGGCTAAAGGACCAGGGAACATCAAGGGACGCTATTCTTTGCTCCAAGCATTTACAGTTACGGCTCACATGGATGCCATCTGCAGTATACAACAAGCATGACCAACCTTGTCAATTCCTTTAAAGGGAATTCAAGATGAGACTCCCCTGGAGCAGCCATGTAACTATCCAAGTCTAAACCTAGGTCTAATTGAGAAAAACAACCCTCCATAACTTGGTACGAACCCAATGGACCGATGTCAACCACCGAAAATACTTACACTCGAGATTTTCAAGAATAAGGGTAATAATAGAACCAAAGTTACTCAAACATAAGTATGTTTGAGTTTGAGTTTGTTAAGTGTTCAGTTACCTATGTTCGAGTTCGGTTTAATAACAAAATCAAGCATTAGAGTTTGATTCGTTATCATTTTTAGACTGCTCAGACGAACATGTTCAGTACGGCTCAGTAATATGTTCCATAACAGTTTGTTGGATAATGGTTTTAACCTATGAACCACACAAGTCAATTACGATCCCATCCCACACACAAGTCAAACCACTGAAAATTGAGCATATGAAACAAAACACATATGAAAATGAAACGCAGGTCTTTTGTTAACATCCCATACACAAATCAAACTACGCATATGAAAACACATATATGAAACACACGTGAAAGACATGAAACACATATGAAGAAGAAAAGAAGAAAGAAACAGAGGGGGAGGAGGAAGAGGACTGGACTGTGTGGCGGTGGTGGTGGTGGTGGTGGTGGTGAGTGATGGGGTCTGTACTCTGGGCATGGACGGAGCGAGAGGAGAATGGCTGTCGGAGGGGGTGGTGGCTACTGGGACCGTGTGGTGGTGCTGATTGATAGGGTCTGGGCGTGGGCGGAGGGGAAAGCAGATGGGGAGGGAGGAGGATGACCAGCAGAAGGGGTGGTGGCTCTATGGTCGAGTTCGGGGGAGATGGTGGTGGTTGGGTGAGGATAAAAGAGGAGGGACTAGGGAGTGGTGGTGGCCGGCTGATGTAGAGGAAGGAGGAAGAGAGGAGGAGGAGGAGGAGGAGGAGGAGGAGGAGGAGGAAGAAAAAGGGAAGGAGGGAGGCAGGAGGTGCTGACCTCGAGGGAGGGGGATGAGGAGGAGGGAGGAGGGAGCTGCCGCTGATGGAGGAAGATGGTGGCGACCGCAAGGAAGATGGACGGCGACGGGCAGGGAGCTCGGCCCAGATGAAGTGGCTGGCGGAGACCGCAGGGAGCGAGCTCGGGTTAGGGTGGCGAAGCGAGTCGAGCATCGCCTTCGGTTTTTATATCGGCATACATTTTATATATATATATATATATATATGAAATGTATCATGCTTAAATTTATTTGAAAAAATCATAAATTTGATTTTTTAATTAATAAATTTTTATGATTTTTTCCTCGTTGAAATTTTTTTTAACAACCACCTTGATCATCCACGTCAGTCTCGAGTAGTTTATTTTTTATGATTTACATGTATTTTATAATCACACTTATGTTATAACTCTGACATATTATATTATCTGTAATACATATAAAGATAATATATTGTGAATAACCACTCGACTAATTACTTATATTGTATTATAACATAATTTACCATGATAATATTATATCTAATGTATGTACTTATTACAACTTATGTTGATTCTATTACATCGTTAAAATTATTTTGTTATAACTAAAATCAACTAATATTACAATGGATTATCTAAACTATTATAATATTTTGTTGGCATTCTTTATATATGTTAATTCATTTTGTATCTATTAAATGAATTAATTTAATCAGAGTCCACTATGATATATATTTATTGCATAATCCTAGTTGTATTACAACTTTAAACATATTTAATTATCAGTAATACATCATTAAATATAATATACAATAAATTACCTGACATTTAATTTCCAATTTTGTATAACTTTGTTTAATCTAATGATGTTACAACTTGATCATGCATTTGTTACGATATACATTTTTTCTATTACAATGATAAAGCTTATTTATTCAATCATACTTAAAATTTATTACAAATCATATACCATGTCATTACAATATTTTTATTATGATTTTAATACATATCATACATTAAATTTAACAAAGCAGTTGTATTCACTTTCTATTTATAGTATATATTAATACTAATTGATTTCATTAGTTCATAAAGGTATGAAAGGCTGTTTTTTTTTTTATATGTATCCATTAAGTACAGTGTCTTTTTTTCCCATGAAAAGTCCATCTTCTCATATGTTCAATTGGACACGGCCTTGACGAAATCATTATTGTATCACAAGAGTAGCTTATAATATTTTCGAAAAATCGTAGTACATATTTGGTACATTAAATAAAAAAGTAAATAAATATCTCTTAATTTATGCATAGTCTGTTACGTTAATTTGTTTCTTATTTTGTTTGTTTTGATTGTTTGATTTTCATCGTCTTATGTTTCTATCATTTGACACCCATACTCTTCATTACTTCTGCAGCTTTGTATTGGTTTTGCACGAATTCACCTTTTGAAAGGCTTATTTTCTTGTTTAGTGGAATATTGTAAATAAAAATATTGGCATTCGTATAATTATATTGCATGAATTTGAATACAACAATGTTAATATGTTATTATGTTTTTTTTTTTAAACTCATATGCTATTACATTACTTTGATACGTCGTTTTAAATCATTCAGAAATTATGTCTCCTTACCATGTTTTCAATTTCCTATAACACATTGGTACCATAGAGTGGTACATATTCGTGTATGATTTGTAATACTTTCATTCAAAAGTTTTGTAACACATTATTTTGAATGCAGTTTTTCACACAAAAAGATAAGAACTCGTGTTTATATTTGTAATACGTCAAATCAACACTTTTGTAACACAACTATTTGAATGAAGAAATACTCAGAGAAAGATACTCACTTGCGAATGTACTTGAAATACGCAAATTACAAGTTCTATAACACAACCCTTTAAAATCAACAACATCCAAATTTTGCACATTTATGATTGTGAAACATCTATTTTATATTAGAATGGAATTACACATACAGTTTGAATGCAGCTGTAATTATGAAAAGATAACTACTCGTGTATGCACTTATATTACGACAGATCAACAGTGTGTAATACAACATTTTTAAATGGAGTGGATCTTAGGGAAAGATACTCACTCGCTAATTTATTTGTAATACGCAAAGTCAACCAAGATGTGTTTAAGGTGTTGCATCCATTAATTAGAATAAGATAAGATGTTGTGCCTACTTACGTTGTAATTGTAACACAATTTTTTGGCGATACCATTGTCGTGTCCACGTATGTTTATGTGTTTATTTTATTTATTGAATTAAAATATTTATTGTATTACAACATTCGGTATATTTATATTACAACAATCGGTAACACATCTTCTAAAAAAAAAACATTCGGTAAAACATTGTTGTGCTCACATATGTCTGGTACAGGTATTTTTAATTTATTGTATTACAACACTCGCGAACATGTTGGCTAGTTACAATGGTATTACAGTATCGCTATAATAACATGGTCTCATGTTACATTGTATAGCTATATTTGTTACAACCTGCATTATTAGTTGTTACATCGTCTCCGTTATTTTGTTACGACAATACCTCATTTTTTATGAAACACTTGTGTACATTTTAAATTACATAACTCAATTTTTTATTGATTAACATATTATTTTAAGCACACGTATTACTTTAATTCACTCAACCTATATTTAATAATCACAGTCACAAGTAGCTTATTTTACCCTACACTTTTTAAACATGGTATTAATTACACCAATTTTTAATTTGAAAAAATATCTCTAACCGACAATCACGGGTACGTTATGAAACTACTTTCTACCTTCATTATTACCATGCACCATCTGATTGTCATCCGATGGCCAATAATACATACCTAATCATAAGTTTGTAGATACCATACTCTCTGGATCCGTCCCAGATACACACACACATAAGGGTCCTAACTAGAGAGCATTGTGCTCATAAAGACCTATATGAGCACTAATTCTTATTCATTAGATTTATATTCCACAGAAGATATCGATACCACCGAAATGAGCATTGGTGGTTTTGTAACCAACGTTAAAATAATGGAGTTGCCAAACAAACGTCGATTCAAACAAATTTTAACCTATAAACAAGTAATAAAACAAATTTACAATTATTATATGTCATAATTAGAATGTAATTACAACTGTTCATGCAATCTAAATAACAAACATAGTAACAAATCAACTCACAATCAATAAGACTGATAATGTTAGAAGTTAACGAAAAATATTGTAACAAAATAATAAATGTTTTGTAATAAGAAATAAAGTTATTTGTAACCACGATACTTTACTGTTGTAATGTATATGACGGATATTATAACAACATCGAATGCATGTTGTAACTGGTTAAAAATAATAAAGCCTTACAATGTCTATAAGTTACTGTTGTAACGATGTCTATATATAGTTGTAACCAAATACAAGTAGCAAAGATAAGCAAAAAAATGTAATTTGTAATGTATTTATATACAATAATTATAAGCATTAATATTAAACACATGTGGTAATTAATGATAGTTGTAACGTATACCATTGCTTTTGTAATATAAGAGGAGTGCTGTAATAACTAACATTGTATATAGTTGTATTACAATATTACAGTGTAATTGTAATGTAACAAAAGATATACAGGTGTAAAAATCATTGTAACAAGAACACTATCTAGTTGTAACATCAATTAATTATAGTTGTAATCAATCTACAAGATGGTTATAATCTATTACACTAATTTTGTAATATAAGAGTACGAGTGTTGTAATAACAAAAATTGAATATACAATTATAGAGGGTTGTAATATAATACATAATAGTGTTATATTCATGCAAAGATGTTAGATAATGCATAAAAAAAATAAACGACATCACAAATAATTAATATGGAGTATAATTAATTTTTGTATAAATGAACAGATGTGTATTGTGTAATTTAAAAGATTTTGTATAAAGAAATAAGTATCAATAACCTTTTCAAATATAAAATAAAGCCTTATGTAAAAATGTAACATTAGTAGCGGATTTGTAAAACCATTGACTTGTAATGTAAGCGATTTCATCAACTTTGTAATAGATCGTACGGTAGTAAAAAGAGGCTTATTTGTTAGTTTTTTAGCACAGTGCTCAGTGGATGCATTTCCTACATATATAGGGAAAAGGGAGCATGCAGGTGTAGTAATATCTGCCACCATGAGTAATGTTTTGAATTGAAAATTTGGGGATTTAGATAATTTTATATGAACATGTTATGCACCAAACTTGAAGCCAATCTGGCACTTCTAATGCATACATCCAACGTGGTCGAATTTCGTGATACTTAGGTTGTAAAAAATGAGCCCCCTTTGATGCATGTGCTAAGAATGTCATATTAGCTTCAAATTTGGTGCATAACATGTTTATATGAAGTGATCTCAATCCTCAAATTTTCAATCAAAAACATTACTCGTTGTGAGAGATATTGTTGCACGTAACTTACGTGCAGGTCATCTACACGCTCCTAGCCCTCATATATGTGTGTGTGTGTGTAAGGGAAGGGGAAGAGGAGGGGGAGGCCAAGTGGAGCTCATCGAGGAAGGTGTAGGGGTTGTCGTGGAAGGAGGACTTTAGTCTCCCCTTAGATGATTCCTGGGAGGAGAGAAGGTTGTCCGATTCTTGGGAGAAATGGCAGTCGTAGAAGAGGGGGTTGGAATCAGAGGAGGGTCGAATGGGGTGGGGGAGTTGGATGCCGCCACGTCTGAGAGGCTCCTCGGGGATCACTGGGCGTACGTGCGCACAATCATTGGGGAATCTAGATCTACCCTCGCATGGGATGGAGCGAGAGTAGCTGTAGGATCGAAGATGAGAGGGGATCTGAGATTGCGAAAGGGGGGAAGAGAGGGGAGAGAGAGCGAGTGCACTTGTTAAGGTCGCACTGGCAATTGTTGTGGCGATGGCAGTCAGACATGTAAGGGATAGTAGTAGAGTGGAGATGGGGAGGAGTATGGTGCCATGGCTTCGCCACGATGATGGGGTTGTGGGGAGAGGTGGTGCCAAGAAGTGAAGAGGAGGGAATGGAATGGAATGGTGCTTCGAGGTGAGGAAGCCGAAGGTGGTTAGAAGGGAGAGGTCGTTGTCACATGAAGGGCATTCACATAAAGGATGATAGCTGAGAAAGAGTGGCAGAGACGATTGGGATGTATGTATGTGAGAGAGAGGAAATGGGAAATGAGTAATTGGAACGTGTGAATCGCAGATGAACGAAAGTGCAAAATAACACTTCAGTTGAGTGAACAGTTACCATTCAACGCTCCTTCATAGATATTATAGATATGTAGTTCATTTAAGTTAACGAATCTAGTTTCAATATTTATCTTTAATTTATTTTAAAATAAAATTTTTTCAATCATTTATATCCCACTATTCATCTTTATAAATTTTCCACATGATGTTGTCTTTTAGATGTTCTAAGATGTCCCAAGAATTCACAAATGTATTTAACATCTAATTACTTGGGAATTATAAAGGACCCAAGTAGAACTATTTACATGATCTAATTTAACATATCAACTTATAATTTTATGTAGCCCAGATGTGATGGTACAATGGGCAAAATTCAGTAATTGGTTGGTAGTCTAGGAGCCTTTTCACCAATAATGCCCTTTCTCGATTGATTCTCGGGAACTCTCAGCTAGAGAGCAACATGATGACCAGAGGATTCCAAGGATTGACACAAGCATGGTATGGTATAGCACTAAATCTATAGACGAGGAAGGAAGGTTGCATATATCTTACGTACGTGCAATGGACGAAAGGGAGTGGATGACAACGTGTGGGCATAGGAACAACGCGTGGCCATGCATGTGGTGAGTTTGAGGGAAGGGTTGAGATTGAAAAGAGTCACAGCTACTACCACCTGCTAAACATGTCGACACGCGTCAGTTTCATCTCGTAGAGGTCATCTCCTATGAGAGCACATTGCTATCAAGTCTTACGATCATTACAAGTTCTCTTCCTACATCACTATAAACGAGCCATCATCACTTCAACAAATGATGTTGCTAACATGGTCAATGCATGTATGCTTTCCTTAGTACCAACTAAAGAGAAAATCTATTTTAGTGCATATTCAATTTGCAAAGTAACAGGACATGTTGAAACTAATGAGTTTTTCAATCACATAATAAAATCATTGTCATTGTTTAATAAAATCACATAATTTTAAGCAACCACCAATTACTAATTGTTGACAATCTGCTTGTTCAATCATCAATACAGATATCATTGTAATTGATTGCAATTATTCACTTATGGATTCTCATCATAGGCATGATTTATATATCATGTTTGGTATTCATATCTAATTTCTCACATACTTCCACATATAGAAGCTACAAAGCGCATCATTTAACCGAACCATAGATTATTAACAGGTAATTAAGAGGGTTGCATTCAATTCTAGCTCATTAGAGGTTAACATTCAAGTGCCCACATAAGAATAGATGTGGAACTCTAATACTCAGCAAAAGAACTTAGAACACATGCATGACGAGACATTAAGTTAAGCATAGTCAATCAAGCACATATATCAAGCATCGAAAGTTTTCGAGCTCTTCCTATGTCACTTTGAACCTCATTCATGCTTTAGGGTGTCACCCCTAGGTCAACATAGCATGAAAAGGATCCAACAAGTATTAAATGACTTTTCTAGGATTTAATGATAGGTACAGAGGTTAAATGAAGAATCAAGGTTCCCTAGATTGTAGTTCAGGAATCAACAATTCCAACCATATCTTATTTGTTGAAATCTAGGTGCAATAAGCCCCTTAATTGATCCTAGATAGGCAAAAGAGTCCTTGAACCAGTCTAGCTTAAGCTGGTTCACTTGATCCGATGCTTGGATCAACCCCACACCCATCGCTCCACATGTCAGAGCAAGATTCCTTTCTCGTGCATCACATGGATCCCTCCATATGTGCACTTGTCACAATGAGGAGCCTATGCTCCCTTTCCCTCAGTGCACGTTCTTTCTCCTCTCCTACATGCACAAGCCTTAGTGCTCTCCAAGTCAACACCGGTCAATTGATTAGTCTTCTCCATTGCTCCACTAATGAGAGAGTGTCGGTGTTATCCTACTCTACTCTCCTATGCGTGAGAAAGAGCGGAGTGGTGCCACTCATCATCTCTCTCCTGGCTCTCTCTCTCTCCCCTCTTTTCTTATTACTCTCCTTTCTTCTCTTACTCTTCTCTCGAGATGTGCACCACAAGGGAAGTTAGATGATGGTCACAACCCTAAACGCTCCTTCTATAGGACCCATGCTTGGGTTAAAGTTTCCCTAGTATAAATTGGTTCATGCATACCCATACCCTATTTTCCATGTTTTTGTGTATTTTAAGCCATACAGTGCGAATTTCTGAAAGATAGGAATAATTTGAAATCTTCCAACGAGACAAATTCAATGGTATCATATGCGACATGTTTTAGGTAAGTTTTACTTGGGCAATGATTGAGGTTGACCAAAACACATTTTTTTTCATTGTTAGGTTACACTGATTCAATTCCTGCTTGACAAGTGTTGACGAATTCATTTTGATGCAATCGGAATCCAAATTTCGAGTTGTTATAAGCTGTTGGAAAAACATTCACAAAAGATCTTGTGAGTACGAAAATGAAACTATACACTAGGGCATGCTTTCTTGTTAATTCATCACACTTTTACAATTCCACTTGGCCAACCTCTTAGAAAGGTTGGATGGAGAAAATATATTGAAGTTGCATATACTCGTATTGTAGTTTTCTTTGAGTGCATTCAGTGTATGCATCCCACACGAGAAGATGCCGAGGAGTTATGTGAATGCAAAAGACCTTGAATTGGTGGTGGACCTGAGTTAAATGGCTATGAGTTGCCTACTAAATTTCATGATTTTCTATTTCTGAAGTGCTTCTTCTGTTATACTTCTATCTACCTTAGTTTAATTTGACTTTTATGCTTTCTTCTTTGTTTATTTTATGATATGAGCTAGTCTTTTGATTTTTGTTAGAATTCTATGCTTTAGGAATTGTAGTTATTTCCCTCTCTTGACTTTTTTTAGTTAATATTTTTTATCCCAACTTATACGTTTGTTGTTATTTTCCTAGTGCTCTTCTTTATCTTCCCAATAAGCTTAGTCATCATCGTTATAATGGTTGTGCTTATTGAAATGGATTTTGATGCTAATGTTGTCCATTTTGCCTAATGTTTGGTCTTGATAATCAAGTTGGGATGAATTACATCTTAGCATGTAATTAAGAAGTTGATCCCAGCCATCTTGTCAATATGCAACTTGGCCAAGTGCAACATGCTGAGAAGTTCATTAGATCGTTTGGCCTTAATAGTTAGCCTTCTACGACAATCTTATTTAAAATGAAATGACAACCACGATTTTTTATGCAAACCTCAAGATTTATCTCATAGAACCTTTAATGCTGGAGATTACATTATATAAGACACCTATTCATCTTACCCATCGCTTTGTTGCTAACAATTTCCAATTACCTCACGATTGAGTTAATGGTTGAAGATGTTAGTAGTCTCCAATTCAAAGAGATGCGAGCTTCCTAACTAGGCTTAACTGGTTACCATATCCTACCATTAGAAACCTCCCATCACAATATTTGATTTTTGTTGCAAGACTCGTATACTCAATCTTGGATTACTATGGTTGTTAAAAGGCATATTTTACGCTACACACTTCATACTAAGGGAACAAAAAATAAATTAGAGTGAAGTTATATTATCGCAAATGCATGATTACATAAATTTTCAACATCTCCATACATCGATTAATGAGGTTGTATGGATTGGGTGGGAACATCGAACATCAAATGGTTCTAAGAGATTGATATTTTGATGAACACATGCCTTAGTTCTATTGGTACAAGAAGGGGGGGTTAATTCCAACAAAATATAAACAATAAAAAAAAGAAACAATTGCACAAGATAGAACATCATGTCTAGAAGGAAACTCTTATGGGAAAAATCTTTACCTAGATCTTTCAATTAGGATTTTACTCTCAAAATGAATGACAAAAACACTATCAAAGAAAATTACAATAGCTCTTTCCTAAATAACCCATAAGGGGAGTTTTGTCCCTCTCAAAAGAAAACAAGAAACCCACAACCCGAGTATGTAAACAAAATAAAAATAATATAAGGAATAATCCTTAGAGGCTTGAAGGATTAACCAAGAATATGTAGGTAAAGAATACTCCCTTATCAAACTTATATGATTCAGAAAAAGATCAGAGATTGTGTGTGTGCTCTTAGATTTTTGTTAAAGCAAGTGAGCACAAGGGCATCAATAGGACCTAAATTGACAGAATAAGAGATTTTTAGCACTTGAAAGCTTAGCAGTGAGGTGTGTAGACTTAGGTGACCTTAGGTAGGCATTTATAGAGTGTAAGAAGTTAGGTTTGAGCTTTAGGAGTTGTGAATTCGAAATAGCCAACAATTATTCTAGATAGAACAACTAGAAGGCATAAATATAAAATCAAGCAAAGTTAGATGTCTTCAAATTCCTGAGAAGTGCCATTTTAGAAATCTAACTACAATATAAGATGTTTGAATATCTTAGTGAAGACATCCCAAGAAGAAAATTAGATGTTCCAAAAGATGGTCCAACGTTCAACAGTTTTCAGTAACTGATCTCAAATATTAGGATTGAAAATGGATGTTTGGCCCAAAGACATAGATGTCTGAAATTAGGAGTTCTGATGTCTAGTTACGATGCTAGCCGATTGAAAATATGCTAGGGAGCATACGAGTTACTAGAGTAAAAAATCAGATCCATGGACATCTGAACAAATGATTAAGATGTCTAATTAGGGTTTTCAAATGTCTGAAAACTAGAGTAGATATCTTAAGACCCCAAGTTAGAACTTGAGAAAGTTATTGATGTTCCACTGAAAGGGATCCAAGGATGCCTAAAGAAGAAAGGAGGGCATTTGAGTTTGATTGTTCAAACATTTGTAAAAGGGCAAGATGTCTCCTTTTTGGAGAAATGATTAAACGAAGATTAAATGACTAATCTTGTGAATGTTGAGATTTAAATTACTTGAATGTTGGACAATAAACAGGAAATAAGATATCTGAAATAAGTGTTCGATGCCTTAAAATTGAGGATAGGTAAGTTTCTGAGAGAATTATGAATTTGAATGAGATAAAAGGTAAATAGAGTTTCAATTTGGCATGAGTAATTAATAGACATGAAAAGTAAACATCTGTAAAGAGATTTTAGACGTCTGAAAAAATACATGAGAATGATTTTTCAAAGGTTTCATGTGGCAATTGAGTTAGAAAGGTTTTAGGATGAATCCTATAGCCTTTTAAGAGAGTTTTTAAGGCTCTTGCTACATTCTTCAAACATAAAATTACAATAATGAAGTCTTTTTGCATATCAACTTCTTCTTGCCTAGCTTCATTTCCATGAGATTTGAAGTGAACCTCCTAAGCCTTTTGAGGTCAATCTTCTTTTGCTGGATCCATTGCTTATATTCTTCCTACGATGCTTGTCAGTCCCCAACTCATACAAAAGTAGTTTGTCATTATCAAAAACATCAATAACTGATAGTAACAACAGGTTCATTAGATGTCTTCATATTGGTAAAGGTGGTGATTATGGTGATGATGCTGACGATTCCAACAGTTACTCTGATAGATTTACAGGTGGTGCAAACTCATCTATGGGTTAGAATTTTTGATAATAGAAGCATGTGTACCATTAGTATTTCCCTTCTTGTTTTGGAATGTAAGGAACTTTATTTGCAGTGATGAACCTCTTCATCATGAAAACTTTGGACTTGTAAAACTATTTGCATTAATGAGAATGTGTTTGATGGTTTTTTCCTTATAACTATTAATATGTCATTGCCTTGATATATACACGTGGTTGGATGAATTTATGTTACAATTGTTATCTTATAAATGTTCTTCTATCATTAATTTATAGATACACACACTTGCACAATTTAGATGCATCTTAAGACAAACAATAGCACATTATATAACTTCTAGGAAACAAGTTGGAGGGATGAGTCAAATTGTGTCAATTATACCTACTTGTTCAAGACTTGTGATCATATCATATGAACAATGCATTAATGTATGTATGCCTCATATACATGTATGATATGTTGTCATTATAACATGCCACGAGTCATGATCATCCTTAGTTCAAAAGTGATCTGAACTAAGGAGGGATTTTGAAGATTTGATCACAACTTAGGTGTTTGATGGTAACACCATCATCTGCCATAACCAACCTAATTTAGTCTACTTTTAGTGATAAATGCTCCTTAATAACCATTAGAAGGTCGTAATTCTATTATGAGTTGAATGCGAGAAGAAGACCGAAAATTGAGTTAATTTGTTGTTTTAACGAGAAATCAGGAATGCAGATCAACTAAGGGGCTATCGGTGCCTAATATAAGGTCAATGAACCTAAATTCTCAAGAAGTAGGCTTTAACTATTGAATCAGGGTTTTCTGATATTTGAAGTTTATTTTAATAATAAAAACCTTAATTACAACCTCACTTAAATTTAATGGATTCTGGTGGAAATGAATGTAATTTAAACCTCCTAAAAGTCATTGAAAAATATTCTATGAGGTTTGAAATCTTCACTTTGATCAAATGAACCCATTTTAACCAAAAAATAAAGACCTAGGCTGGAAATTACTTCATTCTTGGGCTATAGTGGAAATTACCTAGTCGAACTTGGTCAAAACCCAAAGCTAAGGTTATCATTAGATTTCTTAGGTCCAAATTAGGTTGCTCCTAAATTTTGAGCCTAATCGGAGTTCATCTTAACATAGTTTGCATTCTAGCCCATTTGTCTCTAGCTATCACATAAAATCCCCTAAGTCTTTGACTTTCCTTACATCCAGGTCCTCGTCCTCTTCTTCATGCCAAATGAGGCTTGTTGCAGCAGAAAACACACCCAAATTGTGAGATTGGGCATGAAATACAAATCTGAAAGAATCGAGCAATTCAAGGCAATCAAAACCAGATTAGGGGTTTTTGTGAACATATGAAGTGAATGGAGAGACCCCCGGATGTATTTGACCTCTATCTAGATCGTGAAGTCCAAGAACTTCAGATTTAGATATGCTCGGATGAATGGAGTGAAGCGTGAATTAAAACATGGGGGAAATCAGTAGAAAATGGATTGTGAGGCGATGAGGAAGAACAATGGATCGAAATAATTGCATGATAACACCCTTCGATCAATTTAGATCGGAGAGGGCGAATTGGAGTTAATCTAATCTACTCCTAATATAAACTACAAATCTGTGAATTGAGCTAACTATTCTTCTCTTAACTGATTGTTGAGTTGGAAAATCTACGCAAAAGGATTTTGAGTTTTGAAAACCTATCGTTGTAGTGCGATTTGCAAGGAAAAATCGTCAACAAATAATTTTACCGAAACTCAAAAGGAATTCCAAGTGAACACAGGGAGGCGGATGTTTGATTAAAAATCACGTTTGTTTTGTTGTCACGAAACAGATTAGCTGGTCGAATTAAATCTAAACTAACTATCTACTTAAAGAATAATGAATAGAAGAGAGAGAGATAATATTACAAATAAAGACAAAATAGAAGTAGAATACACATGGATTTCATAATTATCAAGTGATGTTCATTACAACTAACAACTACTCGTTACATTAGAAAGCAGGAAATCTACACTAAAAAGAAGTAAATATACACTAGAAAGCGTAAAGAGAAGTTATCCTCCTTGACGGCTGCTTGAAGGACGAGCCGCATTGACGGAACGCTCGGACGAAGGTGGTGAGATGTGGGGCGAAGGAGAACGACGACGGTCGACGGAGAACAGGGCAGGGCGACATCGCAGCGGGATCCGCTTCCTAAATGGCGGTGAGAGGACAACTGTAGAAATAAGTGAGAGATACATGTTTATTTATAGGCCACTACACACTCCACAATCCCACAAGGCCACAACTCACAATGCGGTACTAAATACCATACACTCTTCTCAACACTCCTCAAGTTGAAGTATGGAATGCTCCACTTGTAACAAAACACAATCCTCATTCTATAGCAGAACGCACTCCTCTCAATTGGTTCTTACTTGTAGGTAGAAACATGGGTTGGAGCTGCAGAAGGAACTACTAATGTCTCTGACAAGGGCCTCTCCTCTAAAGACCTCAATTGGTACTAGTGGCTCCCCATTCAGTATCCATGTAATGGGTCTTCCTTTGAAAGCATCGAAGCTGAATCTCTCACATAGAAACTGATTGGACCATTCCTCTAAGGATCTCGAAACTGGATCTCCTTCTTTGGAGACCTCGAAACTCTAGACCTCCCAGAGTTTGGTTTCTCATGTAATGTTCTGTAAGTCCCAACATCCGTAGCGGTATCCGATGACACCTCAGAACTACTGGAGGATGCCATCGTGCCTTAGGAAGAGAAAGACACAAATATGAAAATCTGCAACAAAGGGACTACCAAATAGGGTGACTACAATAGGCATCCACACCCCCTTTCTCCAATACTTATACGGGAGAAGAAAATAACTATAGAGAATAAATAACAATTAAAATAAATAAGAACTTCTCCCCCTCTTCTCATCATCATCTCTTTTCTTTCTTTTCTTCCATTTTTTCTTTTTGAAAAATTTTCTTCCTTTTGTATTCTTTTTTCTTTCCCTCCTTTTTTTGAAAATTTTCCTCTTCGTTCGTTTCCATCCCCTATTTTATTATATATATAAAGATGACAACAAAAAAGAGGATAAAGTGGATAAAATACCCACACACACCTTCACACCATAGGGCTCGATGGAGCACAGCATCAACAGTCGCCGCAAGAGAAGTGGGCACCACCACGATCGCTCACCGAGGGAGAGTGGTCTCAAAAATGCGGCTTCATGAGGTGCACCAACAATGGCTAGTACTTGATCCACATGATCAATCCATATGATTGCGAGCCTCTCCTTCCTTCCAGCGCACACAAGACCACTGCTCCTGCTACTACTGTTGATGCTGTCACCGCCGTAAAGGAGCTCTTGTGGACCAGTTGGAGACCACGGAGAAGTGCCAGTGCCGCCGCTGAAAGCTAGTGGCTTCACCAGTTATCACTCGGACCCAACAGCGTCGCCAAGCCTTGCCTGGGCTTCCTACTACGCCATACCACCAACTTCACCGCAACCTCCATCTTCTCCTTCGCCATCACCCCTCTTGATCACCTTTATAGCATCGGCCTCTTCGATGTAGATCTCGACACATCATCAGCTCCAGCAACGGACTCCCTCTCCTTGATGCAATCTCGCACACATTAAGCCCACACTATTGTTGTTGTCCTTTGCGCGTCATCATGGAGGAGCCTTCTCCATCGCCATGCGACGCTCGTGAGGCCATCTCCACCTCGATCTTGCACGCTCATAACGCACTCCACCTTCTTCGACTTACTACAGCCTCGTGAGAACTCACCAGGAATAGAATAATTAAACATAATAAAAAAAAATCCAAGAATCAACTAGCTTTGATACCAAATTAAGTTTGAAAAATAATGCGGAAGCATAATAACGAGATATCAAAAGCACAAAGACAATCAAAGGAATAATTGGGCTTTACATGGAAACCCCACTCACGAAGAGCGGCGAAAAAATGATGGGAGAAGTGTCCTTATGGGCGTGTTTCTCTGTTATTCTTCTCAAAGAAATAAGTGGGGGGTACATGCCTATTTATAGGTCACCACGCACTCCACATTCCCACAACTCACAATGTGGTACTAAATACCACACTCCTCTCAACAATATTTATTAGGGTTTAGTTTCCAGTCTCAGATCTTCCATTGCTTTAACAAAAGCACCTTGCAATTGTACCAGGCATCCTATCTCAAAGAATGTCTCTATGGCACGTATTAATCATTATTCAAGCAATTCTCCATCGCTGTTTCGGCCTTGTCCATTCCTACTTCTCATCAACAAGCCCTTTTAAATTCAACGTAAAGGCAAGTTATCGAGCAGATATCAGCACTGACTTCACACGGTACTTTGGGAACTCATTGACCTACCTCAAATGCTATAGTTAAATAATACGAATACACGGAAGCATAATAACAAGATATCAAAATAACAAAATAAGAAACACTTGGGTTTACATGAAACCCCACTCACGAATAGCAAGGAGAAAATCACAGTAGAAGGCCCCTAAAAGGGCTAATTTCTCTATATTCTTCTCAAAGAAACAAACAAGGGGTACATGCCTATCTATAGGCCGCCACACACTTCAACACTCCACATCTCACGATGTGGTACTAAACTAACCACACATTCTCCAATACTCCCCCTCAAGCTAACGCATGAAATGCTCAACTTGTACAACAACAAAATCCCACTCTACACAATAGAACACAACTCTCTCAACTAGTTCTTGCGTGTAGGTGGGTGTGCTAACGACGACACATCAGCAAGCTTTGGAACTACTGGACGAACTGCTGTAGAAGGCTCTAACACGAGCCTTTCCTCTGGAGACCTCAGCTTTTGTTGGTGGCTCCCCATTCAGAGACCTCCTCAACTGGATCTCCCTTTCTAGAGACCTCGAAACTCTGAACCTCCCAGAGTTGTGGTTACTCATGTAGTGATCTACAACAAAAGGACTCCCAAATGGGGGATGACTATAATAGGATCTATATTCCCCCTTTCTCCCATACTCGTATGAAAGATAAATAGAACAATGAGAAAAAAATATCATGAAGAAAAGGGCTTTGATATTTCCATATTTATTGACATTATTTATGCCTAACTATTGTTAGTTTAAGGGTAAATTAGGTCATACCACATTAGATTAGGTTAGATTAGTCATTTAGCAGCATTTTGTAAATAGTGTATTATTTTGGGTTTGTATGTAATATTCCCCTTATCCATATCTGGTGCCTAGATGTCTTTGTTTATTTGTATGCAGGTGCCAGATATGAGATTGATTGGAGCTTTGCAGAGAGGAGAAATCGGATTGAGCTCATTTATGCAAGCAAGTTGAGCCACTTTCCTACCTACACCTTAGCCTAATTATTCCTAGTTTTAGCCCAACTTGGAACCCAATTTATCCTAACCCAAGACCCAATTACCTATCCTAATTCCCCACTTTAGGTGGTCAACCATGAGCCTAATTAATCAACCAATTTGGTCAGCTAATCTAATTGATTTTATAAACCCATTAAAAACCCTTAACCTGCCCATTCCTATATCCTAACCCAACAAACCTTATTTGGTCATCTATTTTATCCTTCAATAAATACTATTTTGGATGGTCAAAATACACCATAATTTATCCATCACTAGATCTAAATCCTAGGATCCTAGATTGCCTACCTAAATCCCTATGTTAAAACCCTAAATCAAATCATATTCCTAATCCTAAGCTTAATCTCGAAAATTGTAACAGCATGACACATCTTTAGTATTTTGACCATAATTTTTAAATTTCGAATCCAAATGGAGTGAATCAAGTTGCATTGGAAAGCTGATTTCTAGGGCTACAACTTTGTTGTTATGTGCAACTTGAAATTTGAAACGAAAAGAGGCCAAAAATTTGAGATAAGTGAGGAAAATCCTATAAGGCTATTGCAACACCCTTCATCCTACCCCTTGATTCCTAGACTCATAATCCTAGTCCTTTATTTTGGTGATCCAAGTCAACTTGGATCAACCAATCAAAACCCTCCATCCTCTTTATAAAAGAACCCTAGCCACCCCCCTCTGCTATCATCTTTCTAGCCTCCAAAAATTTCAACTAGAACTCAAGCCTTCTACTTGCACACCTCCCCTTGGAGATTCTCAGGGTATGCCTTCGCATGCTCTTCCACTTCCTTACTGTTGCCTACACCTCGCCTTCGAGGCCTTTGGGTAGATTTAGCTATTTTTGTTCTAATAGAAATCTAGTTCTAGTTGTATTCTTCTGGTAGA
Organism: Thalassia testudinum; assembly: GCA_037157565.1. NCBI lineage: Eukaryota > Viridiplantae > Streptophyta > Magnoliopsida > Alismatales > Hydrocharitaceae > Thalassia > Thalassia testudinum. Next base: position 148,506,329 of record JAZHRO010000025.1, on the reverse strand, counting down.
ACTCTTTCCTATATAAGAACTTTTGAGATCCAATAAAGGTTCTACTTGTTTTATGTTTCAAGTATTTATATTACTTCTAGTTGCTAGTCCTAGTTGTTACTTGTTTCTATCTTGGTTATAGTTATTACTTCTTTAGTTCTAGTTGTTCAAGTTAGACTTGATTTCATATTCATCATTTGTGCCTACTCCGTGGAACGTACGAAAGCGATTTAGTTCAATAGCCTCCCTGCAAATAACTCGGACTATGACTTTTGAAATTGTAACTTCATATTTACAAGTTCAACTTGAACAAATATTTAAAAGTATCTATGCGCTTCTACTTTGACAAAGGTGTATTTTTCACACATCTCTTAGCGAGTAGGTCAAGCCTCTCTTTTCATACTCACCCGCAACATTATTGTTACGAACAGGGAATCAGGCGTCATTTAAGATGTCTGGGAAGTGGCCCAGACATCTGGCCAGGGGTATGGAAGCCTTCCCAGACGTCTGGTATTAAATTTTTTCGATTTACGGGTTCGCGTCTGCCCGCATGCGCGCGCAGACTGAACCCGCCGCCCTCCTCTTTCCTCTCCCTCCCTGCAGACGCAACCTTCCTCTTTTTCTCTCTTCCCACGCTGCCTTCAAATAGCACCTCCCTCTCCCTCACCCTCACTCCACCGCCTTCTTCTCCTTCTCCCTTCCAGCGAGAGAGCAAGCGAGCGAGAGCGGCAGCAGCGGCTGCTGCGAGCGTGTGGGGAGAAGCTGCTGCGAGAGGAAGAAGCTTGACCGCGAGGGTGCGAGCTTGCTGGGGCAGCTAGAGCCAGCCGGCGGGAGAGCAGCGAATGTGGGGTGCCGCGGAGGAGCTGCTGCAGCTTAGGCAGCAGGTGGACGCAGCGCGGCACGGCCGTGCGCTGCGGGCGGAGAGCGGAAAGGGTCCTGATTCTAGGAAAATTTCCCAGAATCAGACGTCTGGACTTGCATCCAGACAACGCAGAGGACGTCTGGAGGAAGGACCAAACGTCTAACAGGTACAATATCTGCTATCTTCTCCTTTCGCGTGTACGACCATGCAGCCGTCCGCCGAGTTCTTCTGCACCCTTTTGTGATGAGAGCGAGTGTGTGTGTGTGCAGGATTTGTTCGAGAGGGTGTGAGGGCTCGCCATCCCACACAGAACAGACGTCTGGACACAGCACCAGACGACGGACAGGGCCTCCAGATGTCCGGGGTGACAATCGGACATTTGGAAACTAAGTCCAGACGGTCCAGCGGGCTTCTGGACGTTTGAAGGATTGCGCAGACCAAGGTATGACCTGAGCGACCTTTTAAGTCGTCTGGAAGAAGTTCCAGACGTCTGATTTTGGGCAAACTCGTCATTTTTGACCCGTTTAGGGTCCGTTCGGAGTCCGTTTTCCGCGTTTCAAGTTTCGTTCTTTCCAGATTTATTTCCTTTACCTGTTTACAGTAATTGTATACTGTTCTGAGTAACTCCTTGTGTCAATCCTTGTGTTAGGACCCCGTTCCGTTGCGGCTCTGGGGGTTGCGGAGGCGTGCGGGATTGCCGATCACGCCCCCATTACTCCCGATTTTGCGGGTAGAGTGGCTTCCCTTAGTTAATTACAAACATTAATTCATATTTGAATTAAATGATAGATCCTAGGGTATGGCTTGAATCCTAGGACCTGAAAACTAGACTGAATGGTAGATCCTAGGGCGTAGCATGAATCCTAGGAACATAGAACATGGAAATAAATGTCTTGAATGCCTGAATTGTAGTCTTGGATAAGTGGATAAAATAATGATAATTGCCTGAAATTGGATAACAGCTGCATGTGGAATGTAGAGTACTATTACTAGTAACTGGTGCATGTAATTTCTGTTGGTTGAAATTAAATATGAGCTGCTTGTATACAAATTGGAAGGAAAAAGAAGTTGAATGTTGGAACACGTATTATATACGAATCAACCTAAAATGATGAAACCTAGTATAGCTTGGCCTGAGAAACATGAGCATGAACCCTATGGGGAATTAGGAGTAGAGCTCCTGGAAATAAATGGGATGGAGCTGGAAAAGTGAATGGGAAAGTTTGTTGTCCCTCGGGTATGTAGTACCAGGGAAAGCACTTGTTACCTCTTAGTGCAGAGGAGAGCTAGCCGCCCTAGGGACCCGGGGTTAGGTCTGGCCACTTTGTACCGACTCTTAGCCCTCGTGTACACCGTACCGGGGAGAGCTACTAGTGTAGGGAGAGCACTAGCTACCCCACGGGCCCCGGGGTTCTGCTAGCCTTCTTACACCGACTTGTTAGGCCCACTGGGCAAACCAAGGTAGTCAGGCGTGGGTGCGTGGACTGTGGAGGGGCAAGACCCCTGTTTGGTTACTGTGGAGGGGCTGGACCCCTGTTACTGAGAGGGCTTTGCCCTATGCTGGTTCCGTGCTGTGCTTTGGGCGCACCCGTTAACGGAAACGACTGACCACGTGCCAGTGCGGGGTAGCTACTCGTGCGTTTATCGCGCGTGCCGTAGTCACCGTTACGTCTGTCAGCACCTTGGGGTGGTTGACTGAGGGTAGGACCACCACGGGGGACTCTCCCGGCCAGGAGAGCACCACGTGTTACTTCTACTTTTCGGAAAAGACTGCAATCAAGATCGTTCCCACGAGAAACATTCAAGATAAAGAGAAGGATATGAGAAATAAATAAATAGTGAATAAATGGAAAAATATAAAGAAAGAAATTAAAAATATAACAGCTGCTGTCCACCTTACTGCTTCGTAGCTTTTAGTTGCCACTATACTCAGCGTTTCGCTGACGTGTCACCTTTGTTACCTTTTCAGGACCAGGTGTTGAGCAGCCAGAGTCGGCGGCTGCAGAGGGCGGTGGGCCTAGTAGAGCCCAGTAGTGTTACTTGTAGTACCCACTTTACTTTTTTTGCTGTTGTAGTGAGTAGTTTCTGTTACCCCTGTACTCTTTTCGTTGTAAGCTTCATGTTTATATACCTGTTTAATTCTCTACTGTTGTGGTGGTGTATACTGCAGTATTTCTTTTCTTTACTGTTGTATTTTGTTACTGCTAGTTATATACATGTTGAATGTGGTTTATTTTACTGCTCTTTTGGTTACTTTCTCGTTGGACGACTGGGTCTTGGGATCAGTCGAGTCAGTCCGATTCTCGTGTCTCATAGGGATTTGTGAGTCGGGTCGTTACAATCATCTTCTATGATCTGATCTCTGCCACCCTCGGCTCCTTCGGATGAAGAAAGGAATTAGAACTGCAACAAATAATGATGAATATGATAATACGATGGAACCCAAGAATCAAACTACTTTGATACCAAGTTAAATAATATGAATACGTGGAAACATAGTAACAAGATATCAAGACAACGCATTAAGAAACACTTTGGTTTACGTGGAAACTCCACTCACGAAGAGCAGGGAAAAAATCACTGGAGAAGGCCCCTGAAAGGGCTAATTTCTCTATATTCTTCTCAAAGAAACAAGTGGAAGGTACATCCCTATTCATAGGCCACCATACACTCTAACACTCCACATCTCACAATGTGCTAAACCAATCACACATTCTCCAACAGCTATAATTGTTGGTTCTAAGTTGGTCTTTACTATAATGTCGTCTAGATGGGACCCTGGCGCAATACAAGGCTTAACTTGTAATTACGGGGTTCACTGAAACCTGTAAGGTTGGCTCTTTGGTACTCTCTACAATTGCTCGACTTCTTATAGTTTGGATTCTCACCTCTGTCATGATGTACCATGATTGGCCTTTACATCAGCTAGATTTGAAGAATGCATTCTTGTATAATACCTATAAGTAGCGTACTTGCTACAACCTCCTAATCTTGAGTCTTAGGGAGTGTCTTCTATGGTGTGTCAGTTTAGGAAGGCCATCTACAGCTAAAGGAAAGTCACAAGACTTGATTTCAAATGCTAACTAAGGTGGTTGAGACACTTTGCTACTAGAGTTCATCTTCCCATCACTCCCTATTCATGAAAAGACTATCAAAATGTTTAATTGTGATGTTGTTGTATGTAGAAGATGTCATATGTAGAGAAGTTGAATAGAGCATATATGATTTAAAGAAATGTTTGCATATTAAGGACTTAGGTCCTCTTAGCTATTGTGAGTGTCATGCTATTAACGACAGTGGTGAAATTAAACAAATCAGGGCTGCCAACCCTGTTGTATTGCCTAATCATGAGTAGACTCGTGTACCATTTGTGTAGGCATGAGCATAGGTAACTCAACCTCCTTAATAGGTTCTAGAGCAACCAAACGAGAGGCAGAGATAGAATAGTATACAATGAATTCAAAAAAGGACACAGGCACTGACAAACTACCTACGCCCAATGGGATCATAACAACTATATCCTTTTTGAGTAATGGAGTACCCCACAAAAATACACTTGATCGCCCGAGGAGGGAGCTTGTCATAAGGACCATGAAGATGAACAAAGGCAACACATCCGAAAACATTAAGAGGCACACTAAATAATTCTTTGTCAGAAAACAAAATAGAATAAGGGACCTACTTATCAATGACAATGGATGGCATACGGTTGATTAAGTAGCAAGCAATAAGAACCGCATACCCCAATATAGGATAGGGACGTTACACTGGATAAAGAGGGTTCTGGCCACGTCAAGAATAGGCCTATGTTTTCTTTCAACTACTCCATTTTGTTGAAAGGTATTTGGTCACGTGGTCGGATGAATAATCCCACGTGCCTGAAATAAAAGGCAAAAAGTATCAGTGTAAAATTCCAAGGCATTATTAGTTCTTACCATTTTTACATGGACACTAAACTGATTTTTTATTTCAACTATGAAGTTTGTGATTACAGTGCCAACCTTAAACTTGGACTTAAGTAGAAACACCCAAGATAAACAAGAAAGATCATTAACGACAATAAGATAAAAACGATGTCCCAAACAATAAGGAGATCTACAAGGTCCCCCACAAATCAAGATGAATAAGCTCAAATAAATAAGAAGCACTAATGAGTTGATATTTGTGGGATAATTAGTTAATTAAATGCCTTAGAATTAGATTAATGTTGGCATATAAATAGCATACAATAAGATGTAAATAGATTAGTCTAATTATTCATTTATTTGTGTATTTCTTTTGTTGCATTCATACCTAGAATTCATTTTGAATAGCATGCATTAGAATAGTTAATCTTTTAGGTTGCATTGTATGTATTATTTTATTTCACATTTCTTTTAAGGGCTTATAAATAAATAACCCTCATTTAATTAATTATGACATCTTTGTGTAGCAGGAGTCGCACCTCTCCGACGAGACATTATTTGGCAATGAAGGTGACAGTAAAGTAGAGCGGAGGAAGTGGATTTGAGTGTTCCTCCATCTGCTTCTCTTCTCCTGAAACTTTAAAAGAGGAGAGGAAGCCACGAAGCTAAGCAGGCCACCATCCTCGACCCACCACTGCGCAAAGATCAAATTCTCCACATCAACACTGTCGGCCTCAAGTGTGTGCGCAAGTCCACACCACCGCAGGCTGGTGGGGTGACAGACTGCTGCGCCATCAGTGGCTTGTGTAGCTTACCGCGTGTGCTTGAAGCCATGCAGTTATTGGTAGCAACCACCGCCAGCATCCACCGCTAGCAACTATCCACTCTCATGTAAGACGTTTGGGTATGTTCATAGACGTCTGATCTCCCAACAGTGTCTTCTTCTTCTTCATCTCCTTCAACTGTTGTTCAAGGAACCCATCATCACTACTGCAGCTCTCGCCAAGCTGCGTCTTCTTCTCGCCTGCACACACCCAACAACAACATGCTCAGTTGCTGCACGCAACCATCTCCGCGACCACAGTGCGACCAGCCCTCCCCATGCGCGCCCACGTAGCCTGTGGCCAGACTCTTCCGCGCCCAGCTCCCACTTGTGTGCAGCCCTTGAGCAACGCTGCACCCCCTGCGCGTAGCAGCTTCTCCGCACATCCGTGTGGCCTGTAGCATGCAGCAGCTTCATCTACGTTCTCCACGCACGCCACCCTTGCAGCCACGCGCTTAGTAGCCTCCACGTGCGCACCACCCGCGCAGGTCCTCTCCATGCCCGCCTTCCTTCAGCCTGCAACATGCAGCAGCAGCAGCTGCGGCTGAGCTCAGCAGCGCCCGCATGCCCTCACAGGGCCTGCGCATGTCCTCGCTGACCCCCGCCCTCGCCTCCTCGCGTGCGCTCTTTCATAAGCGCCAGCCCGCACAGCAACAGAGTTGCAGCCACTGCGATCCGTTGCCGCTCCTCTCCTCGCTGCTGCCGCCTTCGGCCACTGTTGGCCATGAGACCACCATCGTCGAATAGCCCTCGGTTCACTCAACCTCCGGTGAGCTTCTCACCTTCAATTGCGGCCTCCTCCTCATGCACAGACAAGGGGAAGAAATTCCCCTATTTTGCTACAGTAAATGGGGTATTAGTTTTTACATTCAATGCCATTGCAAACCTTTATTTTTATTTTATTATTGTGAACATTACATTGAGCTCCCCCTAGTTTGGTATAAATGTAATTTCAGATTATGCTCTCATTCAAACTCATATCTAACATGGTTTTCGACGTAATTTTTGGGAGAAAAATTCGTAAACATCTATTTTTAACCCGTACGAGTTTTAATAAGTCATTACCTCCCTGTGGATACGACCCACTCTCTCGAGTGGTTTATTTCCAATTTATTACTTTGATTAGTCGATTTTCCACCACTTTAAAATACAACGACAAATCATCTTAATCATTGAAACGGATCGTGGGCAACCTGGTTTTATTGTTATAGCGTTGTAGTGTAGCCAGTTATTGCCAATCATTTCAAATATAATTTTTTTTTACTCGGAAAATAAAAGAGTTCCCGAGGTCGAACTCAGGGAGCAAGTTGTATTCTAGAGATATACATGTTTCTTTTACAAAAATAAAGAAAGAGAGAGGGAAAGAATTTGTTGTCTTCTTTTCTCTTTGTTTTCTCCTCGTCTCAGATCTTCTTCTTCTTTGTCTGCAGAGGTGATGTCTTTCTTCTGCAATGGTGATGCTCTTCTTCTTCTTCCAGCTGTTCCTGCTCTTCCTTTTTCTTCTGTCTTTCTTCAGATCTTCTTCTTTCTTCTTTGTTTTTCTTCTTTCAGTTCTTCCCTTGTTCTTTTGTGTTCTCCTCTGCCTCGCCTTCTTCTGTTGTTCTTCAGATCTCCTTTCTTCTTTTCTTTTTCAGTCAGGACGTCGCCCCTCCTTCTTTCTTCTTTTCCCTTCAGGACGTCGTCTGATTTCCAATTAAACTGCCTGTTGCTACAGTGTCTCCCTCAGCTTCCTTCTTCTTCCGCGGTTCTTCTTCTTCACCTGTGCCTGCACACTTCAGAGCTTACGTCAGAGAACAAAACCTACTCTACCCTCTCCCCCCGCGTCTCTCTCTCTCTGAAACCACTCTTGGGAAAGCTCTCCCAGAGCTGCCGGGTAATCGGGTTCGGGTCACGCCCGGGTCCAGGCCCATCGGCGTGCGTGGTGGGCGAGGAGTGCAGGTCAGTCTAAGTCGGGTCGGGTCAGGTCCGCGGGGCGTGAGCGCGGACGAGACCGGGTAACCGGGCGGGTGAAAGGGGACCTCACCCCGTGTGCTGAGGCAGTAAGGCTAGTGCACAAAATCAATTTAAACAGTGGAAAGGTTGTGAGGCTTACCGATGTGGGACTAAACGCAGACCTCTCCTCGCGTGCGCCTGCTGGGAGACCGCGGCCTGGCTTCTGCAGCTGCGGCTTCGATTTGCGTAGGTTGCTGGCTGGCTGCCTTCGCAAGACTCCCCGTAATCCGCAGCAGCTGGAGACCTGGAGTCCTCAAGCCTGGAGCGCGGGAGAAGCTGCTTCAATGTGCGTTAATGGCGGTCGAACCTCAAAACCTGTCGGACACGAATATGGCCTCTCGGCCTGATCAAACCACTGGGGCACCTTCGCCGTGGCACGGCGAAGGTGAGGAGCTGCGCGGCAGGCCGCAAGGTGGTGTCTGGCGGCAGCCCTAGGTTGGACTGCAACCGGAGGAATGGGTTTGTTCGGGGGAGCGTTACGGAGGTGTGGAGTGGCAGTGGAGGGGTGGGGGGTGCTCAGTGTGATGAGGCGGAGGTTCGGTGAGGGTCGGCGAGGTGTGTGAGGCTGTGGAGCGATGGGAACATCTCGCCGGAGGGTGGCCGGAGACGAAGGGGGTGACGATGGTCAGGGTCGGTCGAGGGCTTAATTGAACAAATTGAAACCGGGGAAAGAAAGAGGAGAAGGGAAGTAGTTCTAACTTACTTGCAGGGACGAAGGGGGAGCAGTAGGGCGACAGTCGTATCGACTGTCGCCGGAGAAGAAGATGCTCAGGGAAGGAGGCGGCGGCGAGCAGAGAGCCGGAGAGGCGCCAGCTGGGTGCGGCGTGGCGCGGGAAGAGCAGGGGAGGAAGTCTCTGCTGCTGGTATTGCGGCAGAGCGAAGAGGAGGAGGGGGAGGAACCGCCGGAGCTGGTGAGCGTCTGCCGGAGAGAGAAGAGAGGAAAGTTGGGGATTTTCTCCGTCAGATCCGAGCTGCCCCGGCCTGTGGAGCAACGGGGGGTATTTATAGGGATCAAAACAGGGAGGGAGGCGGAGGGAGACGACGTGTCTCCCTCGCCGGAGGATGGCCGGAGACGAAAACCCATACCGTCCGTGCGTTCGCACGGCCGGTATGGTGGGCTACAGCGACCAGGGGGGTGTCCCTGCGACGGCTGACAACGCAGGGCACCCCTGGTTTACTTGCCAGGCTTTCCCCCTCACCCTGCGCGGCGCCATGCTCCGCGCAAGGTCGCCGGAGCATGGTGCTGGCCGGTTTTGCAGGGGGGACCTGAATGTAAAGAACGAAGGAGAGTTAGGGGCCAAAATGCGACGGTTCAAAAGTTGAGGGCCAAAAAGTAAATATATGAGGACCAAAGTGTAAAGTCAGTCAAGGAGGTTTCTTCTTAGGCTCAAGTTTTTATACATGATTAATTAGGACCTAAGGAATCTGATGGTGAATTTTATTTTTATATTAAACCTTGTTTGACCGGTCAATTTATGCGAAAACCCAGATTAAGTTATTAATTGGGCATGGTTCTCAATGTAGGTCAAAATGGGTTCTGAAGGCCAAATTGAAGGTTCTAAACCCTAGAGATTATTTTTCTATGAATTTTAGAGGGTTTATTCTATTTTTACTTTGCCTCGAACCTCGTGAATTGAAGTGGGTTGTTTTAGGGTTACAGATTATCATTTAGTTCCTTGGAATTGCTGTAGCCCTTGCTAGATCATCTCATCCCACTTTTATTCTTATTAAGTTGCTTTGACCTATGTTTGGACCCTGAATTACCCTGTATGCAGATTATACTGGTAAAATTGCATTTTTACCCCTTATGACTTGTTTTCTCCTTAAACTCAGAATTCTCTGAGTTAAGCCTTTCCTTGAGTTATGTAGGAGCTTTTATCCTTTGTATTGGGTCAAAATGAGCTAGTTATGGCTCATGATGAGGTTCTCATCAATCATCTTATTCGAGAGCAAAAAATGACTCGTCAAATGGCGCCGTTGCAGGGGAGACAACATGCTTAATTAACTCGCAATTATTCATTTGTTCATGTTGATTTAAATTGAGGCATATTTAACTATTTTATCTGATTTGGTGTGAGGTACGCATGTTACACACGAGTTATCGCATTGGCCTCAACAACACCGTAGTGGACCTTGTTTCCACCACTTGGAGGAGGAACTGAGCTTTGCATCTTGGTGGATCTTGCGGCCACCTCTGAGATAAGCACAGGAGCTTGTGGGCCTTGATCCCACACGCATAGAGACGTACAGAGGACCATCTAGGAGGAGTCTTCCTCTTAGAATTTTTATTCCGCATTTTAGAATAGACTCTTTAGGTTTAGTTTAGTTGTTTGTTTTCTCGCCCTTGTACTCTGGGGCTAGTTTTGGGGATTTGTTCCCTTATGTTGTTTTAAGCTTGTGTTGGGTAATTTTTGGGAGTCTGTTCCGTCTTTCTTTAGATTTAGGTTTTTACTTTCTTTTGTGGAATGATTTTATTTATTTTTATTGTGCATAAGTAGCTAAAAAAAATAAAAAATAAAAAAAAACACGAGCTGCCTGCTAGAAGCTACCTACTCGTAGGACGAACCATTCAGGTCAGTATGAGTAGCCTCTAGATTTGTTTCTCTGCATTGCGTGCATTTTTTCATTGTTGATTGCTGGAAGCAAGGTACACATTCTCTTACTTTGCATCGATACTTTAATCACGCATTTGCATTTCGACTTAATTCCAAGACCACATAACTTGTCTTGAAACAACTTAACAAGTGGTCACATTTTCTAAAAAAAGAACTAATTAAAGGAGGAACATATAAACCCCAAGGAGTTGATTTGAGACATTTTGCTGCAATTCAAAAATTCAAACTTTTACGGTGAATGCACATGTGCATGATTGCGCACTAAAGCACGCAATTAGACACTCCTAGGTTTTGAGCTATTAGGAAAGAACTCTCCTACCATTGGATACGAAAGTGTTTGAAACTTAAGTTCAAAAGTTTTGTAACTCCAAGGAGGGGGATACCTTGTTACGGATTTTTGTGGGTAGTTAAGAAGCACCGCGAAAGCACAGCTTCAAAGGAAGGCTTAGGCCTACTTGCATCCCTCGATCTTCCATCCTTAGAGTACTTTACTAGTTGAACTTTAGGGCAGAGCACCTAAGTTCCAATTAGGTTTTCATTAAGGCATTTCGTAGGTCATCAATAGGCATGTAATTAATTGGGCAATTTGTATTGTCACCTACAACTAGACTAAAAAGGCCTTAATTGATTAATGACATAAAAGTCCTTTTGAATTGTGTTTGTTTGTGTATGCTTGGTAGGTGGTCTTTGAGGAGACAATTTGTGTTTAATTCAGAACCTGAAAGGATCCTTAGGAGAGCCAACCAAGAGAGAGGAGAGATGGCCGAGGAAGGTGAAAATAGAATTGTGGAGAACCAACGATCTCTGAGAGATTATTTTATCCTAACCAACCAACCTAGCCATACACTGAGAAGACCTGGGGGGAACAATTCATATGAAATCAAGAGTAGTACCATATCTCTATTGCCCTCATTCTATGGTACTTCTAGGGAGGACCCCTACAGGCATCTGGAGGAATTCACCGAGGTCTGTTCCATGATGAGATTACAGGGTGTTATTGATGATGCCCAAATGCGAACTCTCTTTCCTTTCTCCCTTAAGGATAAGGCGAAGCATTGGTATCACACTCTAGATGGTAGAGTGGATACTTGGGCTGCCTTGAAGGGAGAGTTGTTAAAAAAATGCTTCCCCATGAGCAAGACTAATCACTATAGGAGGGAAATCATAGGTTTTGCTCAATAAGATGGAGAACAATTTCATGATTCATGGGAGCGTTTCAAAGATTTGTTACGTTTATGTCCCAATCATCAAGTGCCAAGATGGCAACTTGTGGAAAGGTTCTACTCTGGATTAAATGACAAGCACAGGAAAACAATGGATGGAGCCTATGCAGGAACCATTCTTACAAAAACTGAAGATGAGGCTTGGGATCTTTTTGAGAGCTTGAGTAAGAATTCTATCCATCTAAATTCTACCTATTTGGATAGGAAACCACTCTTATGTAGTGAAAGATTGAGGCAAATGAGGCTAGGGATACCCAGAATTTGGCCTTCCAGATTCAATTGTTGAACCAAAACATGGAAAGGCTTATGACAAACCCTAGCCAACTCTCGCCTAATGCCTCTGCTTCCCAAGCTTCTGAATGCTTCATTTGTAATGGAAAAATGCACGCTACTGTGGATTGTCATTTGGCCTCCCAATTCCCTGACCTTGTACAGGCAGACGTGAATGCCGCCCAAGGGTTCTGACCCAGACCTCGTAATGACCCTTTTTCCAACACTTATAACGAGGGATGGAGGAACCACCCCAATTTTTCTTGGGGATTGGGGAATGTCTCTAATTCAGGGAATTACAGACCCTAACCCTTTTAGACTCAACAGTATAATCAACCTCCTATGCCCTCTCAACCATCCAAGACTTCTGAGATGGATGAACTTAAAGCCATGCTGAAAGCCATGTAGGAGAATCAAAGCATGATCATCCAATCTCATGACAAGGCAATCAATGAGATGAAATCACAAATTGGACACCTTGTCGAGGCCATGAGTAAATGAGAAACTGGGAAGCTTCCCAGTTCATCTGAGGAGAACCCTAAAGGGAAAGGGAAGCTTCCCAGTTCTACTGGCTCATATGGAGCCAAAGATAGGGCAGATGAAATTATGGAGACTTTCAAACAAGTACAAATTAACCTGCTTTTGCTTGAAGCTATCAAGCAGATTCCGTCCTATGCCCGCTTTCTCAAGGACTTGTGCACAAAAAAGCAGCAATCGAGGAAATAGGTCCAATCAAAAGTTGTCTTGCCTGATTTTGTTAACTTAATTATACAACAAGGGATGCCCCCGAAACTTATGGATCCAGGACCCCCATACATCTCAGTGGTCGTTGGTGACCTACATATAGACGAGGCTCTACTTGAGTTGGGTGCAAGGGTAAACATCCTTCCGAGCTATGTGTATGAACAACTTGGAGGAGGCAATTTGAACCCTTCCCCTGTAATCCTCCAAGTTGCAAACCGTTCTTTGAAGACACCACGGGGCCTGCTGGAAGATGTCCTCATGAGAGTGGAGGATTTCTTCTTCCCTGTTGACTTTTTAGTACTAGACATTGACCCTACCAACAAACCAACCAAGCCCTCCATCATCTTGGGCCACTCTTTTCTTGCGACTTCTAATGCTTCAATTATTTGTCACACTGGGGCATTAAAAATGGGCTTTGGGAACAGGAAAATTCGGCTGAATGTGTTTGATGCTTATAAACAAGTTGGATTTGAGGATTGTTCCCAAGTTGAGGTGGTAGATGATCTGATTAAAGAGAACTCCTGCAATTTTATGTGATGACGCCCTTCAGCATGTCATTCTAAATGAGCATTCCCATCTCTTGGAGGAATGTGAAGGGGATGTGCTAGAACTTGAGGAATTGCTTGGAGTTTCTACTAAGTCTCTCTCCCCATCATATCCGCCTAAGGTAGATTTGCTACCTGAGATGGGGACTTATGTTATGAAACCCTCAACCATACAAGCCCCCGACCTTGAATTGGAACCCCTCCTGGACTCTCTCAAGTATGTATTCCTTGGGTAAAATGATACGCTCCCTGTAATCATCTCATCTGCATTATCTGAAGTGCAAGAGGGAGCCTTGCTTGATTGTTTATCAAGGCACAAGGAAGCCATAGCTTAGACGATTGCTGATATTAAGGGTATTCTTGTGAGTCGTAAAGTGCGTTTTGATGAGAAAATGCGTCGTAGTATAGTAATAGTAGTAATAATGATGATGGTGTATATTTTGATGGATTGGTTATGGTAATGAAAATATCATGGTTGTCATTATAGTGAATTGTATGAAATACCAACCATCATTACTACCATTATTATTTAATTAATTAATTTTTACTGGTTTATTTCAGGTTGTTCACTAGGAGGCAGTTATTGATTTACATTACTCTCTAACTCCAAAATTATCCTTTAATTCCAAAAAGAAATTTTACGTCTAATAAAGAATTAATGAAGGAATACTTGATTTAATTGTGTACAAAGAATCAATTAAAATGCTTGCAAAAATTAATTATAAACTAGCATCAAACACTTCATCACTATACTCTAAACTATCTCTTTATAAGTTATATTACTAATACTTACATAAATATACACTACCAGCTAAGATTACATAGCATACTAATGTAACTTACTATGCTGACATATACAGTAACACATATAATTGCTATAGTGACAGATGCAAACGTCGCTAGACCCCAGAAAAACTAAATACAAACTAAAAGGGGGAAACCAAGGTCTGTAGTGACGGTTATTTCACATACAACGACATCTTATTCTATTAGTAAATGTATGAAGTTATACATATAAAAGTAAATGGCTGTACTACGTATATATACATATATATATTATAATTATTTTATACAGTTTCAATCTGTCTTTACTTTGTATTTGTACTCTCACTCTCTCTTTCTTCACTATACATATTTATACCCTCACTCTCTCTCTTTCCACTTTACTCCTCTTCTACCTTTCTTCTTCTTCTTCTTAGTCTTATTCTGCGTTAAGCCTTAGCGACACTAAGGCATAACATTCATAGGTGGGACCAGACCCACTGTCATTACCCCTCTTAATTAATCAAAAATTTGTTTAATTTGTGGGCACGCTTTTGGAGGGATACACAGCACCCAGAGGGTGGGACCAGACCTCTACTAAGCACGCCCTAATTTGTCATCAGGCCGCTTAATTATGTATTTTCTTGCTTAGATCAGTGGACCTCACAGCCTGCACACACACACCCAGGCCCTCGGCCCCCTCAAGTACTCATGCTCAGATCAGTAATGTAAGGTTCGGTTGTTTCGGGCACCCGGCGCCCGTGACGACTGCGCCTTAAGTTAACAAAAACAATATAAAGTGTAGCGCACGCTCTTCAACAACTGATGTGGCACTATTCGGGCGCCGCATCTGCGCTGAAATTATGCCGCGGCTGCTTGACATAGGGAATTTTGGCCCTCAATTCGAGGGCCATAATTTATTTTTAAATAAAAATAAATTATGGGAAAATAAAGTATTTGTATAATAATATACAATTGTACACTTGATTTGAAATTTTAATTATATTTACTATATAAATAAATTAACTAAAGTATACAGTTTATACATACGGATTTTTATGTTTAATTCTTTAATTACATATAAATTAGTTATCATATGGTCTAATTGACCTTATACAGAGTTAGTATACATGTATAAGTATTTTATAGACATTTTTATTGTATTTTACAGATTTGATTTCCATTCTATTTACATTTAAATAGCAGATTTTGAACTATTTTATTTATAAATTAAGTTTAAATAATATAATAAGATATAAATATACTTCAATTAGCTTAAATTACTTAAAGTACATTAGTCTAAATATACAATATCAGTTAACTTAATTCTAACTCTATATTACTAATTTATTTAATTTAATCTAATAACTTAACTATTAACTTAATAAATTAATTATTTATTGTGCATAAAGAATTAAATTAAGGTACAGTGTTTAATTTGTTTATAATCTACATATAAATACGTATATATAGTACTATAACTTAATAATGTTATTTATTTTGTTTATTGATTTATATAGTCTAAGAGTATATATAAGTTAGTTTAATTAATATGTAGTTATCTAATTAAGATATATATAGTATAATCTAATTTAAATACTCAATTTACAGTATACAATATATACATAAGTTATTCGTACAATTTATATACATATGTTACTTATTTACATATATAACTCAATATAAAGCTTATATTTACAAGAATATACTTAATATACAAAGCACTTTTGGGTATTTTTGGAGTTTTTCACTTTTTATGATTTTTATACATGATATAGAGATAAGAGATGAGCGGGAAAGAATTGGATGAGGAGAAAGAGAGGTTTCTGGTGTTTTTAGGTGTAACTTCTTTTACTAAGTTTCATGGTATACAGATCCGTCGACTGGTAAATTATGCTAAGTCGGGGGTTGTGCATACCATGCAACTTGGTATGTAGTTAGAAAACTATCTGATCTTCAATAAGAAAGTTTTATTTTATTTTTTTATAATTTTTTTGCTGATTTTTATTGAATTCCCAATCTCATCCATCCTAAGCCTTTCGAAGGATTTCTAAGGAGTCCTAAAGGCTTAGGATGGAACTTAAAGGGATCTAAAAAGGCATTGATTGTCTTAAATACATTTAGTATGAAATATGGAAAGAATTTACCCATTTTAGCATGTGCTTCAGTTTAGATCTCATTTAATTCATGTGCTTGGACAGTTAGGCTTAAAGATAACTAGCTGACAAACATTTAAAAGAAAGATAGCAAGCATTCAAAGGATTAAAAATCAATTAAATATAGGAAAGCTTGTATACAAGGAATACAACATGACTAACATGTCAGCTATTTTCAGACCATAGTCTACAGGGTTTTGGATCAGAAATTTCTGCTACAAAATTAGGACAACAGGAGCAGCTGCAGCAAGAGCCTCTAAGCACCAGCCCTGCAGCAAGCCAGACCTGATTCCAGATGGCTTAATTGCTGCTGTAGTTAGTCCATCTGGAATTAAATTAGGTTTGTAGCAAGAAAGGGAATGTAGCTGCAATTGCAGCAACTTGCTATGACTCTGGGATTAAAACACATAAAGCTAAACTTAGAAATTCCCTCAACCCCATCTGACAAGGGTTTCACTTCTCATCAAAAACACTCAATATTACAACTCAAACTTAAGAACCCTTGTCAATAAAATCTCATCAAATTAAATCAGCAGAAAAACTGATCTAACTCTTCCTAATGCTATAGACAGCATGTAGAAAGAGTTAAATCAATCAACTTAAATCACCAATTCAAATCCTAGATTCTGGAATGTTAAGGAGTATTGAGAACTCCTTAGGTTAAAAATCATCATTGCCTTTAACAAACAACAACTCATGAATACAAGATAGAACCTCAAATCACCACAGTGATTTTCCTTAGCTCTATCATGCATTCAATGTATTAAAGTCCTCATAAAAGGTCAGATCAGATTATGGCTCTTCTGAGATGAATTTTGACATCAGAAACATCTTAGATTCCTTGCCAATCGATGAATATGAATCGAAATTCTTCAGTATGTAAGATCAAAACATTCAAAACCCAATTGAGTAAAAATCTTTGAAATCTTGAGTTAATGAAAAATCCGACAAGTTGATCACTTTTTAGCTCAGATCAGGGGCTTTTGTGAGCAAAATGGGATGAATGGGAAGCCCCTAATGTGATTCTTGACGCCAATTTCAGATCTGAGGTTAGAAACCAATCAGATCTGAAATTAGGTCTAAATGAATGGGTGAATTGCGAGAACAAATCGTGGGAATTAGAAGCGATATGGAAAACATGGAGAGGGAGAAAATTCATGATCATGGACTGTGTGAAACCATCCCCTCTGATTTGGAATGATCAGAGGAGGTGAAGGGGAAAATCTAATCTAAATCTATTGCTACAGCTAAATTATCAGAACATTGAAATTAAACACCACAAATTACTTTAATTCTACTTCTAACCTAATTAACTACACCTACAACTAAATTGCAGAGTGGTAAATCTACTCTAATAGGAAGAATGGGACCTATAGGTCCTTAGCCGGTGGCTAAGGAGGACGAAGGGAGGTAGATGACTGCAGCGGAGGGAAGAGTTTGCTAGTGAGGCTCCAGGGTCGTCCTCAGGTGCTACGTGGGCCCTAGCGACGAGGAGGTCGAGAAGAAGTTAGTGATTTCACAGTTGATGGCTGTGAAATCAGATAATTGGTGGGGAGGAGAGACTGGAGTGGATGAATGATCGCTAAGAGATGTAGGAGAGAGCGATCCCTTGCGTGTGCGACCAATGAGGTGCTTAAGTAGCAAACTTAGTGGCTCAGATCACCACGCAGGTGAGGATAGTCGATGAAGCAACCGGCGGCAAGGATGAAAGGAAAGGGTCACGCGGCGAGCCAACTCAAAAACTGATCGTCAGATGGAATCTGGGGGGAAGGGTGAGCGCACATGCCGCTTCGCGCAAAGCTTCGATTCAAATCAAGCCGTAGATCAAAATCGCGAGAGAACAGACGACGGAGATCTGCTTTGTTCTTCGCGCGCTATAGTGCTTGCAAAGAACAGCAGGTGGATCTCGTAATGTTGGAAAAATTACAGGGAAAACCCCTTCACGAAGGGGTTGAAAAATTGTATGCAGGCCCATAAGTGAAGGGAATTGTAACAGGGTGGACCCTGCAAGCTTTCAAAGGGGTCCCTGCAGGTTACAAGTAGGTCCAAAAAGGATTTCTATAGAAGAGAATGTGATGCATGAAGGACCTAAGTGTAAACTCTATATTGCAAGGCCTAAATGATGTCAAAATGCCTTCAAATTTTTATATGTGCTCAATTGTACATTTAAGAAATTAATTGTACTTTTGATTTGGCCTTTTAAACTTATTTATGTGTTCAATTAACGCATGGATCACCATTTGACCTTTACCTTCGGAATATCTTGTTTTATGACCTAATTATGCAATTTTAACACAGAATAAAGGTTTTAGGTCTTTTTCTTTGATTCCCACACTTAACCCTTTTTATCTGTTAATTTGATGTTGTTTAACCCAGTGTCTAGCTTAACTTTAGCTTTTTAGCTATGATGAGTAGCCACTCATCATACCCCCATGCTTAGGTTTTGCTAGTTCTTTAGCAAACAATTCATTGAAGTGTAGAGCAATTTGAGTATCAACAAGGCAAGTGTGAAGAGATATCTTTTTCTTCTTTCAGTTTTTCTCAAAGTCTTAAGTGTTTGAAGATGATCTTTAAGCTGAAAGATTTTTCCAATAAACCAACTGTGTTTATGTTTGGACATTGTGAGAACCTTATTACTGAGGATAACCTACCAGAACTGAAGACTTCAATGACATAGACCATCTCTCAACCAACAAGGACTCTTGATATTTAAACCTTAAGTCGGATTCCAAGACTCAGGGGTTTTACAGAGACTCAGAATGCTATGAGGTTATGGTTGTGCTTTGTGATAAGTCAGGACTAACCAAGTGTATTCTAAAACTCAATCCTGGGGTTTCACCTCTTTTTAAGTTCAGGTTGGTCCTAACTTCAGCTCATGTTTTCGGATGACTCTCAGGAATTGACGAGTACTCAAACCCAACTCTTATTGTGTTTGTGGCTCAAAGAATTTTTGGTGGAAAAACATGGTATTTGTATTGAAGCCTGAAAACATTTTTGGTGGAACTTTTGTATTTACAGACTTTGGAGAACATACATGACTTATTCGTAAGAACTTTCTTTTTAGACTTTTCTGATTTTTTTTTTTTCTGTCAATGTCTCCGGCAACTTTATTTGGTGGGTGAACTTTTTGTGGAAAGAGCTTCTCCTAGACACAAGACTAAAGGTTAGGACAAAGACTCTACTTGCACGTACAGGTAACGACTCCACCTTCCCTAATGAACACTAGGGTTGAATTTTAGGTTCAAGTGATTTTTCCTGACGTTGTGTAGTGTAAGCCAAGGTTACTTAGACTCCTAAGTCAAAGCAAACCAGCGAATCCTGTACTGGTGACTCAGGTACAAGAATATGTCCTAAAGTTAGGAGAGATTGTGGTCTATTTTGTCAAAGCTTAAAGTGTATTAAGCCCAAGCTTGAATCAAGCTATAGTAGCCCAGCAAGTCAAACCAGTAAAGGTTGAATGTCCGTAAACACTTATTCTATTTTTGTTCTCAGCTAGAAGATCATAGTTAAACACTTATTTTTCATCTTTTACAACTTTTTCTCCCTCTCTCCTTAGAAATTAATGTCCTCCCTTGACAATAGAGTGCATGTCCCTTATTGTAATTTTGGAATTTTTGTGATTTTATTTATTTTATTTTTTCAAAATTTTTCAATTTTTTTGGTATTTTTGATATTGTTATACTATATGTACTATAGGTGTGTCTACAATTGTATTTCAGTTTAAATGGTTCACCATTTACACCCCCCATGCTTAAATGTTGCAATGTCCTCATTGAATGAATAGGATGGATGCAAATGCATACTCTGCTTTTCACTATCCTAGACTGGGTGATGGAAGGAAGTCGGAATGAGGAGATAAAATCTCTGTGCAGACGATTTTAAGTCTGATCTAGGATCAGAGTGAAAAGTCAGGCTAGGAAGTGAAATGCATGACATGTGTGTCAATGAAAGTATGCTAAAAATGCAAAAGTAGACACCTAATTCAAATAAAGGAAGAACTAAGAAAGGTGAAAAACAACTATATACAAGGATAGGTTTTTTTAAGTTTAACGCCTTTAGCTAGGCGTAAACCTAGATGGTAATTCAAAATGTAGGAGCGAAATGATGGAATCGACAAGTCTGAGATCATGTGGCTCAATGAAAGGTTTTAGTCTTTGTCCATTGACAGTAAAAGATTCAGATTTGTCAATTTCAATGATCCCAACGGCTCCATTGTCAAAGATTCTTACGATTTTGAAAGGTCCTGTCCATTTTGATCTTAGTTTCCCGGGAAAGAGTTTTAGTCTAGAGTCGAAGAGAAGGACTTTTTGACCAAGGTGAAATGATTTCCTATGAATGTGATGGTCATGGAAGGCCTTAAGTTTATCCTTATAAATTCTTGAGCTTTCATAAGATTCATTCCTTAACTCATCTAGCTTAGAAATTTGCAATTTTCTAAGATCACCGACCTTCTCTAGGTCTAAGTTACACTTTCTGATGGCCCAATAGGCTTTGTGCTTGAGTTCTGCAGGAAGATGATCGTGTTTCCCGTACACAAGTCTAAAAGGAGACATGCCTAATGGGATTTTGTGAGCTTTCCTATATGCCCACAACGCATCAAAAAGGCGGGAAGACCAATCCTTTCTATCTGGTCAGATGGTAGTCTGTAAAATCTTCTTGATCTCCCGATTGGACAATTCAGCAAGTCCATTGGTTTGAGGGTGATATGGTGTAGCTATCTTATGTGACACCCCATACTTTTGAAGTAGGGATTGAAAATGTGTGTTTCTAAAATGAGACCCTCCATCACTAATGATGGCTTTTGGTACCCCAAATCTAGAGAAGATGAAATCTTGAACAAATTGTGTCACAACTCTATGATCATTAGTCCTCGAGGGGATGGCTTCTATCCATTTAGAAACATACCCGACTGCCAACAATATATACTTGAAGCCATAAGATTTAGGAAAAGGTCCCATGAAGTCAATGCCCCAACCGTCAAAGATTTCGCACACTTTGATCGGATTCAAGGGCATCATGCCCCGGCGACCAATACTGCTGAGAGACTGACAGCGTGAACATGCCCTGCTATATTTGTGTGCATCTTTAAAGATTGTGGGCCAATAAAAACCACCCTGCAAAATCTTTGCAGCTATCTTTTTGCCAGAGAAGTGACCGCCGCACGCCTGGTCATGGCAGAACGACAAATGCTTTCTATCTCCTTTGGATATTTTAGAAAAGACTGTTAGGCCAGATAGGAAGGACTGGTCCCAAAAGCTCGATGACGCTTTATGGGCTTAACGAACGACCTACAAAACCCCTTTGGGTATGTCTCCCTTCCGGATTGTGTACGGGAGAGCGTGCCACTTACCTGTTGAACTTCAACATAGGGCACTCTGGGCTATCCGAAGTGTCAACATGGATTTAGAGCAAGCTGGTAAAGCACGTTTACTGGAGTTGACTAGGCTTAAGAAGTTGAGGAATGAGCCTTATGACACCTCTCAAGCTTATAAACAGAGAACTAAGGTCTTGCATGATAAATATATCCTTAGAAAGACCTTTGAGCCCAACCAACAAGTCTGGCTTTTCAATTCCAGACTTAAGTTATTTCCAAGAAAATTTAAATCACGTTGGGATGGGACTTATATTATCACCAAAGTATTTTCGCATGGGGCTGTGGAAATCAAGAGCCCTTCTTCTTCAGCAGCACCCTTTACCATCAACGGCCAACGATTAAAACCTTATGTAACTTTGGATGACCATCTGGTTGATGTGGTCACTCTCGAGGAGCCTTAGCTCCTTTCTTTCTCGCCTCAGGTAACATCTTCCCTTGACCATTTTATCTTCAATGAGGACATTGTTTGAACTAGGCATAGGGGGATAGGACCTGAGGCATCTGTAAATAGCATTTATACATAGTGTATTCATGCATTTAGTTAAAACATTCTGCATTGCATTTGCATTTTGCGTTGTTTTTAGAAAAAGAAAAAGAGAGAAAGAAAAACATTTTGCGTTATTGAGCTTAACTGGCTAGGTCCTGCATTCTTAGGCAGACCAGAACTTTAGGTTAAATTAAGTTGACTCTAGGGTTTGACTTAGAAGCTAAGTTGAGTTATTAGCTTTAGACCCTTAGGGTCTTTTGTGGACTTGAAAAAACTCAAGTTGGAGTTAAGTTGCGGACCATTCCTCAAGAGGTTGAGGAAGGAAAGTTAGAGATTGAGTTAAAGGATGGATAGTACTTGATGTCTTTTTCTACCTTTTGGTTTACAGGTCCTTGTAACCTAAGCATCCACAATTCACACACACTTCGTCTTGTGTAAATAATGATAACCTTAATTCCTTTCTTAGAGGAAAACATTTTGGTTCTCTTAGTTCTAACTTAGGAGAAGCTTGAAAGCATAATTTGATTAGAAGAGTTCCTGCCGCAGGAGAGGTGGAGTATATATTCACCTTGAGGATGTGATGATAATATGTCACCTCCTTGGCGCTTGTCTCTTAGGATGTCCATCCTACTGGGGGCATGTAAGCGCATTGTGCGGTTCAGGTACCATGGGCGGCCTTATCTCGAAGTGCAGATTGCCACAGGCCTGAATTCGCTTTAGAAATCCGTAGGCAATACTATCTCGAAGTGTCGATTGTTAGGAGTTCTTGGGGTTGCTATGGGCGGTGCTATCTCGAAGCATCGAAAGCCAGGCACCCTTCGAGGTACGGTGATGAGGACAATGAATCTGACACAGACCATGTTGATAGCTAATCCAAGGTTAAACTTAGAGGAATATATATATATATATATAAATCCTCTTTCTAGTTTGGCAATCAAACCAACCTCAAATAACTCAGACCAATGCACATGCACGGATGCTTTAATTTTGGGGATCAATAAACCCTAGGGTAGAGTTAGAAATCAAGGAAACCTGTGCCTGCAACTTGTCTTTAGTCGACCTAGTCTGTAACTTAGCAATTACTTGGGAACCTTAAGTCTAAAGTCTGAAATTAAGCTGTTTCTAAAGGAAGACTGATTGGGTTTGCTAGTCCACTTGAAGAGCTGGGTTATTGCTTGAATTTGCTAGGGACTAGCAAAAACTAGGCATGGAGGCATTTGATGAGCCCATATTTGTGGGTTAATTAGTTACTTAAATGCCTAGGAATTAGATTAATATTGGCATATAAATAGCATACAATAAGATGTAAATAGACCAGTTTAATTATTCATTTATTTGCATGTTTCATGCATTGCATTCATACCTAGAATTCATTTAGAATAGCATGCATTAGAATAGTTAATCTTTTAGGTTGCATAACATGCATTATTTTATTTCACATTTCTTTTAAGGGCTTATAAATAAGTAACCCTCATTTAATTAATTATGACATCTTCGTGCAGTAGGAGTCGCACCTCTCCAACGAGACATTATTTGGCAATGAAGGCGACAGTAAAGAAGAGCGGAGGAAGTGGATCTGAGCGTTCCTCCGTCTGTTTCTCTTCTCCTGAAGCTTTAAAAGAGGAGAGGAAGCCACGAAGCTTAGCAGGCCACCGTCCCCGACCCACCATTGTGCAGAGATCAAATTCTCCTCCACATCAACACTGTCGGCCTCAACTGTATTCGCAAGTCCACACCACCGCAAGCAGGCGGGGTGACAGACCGCCGCGCCATTAGTGGCTTGTGCAACTTACTGCAAGCGTGTGCCTGAAGGCCACACAGTTATCACCAGCAACCACCGCTAGCAACTATCCGCGCTCGTTTAAGATGTCTGGGAATGTTCCCAGACGTCTGATCTCCCAACAGTGTCTTCTTCATCTCCTTCTATTGTTGTTCAAGGAACCCATCATCACCACCGCAACTCTCACCAGGCCGCGTCTTCTCCTCGCCTGCGCACACCCAACAGCAACGCCCTTAGCCGCTGCACGCAACCATCTCTGCGACCACAGTGCGACCAGCCCTCCCTGCACGCGCCCGCACAACCTGCGGTACCCGTCTTCCGCATGCGGCACCCACCTACATGCAGCCCTTGAGCAGCGCTGCACCCCCTGCGCACAACAGCTTCTCCACATGTTCGTGCGGCCTGTTCCGTGCAGCAGCATCTGCTGCATTCTCCACGCGCGCCACCCTTGCAGCCACGCGCTCAGCAACCTACTCATGCGCACCACTCGCGTAGGTCCTCTCCACTCGGGCCTTCCCTCCGCCTGCAACGTGCAGCAGCAGCAACTGCGGTCGAGCTCAGCTGCGCTCGCGCACGCCCTCACGACCTGCGCACATCCTCGCTGACCCCCGCCCTAACCTCCTCATGTGCGCTCCTTCACAAGCGCTAGCCCACAGCAGCAACAGAGTTGCAGCCACCGCAATCCGTCTCCGCTCCTCTCCTCGCTGCCACCGCCTCCGGCTGCCGTTGGTGAAAAGACCACCACCGCAGAATAGCCCTCGGCTCACTCAACCTCTGGTGAGCTTCTCGCCTTCAATCGCGGCCTCCGCCTGTAACGACCCGATTCCCGAGTCCCTACGAGACACGAGAATCGGACCGACTCGACTAATCCCACGACCTAGTCATCCAACGAGGAAGTAACCAAAAGAGCTGTAAAATAAACCACATTCAACATGAAATATAACTAGCAGTAACAAAATATAGCAGTAAGAAAAGGAACTACTGCAGCATGTACCACCACAACTGTAGAACAACATTTATAACGTAACAAGAACTGCGGGTAAAGGAAGTACAGAGAGTAACAAAAACTACTCACTACAGTGGAACAAAAAGGGCACAAAAGAACAGTGGTAACTCTACTGGACCCTACTCGGCCCAGCGTCCTCTGCAGCCGCTGACCCTGGCTGCTCAACACCTGGTCCTGAAAAGTAACGAGTGTAACACATCAGCGAAACGCTGAGTAGAGTGGCAGCTAAACTAAAGAAGCAGTAAAGTGTACAGTAGCTGTTTTATTTTCTTTCTTCCTTTATTTACGTCTTTCTATTGTTTCACAATTTATCTATTTCTCAGATCCTTCACTTGATCTCGAATGTTCCTCGTGGGAACGATCTTGATTGCTGTCTTTTTCGAACAGTAGAAGTAACACGTGGTGCTCTCTTGGCTGGGAGAGTCCCCCGTGGTGATCCTACTCTCAGTCAACCACCCCAAGGTCACTGACAGACGTAACGGTGACTACGGCACACGCGGTAAACGCACGGGTAGCTAACCTGCATTGGCACACGGTCAGTCGTTTCCTTTAACGGGTGCCCCCAAAGCACAACACGGAACCAGTATAGGGCAAAGCCCTCTCAGTAACAGGGGTCCAACCCCTGCACAGTAACCAAACAGTGGCCTTGCCCCTCCACAGTCCACGCACCCTCGCCTGACTACCCTGGTTTGCCCAGTGGGCCTAACAAGTCGGTGTGGGTGAGCTAGCAGAACCCCGGGGCCCGTAGGGTAGCTAGTACTCGCCCTACGCTAGTAGCTCTCCTCGGTACTGCGTACCCGAGGGCCAGCAAGTCGGTACAAAGTGGCCAGACCTAACCCTGGGTCCCTGGGGCGGCTAGCTCCGCTCTGCACTAAATAGGGGGACAGTCGCTCTCCTTGGTACTCCGTACTCAAGGGCCAGGTCACTTCCCCAATTCTATTCCATTCACTTTCCAGGAGTTCTACTCCTAATTCCCCGTAGGGTTCCAGCTCTTTTAACTCAGCACATTCAGGTTTCACCTTTCCAGTTTCACGTTCATACAACCCATGTTCTCAATCATGTTCATTTATTCATAACAGGCAGCTGTTAAACCAATTTACAGGCAGCTATTATTTCCTTTCCACATTTTCCAAGATTTCAATATGTATATTCATTTCACTAGTTTTCCAGTCCTAGGATTCATGCCGTACCCTAGGATTTATCATTCAATCTAGTTTTCCGGCCCTAGGGTTCATGCAATACCCTAGGATCTATCATTCAATCTGGTTTCTCATTCCTAGGATTCATGCAATGCCCTAGGTTCTATTAATTGTTCCATAATTCTAACAAATTATGTTAATAATTTCTAAAGCCACTCTACTAGCTACAACGGGAGTACTGGGGGAGTGGTCGGGAATCCCGCATGCCTTCGCAATCCCCAAGACTGAAATGCAACGGGGTCCTATCACAAGGATCAAACACAAGGAGTTTCTCAGAATAGTATATAATTACTGGAAACAGGTAGAGGATCTTATTCCGAAAAGAACGCAACTCGAAATGCGGAAAACGGACTCCGAACGGGCCCTAAACGGGTCGAAAACGACGAAACAGTCCAAAATCAGACGTCTGGAACCTCTTCTAGACGTCTTAAAAGGTGGTTCAGAGGATACCTTCGCTCTGTGTAGTCTCTCAGACGTCCAGAAGCCTGCGGGGGCATCTGGCCTAGTTCCCAGACGTCCGATGGTCACCTAGGACATCTGGAAGTCTTTCTCGTCGTCTGGCACTGCAGTCAGACGTCTGATTCGCATTGGATGGCGAATCTCAGGACCTGCGCGTACCCATTCCTCGCTCTCAATACGGACGGTCGAAGAGAAGGAGGAAGAACGAAAATAACTTACCTTTCAGACGTCTGGACAATCCTCCAGACGTCTTCCCCGTCGTCTGGTCTGAAACCTGGACGTTTGATTCTGGAAAAACTTCCAGAATCAGAGCGCGACTCTCCCTTCGCCCACGACGCGTCCGTCCGCCTACTACTCGAGCTGCAGCAGACCTCCCTCGTCACTCCGCGCCCACTGCGCCCCCGCCGGCGGGCTCCAGCTGCCCCGGCAAGCTCGAGCCCTCACGGCCGAGCGTCTCCTCCCTCACGCGACACCTCCTCCCGCACACCCGCCGCGGCTGCCGTCGCTCACGCTCGCACTCGCTGGAAGAAGAAGAGAAGGGAGCGGAGGAGATGAGAGTGAGGGAGAGGGCGAGGGCCCTTTTAAAGCCACGCGGAGAGAGAGAGAGAGAGAGAGAAAGGGGTGCAGCGCTGCGGTCGTAGGAGGAGAGAGGGAAAAAGAGGAGGCGGAGCAGGTCTTCGTGCGCAGGCGCGCAGACGCAACGGTGCGTGCCGCAGAAATTGAATCCCAGACGTCTGGAAGTTATTCCAAACGTCTGGTCAGATGTCTCGGCCACCTCCCAGTCGTCTTAAAAACGTCGTGAAAACGCATTCGTAACAATATAACAAACTCAAAGGAAGTTTCGTCCTCGAAACTTGTGCTAACTAGTGTGCGGGAAAAACGTCATATATAAAAACATAACAAACTCAAAGAGGACCGAAGCCGGTCCGAAAGACGTACCCGCGAAGAGCTCCGGGTACCGCTCCCGCATTGCCGCCTCAGGCTCCCAGGTAGCCTCCTCGTACCGCTGGCTCCTCCACAGAACCTTCACCAGGGGTACTTGCTTTCGTCTCAAACTGCAGACGGCTCGATCAAGAATCTGCACTGGCCGCTCGGGGTAGGTCAGGTCGTTGCCCACCTCGACGCTTTCGTGACTCAGTACGTGACTGGGATCGGCTACGTACTTCCGGAGGTTGGACACGTGGAACACGTCGAGCACACTAGAAAGCTGGGGAGGGAGGGCAAGCTTGTAAGCAACGGGTCCAACCCGCTCCAGGACCTCAAAGGGCCCACAAACCTCGGCGCGAGCTTCCCTCTCACCCCAAACCGCTGCAGGCCCTTCATGGACGAAACACGAAGAAAGACGTGGTCCCAACCTCAAACTACACCTCTCTGCGTCTTCGATCTGCGTAGCTCTTCTGTCTGCTCCTGACAGTGTGGAGTCGCTTGTGGATCTGCTCGACTACCTCCTGTCTCTGCCGGGTCAACCTGGGGCCAACCTCCCACTTGGTCCCCACCTCAACCCAACTCAAGGGTGCCGTACACCTCTGTCCATACAGAGCCTCGTAGGGAGCCATGCCGATGCTCGAGTGATAGCTGTTGTTGTATGCAAACTCTGCCAGGGGCAGGTGCTCCTCCCAAGAGCCCCTCCAGTCCAGTACACAGGCGCGCAAAAGGTCCTCCAGTGTCTGTATCGTGCGCTCAGACTGTCCGTCCGTCTGGGGGTGGTAAGTTGTACTAAACCTCAACCACGTCCCCAGGGCTTGCTGAAACTCAGCCCAAAACTGGGACGTAAAGCAGGTATCCCGGCCGGATACGTTTTCCCGCGGAACTTCGTGTAGTCGTACTACGTCGCAGATATACCTCTCTGCCAACTGTGTTGGTCCCAAAGTGACTCGAATCGGCAAGAATTGTGCCGTCTTCGTCAGTCTATCCACAATTACCCAGACTGCGTCGTGTCCTCGCTGGGTAACAGGTAAACCCACCACCAAGTCCATGGTGATGCTCTCCCACTTCCACTCTGGCACTGGAAGCGGCTGTAGCGGCCCTGCAGGCCTCTGTTGCTCGGCTTTCACCTGCTGACACACTAAGTATTGCTGCACGAATTCACCCACATCCCGCTTCATCCCCCTCCACCAAAACTCACGTCTCAAGTCATGGTACATCTTCGTGTTTCCGGGATGTATGGTGAATCTGGAACCGTGTGCCTCAGTCGGGAGCTCTCTCAACAGCTCCTTGTCCCTGGGAACGCACAACCGTCCCCTCAGGCATAGCACCTGGTCTGTGAAAGAGAAGTCCCCTGGGTCTCCCGACAGTACTCTGTCGCGCAAGGACTGCAAGTACGGATCGGCCATCTGTCCTGTGATGATGCGGTCTATCAGCTCTGGCCTAGTCTGTCGTGTCACCGTCACTGCCCCACAGTACCCTCGTAACTCTAGGGGTCGCCAACTGCCCACCTCGTCCAAAAGGCTCCAACTCTGTAACTGTAAACTGGCCAAGTGTGCGAGCGCCTTCCGGCTCAAGGCGTCAGCCACCACATTGGCCTTCCCCGGGTGGTAGGAAATGCTTCAGTCGTAGTCCTTCAGGAGCTCCAACCAACGTCTCTGTCTCATGTTGAGCTCCTTCTAATCAGAAAGGTATTTGAGGCTCTTGTGATCTGTGAAAATCTCGAAGGTCTTACCGTACAAGTAGTGCCTCCAGGTCTTCAGCGCGAAGACAACAGCTGCCAACTCCAGGTCGTGGGTAGGGTAGGTATGCTCATGGGGCTTCAGTTGCCGTGAAGCGTAAGCGACGACGTGACCCCTCTGCATGAGCACACCTCCTAACCCCTGCAAGGAGGCATCCGTGTACACAATAAACCCGCCACTACTGTCAGGGATGGTGAGCACGGGAGCCGAGGTCACCCGCCACAGCTCCTTCGCATTCTTGTCTCTATAGCAGTCCATATGAATTGGCGCGTGCATCAGCTTAACATCAAAAATGTCTTCCTACATGGGGACCTAGATGAGAAGGTTTACAAAAAACAACCACATGGCTTTGTGGCTAAGGGGTAGTGTCACAAGATATGCAAACTACATAAGGCCATATATGGCCTAAAGTAGAGCCCCATGACATGGTTCCAGAAACTGTACGATGTTGCACAGATTGTGTTCCGTGGGTCCACTTTTGACCACTCATTGTTTGTGAAAAGGACATCCAACAGGCAGGTGGTCGTGCTTGTGCATATGGATGACATTATTTTGACAGGAGATGATACTGTTGATATATCAACTACTAAGAAGTTCTAGAATGAGCACTTTGTAACAAAAGATCTAGGCTTTCTTGAGTATTTTTTGGGAAGGTGGCTCGTATTGAGTAGGGCTATCAAAAAATTTTCAGGTTCGATATTCATTTAGATTTGATTTGTCAAAAGTTCGATTTAGATTTGGCTCATAAATAAATGAACTAAACCTAAACTTAATTTTAGACTCGTTTAGATAAACGAATCGAACATAAACAAGGTAGGTTCGTTTTGGTTAGATTCGTTAAAAGTTTGATATATATATTAAATTCGAACCTACGAGGGCCACAACCAGTTACCACTACTCTCGCTACTGTCGCATTTTGGTCCCCAAACGAGAGACTGTTCACCCTCCAAGATTAAAACTTGAAATATCAAGGCAACTCAAGGGACACCCCCTTCTAAATTTTGTGGACTATAGAGGTATTTTTTGTTATTTATATTTTTCTTTTGAGAAACATGCCTTGAAATGTTTATGATATAATTTGTATATTTTTTAATTTTATGCTCCTCGTTTTATTTTTTTAATTATGATTTGTTACATTTTCATTTATAACAAAATATTATAGTTTAAAGGAATCATAAAGAAATATTTAAACCCTAAACGTATTGAAATTAAATTAACATTTGAAACTTTACACCTAAATGAACCATAAGCAAACCAAATCGAATCTTTGATAACAAAATTGAATTAAATTGAACCTTACTCTTATTTTTTCCTATTGTACCTGAACCTTGAAAAGTTGTTATCGAACGGAATTGAACTTACGTAGGTTCGCTAAAGTTTGATTTATTTACACCCCAAGCTCTTGGTGGCGCCCTCTCCCTTCTCCACATTCTTCTCCAATTACCATCGCTACCTCCTCCTACAGTAACCCCCTGCTCCTCTATTGCAGTTCGAGAAAAGAAAGTTTGTGGTTGTTATTCTTCTTTAATTAAGAGTTATGATCACTCATTCCATATGATTGTTATGTTAAAACCTTGTTCCACATCTTGTTTCGGTGTTAACAAAATTATTGTAGATTAAACATTGAATTATGGCAATGAGGCATAATGACAAGGAGAAAAGATGACAAGGAGGAGATCATCTTCATTCTAGAGTTTTTGTTATCATTTAGATTATGATTTTATTTTATTATAATATATGTCTCTTAACAAAGAAACATAAGATAGATCGTAAAATAAATTAGAGATAAATTAGGATAAACATTACGATCTTTTTCAAAGAACGTACTTAAATGTTAAACTTTGTAAAATAAGGTACTTTTAAGCAGGTATCGATACTGTTCATAAGTGCCGGTACATATAAGCTAGAGGTTTGAGCCTTTGTCTCAAATTGCGAACAAGTACCGGTATTAATCAAGAGTACTGGTATCTGATGGTCACAGTTTGAGGACTCAGTATTTTTGTATTTTTTTTGTTTTTTTCTAACATAAATGCAAGAATACAAACTACACTAAAGACTAAGTAAAGAAAATACTCACAATGATATGTATAATGGATCGAAAAAACAGAAACTGAAAACCTGCCTCCTTTCCTGAGAATACCCACAAAGGTAACCCTGAAAAGAAGATAGAAAACATACAAAATGAAACTAATTAGTAAAAAGAAACATTTACAAACTAAAAATAATGGCGAATATAAATTATAGTTACCTCTTTGGCAATGGTGTCATTAAAATGATTCCTTTCTTAACAAAATTATGCAAGGGAATGTTTTTGTGAATAAAATGAAGCAAAATATTGCACTCCCCCAGCAACGGCGCCATTAAAATGGTAGGTTAGAATCTCAACATAGTTAATTAAGTTATTTAGGCTTAATTAATTGCATGAGAAAGTAACTTAGTTTAACTCGAATTAATGTCATGAGTGTAGTATAGGGTTGAGTAAACCTAACATTTTAGATTTTAAGTTCTTTTTTAACTGGTTGAGTCCAGGTCATTCATTGGGAGGCATAATAGTAGCTTAATTCACCATTTAATTCCTAGGCATAATTAAGAATTAATTAATTAATTAGATTATAATTAAAATACTTTAAGTACATGAATAATTGACAAGAGATATTCAAATTAATACATGCAATAATTCCAAATAAGAAGGAACATAGTTACACATGTAATTTGTCATTAAGAATCAAGTAAACATGTCTATTACATCAATTACTTCTTACTACAAGAGATTAAAGCAAGAAAATACTATACAAGTGAGTACAAATGCCTTATTATCAATTAAGCTCAAAATTTTGAAAGAGAATATGAGAATGCAATATTAAGGCAAATCAGGCATTTTAAAAATAAAAGTCAAATGACTAAAAATTAAGCAAGACATCTGATTTTTCTTCTTTCTATTTCTTCTCTTCATTCTTTCTTTAGCCCTTTTCTTCTTCTTTGTTATTTCCTTTCTTCTCTGTTGTTGCTCTCTCTCTCATTCCCTCTCTTCTCCTTTACTCTTTGTCTTTGTTTACTCTTCCTTTCTTTCTTTATCTTCTTTACTGTGCCTCATGTCCACACTTAACCAAATTCGCGAACACTTAACCCGTTTAATTTTCAATTATAAAAATTAATTTTTAATGGGCGACTCAAGCTCGTTCGGGGATACACAGCACCCAATTGGGCGGGACCAGACCCTACTTAAGCTCGAGCCTAGTTCTTAATTGGTGGATTTTTTCATATGTTCATCAATGCAAAGTCTCCGGCCTCCTAAGCCCACATGTCTACTCACGGGCCCATGCTCACACCCACAAGCACATGCACACACACACCCATGCGTAGGCACGTGCATCGCACGCACCCACACCCCATATGCTCAATTCATTTCTCACCCTGCGTTGACGACCAAGAAGGCATACGCAGGAATTCGTAATATACTAGTGAGCGGGGCCATGGTTTTTCGATGTGGGACTTTGATTTCCAGATTCTGCTTGACTTCAACAGACAATTGCGACTGTTAGGGTTCACAGTTTCGATCGAGCAAAGGCTCGATCAAAAGCCCTTGGCCTATTCTATCAAGAACATGCACCAATTTGATGCTCAAGGGTTAATTTACCCTTCGATTTGAAGGGCGGAAACAAGGTTGCAGCACAACCATTAATGGCTGCAGAAGAAGGAAATTGAGTCTACTGTCCCGTCGAATGTCTTTTGACCTTGACTGAAGGTCTGAACTTTTTTAGGATTTAATTCCGCGCTCTCTAAGTTAAGAATAGAGCTTCTGCAAAGCTCTAGGGTGGAAGAGGAGCTCATGGCTTCATTCTTATAGTACAGAACTCAAATTTGAGTTCTGAAAGGCTCTGCAGAAAGAGGAATTGCTTCTTTGGGATTCTGAACAACCTCAGGAGGTTGTAACAAACTGATCTGGTTAGAATTGAGGCTTAAATCTTGCCAAATAGAACCAAAACAGTGTATGAACTCTAAATAACCCAAAGAACACAGTACGTCTAATCTCCTTTAATTCTCAACTAAACACATTAAAAACCACTTGATTGTAATGTGCATCACTCCAGATCTCAATTAAATCAACTAATTCATAGAATGCCTCATATATTCCTCAATTAGCACTCAGGGTTGACTCATTCTCACTCGGAGTTGACTTTCTCATTCATCTTTCTCTGAGCCAATTGATGTGCTAAATCAGATCTATTTCACTCCACAAAGCTAATATACAGCTCAAAACTCAGTTTTGAGCTCATCGAACGTACTCAGGGTTTGCCACTTGAGGTCAGAAGGGTCAGTGTTCGGTGGAATAATCTAGGATTTCTCAAGGTTCAACAAACTCTGTAACAGATTCCTAGGACTCTAGTGAAGCTTCCTGACCTGTTAAGTTGTTAAAAGCCTAACTAAATCCACCTCTCTAACTCCGTCAGAGTTAGAGAAGACAACGATCAGGGAAGGGTCTTAGACATTAAAACACATAATAAATTGTTAATTCTTAATCTTGAGGCACTATAAGACCATTCTAGAGCTTTTTAGAGTTTCTAAAGGGCTAGAAATTGAAAATGGCTCACCGGAGCTCGCCGGAGCTCTGGTGAGTCCAGATTTGATACATAGAGATGAAAACCTCAGTAAATGAGGCCATTACTAACCTGTGGAGATTCCTAGGACCTAGATAGATCCTAAGATCTCCCCAATTGGCTCATAGAATAATCAAAACAAAAGATTATTTGTGGAATTCAAGGATTGAGCGTTCTGATTTCGATAGAACTAGAAATCAGAATGCTTCCTCTCACTCAATTAAGTGAGGAAAAGAGTTCTGTAAGTGGTTAACTCATCTTTAAGCCACCATTGATAGTGATCTCAGAAATGAGGGATAATTTTGGGGTTTTTAGTAGGAAGCTCTATGGGAGCAATTAACGGAATTGCAAAAGTCCTTAGATGTTAGGGAGGTGATGAAGGACCTTAATTAGGTGTGGAATAGCTTTTGGGCACTTCACCATGGACAGTGAAGTGTCCAGGTGTGTGTGAAGTGGATTAGATGGTTAGATGGATAATTAGGGTAAATCGAGGTTTGGGAAGGGCCTTACGGTGGCGTTCTAGCGATGAAAGACCCTAATGGAGGTGTATAAGGCTCGGTAACCTCTGCCATAGACAGCGGAGGTCACTGGTGATGGTAAGGTGCATTAGGCAGTAGAGGTGATAATAGTGAGTATAAGAAAGTGGAAATGGATCATGGAGAGATAAGAAAAGTGAAACAATTTTTGGAAATGTGAACGAAGGCCCAATAAGGCCGGACTTGGGCTCGCCGAAGCTGAGGGAGATGAAGCTAGTCTACATTAAAACTAAGCTAATCCTACTCCTAACTACTGCTAATCTACTCCTATGAGTTAAGGTTACTTACCTAGATGAAAGAGAGGTGAGAAGCTCCATTGAGGGCTCATAACGGAGGGCAAAATCAGAAGGCAAGGGATAGAGCTTCGGCGAGAAGTTGAAAGTGGTGAGATAGGGGATGCGGTGCTCTAAGGCTCTGTCACAGTCATCCGAAGAGGAAGAGGAGGTGAGAGACGAGTCCCTCGCGTGGAAGAGCTCCGAAGGAGAGGTGAGAGGTCGCCGGAGGTAGCGGAGGAATAGCCTATCGTTGGCCGCAGTTGGGGAAGAAGGATAGGAGATTGACTCTTGAAATCGGAGGGGTATTTATTGGTTACAGTGGTTGTGAAGGTGGCTGAATCTGGACGAGAATATGTCTTGGTGCAAGGTAACTGAAATTGCACTAGAGGGGGGATGAATAGTGAAATTATAAAATATTGTAATACAAAAAATTCAATCACAAAAGGTGGCACCAGATTTTTAGGTGGAAACCCAAGATGGGTGGAAACCACAACCTAAGCCAATTCCTTGACTTAGGATTTTCGATCACAAGGTTATCAATCCACTAACCACACTACTTAAACGAGGGTAGTGTACCTCAATTACAAATCCCACCTCCGATCCCTAAATAGAGGTTTCTCCTTTCAAAATGAAGAGACGGGGACCCGACAGGCCAGATACCTAAAGTACAAAAATAAGAAGTGAAACAACACCTATAGAGAACCCCAATACTTTGATTACTTTCTTATCTACTAAGCATGAAAAGAAATCCCTGTGGATTTGCAGAACGAAGTGAGTCGGGAGTATGGGTTTGCCCTTGATCAGGGTGTTGGCACAGCACATGGGCAAGATGAAGCTTAGAGTAGTGAGCAAGTGATTTTTCTAAGGGAATTGTATCTCAAGAGGTGTGTATTGCCTAAGAAGAGTTGTCTATTTATAGGCATGTTTGAAACCTTCAAGAACACTTGGGAGGGTTCTCCTAGCCGTTGGAGACAAATCCCAAGACATTAGGATGAAATCCACCAAAAATCAAGGTAATGATGAATTTGAAAGCAATATCAGACGTCTAATTTTAGGATCAGACGTCTTATAGGACGTTTGATTATAATTTTGGTCGTCTAATCTATAGGCCATCCTGAACTGACTTCATTGGATCAAAAGAAGGACGTCTGATATTTTCACATAAGACGTTTGATTAGGTTATTGGACGTTTAATAAAGGGTGGATTCATTCTTGTTTTCATCAGATCCAAACAGGGTTCTAGATTTAGAGGATCAGACGCCGTTATGGATGTCTGAGGCAATCACCAGACGTCTGGAAACCAAAAAAGACTTCCCTATAATTTTTGACAAAAGATTTTATGGCCGTAATGAGATATACATAGAGATATATGGACAACGGTCCAAAGGTGGACGTCTGGAAGTGTGTCCAGACATCTGGAAATACATTTTTTCCTACGAAGATAGGTGTTTAGTATAACGGTTAGTTTGAGGACGTATAGGTAAAGTATCAAACGTCTTGATAAGGTTGTGGACGTTTGATAGAAAAGTGCTTCGACTGTTGTTTATGAAGACACAAACTAAAGGCAGAACTGTAGGAAATTAGACATCTGAGACACTTGTCAGACGTCTTAAAGTGGAAAATCAAACGTCTGACCATTGTTCTAGATGTCTGATAAGAGTATAAGTGTTAGATTTTTGTTTCTAATTTATCCTAAGTGTAGAGAGCCTAAGTTAGCTATTTATAGGTTATGTTTGGGGGCTCTTTATAATATTTCTAGACTCAAATAAATTGAAATTATAACCTTTGAAAGTTTACATGAAAAGGCCTAGGACCTAATACTTATGCTACTTGTCTTCACGCTTTTAATCTCCTATCTTGGAAAACTTTATGAAACCTGCAAATATGTTATTACAGAGAGAAACAATATGCTACGCTTATTTTTTATTTCATTTTCTTCATTTTCTCAAATCATTAAAATATTATATATGAGTAGTTGAACTAACAATCTCCCCCTTTTTGATGATTTTCAAAATATAGCTGTAGGTTCCTATTTTCTCCCCCTAAAGGTTATACTTAGTAGTCTATATCTATTTGTGTTTTTATATTATTCCCTAGGTTCTTACCTACGTTCTTCTCCCCCCTTTTGAATATCATCATGAAGGGTACTTAAAGGGAGTTGAAACCCAAACTACAAGAGTGGCATCTACAAAATTGCATGCTTAAAAGATGACAAAGCATTAAAGAAAATTGACTTGGAATAGAAACATTTAAGTACGGACTAGCAATTGTTCCCAAAAAAATATTCAGTATCGGGTGAAGGCCCCTTAATACAAACTTGGAAAAAGGAAAAAGAAAGAAAAATAGAAGCACTAAACTATTCTTCTTGATCTTGGCGGCGGCGACGACGAGTAGGTCCGTGTCCCATCTGCAAATTTTGAACATCTGATCTAAGTTCGTCGGTGTCGTGGCTCATGCTTCCCATGTAGGTGTACATCTCGCCGGTTCGACGCAACAGGGGGGAGATGTCGGAGGAGAGGGAATCTGTGGCCGGATCCCATGCTTCGTCAAAGCTCGAGTGGGGAGCTTCTATTTGAAGGGGCCGTGGTTCATGGAAGTCTGGAAAGGGTGGAAGGGGCTCTTCTTCAATGGGCTCGTCGGCTGGCTCAAGATGCTCCCTAAGTATATGCATCTTGGCGGCTGTGGCTCGGTTGTAAGGTTCAATCGTTTTGTCAATAGCTTGGTCAGTTATGGAAATCCGATGGGTTGAAAAATTTTTGGATAGAATAGACCCAAACGGAATTGATGCCCCGTGGTCCTCATTCATAACGCGAACAATGAGGTGACAATAATTGAAAGGAATATGACAGACGTCTGCAAAAAGGAGATCCTTGTGTTGGCACGCGATGTAATCAAAACATCCCAATTTGTTTAGGAGCTCCCACCCAAAAATGCGAGAGTAGACGTGGAAGGGGTTTGAGATTTTTGCAAGGTAGGGTGCCAAGATTTTCAACATATTTTTCAGGGAGGACTAACTCTTGATAGATGACTTTTGGGTCGTATTGCCTCGGAATGTCATTGAAGTCATTTCCCTCATTGGGAATGGCTAGAAGGTCAGAAATAGTTTCGAATGTGATGTGGATTTCGCGACCAAATAAGCGGGTATGGAGTTCAAGTTCATCGTTACTGTAGTCCTCAACGATGTTGGCATAAAAGAGACGGCAAAGATCAGGGAACACACCAAGAGTTCCAATGCCAGAGTGGAACTGATGGTCAAAATATTGGAAGAGATGGCGAGTTTGGAAGTGTTCCCGAAGGTTTAGCAAAATCATTCCAAACAATAAGATGAGGGCATTTAACTTTGGCATTCGTAAAGCGACGAAATCGCTGCCTACCGATGTCGCCCTGTAACTGATCTGCCAAATAGGTGGAAGAGGAGGTGGAAGAGCCCTCAGCTTACTTCCTATGGGGAGGCATATTTGTTGGAATGGGTGGTTAGGTTTTGGAAGAAAAGGGTGGTGTTTTGAGGATAGAATACCTGCAAAAACATTCATTCAAAAACATTCAACCAACATTCAACCAAAAGACTTCAACAATACAGATTCAAACAATAGAGATGCAATCATCATTGATAAAAAAACGTGTGGCAGTATGCCCTGAGGTAATACAACCTGCCATGTAGTTGTGGCGATATACCTTTGGATTCAAGCCACTAAAATGTCGGCTTGAATCTCGTGAGGTAATGCCCTTGCCATAGAAGATGCAGCTAGGGCTAACAATGTCAGCTTGACCGAGGGTTTAGGTTCTAGGGCTAACAATGCCATGAAATACGCAAGTAGGCTGAGTGAATCAAGAAGGAGAACAAGATGCAGCTAGGGCTAACAATGTCGTGGGCAAAAGAACGTGGAGATGCCCTAAGAGTTGAGCGACTATACCCACGAGAGGAGGGAGGCCTCCAAATGCGTGGTCGACAGGCAGGGAGGATGCACGTAGAGGAGCAGCAGCTCCGCCAGTCGTCGAGGAGGCGCGACGGTTGTCTAGCGGGGAGAGGAACTTCGCCAACTGCAACTGTGGGCCGTCGGGTGGGAGGGAGAGTAGTAGGTATTTGAGGGAGGGGAGTGGGACCTTGCGAAGGGGATGTTATATCCTAAGGTCACGGAGCAAGTCTCCCCTTGAAGTTGGGGAGATTTGCATTTCAGACCATCCAGAGAAGATACGCGAATCACAGATTTTTCCCAGATTAGACGTTTGGAGATGATGTCAGACGTCAGGATTGGACTTTTGGGATTTTGGCCCTTTCGATGGCGTCGTCTATTTTAACCATCGGACGATATATTAGATGACTAATTCAAAAATTAGACGTCTGATTTTTGTAGGCATCCCTCCCTGGAAAATGATTTATTCTCCTTGTTGTCGTCGGATTTTTGTATCGGACGACATACAGGACATCTAAATCTAAGATTAGACATTTGATTTCTGCAGACAGACCTTCCTAGATTTTACTTTAAAGTTACAGGGTCATCCGATTCTACTGTCAGACGACCTATACGACGTCTAACCATAGCATCAGACGTCCGACTCATAATACATGTTCTGACTCACAGATAGATGTCTATCAACACATCTAGACGACGGCCCAGACGTCTGTGAATGATGATGGACATATGAAATAGCTCTTTTATCAGCTCTTTCGATTGATCAAATCGTCGTCTGTCCCAGATCTTTAGACGACGAATTTTTATGTATAAGACGTATGATAGTTTAATCAGATGTTTGATATTGCACAGAATGTGCATTTTGATGTTTGAACTGAGAATGAAGGCTTTTAACTTAATAAAGTCAAGGCTCCATCTTTGCTCATGACAAAGGAAGTTCCATTAAGTGCACCAGGAAGGGGGCTCTTATTCTCGCAGGGTGGAAGTCTGAAAGTGATGGCATATACAAATGCTGATTATGCCAAATGCCTTAAGAATAGAAAGTCTACGACAAGCTTCTGTACCTTTGTGGGTGTCAATCTTGTAACTTGATGCAGTAAGAAGCAGACTATTGTTGCTCGATCTAGTGCCAAGTCTGAGTACAGGGTAATGGCACAAGCATTCTCTGAACTGATGTGGATCAGATCTGTCCTCCTTGATCTTCAGGTATCGGTTATTAAGCCTATGGAATTATGATGTGATAACTTTGCTACCATATTTCTTGCCAACAAATAAAGCATGTTGAGGTGGATCATCACTACACCAAGGACATGATAGTCAAAGGCCACATTCAGACTACCTTGGTCACATCAGAACATCAAACTATTGAGATGTTCACGAAAGCTCTTCCACGAGCCAACTTCGATCGCTACTCTTCCAAGCTGAGCATAATTGATATTTATGGTACAGCTTGAGGGGGAGTGTTAATAGACCCTCTTATCTTCTTATTTTTATTTTCCAATCTTGTAGGGTATTTCTATATTTTCTTTCCTATGGTCCTGTGCCTATATAAGGGACCTAGGGTTGCGAGAATAGAAAAACATGCTCATTTTATTTCCACAATGAGTGCGGATAGCAAGCGAGAAGTAACATTAACCCACAAGAAAGTGATGTGGGCTTGTGCGGGTGTGTTAAAAAGTGTCGTAATAGTCGCACTTACAACGCTGGTTTTAAAGCAAAGAAACAGAGGTGAGTCCGAGTGTTGGTCTTAGGGAGGCGTGAAAATCGGATTTTGCATATCACTTGTCACGGAAATCGCGGAGTTTTGCTTGCGAAAAGGTGCGGTTGAAAGGCGAGAGAGAGATAGAGAGAGAGAGATTAGGGTTAGTGTCGTTTCTTTCTTTAACATGCAACTTGGATAGGAAATAAAGTAAACAACTGAGTGGAAAATAACTTCGTTAATCATGCAGCTTTAGTTCATAAATTACAACATTAGATACATGCTTAAACATAAGTAAAGGAAAGCTTAGAAGGGAGGAAGAGAGAGAGAGAGGGAGAGAGCGGCGAGGCAGCCACGGTGGTGGAGAAGGCTCCGTCGGCGGCTCGTCGTCTCCGGCGATCACAAGAGGGCCTAAAGCTAGCTAAGAGAGGGGTAAAGTAGTTGCAAGGAAAGTGGATGCTCTGAATGAGTGGTTGGAGGGGGATTAAATAGGGAGAAGGACTTTCTAAAAGAAGGGGTTTTAGTGATGTCCGGGACGTCACTAAAACCCTTCTAAAAGCGTCGGTGAAGCCCCCAGCCCGCCGGTCGCTCGCCCGCGCCGTTCTTCCTCACGCTCGATTTGTGGCCGCGGCATGAGAGCTATTCGATCGAAGATCGGATGGTTGAGATCTTCTCCCGGGTGCGCTTGGATTGTGCCTTAGGCGCGCGTGCGCATGGGAGTCATCGCCCGACGTGTGCGCTCGCGTTGGAGATCGCTGCCTGAGGGTGCGCCGCGTGGCGCTATCTCGGTCGCCCACTGATGATCCAGCAGCCCAATTTTGCCGCACGCCTGGCCGTCTTCAATTTTCCGCACCGCGCGGCTCGATCCCGCATCACGTGGTTGCGGATGTGCGCGTTAACCGCTGCGCCACTCCCGCTGCATTGTCGCGGCGACCACGGGCGTGCACGCGGTTCTCGGCCGTCCGATCAGAGATCGACGGCTGAGATTTGATCTCCGGCTGAAGGTGGAAGCGGCGCACGGTGAGTGGGTGCCACGTGGAGCAACGAGGGCCGTTGATCATCAGATCAACGGTCAGAACTTCTTGGGCCCTTTGTAGGAGGTTCGGATGTCGGATTTGGCTGATTTTGAGTCCATTGGATGTCGTTCTGAATCCATCCGTGCGGTCCGATTACTCATCAGTGGCCTGCTTTGACAAGTGCTTACACAAATGACTATTAATACAGTTTTATAAGCGATCTTGGTATATGATGCATGCAATGCTCCCATTCTACTTATGTTGTGCCTTTTATTCTTAAGATGGGCCCTATTTAACAGAATTATCACCTCCATATGCAGAGTTATCGTACCCCCATGCTTACTCCTTGCTAGTCCCCAGTAGGGCTTATTCTAGCCTTTATTTTCTGTCAGAATTTAAGAAGTAATTGCTTAGACACTTCGTCACTTGTCAATAGGAGGAAATATACTAAGATCTTAATCTTTAAAGACTAAGCAGCGCCTGAGTGTCTGCCAAAATACGAATCCTTGCTTTAATGTATATGTATATATATATTTTAGAATTTTTTCAAAATTCAGAGTGGGTTGGTAACTTTTTACGGCTACCCAACCCACCCCAAAACTCGGTCAAAACCTTAAGTGCTAAGCATCTTGGTGTGAAGATTTTGAAGATTGTGCTAATTCAGACAGACTTCGGGTTTCTACGCCCCTAGGTGACCGGAAGAGGAAATATATTTGCCTGAAGGTGTATTTGTTTGATTGGTAGCTTTCTCCCTATGTTTGTTTTAATTGGGGTCAACACAAGGATTTTTCCAGTGTATATCTGCCCGGCTTGTACTACTTCCCC
The DNA here is from genome assembly GCA_037157565.1 of Thalassia testudinum. NCBI lineage: Eukaryota > Viridiplantae > Streptophyta > Magnoliopsida > Alismatales > Hydrocharitaceae > Thalassia > Thalassia testudinum. The sequence goes on along the minus strand of JAZHRO010000025.1, from coordinate 148,464,619 downwards.
GCTTCTTCCTTAAGTATTTTGGTTCTTTTTCTGCAATTATTGAGCTGGGCTCTGGACAATCGACCAATGGGCTGTTACCCACGATCACTTGCCAGCCATACTCGTGCGGTGATGTGTGGTTTATTTTGTTTTCTTTTCTTCTCCCTTTTTTTTCGTAGGTGGCTTCCCTGATCTCAAATGTACCTAGAGGCAATGAAGAAGAAGTGGTCCCGTGGCTGGGTTCTGGACAACCTGCCAATGGGCAGTTACCCACAACAACTTCCAGCCATACCCCTCTAGAGAGTTCATTAGTTACCCAATTTTTGTCAAAATCTTCGAGGAGTGAGTCTATGCAAAAAAGTGTGCAGACGCTTAGACTTAAAGTTTTTCTGAGTTAGAGGGTGAGTTGATAAGTTGTATACTTATCACCTTATTTAGTAGGTGGATTAGAATAGCTTAAGGTTGCAAGGATTTGAAGCTAAATCCATATTTTAACGGACACCAGGGCTGATTAAGCCTGAAGGCCTGAAAAGTCTAAGTATTTAAGTTCTTTTTGTATTATTTCCCACTATTGACAAGTTTCTAATGCCTAAGTTTCTTCCTAAATTCAATTTTATTTTACTTTATTTTATTTAGACTGATTAAATGAGCTCAGGATCATGCAATTTGCCACACCCCCATGCTTAAGTTAGACAATGTCCTCAGTGGCAAATACATGGATGCAACAGGGGTTCAAAAGGATAGTACCTGAGTGACGCGAAATATCGGATCAGTCTGAATCCTCTGGGTTGCCTCCCAGGAAGCGTTAAGTTTAACGCCTCTAGCTGGGCGGTGCTTCGTGTCATCCCTCAATGAGGGTGACAGTCTCCTTTGGGGGAACCTGGGCAAGGAAGTGTTTCAATCTTTGATCATTAACTGTAAAAGTGTGCCAGTGTTTGAATCAGCGATTTCAACCGCTCCATTAGAGTAAGGCTTAACCACCCGAAATGGTCCTGCCCATTTGGACCCGAGTTTCCTCGGAAAGAGTTTTAGGTGGGCGTCGAACAACCAGACTTGCTGGTCAGGCTCAAAGGTCTTTCTATAGATAAGTCGGTCGTGGACGGCTTTCATTTTCTCCTTATACAGTCGACTATTCTCAAAAGCATCCCGACGAATTTCTTCGAGCTCAGATAATTGGAGCGTCCTCTGCGCACCTGCTAATTGGGAATCCATGTTACATTGCTTAACAGCCCAGTATGCCCGGTGTTCCAATTCGACAGGAAGATGGTAGGCTTTGCCAAAGACTAGGCGATAAGGCGACATGCCTATCGGGGTCTTGAAAGCAGTCCTGTATGCCCACAGGGCAACATCTAGTTGTGTGGACCAATCTTTCCTGTCTGGTCTCACAGTCTTCTGTAAAATGTTCTTGATTTGTTTATTTAAGACCTTGGTCTGCCCATTTGTTTGCGGATGATACGTCGTCGCAATGTGGTGGTTCACCTCGTATTTTCTAACTAGGGTACGGAATTGGGAATGGGTAAAATGACTTCCACCGTCACTGATCATGGACTTGGGTATTCCAAACCGGGAAAAGATGTTCTACTTAACAAAGTCCATGACAATCCTGTGATTGCATCTGCCGGTGGCGATGGCTTCAATCCATTTAGAAACATAGTCTACTGAGACTAGGATGTACTCGAAGCCGTTGGATGGTGGAAAGGGACCCATAAAATCAATACCCCAAACATCGAAGATTTCGACAATCAAAATGGGCTGGAGGGGCATCATATCTTTCTTGGTCATGGTCCCCAGTGTTTGGCAGCATGAGCAAGTCTTGGCAAAGTTGTGTGAATCCTTAAATAGGGACGGCCAGTAAAATCCAGACTGCAGAACCTTTGCAGCTGTTTTCTTTCCAGAGAAGTGGCCACCACAAGCCTGGTCATGACAGAAGGAAAGCACACTCTGAACTTTGTTCTCGAGGATACACCTCCTGATGATCTGGTCAGCACAGAGGCAAAACAACATAGGATCTTCCCAGAAATAGTGCTTGGCCTCAACTAAGAACCTGTCCCGTTGCTGTCTGGACCAGCTGTGCGGGGTTTGTCCTACAACTAGGTAGTTGACGTAGTCAGCATACCATGGCAGTCTCTTGTCTTGCACAACCAGAATGTGTTCATCGGGGAAGGCATCAGATAGTGGTAGGGAGGGTCCAATGTGGTCTGGATGAAGTCGAGACAAGTGGTCAGCCTCCACATTCTTTGATCTGGCCTTGTCGCAGATTTCCAGGTCAAATTCCTGCAAAAGTAGGATCCATCTGATGAGCCTGGGCTTAGCATCCTTCTTGGCCAACAGGTGCCAGATGGCTGAATGGTCAGTGTAAATAGTCACATGGGATCCCAACAAGTACGGTCGGAACTTTTCAAGTCCAAAGACTACAGCGAGCAGCTCTTTCTCTGTGACCGTATGATTTCGTTGGGCCTCGTCCAATGTTTTGCTCGCGTAGTAGATCACCACGGGCTTCTTGTCTTGCCTTTGTCCTAGGACAGCACCTCTGGCAAAATCTGATGCATCACACATATTCTCAAAGTCCTGGGACCAGTCCGGGGGCTGAAGTACAGGTGCTGTGGAGACTAAGTCCCGATGGGTGTGATAAGCCTGGATGCAATCAGAAGACATGTGGAATATGGCGTCGTTGGCTAGAAGGTCGGTTAAGGGTTTGGAAAGCTTGGAAAAGTCTTTAATGAACCTTCGATAGAAGCCAATGTGTCCCAGAAATGAGCGAATTTGTCGAACCGAGCTAGGTGGAGGAAGTTTGAAAATCAAATCAACCTTAGCCCGATCTACCTCGATGCCCCTATGCGATACGATGTGACCGAGGGTAATTCCTTCTTGAACCATAAAATGACTCTTTTCCCAACTTAACACTAGATTAACCTCGATACATCGTTTCAGGATTTTCTCCAAGTTGCTCAGACAATGGTCGAATGAATTCCCGAATACAAAGAAATCATCCATAAAGACCTCTAAGTATTCACCCACCATTTCTGAAAAAATGGCTAGCATGCAACGCTGGAAGGTAGCAGGTGTGTTGCATAACCCGAGCGGCATTCGACGGAATGCAAATGTGCCGTACGAGCAAGTGAATGTGGTCTTTTCTTGATCCTCCGGAGCAATTGCGACTTGGTTATATCCTGAATATCCATCCAGGAAGCAAAAATACTTCTACCCTGCCAATCTTTCAAGGATTTGGTCAATGAATGGCAAGGGGAAATGATCCTTCTTAGTGGCTTCATTGAGCATCCTTTAATCAATATACACCCACTATGCGGTGGTGGTGCGGGTGGGGATGGATTCGCCATGATCATTGGTGACAACGGTGAGCCCAGCTTTCTTTGGAACCACTTGAGTGGGGCTCACCTAGGGGCTATCGGAGATAGGATAGATGATGTCGGCATCAGGCCACTTGATAATTTCTTTCTTAACAACCTCCCGCATGTTTGGGTTTAAACGTCTCTGCATCTGGTGGGAGGGTCGTGCCCCGTCTTCCATGTAAATCTTATGGGTGCAATAGGTGGGGCTGATTCCTCTTAAGTCAGAAATGGTCCAACCAATGGTGGCCCAATGTTCTGAAAGGGTCGTGGTCAACCTGAGCTCCTAATCCTTGGTTAGATGAGAATTAATAATCACCGGGAAAGTCTGTTCAGGTCCCAGGAAGACATACTTGAGATTCTCGGGTAGTGGCTTGAGCTCGGGTGCGGGTGGAACCACAGTTGATGGAAAGGGAAAAGGCGGGAGTTGATCAACATCGATCTCCTCAAATGGTGTTGTGTGATGGTAATCAGCCTTACAGAGGTCCACGGGTAGTGACGGGGACAGGTCAGAATAGTCATTACGGGTTTGGTGGTTTGAGACAGAACTAAGGGTGAGGCATTCCTCGACCAGAGTTTCCATGGGATCATGTTCCTCAACGCAATCGCAATCAAAAGACTTTGTCGCCTGGAAAATATCCAATTGCATTTTCCTGTCTTCGAAGGCGATTTCCATACATCCCGTGTCATAATCAATGTTTGCCTTAGCCATAGCTAAGAAAAGTCTGCCTAAGATTATGGGTGCATTCTGTAATTTTTCAGGGACTTCCATGTCGAGCACCAAGAAGTCAACCGGGAAATATAAGTCCTTGACCCGTACAAACATGTCCTCGACAACCCCCTTCGAGGTTTTCACTGATCTATCAGCCAGCTGGATGGTGACAGGTGCTGGTGTCAACTCTCCGAAACCAAATTGGTGGTACAGGGTTGTTGGAATCAGATTGATAGAAGCACCTAAGTCCAGGAGCGCTCTATTAAATGTCATGTTCCCGATATTGTAGGAAATCAGGGGTGCACCTGGGTCAGTTTGCTTGAGCGGAAGGTTGCTTGATATTACGAAACTTGCTTGTTCGGAGAGCACAACCTTCCTAGGTGCTTGAGGTCTTGGCTTATGCTTGGGTGTACAAGCATCCTTTAGAAACTTGGCGTAAGCCGGGATGTGCTTGACGGCTTCGAGGAGCGGAATATTAATCTGTACTTGCTTAAAGATCTCCAAAAGCTCCTCACTTTCCACAACATTCTTCTTTTTCTTTATTGTTTTCAAGGCCTCAGGGTAGGGTGTCTGAATGTGGATCGGATTTATTTCTGGGTCCTTGGGTTTTTCTGGTGCCTCTTCTGAGTCGGGTATTTCAGCGGTTGAAGTCTCGGGGAGAGTCGACCATTTGGGATCCTGGGTTTTGGTGCCACTTCTCAAGGTCACCGCATTTGCAGTGGCATTGGGGCCATGGGTTGATCCTTGAGAAGACGAGGATGAAGAAGCACCAAACCCAGGGGGTGTTTGCCGGGCTAGCTGGACCATGTGAGCCTGCCCGGGATTGCCTTGGAACCCTTGCGAATTGGGGCCTCTGTTAATTACGTTTTGCGGGTTCGGTTGTGGTTGGGAAGGTAGGGATCCTTGTTGTTTACAGTCCAAGAGTTGATTTAACTGTCCCTTCACCAAGGCCATTTCCTCCTGATGTTTCTGGTTCATGTCAGCCATCATCTTTATTAGGGTGTCCATTTGATTTTGTGGGGGAGGGGTCGTCCTATTCTGATTATATTGGGGTCTAACTGGTGGTCCTTGCTGATAGGGGGCAAGTGTGGCTGCTGGTTTAGCCTGGGCAGATTTTGGAATTGCGGTGGTTTCCAAAGTTGGGATGGTTATGCCAGCCAGTGTTGTAAGTGTTGGAGAAAGGGTCAGGTTTCACATAACCTTGGACAGCTTGCACATCTTCAAGGATAGTCGATGTCGATGGAGAGGGAAGAGAGTAATCAAGGGTTAATGGAGCAAAGGTCCCTCCCTGGAACGTGGTCAGGGGTTGTTCTAGGTTCAGTTGGGTTAAGGGCTGGACCAGGTCATTATTATGTGCTCCCTTTGCTAGGGAGAAGGTCTGTAAGGGGTTCCTGGTCTGGTTCAGTAGTTCATCAATCTTTTTGTCCACCAATTCCACTCGATTTAGTTTCTTGGCAATGATGTCCATGTCAATCATTCCAGAATTTGCTTGTACCTCATAAATCCCACCACGGGGTTGACTGGACCTGTTAAACTGGGTCATGGAGGCATTGTTGAGCGAATTCTTGCTCATAGACTCAAAGAGCTCAAATGCGCTCTCCTCGTCCTTGTTCAGGAAGTTCCCCTCGCATGAGGCATCGACGAAGTTCCGTAGGTTGCTGTCCAGACTGTGGTAGAAAATCTGGGCCAATTGCCACCTTGGTACTTCGTGGTGTGGGCATTTCCTCAAGAGTTCATTGAATCTTTCCTACGCCTCATGGAACTGTTTCCCACCCTGGAGTGTAAAGGTAGTAATAGCTCTTCTGAGGGCATTGGTCTTTCCTATGGGGAAGAATTTCTTTAAAAATGCGTGCCTCAGTTCTTCCCAGGTGGTGATGGGTCTACCTAGGGTTCTAAGCCAGTGAGAGGCCTTGTCTCTTAATGAGAAGGGAAACATCTTGATTAGAACAATGTCAAGGCTATTGTTCCTAGGTTTCACAGTTCGTGTTATGCGATCGAGATCCTCTAGATGCTGGAAGGGGTCCTCATTTGAGCTTCCATGGAAGTGGCTCTGGATCAGACTTAAGACATTTGGTTTTAGCTCAAAATCATCTCCCCCCTTCGGGGATCCTAAGGTGTAGCTCAACTCTAATAGCAGAAGGATTATAGAAATCGTGGAGGGGCCTCGGTTGATCTTGAAATGGTGGTACATCGAGTGGTGGTTGCCCTTGTGGGCCTTGGAAAGGTGGTGGTGGTTGTTCTTGTGGGTTCTGTAACCGGTGTTTGGCTTGCTTGCTGGTGTGGATTTGTTGTTGCTGAAGCTGGTGGTTTGCATTAATTTGGGCTTAGATGATGGCCATTATGTCTGGTGGGGGTTGATCCTCAGCCTCATCTACCTTAGGTTCAGCCATGTTCCTAACAGAATCACGTCGCCTAGATTCCTGTCCCAAAACAAACAATTCGGGATGCAGTGAGAGTCTCCCGTGCATACACTAGAGAAGAACAGGAGGGGATGCGGAGAGCAACAGATGCGAGAAATGTGTTCAATCAAGCACACAAGCCTAGTCCTTATGGTGTATTCCTTAGGAGACCTAGAAATCTCAAAAAGGGTGATTAAGTCCGTAAGCACTGGACTCCCCTTCCCAAGGCTAATCTGGCCAGGTTGATTACGAGGGGATTGCAGGGAAGGTTCTTCCTTTGGTTTGCGCCTCCGGTTTCGTAAACCCCACAACCGCGATCGTTTGACACTGCCCCACAGCCTAGTCACCAGATTCTACCAAGGGAATGAAAGCCAAGTGCCCAGCGAACAAAACCTCGCCTTTCGAGACTTAACTCAGTCCTGCCTAAGGCATGTCTACTCAGTTTTAAAAGGGCTAGGATAGTGCTTGTGCTATGGTTATGTGATGAGGCGTTGATTGGAGTGGTACCTCTTAATTTTCCACTTTCATTGTGTGTGCCTCTATCAAAACATGGTTTTTAAGCAAGGATTTTTAAGATGTGGTGTCTTTTAGTGTTTCATCCTTACTTTAGTGTCTTAATGTTTTCAGACAAGTTTCAGTGGGCACGTCAAGTTTTGCACACAATTTGGTGAAAGTAGATTTCCTTTTATTTTGTAGAGGCTCTAAAATCCTAATGTACTCATCCTAAAGATCATGCAGCTTTTATTAGATGAGTCGATTTTAGGGTTGAGTGGTGAGGCCCAAGTTAATCCACGATGGCCTCGCAAACACCACTCAAAAAGAGAAAAGAACACTCCAAGAATTCATTCAGAATGTTAGAGTGTACATTTTTTTGTTGGGTGATGTGTTAAAGATGTGGGTCAAGTAATCATATACCACGCCAATTTTTTTCAATTTTTACAATTTTTTTAAATTTTTCACGCAAGCAAATAGCCATGAGTGGAGAATTACTCACTACCGGTCCTTGTTATGCCTACTCCCTTGTTACCGTCATGAGATGCGTCGCTTCGCCGTCCAAGCGCCGAATTCCTGTAACCATCAAGTAAAAAGGAAACAAGGCATTAGACGATGTGAGAATGGATGTGGAATGGAAATGACAAAACAAATCTGTTGCCTCCCCGGCAACAGCGCCAAAAACTGACGTGGCCTCGTGCGTGTGTGTTAAGAAGTGTCGTTATAGTCGCACTTGCAACGTCGATTTTAAAGTAAAAAAATGGAGGTGAGTTCGAGTGTCAGTCTCAGGGAAGCGTGAAAATTGGATTTTGCTTATCACTTGTTGTCACGGAAATCGCGGAGTTTTGCTTGCGAAAAGGTGCGGTTGAAAAGTGAGAGAGAGAGATAGAGAGAGAGATTAGGGTTAGAGTCGTTTCTTTCTTTAACATGCAACTTGGATAGGAAATAAAGTAAACAACTGAGTGGAAAATAACTTCATTAATCATGCAGCTTTAGTTCACAGATTACAACGTTAGATACATGCTTAAACATAAGTAAAGGAAAGCTTAAAAGAGAGGAAGAGAGAGAGAGAGAGGGAGAGCGGCGAGGCAGCCACGGTGGTGGAGAAGGCTCCGTCGGCGGCTCGTCGTCTCCGACGATTACAAGAGGGCCTAAAGCTAGCTAAGAGAGGGGTAGAGTAGTTGCAAGGGAAGTGAATGCCTTGAATGAGTGGTTGGAGGGGGTTTAAATAGGGAGAAGGGCTTTCTAAAAGAAGAAGGGGTTTTAGCAACGTCCGGGACGTCTCTAAAACCCTTCCAAAAGCATTGGTGAAGCCCCCAGCCCGCCGATTGCTCACCTATGCCGTTCTTTCTCGCTCTCGATCCATGGCCGCGGCATGAGAGTCGTTCGATCTAAGATCGGACGGCTGAGATCTTCACCCGGGTGCGCGTGGATCGCGCCTTGGGCGCCCGTGCGCGCGGGCGTCATCGCCCGGCGTACGCGCGTGCGTGGGAGATCGCTGCCTGAGGGCGTGCCGCGTGGTGCTATCTCGGCCACCCGCTGCTGATCGGGCGGCCCAATTTTGCCGCGCGCCTCGCCGTCTTCAATTTTCTGCATCGCACGGCTCGATCCCACGTCGCGTGGTTGCTGGCGTGCACGTTAACCGCTGCGCCACGCCCACTGCTTTGTCGCTGCGACCGCGGTTATGCGCGCGGTTCTCGGCCATCCGATCATAAATCGACGGCTGAGATTTGATCTCCAGTTGAAGGTGTAAGCGGCCCGCGGTGAGCGGGCGCCACATGGCGCAACGAGGGCTGTTGATAGTCAGATCAACGGTTAGAACTTCTTGGGCCCATTGTGGGAGCTCCGAATGTCGGATTTGGTCGATTTTGAATCCGTTGGACTCCATTCGTCGTTCTGAATCCATCCATGCGGTCCGATTGCTCATCTGAGGCCTACTTTGACAAGTGCTTACACAAATGGCCATTAATACAGTTTTATAAGCAATCTTGGTATATGATGCATGCAATGCTCCCATTCTACTTATGTTGTACCTTTTATTCTTAAGATGGGCCCTATTTAACAGAATTATCACCTCCATATGCAGTGCTATCAGGAAGTATGGTACAAATTTTCCTTAGGACACAAGTGTGTTGGGCTCTAAGTTAGTACATTGACCTTCGGACCCGATGTGCATGTGTGTTCGAAGAGGCCCATAAACCACAAAGATGCATGCCTATAATGAAAACTATGAACCTGTAGATGCTTATCAGTAAAGAAACATGATTAGGAAGCTTTTACACTTGGCTATTACATGATTTGACATTTCATTAGCATTCACGAAGCTAAGTCAATTTATGGGTAAGCCTACTAAAGCACATTAAGATGGTACTTAGGTATTTGAGGTCCTTTGGGAGTTGATTATGCAAGGTGTCTTGTAGATAGGAAGTCCATAAGTGGTTCTTACATACACCTATGTAACTAGCAACTCAGAAACATGGTGATGCAAGAATCAAGTTGTGGCCTCTAGGTTTAGTGCAGAGTCGGAGTATCAAGTGATGGCCTAGACATTAACCAAGTCAACGTAGATACAATCATCTTATCACACTTGCATATTCCCATTGACTATGCATTGGAGATGCTATGTGATAATAACGCAACTAGTTATATTGCAAATAACTCGATGTTTCATAAGCAAACAAAACATGTTGAGCTAGATTATCATTACACTATAGACTTGATTCAATGATAAATTATATGTACTACTTGTGTTTCTTCTATAAATGTTCCAAGTTGGGCATAATCATATCTTTCCCTGGCTAAATGAGTGTTAAAGTAATTGATTGATAAAGTATTGTATCGCTAAATTATGTTATTAGAAAATGTTAACCTTGGCTTCTCTTATATAGAGAAGCGGGAATGAAAATTTACAGATTACATAACTAATTCTCTAACAAACTTAATCCTACGATAATTGGACTCTAACTAAAGTGATACTCTAGCACCCCCCCCACCCCAAATTGGGGCATGCCATGCCCATCCTGTTACAAGAAACAAAAGTGAACTCCCCACCAATGTAGCATCTGAAGGAGCAAGCAGCAAATCGAAGGAGAAAAGGATGGTTGTAGCCGAAGTAACACTACAATAGGTTGGCAATAGTAGCAATAGAACTAAATGTTGTAGCAGATAGCAATAGTAACAAACGATAGAAGACTGTAGTAGAGATAGTAGCCATAGACGAAATAGATATAGCTATAGTAGAAGTAGCTGTAGTAGTAGACAGTAGTCGGCTGTAGTAGTAGTAGATGATGAAATGTTCCCAGGCAGCAATAGTAGTTAAGTATGCATGCCATTAGGAGTGGGAGACGAAGACCCTTACTCAGATCCCCCACCAATCATCACCATCATCATGATAAGCAATAGTGGGGTGCTCCAGACATAGTGATCCAATTAGAAGTAGTAGCAATCGCAAAGTCAACAAAACCAGGCGACAATCCCAAGTAAGTAATAATTGAGAGACGATCGCAAGCAATGTGGGAAATGATCCCAAGTAGTTAGTAACAAAGATTTTAAGTCTGCCATGTGGACACTAGGACTGACAATCAGGTAGGAATGTGCGATCTCACACACAGCAGTAGTCAGTAAGCAATCAGCAATTCATGTTTTCGTACACAAAGGCATGCAAACGCATGCAGAAAATTAAGTAACTCAAATCATGCACAAGGCATGATCACAAATAAAGTGCGCAATCAAGCACACTGTCTCCTTGTACCATGCACACTACACATAAGAAGACACGTGCTGTCTTGTTCATGTGCAATAAGGAAAAAGTATCATAACAGTACTTCTAAGACCCAAAAGAAGAGGAAATAGGCCAAGATTCGATCACCAACACTAAGATATCATCACCAACGACAAAGGGACCCACAACAAGGCCTACAAAGGTTGGGTGAAGGTGTTGAAGGGGACAACCACACCCTATAGGTGTAGCAAGGAGTAGATCTTGGCCTCTTACAACCAGGTTAGGGTCATAGGAGCCCTATTCTGACCAAAGTATGCCAATGGCAAGGCTCATATGGCTTAAGTAGCAATAAGGAGGGTAAGCAACACCACCAACCTCCTATTATTGATATCTAGTGGACTTATAGTTGTCGCCTGAGGTAGTATGAAGCCTTAAGGGGCAAAACAACTACTTTGGAGGTCACACGGCGACACTAGGATGCAACCCAAGCCCTCCTGCAATGATTGTAGTAAGCAACCCAAAAGCCTACAGGGCTAGGCAGCGTAGGTGGAAATCCAGATTGGACCACCAAAGCGGCCACCAAGAACGAGAGGGTCAATGGACCCTCACCGGAGGGTTGTGGGCCCCAACGGCGCCACCAGTGAACCCTAGTTAAGGTTCTTGGTGGCAGCTCTCCCCCCTTTTTTGTTTTCTTGTGGTGGAAGAAAGAAAAAGATAGTCAAGCGGGTATCAAACACTGGCCTAGGACCCCTACTTTGATACCATGTCAAAGAAAATGAATTGTGTTTTAACATAACCTGGTCTCTCTTATATACAAAGGTAGGAATGAAAAATTACATAAAGTCCTATTAAAAATATAAATTGTATAACTAATTCTCTACCAAACTTAATCCTGCGATAACTAGATTGTAACTAAATTGATGCTCTAACATCACCGTAACAATAATTTTGATGTACCACTTTCTCATGACAAAAACAGAACACATATACCCCATCGAGTTCTAAAATAACTTAGAAAATAGCAATTGACTCCCCAACATAATAGTTTATTGATAACCAAGTATAGCAAAAAATTTTCAAGGGCAGAAGACGACATCAAAAACTTGCTTGAAAAACTTATAGGAAACCACCCCTTTTAGGATATAAAGGCCATTTCCAATAAAAAAAAGGATAGAAAAGGGGATCAAAATTGATAAAAGAGAAAACTATCTAAACATCATTCCCTTAAAAATGCTTTACGAAAGTTGATATTATCAACAAGGTATCCGTTGCATCCAAGATATGCTGCATCTTCCTCTTAAACCTTGTTGTATTGAAAGATGTAAGCGCAAATTTGATGTAGAGTACCAAAATTGGCAAAAAATTGATCCATATCATTTAAAAGAGACTTTAAAGCATTATCAAAATGTAGAAAAAAAATCCACATCCAAGGTGAGCTTTAATTTCATTGAAAAGAATTTAATGGTGGATTTGATTTTAATCAATCATAAAGCAAGAATAACCAACTCTAGCTAAATCATTGCCAAAATAAGAAATAGTAATCACTATACAACATGGATCTCACACATCACAATGAACCAAACCAAAGGAAATTGGCTGCCACTATCTTACCGATAGAGAACGGTTGTGTGATAATGCTTTCAGAACACTTCACAATGTATTGTAGGATGCCTGGAGCACTTATGAAACATATGCTCTTCAATAGACAGATGATGCAAATGATAGTGTCATTATTACAAGTCAAAATTGGCAAGCATGCACCAAAAAATGGGTAGGAAGGTTGTGTGGTAATGCTTTCAGAACACTTCACAATGTATTGTAGGAAGCTTGGACTACTTATGAAACATATGCTCTTCAATAGATAGATGACGCAAATGATAGTGTCAATATTACAAGTCAAAACTGGCAAGCATGCACCAAAAAATGGGTAGGAAGGTTCAAGTAGTAAAGTCCCTAATGCTAATAACTCCGTTCAATTTCATCATCCTAAGATTCTTCAATGAACTATATGTGACAAAAAATGAAACATGATATTTAGGAGCTTTTAAAGTAGTTTAACACATAATAATTTAAGAAATTCAAGAGCATATAGAACATCCTTAAGTTTCATGGTAGAGTTATGAGACAATAAAGGACCATTTACGTTGAATAAAAGGGTAAGTAGGTCAACTTCTCAAAGTAGAGAATATATGATACGAGACTTATTAGTTGAGTGACAAGAGGCAGCAGGATTTACATTCCAACTCAAAATTATTTGGACAATGAGACTAACAGACTAGATGTCCTAGACTCTTAATGGAGACTCAAAAGATGAGGATAAACCAAGAGCCTAAGACACAACAAAAGATATAGGAGTAAAATCATAACCAATTGGCTGGTTTGGCATATTCCTCAGATGACAAAGTAACACCACCATTGTCAACAACAAATTTAACCAAAGAAATGATGGTTTTCTAGGAAATAACCTGAACGACACAAGATGGCTTGCTAAACTTCTGCCAACACATGTGTAACAGATGTTTGATCTTCTAACAATGTACACATGGAGGAAGACCACATCAACCCCCAAGCGACCACCTCTGCCATGCCCTCTATCTTTGGAAACAACTATGGCAGAGGTGTCAATATCCAATGTCAGAGTAGCAGTAGGAGCTAAAGCAATAGGAGGATAAATCTTCTCATTCTTTTAAATCATCTAAATGCAGAGAAGTTGTTTGCCACCCAAAATGTCATCATAAGACACAATATATCAAGGATGAAGACCATCAAGGTGTGATTTTCCCTACTTGGAGGGTGAGATCAGCGTGACAAAAAAAAAAAGCGTAATCGAAATATATAAAGCAATCTCACAAAAATCAATCGCAAAATGTACACAGGTATTTTTAGGTGGAAACCCAAACCGGGTGAAAACCACCACCTAACCCTCTCGAGTTAGGATTTTCCGATCAACCAAGTTGATCAAAATCCACTAAACGAATCACTTTAAACGAGGGTGATTCAACCTCAGTACAATCACGCTACAAGTACGAGGGTAGCGTTCCTCAACCCCTTCTCTCCACGAGAAGGATTTTGTCCCACGAAGGAGACGGGAATTCGCAAAGCGAATACCCAACCAAAATAACAAAGGTAAAATAAAACAACAGGTCCTATAGAGCCAACAAAGTAATTAAGAACCCAGCTTCTATAGGAATAAGGAAACTCCCCTTTGCAAGGAGTGCGTCGAGGATGACACGGGTGCGTGAGCCACGCAATGGCGCAATGTCGCTCTCGTGAACAACGGCGGGAGAGCAGGTGCGCGAAGGGAATGATGCTCTCAAGATGTAGAACTTGAGCTTAGAGAGCAAGAGCTTCTTAGACACAAGAGTGTGAAAGTGTGTAGCTAAGTGTATCCAAGTGTGTAAATGCTCCCCTCTATTTATAGAGGCCTTAGGAAGGCTTTGGAAGGCTTAGGAAAGGTTCTATAGCCGTTGGGTGCAAAGCCCAAGAGAATCAGGCTGAAATCAGGACAATGATTACATTTGACAGGGTTATCAGACGTCTAACTATGGCATCAGACGTCTGGAAGGCCACTTTAAGACGTCTGATTCCAAGGTCAGACGTCTGATTCTATGCGGGTTTCTCCCTGACTTGAATCAGATCTAAACAGGGTTTTTGTGCAAGTCCATCAGACGACATACAGGACGTCTGGCACTAAGTCTGGACATCTGGAAACCTACTTTTACTGTGGGAATTGATTTCCAAACGTTGCAACGGCTAGAAAATCTCTGAGAAGAGATTTTGGGTCAGCCGAGGCAAAACGGTCATTTATCAGACGTCTGGAAAGACCTAAGGACGTCTGATAAGGCTCTAACGGTCATATTCTTGACTGTTTGCTAAGCCAGCCAACGGTCCACTAATTGGACGTCTGGCAAATCCATCAGACGTCTTCTAAGACGTCTGGTATAAGGTATGGACGTCTGATTTCATCAGACAGAACTATTATGTCCAGCCTAACAGTTATCAGACGTCTGAAACAACAGTCAGACGTCTTAAAATACTTTATCAGACGTCTGATTTGGGAATTAGAAGTCTGTAAAGTCTGTTTGAACCCTATATTGGTTTTCTAAGTATTCTACAGAAAACCTAAGTATCCTAGGGTTGTGCCGGTGTTCCTAGGACTACTGTTAGGGTTCTTTGAGGCTCTTTAACATGAAATATCTAAGGAAATAAAAAGCAACAAAAGAAACGAAAAATACAACAAGTACAAAAGAAGGAAATCTATCCTATTCTTCATTTCCTTCCATCTTCAATCTGTCGCTCCACGCGAACCTTCTCTGTTTTCCGTCAAGCTCCTCCAATCCGTCCTGGATGCGAGCTCGAACTCCGTCTAAACACGTCCACATTTGCAATTGACCTGAAATCTAGGACTCAAATTGCAAATGTTAAATAACACGTGTTTTGTTATCATCAAAACAAATGATCGTGGTGCTTTAGCACCAACACAAGGTACTGGGCAATCTGCCATTGCTCTATTTGGGCCTTCTCCTTATCACAACATATAAGTTGAAATATATAAAGCTCCTCCAAAAAGTTCCTCCAACTTCTTACTAAGAATGATTCATCTCTTGCCAACTACGTGACAAAAGATTGTAATTTTTGTGCCCCTTCGATCTTTACTTGTTTGTAGTCAATCTATATACCTTTTGTTATTTTATTGTTTGCTTGGGGTTGTACTGAACATTTCCCATCTCTATATATTATGAGGTAGGGTTAGAGAATAACATTTGCCTGGTCATTTTAGCCTAGTTGGTATCGGAGCAACGATCCTAAATCAGGGCTTGGTACCCACCTGTTGACCGAGCTAGATTTAGGTTTTAGAAAGATGCGTTCGTTGTAGTAATAAATCTTCAAAAATAGCTCGAACAACAGATAATATTTACACTCGAGTGGAAGTCCGAGGTCGTTCGCTGGGAGCAAATAAGAATTCAATCGCTAATCTCAATAAATAATGTAAATGAGCACAATTAATGATAACAATTACTCAAAACTAATAATCAATGTAGCACATGAGTATCTCAATAATCTTTTGAGGCAAAAAGTCAGCTAAGACAAAATAATGGTGATTTGAATCACCAATTATTAGCTTAGATACACATATAATAATTACTTAATCATCCAAATAAATGAACAGTTTAACCATGCAAATCTTTAGTGCACAGTACACTTTATCAGACGACACTGCACTTAATCAGACGAGTTAAGTTAGCCCTGCTACAGTGCCAAGAGGACACTGTACTTCTTCTTCCTCTTCTCTTCTTTCTCTTCTTCTGCTTCTGCTCTTCTTCCTTCTCATCTTGGCTTTCCTTCTTCACACACAATGGGAGGCAATCCCTCCAGCGGCTAAGTGTCAGTCGACTCCCAAGAGAGCAAAACCCCCTGATCCTGCTCTCTCTTTCTTTCTCTCTCTGGGATCCTCTTCCTCGACTTCCCAAGGCCAAGGTCCGGGTTATCGAAAATTCGGGTAGAGCGCACCCGGGACCAGGCTCACCGGCAGTGGGTGGTAAGCGAGTAGTGTGTGGGTTAGGCGGGAATATGGGTCGGACTAGGCCCACGTGTAGGTGTCACGGGCGAGGCAGTGTCAGGTGAGAGGGGACCTCACCCCCGTGTGTTAGTTGAGGCAATAAGTCGTATCTAGAAAATCATAATAAGTCACTGCACTTGGTTGCCTGCTTATGAGGTGGGACTAAAGTCCCACGCTTCCTCTTCGTGCTGGCCGCAACAGCTGATTCATCAAATTTCGGTCAAAGGCCCTGTCAAAGGGACAAATTGGTCCCTAAGTTGTGTTCCTGGAGGAATTCCGCTGTGCCTGGAGTAGGTACCTGGGCGTATCTTGCACAAACAAGGCTTGGAGCTTCACGAAGAAGCTTCAACAATGGCGCGGGGGTCCTAAGTACCTGAAATCAAACAAACGACCTCATGGCCACATTAAACCAGCTCAGGAGAGTCGTGAGGTGACAACGAACGTGCTGGTGATGGTTTTGTGGAGTTTGGTGCATAGAGGAGGTCGGTTGGTGACGAGCTAGGTCAGCAAAGGTGGGTTTGTTCGATGTAGCAGTTGGGTAAATGATAGGGCAAAATAGGATGGGGGTTTTGTGCGTGAGGATGAGGTGAAGGTTATGAGGTGGTCAGTGAAGCCGATGGAGGGGTGTAGTGGTGTATACGCCTTGCTAGAGGAGCAGTCGGAGACGGAGAAGACGAGGGTGAGTGTGTCGAGTTGGGGGTTGAAATAAGGATAGAGAGAGGGAAAATTAACCTACAAGCTAGGATAAACTAATCTAACCCTAATCTATTGGATGAAGGGGATGGAGCGGCACCGGTTATGGTATGGCCGGCGTCAGGGAAGGAAGTGCTCCGATGAGGGTAGGGTGGCGAGGATGGAGATAGAGGCACTCGCTGGTTTGGCGCGACACGGAAGGAGGGGAAGGAGGATCTGTCGCCAGTATGGCGGTCAGACGAAGGAAAGAGTTGGAGGAGCTCGCCGAACATCAAGGAGCTTCAGCCGGATTAGGAGGGAAGAATTTGGGGATAGCTTCTGTCGAATTTGAGTGTGAAGAGAACGGTTTGATCTAGGGATTCTTTTATAGGTCTCTAGAGGTCGATTTGAGCTTGGGAAGCAAGCTTCCCAAGCTAGGAAAGTCGCCGGAGTTGGAAATCTCTATGATACTCGAATCTCTCATGCATTCACATGAGAGATTGAGAATGTTTTTGGGCTCAAGGACGGGTGCAATGGAGAGATAACTCCTCAAGGAATCTCCCTTCCAATTTTGGAAGGGATTGATTGATCAGAGAAGGAGTTCTCTTCAATCAAAGGTCACCGGAGTTGTAGGAATAGGATTTCATGGTGGTTGGGACCTATTTGTGAAGAAGATGAAAAATATGGGGGGCTATTTGTAAGAAATTCAAAAGTTAGGGACATGTGTGTGAGAGAAAAGAGTCAGACAGGACCAAATTGCAAACTAGGTCAAGATGATCTCAGATTGGGTCCAAATTTAATTTGGACCCAAGGAATCTGATGGTGAAGTTAGATTTAGGTTTTGACTAGATTTGACTGGAGAAATTGCATAATTACCCAAATTAGGGCAAAAGTATGCCTATGGCTTTATTTTGGGTCAAGATGGGTTCTGATGGCCAAATCAAGCATACAAAACTCTAGAGAATATTTTTCTATGAATTTTAGAGGGTTTAGGTAATTTCGTTCTGATTAGAATCTCATTTAATTAAGCAGGTCTGTTTTTAGGGTTTCGGATGCCGTTTAATTCCTAAAATGCGCGAAAACCCTTTTCTGACTGTTCTAACCCACTTGTTAGACTCTTAAGATCATTTGACCCTTAATTAACCCCTAGAAAAACCCACGGTTATTCTGCATTCATAATATGATGGTAAAATTACAGTTTAACCCTGGTTTCTTATATTTCTCTCAAAAAGGATTTGCAATGAATTATGGCATTCTGATGATTATGTAGGAGCATTTAATGACTTAATCAGATCAAATTAAGCTAGTTATGGCTCATGATGGTGTTTCCATCACCACCACCAAAAACCCTAGCCTCCCTCACTCTCCACCAAAACCCCTCCTCCGAAAGCACCATTAGCCCTCTCTCTCCTCTTTGTCGACCCTGTAGCAATGCCACCATGGCCCAATAGGGCACTAGCATCGTCGCAAGGCCCACCTGCACCCCAAGAAATGCTGCTGCGAAGCCAGCACCACCCATGAGAGGCTCCTGTGGCCTCTACGGTGCCAAAGGGAGCATCTTGCTACCCCTACGTACCCTGCAGGGGGTCTTGTTTCTCTGAACTCCAACGTAGGGTTTCCTCTTCTCTTGCACCTCTACATGGAGGCTTCTTGTTGATAGGGGTGATTATGTCACCCTCCTCTTTTCTATCCTAGGCAGCAAGAAACTCTAGAAGGGAAAGGCAGTCACTCCCAGGGTTCCCTCTTACCCCGCAAGTGATTGCTACGCCTACAATACCATATTTTTCATATCACAAATGATATAAAAACAGAGTATCCAGATCTAATTTACTATTTTAGATTGGATTTTTTTATGATTCACTGATTGATTGGATGCATTAGTCTTCATTTCTTGCAATTGGAGTGGTTCTGCTGAAGGAAGATAGCGTCTGCAAGCTCTTCAGAGGTGACATCAAATCCCATTCTAGTGACAGGGATATACAAGAGTCCCTTTTGTAGTCCCATGGTTAAGTTGGATGAGACCAACTATCCACAATGGTCACAAACTTTTCTCATGGCGATGATATTAAGGAGCATATTTGTAACGAACGCGCGCTTCAGACGTCTTTTAAGACGTCTGGGAGGTGGCCCAGACATCTGACCAGACGTCTGGAACCACTTCCAGACGTCTGGGAATCGGTTATTTTTGGCACGCGTGATTCGTCTGCGCGCCTAAGCGCGTAGACCTGCGTACGCTCTCTCTCCCTCTCTTTTTCCCTCTCTCCTGCTGCCGCAGACCCACCCTGTCCGCTCTCTCACTCCTCCTCGTGCGGCCTTAAAAGGCCACGCCCTCTCCCTCACTCCCGTCACCTCCGCCCCCTTCCTCTTCTCCTTCCAGCCAGTGCGCGAGAGCGAGCGCGAGTGAGCGGCGGCGGCGACAACCGCGGTGAGCGTGGGAGGAGGTGCTGCGTGTGGAAGAGGCGCTCGGCTGTGAGGGCGAGCTCGCCGGGGCTGCTAGGGCTGGCCGGCGGGGGGCGCAGCGGGTGCGGAGTGACGCGGGGGGGGACTGCTGCAGTTTGAGTAGCAGGCGGACGAGACGCGGCGCGGCCGGGCGTCGCGAGAGGAGGGCGAGTCGTGCCCTGGTTCTGGAAACTTTTCAGAATCAGACGTCTGGGATTCTAGCCAGACGACGGGCACGACGTCTGGAAGACTGTCCAGACGTCTGAAAGGTGAGTTATTTCCGTCTCCTTCGTTTTCTTCGACTGACCGTACTGAGAGAGAGAGATGGGTACGTGCAGGGTCTGAGATTCGCATCCAACGCGAATCAGATGTTTGGCTGAAGTGCCAGATGACGGGAGCGACTTACAGACGTCCTGGGTGACCATCGGACGTCTGGGAACTAGGCCAGACGCCCCTGCAGGCTTCTGGACGTCTGAGAGACCACGCAGAGCAAAGGTAACCCCTGATCCACTTTTTAAGATGTCTGGAATAAGTTCCAGACGTCTGATTTTGCACTGTTTCGTCGTTTTCGACCCGTTTAGGGCCCGTTCGGGTTTCGTTTTCCGCGTTTCGAGTTGCGTTCTTTTCGGAATTAAATCCTCTACCTGTCTACAGTAGCTGTATACTATTTTGAGAAATTCCTTGTGTTTGATCCTTGTGATAGGACCCCGTTCCGTTGCAGTGTCGGGGGTTGCGGAGGCACGCGGGATTCCCAACCACGCCCCCAGTTCGCCTGTTGTAACCGGTAGAGTGGCTTTAAGTATAATCTGTTCAATTATGAAACCATAAATAGAACCTAGGACATTGCATGAATCCTAGGAATGAGAAATAGGTTGAATGGTGGATCCTAGGGTGTTGCATGAATCCTAGGGCTGGAAAACTAGATTGTATGATAGATCCTAGGATATGGCATGAATCCTAGGATGGGAAAACTAGTGGAATGTATGAATACTGCAGTCTTGGAAAATGTGGAAAGGGATTAATAGCTGCCTGTGAATTGAATTAACAGCTGCCTGCTATGAATAAATAAACGTGATTGAGAACATGGATTGTATGAACGTGAAACTGGAAAGGTGAAACCTGATTGTGTTGAGTTAAAAGAGCTAGAGCCCTACGGGGAATTAGGAGTAGAACTCCTGGAAGTGAATGGAATAGAATTGGGGAAGTGAGCTGGCCCTTGAGTACGGAGTACCAAGGAGAGCGACTGTCCCCCTGTTTAGTGTAGAGCGGAGCCAGTCGCCCCAGGGACCCGGGGTTAGGACTGGCCACTCTGTACTGACTTGCTGGCCCTCGTGTACGTAGTACCGAGGAGAGCTACTAGTGTAGGGAGGTACTAGCTACCCCACGGGCCCCGAGGTTCTGCTAGCCTCCTACACCGACTTGTTAGGCCCACTGGGGCAAACCAGGGTAGTCAGGCGAGGGTGCGCGGACTGTGGAGGGGCAAGGCCCCTGTTTGGTTACTGTGGAGGGGTTGGACCCCTGTTATTAAGAGGGCTCTGCCCTGTACTGGTTCCGTGCTGTGCTTTGGGCGCACCCGTTAACAGAAACGACTGACCGCGTTCTAGTGCAGGTTAGCTACCCGTGCGTTTACCGCGCGTGCCGTAGTCACTGTTACGCATGTCCGTGACCTTGGGGTGGTTGACTGAGAGTAGGATCACCACGGGGGACTCTCCCGGCCAGGAGAGCACCACGTGCTACTTCTACTGTTCGGAAAAGACTGCAATCAAGATCGTTCCCACGAGGAACATTCGAGATCAAGTGAAGGATCTGAGAAATAGATAAATTGTGGGAAAATAGAAAGACGTAATTAAAGAAAGTAACAGAACATAACAGCTACTGTACACTCTACTGTTCTTTAGTTTAGTTGCCACTCTACTTAGCGTTTTGCTGACGTGTTACACTCGTTACCTTTCAGGACCAGGTGTTGAGCAGCCATGGTCAGCGGCTGCAGAGGACGCTGGGTCGAGTAGGGTCCAGTAGAGTTACCACTGTTCTCTTGTACCTCTTTTTGGTTCCACTGTAGTGAGTAGTTCTTGTTTCCGCTGTACTTTTCTTTACCTGCAGTTCATATTATGTTATGAATGTTGTTCTACTGTTGTGGTGGTACATACTGTAGTGGTTTCTTTCCTCACTGCTGTATTTTCTTACTGTTAGTTATATTCATGTTGAATGTGGTTTATTTTACTGCTCTTTTGGTTACTTCCTCGTTGGACAACCAGGTCTTGGGTTTAGTCGAGTCGGTCCGGTTCTCTTGTCTCGTAGGGACTCGGGAATCGGGTCGTTACAATATTCTTCTTCAATTGGAACCACAAGAGAAGACAGGCAAGAATGCTACATGGAATAAGGGTAATGCTATGGTATGCGTGTGAATCATGAACTATGTTATTCCATGGATAATGGTAATGAGATCATGTATTATCAGACTGCAAAGAAGATGTGGGTTAGTCTACGAGAGACGTACTCCCACGAAAAGAATTCAACCAAAGTATTTCAAACCTTCCACGAGATCACACAGTTACACCAGGAGGGTCGTTCACTGGCCCAGTACTATTCAGCTATGAAGGGCTTGCTGGAGAGGCACAATGCTAGTAAACCTATGTGTACTTGTGTTTCTCAGAGGGCATACAGGAAAGAGATAGTTATTTTACGCTTCTTGTTTGGCCTTGAACCAGAGCTTACTGTTGCATGTTCTCAGATCCTCACACCAACAGAGTTTCCCTCACTTGAGGAGACCTATAACAGGATTGTTGTTCACCTACCTGTTGTAGAGGTCACTGGTTAGACTTCTGCTCTTGCTGCTACTTCTGAATATGGTAGAGGGTCTCCCGCATCACAAGGCAGAGGTCGTGGTCGTACATCGGAGGGACTAGGTCGTACTCCATGCACTTACTATGGTCAACTTGGGCACACTGAGTCCACTTAATAGACGAAGCATGGTCGTCCTCCTACTGCCAACCAGGCAGTTGTGTCTATTAAGGTTACTTGTGACACGGTGTCTCAGGTCGAGTTTGATGATTTACTGCAGTGCTTTTCTTTATTGACCCATGCTTCTACAGCTCCTCCTGAGACAGCTACTCTTGCTTCGTCGTCAAGTACAGCTCTTGTTTGCTCTTCCCAGTCTACAGATTGATGGAGTAGTGGCTGGTTAGTTGACTCTGAAGCTTCACGTCATCTTTATGGAGATCAAAGGTGGTTCCCTCAGCTTAGGCCTGTTCCTCCAGGTAGGACAATATAGGTAGCCGATGGGAGGCACTCCTATGTTACTGGACAAGTAGAGGTTCCTATCACCCCTACATTGAGATTACCTAACGTGTTATTTGTACTAGATTTTCCAATTAGTCTACTTTCTGTAACTCAGATTACAAAGGAGCTGAATTATTGTGCCATTTTAACGATGTGCCTTGTGTATTTCAAGGCAGGCTCATAGGGAGTACGATTAGTGGAGTACGTGAAGAAAGGGGTTTTTGTCGCTTAAGGCCAAAATCTATTTGCTACTGCTTGCCCTGGAGAGGTCTCCATTGTAGTTGGGAGTCCCTTCTAATGGCACCTTCGCCTTAGTCACCTTCCTCTGGATTGACTCTAGTGTGTCATACCCCATATCACTATATCTGTAGCCATCACATGTGACGCTTGTAAGGTAGGAAAGCACCATCATTCCAGTTTTCCTTCTAGTCAGAGTGTTGGGTCTCCTACCTTATTTGAGTTGGTTCATATGGATGTGTGAGGTCCTAACTGGATTCCTAACCGGAGGGGTCACCATTATTTTCTTGTCATTACTGATGATTTTTCCATAGTATCATAGGTTTTTCTTATAAAAATTAAGTTTGGAGTAGGTACTATTATCGAACATTTTATATTAGAATTAAAGTCCCAATTTTCCACTATTGTTAAGACTATGTGATCAAATAATGCTCTTGAATTTTATATTTGTCAATCGACTTTGTTTTACAAATCCCATGACATTGTGCATCAGACTACTTGTGCTCATACCTCTTAGTATAATAGAGTTGCTGAGAAGAAGCACATGCATTTACTTGATGTGGCTCGCACCTTATTGATACATCACAGTGTTCCTTCTCTTTATAGGGGGATGCCATCTTGACTATTTGTTTTTTGATCAACAGGATGCCCAGCTCTGTTATCCATGAGTAGATTCCTTGGCATTTGTTGTACCCTAATGGTGAGATTTTTCATGTGCCTCCTAGATTTTTTGGGTGTGTTGCTTTTGTACACAATCTCACTCCTAGACATGATAAGTTAGCTTCGAGGGCAGTCAAGTGTGTTTTCTTAGGGTACTCTCAGATTTAGAAGGGTTATCGATGCTTTAATCCTATTTCTAGTCGTGATTATGTCAGTGCTGAAATTACCTTTCATGAGTCCATCTCTTATGTCTTCACTACAGGGTGTGATCTTTCTCCAAAGGTTGTTGAGGCACCTATGCCTGTACCTCCCATACCTTTAGAGAGTATATTCGTTCCTGACCCAGTGCCCTATACTACAGAGGTTACGTAGTATCAGGACCCACCTGTTACCTTTAGCTTTCACCCCCCTTCTTCTCCAGTGCATGTGAGCACGGATATTTTGCAGCCTGACGGTGTTTTACTGAGCTGTGATGATACAAGTGCAGAGATGGATCACACTACTTTTGAGATAGTACAGGAGATTATGCCTAATGGTATGGATCTTCCAATCACTATTCGGAAAGCACCTTGCAGCTATGTCCGATATGATGTGACAGGGACCCTATCTCTTAAAGACCTGGGCACTTCTTTTGGGAGGTTTTTTGCTGCTATGCCCACTACCCAACTGCCTACCACCTACCACCAGGCCATGCTTGATCCAAAATGGGGCCAGACCATGAAGGATAAGATGGTTGCCTTACATTCATGAGGTACCTAGGAGCTTACTTCTCTTCCTAATGGAGTAGTTGTTGTTGGTTGTAGATTAGTGTTTACCATCAAATACAACTCAAATGGGTTAGTTGCTCGACAAAAGGCCCATCTTGTAGCCAAGGGGTTTATCCAGACATATGGTGTGGACTTCTTCGATACATTTTCTCCAATCGCTCGACTTCCAACTATTCACATTCTTGTCTCTGTTGTAGTTTAGTATGATTGGCAACTTCATCAGCTTGATGTCAAGAATGTATTCCTCTACAGTGATCTTCAAGAGGAGGTGTATATGCAGAAGCCACCGGACTATGAGACTTAAGGGAAGTGTGTGTGTAGACTGCGGAAAGCCATATATGGTCTGAAGTAGAGTCTCATAACCTAGTTTCAAAAGCTCTCCGAGGTGGTTGAGGCTATTAGCTTCCAGAGGCCCACATTAGATCATTCCTTCTTCCTTAGGAAGATGAGAAAAGGAGTGGTGGTACTTTTGTATGTGAACGACTTGATTGTTACTAAGGATGATACGAGTGGCATTGCTGAGCTCAAGCAATGTCTTGCAGGCAAATTTGTTATGAAGGACCTCTGACCAATGAGGTACTTCCTTGGGATAGAAGTTGCTCATAGCAAAAAAGGAATTGTTCTATCACATAGGAAGTACGCTTTAGATGTTCTATAGGAGACAAGGCATGCTAGGGCCAAACCAATGTTGTAAAACTAGGTGGTCGGTATTCAGTTGGTCAGGCCACTAACTAAGGAGTACACAGTATATGGGGGTGTAGTCGAGGAGCACTCGGTTGAGCATTTTTTAAATATATAAATGCTATATACATATATATATACACACATACACACACATTAATAAGTAAAATATACTATTGCATAAAAGTAAATAATTTTCAAGGTCAAGGTTATAAAATAAGCTACAAACAATAATTCCAACGCAATAAAATCACAAGTTCAAAGTATCTAATCATTAAAACTTTGAGTACACATGTCTATGCAAAAATCGACCTAGTACTCGACCGACTACACCGACTACTTAGCTGAATAGTCCGTGTTGTTGACTATAGGGCAGATTATGGAGTATTCTGTCAAAAGGGTGGCACCTAGAATTACTCAATCGAATTATAGCCCCATGAGGAGTTTGGTGCTTCTCTTTGGCCGGATGCAAGCACGGAAAAATAGGGGCGTGGGGATCGCCGAAGTTGAGCCAAAGAATGACCGGAGAAGAAGGGTGAATTAAGGCCTAAACTTATCTCAATTGGACGCTGGGAACTTGGGGAACTTGTATAGAACAAGATTTGGACCTCAATTCCTAGAAATGCTCTCGTGTTGTTTGGGAATTTGAAATTTAGTGTCTAGGTTTTCTCGAGATTCACCTGATCTATTGGCTTTGAATCTGGACCTGGGATTTAGTCCAATTGGAAGGGATTCTCTTTTTAATCAATCCCTCTAAATTTGGTGGGATTTGATCAAGAAATCAAAGGGAAATCTGAGATTGAATTCTCACGGATTTGGGTTTGATTCTTTTCAGACCTCTAATGACAGTAGGTACCTAATTGAAAAGATGACAAGAAAGTTAGGGGGTAATTGTAAGAATCTTGAAACTTAGGGGTCTAGTTGTAAGAAGTAGAGTTTTTAAGGGTTAAAATGCAAACTAGGTTATGATGCACTTCGATTGGGCCCAAATTTTGGTGTTAACCTAATTTGGACTCAAGGAATCTAATGGTGAACTTGGATTTAAGTTTTGATTTATGGCTGGGAAAATTGCATAAAACCCCAAATCAAGGCAAATTCCCGTCTACAACTCTATTTTAGGTCAACTGGGTTCAGATGGTCAAACTAAAGGTACCAAACCTCTCAGAATATTTTTCCATGAATTTTAGGAGGTTTAAATTGATTTTATACTGACTATAACCCTTTTAATTGAAGTATGGTTAATAATTAAGGTTTTATCCTATTTTCACCCTCGAGATACGTGAAACCCTAATTCTGCAAGTGTGAGCCCACTTCTTGGTCTTTTATGTTCATTTGACCTTCAATTAACCTCTGAGTAACCCCGTGGTTAATCTGCATTTGTGATGTGCTGTTAAAACAACAAATTAGCCCTACTTTCTTGTCTTCTTCTAAAATCAATTTAGAGTGGAATTATGGTTCTCGGGTGATCATTTAGGAGTATTTATCTTTTGATTCCAACTAATTCAAGTTAGTTATGATGAATGATGGTGTTACCATCAAATGCACGATGGAGCAGTGCAAGGCACAATGCAGAACTTGTTGGAGGTCGCAAACAAAATCGGAAAGCAAATGACGAGGATGCCGACGATTGGTCAGACGAAGATGACTAAAAAAGCCATTGTAATCGAGAGGACAAGGATGGTTGATGGGAACACCATCATAGGCCCTAACTAGCCACTTTTAGTGAGGTATGATTGATAAAAGCTCCTACATAATCATTTGAGGGTAGTAATTCCATAATATTCTAATTTGAGAAGTGAACAGGAAATCATGGTTAATTCTGTAATTTTAACAGTACATCATAAACACAGATTAACCACAGGGTTTGTCAGGGGTTAAATGAAAGTCAAATGATCACTAAAGTTTAATGAGTAGGTCCACACAGATAGAAACAGGGTTTCGCACTTTTTGAGAACCACAACAACACACAAAATCCTAATTTTTGACCTCCTTAGATTAAAGAGGTTCTGGTCAAGATAAAATTCGTCTAAACCTCCTAAAATTCATAGAAAAATATTCTAAGGGGTTTGGTGAACCCATTTTGACCTTGAATAAAGTCTCAGACGGGATTTTGCCTAATTTGGGCTTCTATGCAAATTTTCTAGACAAACATGATCAAAACCCAAATCTAACTTTACCATTAGATTCCTTAGTTCCCAATTAGGTTGGTACCAAAATTTGGGCCTAATCAAAGTCCATCTAAACCTAGTTTGCAGTTCAGTCCTTTAAATCTCTATTTCTCTCAATCAGGCCCCTAACTTTCAAGTTCTTTGAATTTGACCCCCTAACTTTTTATCATTTTCTTCATTCCGATCCCTACCTCCATTGGAGGTGGGAACACACCTCAGGCCAAGATTCTCGAAGTGATTTCTCTCTCAAATCAAGAGCAAATCCCTCCAAATTTGGAGGGATTGATCTTGAGAAATTTTCTAATCATTGAACTAGATCTTGGACCCTAACTCATGTCCTAGAGCTTAGGTGAGTTGGGCAAATTTGGAAGACTTTTTCTTCAATAACAACAGCCAAAATAGGCTACTTTCCTGATTTGGAGCTCGATTTGAAGCTCTATAAGAGACCCTCATTCCTTGGCCACTCTTCTCAACTTAAAAAAGTCCAAGAACAACCTCTTCTTCTCTCCTCCGGCTACCTTCATCTTGAGCTTCAATGTCCTTCTCAACCCTCCTCTTCCGTGCATCCAGCAGCCAAATTGCACGTGCCATCTTCTCCCTAAGCTTCTTCTGATGATCACCAGCCAAAGCTCTGTCTGATTCAACCTCATCTTCGCCGTCGTTCCTTTCAACGGAATCACCTCCTTCCTCAGTGCCCACCAATCACAGTCGTCACCAATCCCTCGCCCCTTTGACTAGATAAGTACCTCAATCTCTTTCTCTCCCTCTCTTCTTCATTTCACCCTACTTAGACCTTAGGTTCACCCACACCACTGCCCGCACCACCACAATCTTCCCCATGTTCAGCACGAGCTCCGACGAGCTCACCCTGGCACCACGCACACTCTAATACACTTCCACCACCTCCACAACCTCTGCCGTATCGCACTAAGTAAAATCCATAAAGAAATTTAGGGCTTTATACTCCCCATCGCCCTATCGAACTCCACGCCCTCTGCTCGCCTTATCTAACGTCGATAGGCCACTCTGCACCTCTAGCCACCACATCACAGCCACCATCGCACTAGCCGCACACCGGCGAAGCACTTGAGCTATTTTGATTAAGCCATAAGGTCGTATTGTGAATTTTTAGGTCCTCGCCGGAGTTGCTCTGAACGTCGTTCATCTCCACCTTCGTTCGCCATCTTCCTATCATCTTCGGCCTTGATTTCGCCCTCAGCAGGTGCGAACAGCTCTCACGAAGCCACCTGGGCTCGTGATTAAGGAACAACACCTGCAGCAACACCAATTTGAGGGAGCTTCTTTAGCCTGCATGCAAGGAAGAAGAGAGTGGGATTTTAATTCCACCTCGTAAGCTACAAAATGTCAAACGTGCATAAAAGGAATTCTTCATACATCCTTGTTGCCTCAACACGCACGAGGTGAGGTCCCCTTCCACTCCCCATCGCACGCGCTCACACACGCTTGTCCTTGATCCCTCTCCTGCGGTTCACGCCACACAGGTCTGGGCATTGGGTCCAATTGCCCAGATTCGGCTTGATCTGAAGAGAAGAGAATCTGAAGGAGGGAGGAAGGGGGTTTTGCACCTCGGGATTCATGCCCCCTCCTCTCTTAGCACTTAACCGCTCTGCTCTTGTGAGGCCCTTGTGCCTTTACAAGACCCTTGTGTCTTTGTTACTGCTGTGCCTCTTGGGTCCTCTGAGGCTTGAGGTTAAGGCGACCGTGCCTTGACTCTGTTGTCTGACTTGGTGCCTAACTGATCTGGATTACTGTGGATACATTTACTTCGTGATATTTGATTGAGATTACTGTTGAAGTATTTAAGATCTTTAGAGTTTAATTGTAGGGATAAAATTGGTGGTTCAAACCACCATTTTTAGCCCATTCTTTTTGCACTCTGATACCTGACATTTTGAGATACTCTTCTGATAAATCTATTGGTTCTCATTTCTATTTCAATGGCATATTATTCTTCATATTGTGATTAGTGAATTAATTGCCTAATTGCTCCCTGCAATTGACCTCGGACTTACATCGATTTCGAGCTTTATAAATTTAAACATTTGTATGATTTTCGTCCTATATTACAACGTATTTCTCTAGAAGACGACTTTCGTGGTTAAACAATGGTGATTCAGTCTCAAGCACAGACCCAGCAATCACACAGTAGTATGGGAGGACCCACTCGCAGGAGTAATCGTCAATCCCAGACACGACCCGATGGCGACGAACGCTCGGATAGGAGAGGAGAGTTCTGGCATGGAAAGCACCCCGAGTACTATGAGTTGGTCTTCTAAGAGAAAGGGGTGTGCTAATTGTGGAAAGAATTATGCGAGACAGTGTGGGGCTCCAAAGTTGTGTCTTAGGTGCAAGCAACTTGGACACCTGAAGCGGGAATGCCATATAGGGGAACAGGTGGTAGCATGGACTGCAAGACACCAAGGCGGAGATGTTGATGTGCTGAAGATTGCTATTCAAGCTATCCCTTTCGTAAACCAGGATGAGGGACCTGTTGCAGACAAAGGAAAGGACGTGATGGGTGCTCCAATAACAGACGACCTTGATGTTTGAGCTTGGTTGGTAGGTCAGAATATCTCTAGGATTTGGAGTATGGATTTTGATGTACACTCTCTTTTGTGTTCTTTTGTAGCTTGAGTGAGGGTTTTTGATATATTGTAATAAGTATTGGCTATATGTAAGAATGCAATGTTGTTTTGATACTTGTGCCTTGTTCTTGCGCTTTGTGCTGAAGTGGTTATCGCTTTAGATTTATTGTAACTGTCTGTGCTTACACTCGATTGCCTTAGCTAATTTCGAGGATGAAATCTTTTCTAAGGAGGGTAGGGTGTAAGGGTTCAGATTTTTAATACATTTAACTAGTTAATTAAATATCTAATTAGATGTTTAATGGTGGATTAAGGGCTTTAGGAAACCATTCCTTCTAAATTAGCTTGCGAAGGAGGCCTTATTTTTGGTTTGGCTTGTTAAGGAAGCCTTGTTTTTGTTTGGCTTGCTTAAGAAGCCACCCTCTTTTGGCTTGCTTGAGAAGTCACCACCCCTCCTCTTCTCCATTCTTGCCCTCCAAGCCACTCTCCTCCTCTTACTTGCCCTCTAAGCCATCCTCCTCCTCCTCCTCCTCCTCCTTTTTGCCCCAATAGGAGAAAGAAAGAGAGAAGGGAGAAAGTGAGAAGAGAGAAAGAGGGAAGGAAAGAAGGAAGGGCTCCTTGCTCCAGCCGTTGTTGCTACATGTTCCTGCTACTGCTACATGCTAGATAAGGAGAAGAAAATGAAGCTCTATTGAAGGTATGGACTTCCATCACTTTTGGATTTCCTCTTGATTTCCTAGATTAAATTATGGAATGGACGCATGGATTTGTTTAGTTTATGGTTGCAAGCGAAAATAGTTGGGTTGTGCTTTAGATTTGGGCTAAATCTTTGTGAGTGTGTAATAAATGGAACTGTTTATAGCTCGACTTAGTTAGGTACAACCTGAATTAAATAAACCAGCACCTATTCTATTGCCATTCCTTGGAATTTGGACCCTCATTTAGGGGACTGGGTTTTGGGGCATGACAGGTTGGAGGCATTATACACCTTGATTTAGGATCAACGATATAAGATATTTTCTTTCTTGAAGAATATAAGTGTTCTAGATGGGTATTCTTTGCAGCTTTCAAGGCGTATTAATGAAGTACAAAAAAATAGTGGATTAAAAAGTCATAACTGCCTTACATACATATAGATCTAGTTCCCATTAGCAGTCTATGGGATACTTCATGAACTAGTACTCGATTATTTAATGGAGATGAGTTGTTTTTCAAGGATATCTGACCTAATATTTTGGATCCTCAGTTGTTAGATTACTGAGATAAATAAATTGTGATTACATTGTGTAAGATGGAACAACTTTTCTCTCCTACTTTTTCTCACATTGGTTTAACCTAAAATGTTTCATAAAGTTCAAGCATACTATAAGTTTCAAAGAGACATTAAAAAGAACCTGATTTTAGAACTAAGTAAAGAACAAAGCTATATGATCAAAAGAATTAAAAATATAAAATACAAAATCATAAACATAAAATAAGTGGACACACGTTTTTAAGTGTATAAGCATGCTTTATGTGTTCAAGAAACATAAAATAAGCATAGATATATACATAATATGTGTGTGTTCAAACTTGAACTTTTATTGAATGAACATACGTTATATTCATGTTTGGTTTGTTAAGTTAATAAACTTATAGTTTCAATGTCATTTTGAATTCTTTTTTTTTTTGATGAATTTTTTTCGAATGATTATGGAATGAATTCAAATCAATTTTGAACTATTCAATTCAATCAACAGCCCTAGAGTTAGGTTTCTAATGCATATCCCCTTATTAGAAGAAGGCCCCCTCTCTTATACAAATGAGAGAGATTGATCATTGCAATTACTTTCAGAGTTTTAGAGGGCCTCTATGTGCAATGTTGTCAACGTTTTGTGCGGGTTTAAAGTATATCACGTTGTAGTACAACCGACAAAACGTTTAAACAAATATAAAGAATTTTATTACTCGAAAATCGGAGTATCCAAGGTCGATCACAGGGAGCAAATGGAATTTACTACCAGTCAAAATATAATTGAACACTCTAATTTACTCAAAATATCAATTCAACTATGAATGTATGCGATTAAAAGTAGTTAGGACAAAAAGAAATGAAATTGGACGTCTGATCTTGTGATCAGACGTCTTAAAAGTAGGTTCCCTTTTCTTCTTGATTATTCTTCTTCCTCAGCAGTCTCTCTGTTTCTTCTTTTTCTGCTGCTGTGTTTGCTTTCTTTTCTTCTCTTTCTTCTTCTCCTGCGAAGGCTTCTTTCTTTCTTCTTCTTCTCTGCCTTGTTTCTTCTCTGTCTCCTGCGAAGGCTTCTTTCTCTCTTCTTTGGTCTCTCTGTTCTTCCTACCTTTCCTTCTTCCTTCTATCTTTTCCTTCTCGCGACCAAGTCTTTCTTCCTCAACGTTCAGCCTGTGCCTACACAGAGCAAAACCCTATCCTTTCTCCCTCTACCCACGCGTCTCTCTCTCTCAAGCAATTCACTCACGAACGCTCTCCCAGAGCCACAGCCATAATCGGGTCGGATCGTACCCGGGACCAGGCGCACCTGCAGGTGGGGTGATGCGCGAGGAGTGCGTAGGTTTAGGTTGGGTCGGATCCGCCAGATCCGCGTGGTCAAGCCGCGGACGAGGCGGGTGTGGGGTCAGTGAGGGACCTCACCCCTGTGCTTACGGAGGCACTAAGATGAAAACACAAAAATAACTTTTATGGTACCTGAGTGTTGCAATCCCACGATGTGGGACTATCTGGTCTCGCCTTCACGTGCGCCCGCAGAGTTTTGTCGCTCGATTGCCCAAGCTGTTGACTCCTCTGTGCTACTGGCTAGCCTCGGTTGCTTCACGACACTTGCGAGAGTCTGCTGCACCTGTCGCCTGGGAAGCCTGACGCCTGCTGCTGCTCCAAGCTCCCTGCTGCTTCGGCTGTTAATGGCGGCTGGGGCGTACACCTGACATCCAACAGAACGGCCTATTGGCCCAATCAGAATAGCTGGAAACCTTCGTCGTGGCACGACGAAGGCGGTGGACGATGCTGCAGGCCGCAGGTCGGCCTAGGCGTGCGTGCCTAGGTCAACCTGTGGCCGGAGATGGTGAGTTGGTCGGGGGGTGATTATGGAGGTCTGGAGTGGCAGTTGTGGGGTGGAGCGAGTTCCTGGTGGTGAGGCGGAGCTCTCGAGGTGGTTGGCGAGCCGTGTGGGGGGCTGGAATGGTGGAAGCGGCTCGCCGGAGGTCGGTCGGTGATGTGGAAGATGAGGGTGGTCAGCGTCGGTCGAGGGGTAATCAGATGAGATAACAGGGGGAAAAGAGAGAGGAGAGGATGGAGAGGAGTTCTAACCTAATTGTAAGGACGAAAGGGGACGGAAGGAGGACAGCAGTACTTGCTGTCGCCGGAGAAGATGATGCCCAGTGGGGGAGAACGGCGGCGACGATGGGGCTGAGGCGGCGTGCGCGGGTACTGCGCGACGCGGAGGGAAGTCAGAAAGCTAACTCTGCCACTGGTTTTGTGGCAGAGCGAAGAGGGAGGGGAGGGGGGCTCGCCGGAGCTTGCTGGGACTTTTGGCCGGGCAGGAGGAGACGAATTGGGGGTGGACACTCGGCCAAATCAAGCTCGCCTTCTGCGGCAGGGTCTGGGGGGTGTTTTATAGGTGCTGGCCGCTCCTATCAGCGCGTGGAGAGCGCGCAATTAGGTCTGCCGGCTTGCCGGAGTTGGAAGGAAGGTGGATACCCAAATCTCTCGTGTGTTCGCATGAGAGATTGGGTTCACACCAGCGATTGTAATTGGCTTTATAAGGAAGGGAATTCCTCAGAGAATCCTCCTTCCATTTTTGGGAGGGAATCTCTGAGGGATTAGAGAGCAATCCCTCTCTGAACCTCGCTGGAGCTCGGTTCTGCCCTAACAATGGCGGCAGGACCGGATTGCAAAGGGGGCGAAGAACTTGGGGGGCTCTTTGCAAGGATATTCAAAAGATAGGGACTTATTTGTGATTTGGGTGTACTAAATTGCAAAGTAGGTCAAGATGACCTCCCCTTAGGTCCAAATTTTGGTATAAACCTAATTTTGACCTAAGGAATCCAATGAAGAAGTTGGATTTCAGGTTTGACCTCGTTTGACTGGACATTTTACGTAAAAACCCAAATTTGGTTAATTGAGGAGCTAGGACCCTAATCTAGGTCAGACTAGGTTCCAAAGGCCAAAGTAAGTGTTCTAAACCCTAGAGGATGTTTTTCCATGATTTTTAGAGGGTTTACTCGATTTTTATCCTGATCGGAACCTTGTTAATTAAAGCGGATCTGTTTTAGGGTTACTAGGTGTCATTTAATTCCTAGATTGCACATGAACCCATTTCTGATTGACTCAACCCTCTTTTTATCTCATTTAGACCATTTGACCTATGTTTTGCCTCTGAGAAATCCCGTTTATGTACTGCAGTGGTAAAATTGCAGTTTTAACCTTTATTTCCTATTTTCTTCTCAGAGCACTTGTTCCTTCAGTTAGGCTTTCTTCTAGGTTATGTAGGAGCTTTTATCTTCTTTATTGGGTCAAAATGAGTTAGTTATGGCTCATGATGAGGCTCTCATCATGCAACTTCTTTTTTAAATATTGGAGAGGGTGATCTCCCTTTAACAGCTATTCCTGTAGGAATGATAAAATTTGGTCTTATTTGTTGTATGCTATGCATTTCTTACATTTAATTTATTTAGACAAGACAACACGAAAAATAAATCTTGGTTGATCATGAAAGAAAGAATCAATATGTAAAATGGAGATGATCACAAATCTTGATAAAAAATTAGTTCTACAATATTTTCATGCAAGCTTAGTTAATGGATTGAAAGATGTTTGAATTATATGATAATATAAAATTTCAAAGTAATTGGCCAGAAAACTTGTCAATCTTCAAACACTAGAACAATCTATACTTGTACTGACGGTCACAAAGCGTCGGTGTAAATCAAAATTACTGTCGCTGTAGAGCATCTCGATGGTAAAATTGTTGGTCTTTTACTTAGCCTACAACAATAATCAAATTTTCTAGACTTTGGATTTGGCGTTCATGCCAACAGCGACAGTTTTACTATCGGTGTAGATTAATAATTTTAAAATTTAGCTCGTCTATTGACCAACGAGTGAAAATGTCAGCAAAAATGTTGCTATATCTAGGAACACCATATTAACTTAATGATTAGCTTGACCTTTACTTCAACTTTTGAGGATCTTGAATTTGAGTTATTTTATGCTAAATATGATCTTGATTTGGATCTAGATGATTTAGACTCTGAAGGGGTTAAAAAAGCAAGCCAGGATAACCCGGGTATAAATTTGATTGAATTGGAAGATATGAATAAAGAAATCACTATCTTGGAAGATTATTTGGAGAGAGACTTATATTGGAGCTTAGAGGATCCCGATGATTTCCAATCCTTGACCTTCCACAAGGGCTCTAAGTCACTTTGATTTATTCAAGGCCTTGTAATTCAAGTGCACTTATTTCAAGAATATCTTTTCAAGCTTCGCTGCAAAGGGACACATGCTTCTTATTCTAATCATCTTTTGTGTGTCCAAATCTTTAGACTCAAATTGCATGGGCCTGAATTGAATATTGCACCCCATTACCTACTGCTTGAAAACAGATGAATGCAGTCATTCCTGATTCTGCATCTATCAAGTATTTGACCCTTAGATATGGGGTTGCATCATGATGAGAACCTCATCATGAGCCATAACTAGCTCATTTTGACCCAATACAGAGGATAAAAGCTCCTACATATCTCAAGGAAAGGCTCAACTCAGAGAATTCTGAGTTTGAGAAGAAAACCAGTCATAAGGGGTAAAAGTGCAATTTTACCAGTATAAACTGCATGCAGGGTAATTCAGGGACCAAACACAGGTCAAAACAGCTTAATAAGAATAAAAGTGGGATGAGATGATCTAGCAAGGGCTACAGCACTTCCAAGGAACCAAATGATAATCTGTAACCCTAAAACAACCCACTTCAATTCACAAGGTTCGAGGCAAAGTAAAAATAGAATAAACCCTCTAAAATTCATAGAAAAATAATCTCTAGGGTTTAGAACCTTCAATTTGGCCTTTAGAACCCATTTTGACCTACATTGAGAACCATGCCCAATTAATAACTTAATTTGGGTTTTTGCGCAAATTGACCGGTCAAACAAGGTTTAATATGAAAATAAAATTCACCATCAGATTCCTTAGGTCCTAATTAGTCATGTATAAAAACTTGAGCCTAAGAAGAAACCTCCTTGACCGACTTCACACTTTGGTCCTCATATATTTACTCTTTGGCCCTCAACTTTTGAACCCTCGCATTTTGGCCCCTAACTCTCCTTCGTTCTTTGCAATCAGGTCCCTCCTGCAAAACCCTGCCAGCACCATGCTCCGGCGACCTTGCGCGGAGCATGGCGCCGCGCAGGGTGAGGTGGGGGACCTGGCAAGTAAACCGGGGGTGCCCTGCGTCGTCAGCCGTCGCAGGAGCACCCCCCTGGTCATTGTAGCCCACCATACCGGCCGTGCGAACGCACGGACGGTATGGGTTCGTGTTCCGACCACTCTCCGGCGAGGGAGACACGCCGTCTCCCTCCGCCTTCCTCCCTGTTTGATCCCTATAAATACCCCCCGTCGCTCCACCGTTCTTCCCAGCCTGGATCTGACGGAGAAATCCCCAACTTCCTTCTCTTCTTTCTCCGGCAGACGCTCACCAGCTCCGGCGGCTTCCTCCCCCTCCACCTCTTCGCTCTGCCGCAATACCAGCAGCAGAGACTTCCTCCCCTGCTCTTCCCGCGCCACGCCGCACCCAGCTGGCGCCTCTCCGGCTCTCTGCTCGCCGCCGCCCCTCTCCCTGAGCATCGTCTTCTCCGGCGACAGTCGATACGACTGTCGCCCTGTTCCTCCCCCTTCGTCCCTGCAAGTAAGCTAGAGCTACTCCCCTTCTCCTCCTCTTTCTTTCCCCGCTTTCAATTTAGTCAATTAAGCCCTCTACCGACCCTGTTCACCCTCACCCTCTCCGCCTTCGACCACCCTCCGGCGAGCCGCTCCCATCACCTCAGCGACCCACACGGCTCGCCGACCACCGCAGAATCTCCGCCTCCTCACCCTGATCCTCTTCCGCCCCTCCACCTCCCACCAAACGCCCTCTGCAGATCCACCGAACACACCCACTTCTTCGCTCACAGTTTGACCTAGGACGACCTGTTGGCTCCATCACGCCCCCTGCAGACCCCTTGACCACCTTCGCCGTGCCACGGCGAAGGTCCCCCGCCTGTCTGATTTGGCCGAGAGGCCGTTCTTCTGTGACCAGGTGACTCGCCCGCCGTCGCCATTACTGAGCAGGCAGAGCTCCTTCACCTGCAGGTGCAGGCACGCCTTCGTCCAGGTTCGACTCCCAGGTTGCGCAGGGAGTCTCCGCAAAACGTCCCAGGTTCGCAGATGGGACGAAGGCCGCGCGGGAAGCCACGATCGCCCACTGCTCCCTCCGCGACGGGCGCTCAATTGGGGTGGGACATTTAGTCCCACCTCGGAACTTCTCGGAGGCGCGCGGACGCATAAAGGCAAAAAGTGCCTTATGCTGTCTGCCTCCTGACCACGGGGTGAGGTCCCTCTCACCCGACCCGGCCTCGTCCGTGACCACGCTCCGCGGACCTGGCCCGACCCGATTAAACCGACCTGCACTCCTCGCCCACCACCGCACGCCGGTGGGCCTGGACCCGGGCCTGACTCGAACCCGATTACCCGGTAGCTCTGGGAGAGCTTTCCCAAGAGTGGTTTCAGAGAGAAAGAGAGACGCGGGGGGGGGGGGAGGGTAGAGTAGGTTTTGCCTCTTGACGAAAAACTCTGAAGTGTGCAGGCCAAAGAAGAAGAAGAAGACCCGCGGAAGAAGTGCAGGCGAAGAAGAAGGAGCTGCACTGTAGCAAATGCTCAGTTAAGTCGTCGAAGCACCGGGTCAGACGACGGAAAGTCAGCAGCCAGAGCAACACAGAAGGCAGGCTGAAGAAGAAGGAAGAGCAACGGCCAAAGCAGAAGAAGAAGGAAGGAAGACTTAGTAGCTGAAGGCAGAAGCTCTGCAGCCATAAAGAAAAAAAAAAAAGGGGAAAAGGGAAAGGGTCACCACGATTGCAGAAGAAGAAGAAGAGAGGTCAAGGCAGAAAACCAAAGAAGAAGAAGAACAAGGAGCTCTGAAGAAAGAAGAACATCACCAACGCAGGAACAGCAGGAAGAAGAAGAAGAATATCACCTCTGCAGAACAGAGAGAAAGAAGAAGATCTAAAGAAAGAGAGAAAGAAGAGCATCCTCCTCTGCAGAACAAAGAGAAAACAACAAATTCTTTCCCTCTCTCTTTTTGTAAAAGAAACATGTATATCTCTAGAATACGACTTGCTCCCTGAGTTCGACCTCGGGAACTCTTTCATTTTCCGAGTAAAAAAATTTATATTTGAAATGTTGGTAATAACCGGCTTTACTACAACGTTATAACAAAACCCTCAAACCCGGTAAAACCCACGTTCCACATCACTAGCTAGTCCGCATTTGTGGGCATCTGATTTTGGATTATCATGTTCATATCTTAATCCTGCTCTTGATCCTCTCTTCCATATTGATTGATTTATCTTCTTAAGGTCTGTGCTCGCCTGAATGCATAAAACTTAGCACCTGTTGGGAGGCAACCCAACACCTTAGGTTGCATATATTGAGATTTAGTTAGCTTGTACATAATTTGGATTGTTTTTTAGATTTGGAGCTAGTCAAGTCACTTTATGCCAACTTAGGATTTTTAGGTGATTTCTATCCTTTTCTTAATCTTATATCATACAATGATGACATTATATGAAATAGGCATTAGGGGTGGATTTATATTTTTGATTGAGTTTCTTGATTTCTCGATATTTTTCTCTTTTTCTTGCATTTTTGATTATCCGTCTGTTGTTTTTCAAAAAAAAATTACAAAAAAAAGGTGTTTTAAGTTCTGAGCTAGGAAAGATCGTAAATTTTTGACATTGAAAATTTACCAGTCTTAAGAAACATATAATTAAGGTCTTTTTGCTTAGACTTCTCAGGTTGTATTTCGACTTAATTAGATTGGGTATTTACTAAAATATGGATTTGTTTCTTGAGTCCTTGAACGAGATTTGAAAAGCCAAACCATTAAGTCAAAGAGGTGATAAATATACGACTTATCTTTCCACCATCTAGTTTGAAAAGTTTTTGAAAATTTAGCTATCTACATGCACACGTATGCACCGACCTGTCTTTTGGGCGACTACTTGTTGAAAACTAGGTGGTCAATAAGGCTTAGATTGAGGGTCATGTGACCCTTGCAGGTATAGTTGGTATGTTGCATTGGACTTACTCCACACTTGTAGGATGTCCAAATCCCAGCTTAGCATCTTTAGCTTTTCGAGCCTTTGTCTAAAATATGTTGTTAAACGGGATTTGAAAGAGCCACCTACCTAGAAAAAAGAGTGAAAAATGAGAAAATAAAATAATAAAGTAGTATAAGGAAGAAAATAAAAAATATAGATATATAAAAAAAGTGTGTCAAAAATATTACCAAAATACAAAAAGAGTGAGGTTTAGTAATAAGAGGCCAAATCACTTAACCAAGGAGATATACTTTGAGTTCGTGATGAGGTGTGCCTCATCGCAGCTAAAATGCCAAAGTTAAGCTAGAAACTAAGTCAAAACACTACTAATTAACTTAAGAAAAGGGTTAAGTATACGAATCACGGAAAAGACCTAAAACACTCAATTTGTGTTAAAAATGCAAAATTATGTTACAATAAAGAGATTCTACATTTAGTATGTAAATGGCTGAATTAAATATCAATTGAACATCAAAATGAATACAAATTCATAAATCAATTAGTGGAATAATTTCTAATATATTCAAATTAGATTCCATAAAAATTACAAAGCATTTTGACTTCATTAGAACCTTGGATTAAGTGTTTTACATTTAGGCCCTTTTAATATAAATAATCCTTCACATTCTATACATTAGAAACTGCTAGGGACTTATTTAAAAACCATCAGGGATCATTTAGTAATACATTTCTGCCACTTGTGGGCTTCTGTACAAAAGTTCTGCCACTTCACTTTAAGGGTCTCTCTGCAAAATCACCAAAACACTTGCACTGTGCTTTCTTCTTTTCCTCCTCTGAACGAAGAACAAGGGCTACTGCAAATGCCCATTCCTTCCTGACTTGATCTAATGGTTGATCTGCTTCCAACCTGTTGGAGCCGGTACACCGAGCCACACACCATCTTCCAGATCACATCTGACGATCTGTTTTCATCCTAAAATTTCCTGTGACACTGATGGCTCGACGATTGGTTCGTACTACAAAGGGATTTTTAAATGTCGTTGTTGTAGTATATGTCACAAATATAAACCGTTGTAGCATTAATTTTATTTATATACTTAATTTTTATTGCTTTATTCCAGGTTGTTCACTGGGAGAGTTATTGATATACATCACTCTTTAAGTTCAAAAATATTCTTTAATTCCAAAAATGCTGATTTTATTTACAAAAAGGAATGAAAGAATCAATGAATAAAAAAATTGGTTAATTATATACAAAAGAATGAATTAAAACATATTACAAGGATTGGAAACAAATGTACACACAAGCATTAAAAACTATGTACAACTATTCTATGTTAGTTATTTACAACCAATATAGTGAATACCTAAGTATAGATACAAAAATAATTAATAATATTTACTATACTAACTCATTATAACATATTAACATCTATAGCAACATATATTATATATATAGTAGCATATATAAGTGTTGCTAAAACCTTAGTAAAATTATATACAAAACATAAGTTAAAATACTTATCTTTTACTGACATATAATTCTATGCACAGTGACATATATAACGTCAGTGTAGCCTTACTAACATATTTACACTACTTAAGGCAAAACCTACCTATACTAACATATATGTATATGTATAGTAACAGATGTATTCATCACTAAAGTCCTTAGTATTATATATATACATATAAGAGCTCAAACACTTTTACTAATCTATATATACTATCTATACTATTATAGTATACATTATATTATATTCTTTATATACGTATACATTATACACTTTGTTCTTATATATATATACATACTGATTGCATACATATATACACA
This sequence comes from Thalassia testudinum, assembly GCA_037157565.1. NCBI lineage: Eukaryota > Viridiplantae > Streptophyta > Magnoliopsida > Alismatales > Hydrocharitaceae > Thalassia > Thalassia testudinum. The sequence goes on along the minus strand of JAZHRO010000025.1, from coordinate 148,423,742 downwards.
CACAACTGATTAACACACACTCTCACGCAGAGTACACACTAAGGCACAGGCACAACACTTAGTTGATTTCGGCCTCCGCTCTCCTCTTCACTCACAACTTCTCAGTTGGTTCAGATCAGCTCGGTTCAAGTTTTTAGTTGATTCAAAAATTGGTTTTTAGTGGGTGGGCGACCTTTTCGAACTATACATAGCACCCATTATTGGGTGGGACCAGACCTCTACTAGGGCCACCCCAGTTTATTATTAGGTGTATTATATCTGATTTATAGCTCGTTATTGGGCCCACACAGGCCCACGCACAGTGCACGGCCCTCGGCCCAGTGCACCGCACCATAATCTCATGCCAAATGCTCATATCATGATCGTATCGAGAGAGGAGAGTAATGTGTATAAGGTTCTACGCCCAACGCATATGACGACTGATCGGTTGAGATCACAAAACATTAATATGTCGCTGTGGTTGCGCCTAACTACTGATGTGGCGCTATCTGAAAGCGCCCCTCAGGAATTGCCGTGCGTTGGATACTGTCTTGATTTGGTAATTTTGGCCCTCAATTTGAGGGCCATAATTTATTATTTTAGGATTTTAAAGCTCTTACATAGGGCTACATAATTATGTAGTTACTTTACATAAATAAGTTAGTTTATTATATAATTAAATTAGTTAAAGTTTACAGTTTATATACATCAAATTAAGGTTTAATTTGCTAATTACAGTATAAATTAGCTAATTAATTATAAAATTGACTTAATACAGTACTAATATACATAATAAATTATTTGTTACATATTTTTATGGTATTTTATAAGCTTTATTTTAATTTATATAGATTTAAATACATGTTTTAGTTAGTTATACTTATAAATAAATTATAAGTACTGAAATACAGTATAAATATGATATAAATAAGATGAAAATACTTGTTATAACATATTACAAGTATACAATATAAATTATCTCAGTATTAACTTAATTTACTAATTTATTTTATTTTAACTTTGTAAATTACCTAGTTAACTTAATAAATTAATTATTTACTATATATATACAATTAAATTATATTATAGGTGTTATAGTATTTATATTATATATATAAATATGTATGTATAGTATGGGGTATAGATATGTACATTTAAATATGTTTGTAGATTTACTTAGTTATTTTACATTTAAGTTATATAAATTAATATAAAATAATATAATAAAGTTATATATACATTAAGTTATCCTAAATACTTACTATACTATATAGAATACATATATAAGTTATTTATGGATATTTTATACATATTATACAATATTTACTTATAGCTTGGATTTAAGTTATATATACAAGTATATACATAGTATACATAGTACTTTTAGGAATTTTTAGGGTTTTTCTGATTTTATGGGTTTTATACATATATTATAGATAGGGGAGGAGAGAGAAAGAATGAGATGAGAGAAAAGAAGATGTTTTTGGTGTTTTTGAAGTTGATGTCTTTTATTAAGTTCCAAAGTATACTGAATTATCGACTGGTATGTTCTACCAAGCAGGAGGCTCAGAATGCCTTGAAACTTGGTACACACCTAAAAGTATATCTAATCTTGATCAAGACAGATTTATTTTATTTTTTTGGAAATGTTTATAATTTTTATTTATTTACAAAGTTCATACATTTTAGGCCTTCAAAGGGTTTTCAAAGGGAACCTAAGACCTAGAAAATAGTTCTAGTGGTTGGGAATGCAGTTAAAGCTTCTTAAAACACTCAACACACTATAATACCCATGTTTAGGCAATTAAATTTGAAATTTGAATTTTTTCATCTAAAACACTCATTTGGACAGATTATGCATTAAAAGTAGTTGACAATGGCTGTTAAATAAGATTACAAGCAATTCAAGCCAAATCAAAATCCAAATTCATTACATGAATACTTGTACAGAAATTCCTACACTATAAAACAAGTCAGCCTTTCAATATCTCCAATTCACAGCCAAGATTTCTCTGATCAGACTCCATTCCAGGCAAGACAGTAGTTGCTGGACTGGGCTTCATAACAGTAGCTGATTGCTGCTCAAATCTAATCTGCTGCCAACAGATTGGCAGCTGATTTGAAGCTGCTGCTCAGTAGGAAACAGGTGATGGAACCAGGTACCAGACATCTTAACTCAAGTGGCCATTGCTGCTATTTCAGCAGCTATCCAACCAAAAGTTTAGTAGCTGGAAATAGTAGTAGCAACTCAAATTAGAATAAGTAAACCTCACTCCTAAAGGACCTAAAAAACTAATTAATCATTCTCCTGTGTCATAGACAACACAATGAGAGTAAATTAATTATTCAGACCCTAAAGTGGTATCAATTTTCTCTAAAAAATAGCCTAGATCTGACCTAAGAAGGTCTGATCTGAGACATATGAAATCTAGTTCTTCATCAAGTCATCAGAAAATAAAAACCCATAAATCCATCAATAGAACAACTGCTAAATTCTAATCTGAATCAAATCAGATTAAGATCTTAGAGATTCAATTTTCAGCTGTGGCCATCTCTCAACAGAAATCTAGAAATCTTTTAAAGTTAAAAATAATGTTGCCCTGATGTGAGCTATTGATATGGATCTCTCATTAATCTAATCACCTAATCATCTCGAACACCATCGATTGGTGTTCAAGGTTTTCTAGTGATCATCTCAGGATCCTTTGGGTCCTTGTTCAACCTCAAATCAGTTTTACTGATTATCCTTGGCTAAACTCTCCAAATAACACTTAAATTAAGTGCATGCTCATCCGCACATTAAAAATCAAATCCAAAACCTTGGATTCATTGCATGACACCTAATTAAGCAATTAAAACCCTCAAAAAGCTCGATTGAATCCAATGAAAACCAAATGAGTCCTAAATCATGAGATTTGGCATTAAAAGCAAATATGAAAGGACATCGAGCAATTTGAGACAATCAAATCAGATTGGGGGGTCTTTGTGAATTTATAGAATGTGTGGGAGACCCCCCAAATGGGTTTTAGGCTTTAATTTTAGATCTAGGGACCAAAATTCCATATCTAAAATTAGGCCTTGATGGATGCATGGTTTGAGAATTAAATTGTCGAGGAAATAAGAAAATACGAGCAATGAGATGATAAGGGAGATTAATGGATTGAAATGGTTGTGGAAAAACACCTCTCTGATTTGAATTGATCAGCGAGGGCGAGATCGGATTTTGGCTACTCTACTCCTAGCTAAACTAACAAATCAGTGAATTCCATTATCTAATCTACTCCTAAGTTGATCTAAATTACACTAACTACATTAAAACTAATCTAGGAAGTAGGAAAACTACTCTACAAAAGCATTAAATCGTAACTAACTGGAGGAATGGGACCTTTGGGTCTCCACCCGGTGGATGGAGAGGAAGAAGAGAGGGGGGAGGTGCTCCAGCAGATGAAAAACTCACTAGTAGAGTTCTGGGTCGCCCTCAGGTGCTACGATGCCCTTAGTGGCGTGGAGAGTTGGAGATGAAGGTGGAGCTTCACCGCCAATGGCAGTGAAATAAGGACAATATGAGGAGAGGAGCTGAAGTAGACGAATGACTAGCTCAAGGGATGTAGGAGGGAGTCGATCTTTTGTGCGCGAGCTCAGGCAGAGGTTTAAGTAGGCAGGGCACCAGATCAAAGCACCACAGTGGTACGATTAGGCACTTAGGGTACCGATGGTGGGGATGGGTTATCGAGTGCACGCGATGATCAAATCAAAATGCGACCGTTGGATGGGATTTGGGCAAGGTGGTGACCTCACGCGCTGAAGCACTTGAAGCTTCAAATAGATTAGAGCCATAAGATCAAGAAAGCAAGGAGCAGACGGTTACGATATGGCAAGTTTAGGTGCTACAGTAACTCATGTGGCAGCAGGTGTGTTGGCGGATTTACACGAAGGCCCTTATGAGTGAACGGGTATAAGTTTTGCAGTAAGGCCCATAAGTGGTGAGAAAGCACTTCAGAACAGTCCTTAAGTGTTGTAAATAGGCCCTTGCGGGTTATCAAAATGGTCCCTAGAAGGTTTTTAAGTGAATAAAATGTATATGATCTAAGGATTTAAGAGAGAAACTATTAATGCAAGGTCCTATAATGTCCAAATGCAATTAAATTTTTATTTGAGCGTAATTAAATATTTAGGAAGTTAATTTTACTTTTGATTTGAAGTTTTGAACGCAAATGTTTATTTAATTTGCAAATGGTACATCAATTTATAATAATGAATAGAATACCTCATTAAATGACCTAATTTCACGTTTCTAACACAGATTTGATGTTTTAGGTTTTTTTCACTATTTCCCACACTTAACCCATTTTATGTGTTAATTCATTAGTGTTGAACCTAGTTTCTAGCTTAGTATTTTAGCTATGGCGAGTCACACTTCATCAGCGACCTAGGCCTATTGAGAACTGTTGATCTACAATAGCCTCTACCCATTGTTGCCAGTTATCAAAGCTCACTACACCTATATATGACCTTCCTAGGTGCCCTACGACCCCATTGGTTCCCTTTCCCCCATCATCCAATCACCTCTTCCACTCTAGTTCTTCCTCTTCATCTATAGCTGGTGACAACAGCTGCAACCCTCATTCATTCAATCCTTGCTGCTACAGATTGCATAACTCCTGAGAGTAACTTAGAGCTCCCTTGTACGAGCTTTTGTCACTAGAGTCTTCTTCCTCCTTCATCGCCACAACCACCAGCTGTCGTTCTCCTTATAGGTCTCATTCGTCCTTTAGATTAGGATTTAATCGCTTCCCTAGATTAGTTAGCTTAGTTAGGTAACTTAGATTAAAATTCATTGATTGATTGCTTTAGATTAGGAGTAGATTAGAGTAATTTGTCTTCTCTGTCAATCCAACCTCTCTGATCAATTTAGACTAGAGAGGTGAATTTCCACTTCTGTTTCAATCCATTAATCTCCCACACCATCTCATGATCATGTTCACCTATTTTCCTCGCTATTTTAATCCATAGATCATCCCTTACTCATCAGAGCAGTGAGAAGACCTGAAGCTCGGTAGCTATCAAATCTCCTCATGTGCTAAATCCACTTGAGGGTTCATTCATGCACTTCAATTGGTCAAAAAACCCTCCCTATGCACTGAATTGTGTGTAATTAATTTGATTGGTAAACTTGGATTTGGTTTTCAGGTCTGATCAGAGAATTGAGCATCAAATACAATCTTAATTGATTTGAATTGTTTAAATTGAGTTTATATTGATGTAATTGGATTGGATGCAACCGAATTTAATGAGTTTAATTGGATTTTTATTGCGATGTGAGTTCGTGCCCAAATTTTTGTATCGATACTATTTGCTTCTTTTTACTGGGAGTGGAGGTCTAGGAAAAATTCATTGCATGGATTAGAGACCTTCACAATGATTAGAGTGATTATTGAGCATCGCCCAATCATCTTGAACACCAAATAATGGTGTGTAGGTTGATTAAGTGATCATATCACTTCAACGAAGCCAAATCAACCGTCCAGGTGGGCAACAATGTGTTCTTGACTTAACTTGTTTTAATCCACTACTTGGAGCTTGAATGAAGCTTGAGATGCTTCAATGAAGGTTGGGGAATGTTTTAAAATGAATTTGGTGGTCTAATTTGTTCTCTCCTCTTAACGCTACCCATAGCGAAGAAGAGAGATCAATTTAGGGTTTCTAGATTTAATAGGCTTCGATTTGATATTTGTGTAGTCCCAAATCCTCCAAGGAGTATTTGCAACATACTTGATAGAAGTTTTGTTGATCTGGAATTTTTGATAGGGGTCATTTGGTCTCAGGTCGACCTTCAAGCTTCAAGGTTTTATTTGATTTTTGATGCTATGCAAGAAAATTTCAAATGGTTTTTAATGCTTATATGATAAGTTGAAATAATTTCAATATTATTTTGAGCTCTTAATTGGCTTTAAGATTTTGATGCTGTAATCAGTGTTATGCCTAAATGAAACTCCTGAATGAATTTTAATCATGATTTTTGAATGGATTTTGATTAATCTAGGGATGGTAATGAGTTTTTGGAATGGAGATTGTATAGATTTATTTCCTAGATGCTCAAGCATGTTTTGGATTAAATGGATTAGTGTAACGAACGCGTGCCCCAGACGTCTTTTAAGACGTCTGGGAGGAGGTCCAGACGTCTGAACAGACGTCTGGGATCGTTTCCAGACATCTGGAAACGATTATTTTCGCACGGGAGAGTCGTCTGCGCGCCTGTGCGCGCAGACCCGCGATTCCTCTCTCTCTCTTTTTCCCTCTCTCTCTGCGGCTGCAGGCGGCCTGCCACCTCCTCTCTCCTCCTCGCGCGGCCTTAAAAGGGCCATGCCTCCCCTCCCGTCTCCACCGTCTCCTCCTTCTTCTCCTTCCTGTGCGCGAGAGCGAGCGGACGCGAGGGCGGCAGCGACGGCCGCAGTGAGCGTGGAGGTGCGGCGTGCGAGGGCGGAGCTCTGCCGTGAGGGCGAGCTCGCCGGAGCGGCTTGGCCGGCCGGCGGAGGGCGCAGGGGGCGCGGAGCTACGCGGAGAGGGACCTGCTGCGGTCTGAGCAGCAGGAGCGCGAGGTGCGACGCGGGCGGCGTCGCGAGCAGAGTCCGGGTCGCGCCCTGATTCTGGAAAAATTTCCAGAATCAGACGTCTGGGTTGACAGCCAGACGGCGAGATAGACGTCTTGAAGCTCATACAGACGTCTGAAAGATGAGTTTACCGCCTTCTCCTTCCTTCCTGTCGACTGACCGTACTGAGGGAGGGAGTTGGCTGTGCGCAGGTTCGCTGATTTGCCATCCCTTGAGAATCAGACGTCTGGAAGTTGTACCAGACGGCTAGAGTGACCTCCAGACGTCCGGAGTGACCATCGGACGTCTGGGAGCTAGGCAGACGTCCCCGCAGACTTTTGGACGTCTGGGAAACCACGCTGAATAGGTAATTCTCTGATCCACTTTTTAAGACGTCTGGAAGGAGTTCCAGACATCTGATTTTGCACAGTATCGTCTTTTTTGACCCGTTTGGGGCCCGTTCGGGCTCCGTTTTCCGTGATTCGAGTTGCGTTCTTTTCAGAATTAATTCCTCTACCCGTCTACAGTAGCTATACACTGTTTTGAGACACTCCTTGTGTTTGATCCTTGTGATAGGACCTTGTTCGGTTGCAGTCTTGAGAGTCGCGGAGGCACGCGGGATTCCCGATCACGCCCCCATTACTCCCGTTGTACCTGGTAGAGTGGCTTTAAGTATTAATAAAATTTGTTAAAGTATGGAACCATAACTAGAACCTAGGACATTGCATGAATCCTAGGAATGAGAAATATATGGAATGATAGTTCCTAGGTGTTGCATGAATCCTAGGGCCGGAAAACTAGATTGTATGATAGACCCTAGGATATGGCATGAATCCTAGGATGGAAAAACTAGTGGAATGTATAATAATGCAGTCTTGGAAAAATGGAAAGGAATATATGAAGCTGCCTGTAAATTGAATTCACAGCTGCCTGTTATGAATAAAGAAACATGATTGGGATCATGGTTTGTAAGAACGTGAAACTGGAAAGTAAGACATAAGATGTTCTGGAACCCTACGGGGAAGTAGGAGTAGAACTCCTGGAAAGCGAATGGAATAGAATTGGGGAAGTGAGCTGGCCCTTGAGTACGGAGTACCAAGGAGAGCGACTGTCCCCCTGTTTAGTGCAGAGCTGAGCTAGCCGCCCCAGGGACCCGGGGGTTAGGACTGGCCACTCTGTACCGACTTGTTGGCCCTCGTGTACGTAGTACCGAGGAGAGCTAGTAGTGTTAGGAGAGTACTGTTGGTGCTAGAGCACCACGATCATTTGTTTTGATGATAACAAAACACGTGTTATTTAACATTTGCAATTTGAGTCCTAGATTTCAGGTCAATTGCAAATGTGGACGTGTTTAGACGGAGTTCGAGCTTGCATCCAGGACGGATTGGAGGAGCTTGACGGAAAACAGAGGAGGTTCGCGTGGAGCGACAGATTGAAGTTGGAAGGAAATGAAGAATAAGATAGATTTCCTTCTTTTGTACTTGTTGTATTTTTCGTTTCTTTTGTTGCTCTTTATTTCCTTAGAAATTATGTTAAAGAGCCTCAAAGAACCCTAACAGTAGTCCTAGGAACACCGGCACAACCCTAGGATACTTAGGTTTTCTGTAGAATACTTAGAAAACCAATATAGGGTTCAAACAGCACTTCCAGACGTCTAATTCCCAAATCAGACGTCTGATAAAGCATTTTAAGACGTCTGACTGTTGTTTCAGACGTCTGATAACTGTTAGGCTGGACATAGCTAGTTCTGTCTGATGAAATCAGACGTCCAGACCTTAGTCCAGACGTCTGATGGACTTGCCAGACGTCCAGATAGTGGACCGTTGGCTAGCTTAGCAGGCACTCAAGATTATGACCGTTAGAGCCTTATCAGACGTCCTTAGGCCTTTCCAGACGTCTGATAAATGACCGTTTTGCCTCGGCTGACCCAAAATCTCTTCTCAGAGATTTTCTAGCCGTTGCAACGTTTGGAAATCAATTCCCACAGTAAAAGTAGGTTTCCAGACGTCCAGGCATAGTGCCAGACGTCCTATATGTCGTCTGATCGACTTGAACAAAAACCCTGTTTAGATCTGATTCAAGTCAGGAGGAAACCCGCATAGAATCAGACGTCTGACATTGAAATCAGACGTCTTAAAGTGGCCTTCCAGACGTCTGATGCAAGAGTTAGACGTCTGATAACCCTGTCAAATGTAATCATTATCCTGATTTCAGCCTGATTCTCTTGGGCTTTGTTCCCAACGTCTATACAACCCTTCCTAAGCCTTCCAAAGCCTTCGTAAGGCCTCTATAAATAGAGGGGAACCCTTGCAACACAAATACGCACTTAGAAAAACACAACACACACCTAGAGAGACCAAGATACACAAGAAACAAGTTGTATTACACTTTCCACTCTCTTGTGTCCTAGCTAGCTCTTGCTCTCCAAGCTCAAGCACCATTCTCTTGAGAGCATCAAGCTGTTGCGCACCCGCTCTCCCGCCGTAGTTCACGAGAGCGAAGTTACGCCGTCGCGTGGCTCACGCACCGCGTCATCGTCGACGCACTCCTAGCAAAGGGGAGTTTCCTTATTCCTATAGAAGCTAGGTTCTTAATTACTTTGTTGGCTCTATAGGACCTGTTGTTTTCTTTTATCTTTGTTATTTTGTTGGGTATTCGCTTTGCGAATTCCCGTCTCCTTCGTGGGACAAAATCCTTCTCGTGGAGAGAAGGGGTTGAGGAACGCTACCATCGTACTTGTAGCGTGGTTGTACTGAGGTTGAATCACCCTCGTTTTAAGTGATTCGGTTTAGTGGATTTTGATCAACTAGGTTGATCGGAAAATCCTAACTCGAGAGGGTTAGGTGGTGGTTTTCACCCGGTTTGGGTTTCCACCTAAAAATTACTTGTACACATTTTGTGATTTCTTATTTTGTGAGATTGCTTTATATATTTTATTTTCGCAATTATTACGTCACCCCCTCCTAGTAGGGAACTTCATTTGGTATCAGAGCAGGTTTTCCGCCGACAGGAGTAACATCCGCGGAAAGATCACATGGAGGGAAGCTGTTCCACAAGCAGGATTTCCGAGGGGCAGTCCACAACCCGTCCGCCGTTCTTCGACGGGAGCAACTACCCCTACTGGAAGTTGCGGATGAAGACGTGGCTTCAAGCCACTGACTTCACAGTCTGGGCCAGGTGCGAGACCCCCTTCGACATCCCAGAGAAACCTGCCAGAGGATACTCGCAGCAGCAGATTCGGGAGCTCTCTCTCAACGCGAAAACAATGAACGCGTTGTATTGCGCGCTCAGCCCGGAGGAGTTCAACAGAATCTCGCAATGCGCCACCGCATATGAGATTTGGCACACACTTGAGGTGACTCACGAAGGTACCTCTAAGGTAAAAACATCTAAAATTAATTTACTTTCTCAAGAATTTGAATCTTTTTCTATGAAACCTAACGAGTCTTTAAGTGAGATGAACACTAGGTTCACTCTCATTGTAAATAATTTGAAAGCATTAGGGAAGACCTTCATCAAGGGGCAGCTTCAAGGGAAGCTTCTTCGTTCCCTTGGACCGGAATGGGAACAGAAAGTCACCGCCATCGAGGAGGCGAACGAAATGGAGGAGCTCAACATGGAAGATCTCCTAGGTAATCTGATGGCCTACGAGACTAAGTTGAAGCAGAAGAAGAAGGATACACCGGAGCCTAAACTAAAGAAGACTCTCGCCTTCAGAGCCGCGTCGGATAGCGAGGTAAGTTCCGACGACGAAGACTTTAGAATTTTACTTAAAAAATTTTCTAAGTTTTGTAGGGAATTAAAGAAAGAGAAAAAGGAGAAGAAGGAAAGCCCGAGACGTTGCTACCACTGCAACGGGAAAGGGCATCTGCGACCAGAATGCCCTCTTCTCAAAAAGGAGAAGAAGAAGGAAAAGGAGAAGAAATCTAAGAAGAAGGCGTTCCAAGCCACTTGGGACGATTCTAGCTCGGAGGAAGAAGAAGAAAAGACCATAGAAGAAGAAACCGCTTGCTTCGGCTTCATGGTCAGAGGAAGCGACAGCGAAAGCGAAAGCGACTCAGACAACGAGGTAAATCTCGATCTTCAAGAAGCTTTTAATGAACTTTTTGAGATTAGTAAATCACTTAGGATAGAAAATAAAAGCATTAAAAAGAACCTTAGTTTTCTTAAAAATGAAAATGATAGGTTAGAAATAAAACTTAAGGATCTAGAAACTTGTCCTAAAAATGATAACCTATTATTAGAAAATCATAACCTCATCAATGAAAATAATAAGTTGATTGAGGAAAATGATAGTCTAAAGTTAGAAATCTATGATTTAAAGACTAAGATGAGTATTATAGAAAAAGAAATTGCATGTCTTAGGGAAAATTCTAACAAATTAATCAACAAAGTAGACAAGTTTTATAGCCCTAAGGTTGAGAAAGGATCTCCATCAAGGAGACCTTCTAACAAATCCGGATCCAAGCCCACTTGGATACCGAAAAAAGAATTAGAATCTTGTTTTGTAGGGTTCAGGGATAATTACAACATAAGGGACTGGACCTACAAGCTCAAGGCTGGTCAACTCAAGTTAGGGGAACCAAGGAGTAGACCAAGGAGGAGAACAAGAAGACCGACGAGATGGCGAACAAACGACGGACCCGCCACACGTCGACCACCAGATTGGAGACCGGCGCCAATGCCCGGGCCTCCAAGCTACGGATGGGAGCCCCATCCGATGTGGCATCCACCACCACCATTCGGGCCATTTTATTGGCCATGGTAGGTGAGGTAAAATTTTTAACCCTATCTTTTTATAAGCATTTAGATAGGGGGAGTTAAAAATTAATGAGCTAATTGTCAATTTTTAAGGGGGAGATATAAGGTAGCTAAATTTCCTTTAGAAAGGGGGAGAAAAATAATAGCTATCTCATTGTTACAAAAAGGGGGAGGACATTACCTTTGTCAAAAGAAACTCATAGAAGAGCATGTTTTAAGGGGGAGTTATAAGAATTTTAAACCAATCAAACCTTTTTGATAATGTCAAAAAGGGGGAGGATTTTTATGTATTATTATTTACGGTTTTGTCATCATCAAAAAGGGGGAGATTGTTGGTGCTAGAGCACCACGATCATTTGTTTTGATGATAACAAAACACGTGTTATTTAACATTTGCAATTTGAGTCCTAGATTTCAGGTCAATTGCAAATGTGGACGTGTTTAGACGGAGTTCGAGCTCGCATCCAGGACGGATTGGAGGAGCTTGACGGAAAACAGAGGAGGTTCGCGTGGAGCGACAGATTGAAGTTGGAAGGAAATGAAGAATAAGATAGATTTCCTTCTTTTGTACTTGTTGTATTTTTCGTTTCTTTTGTTGCTCTTTATTTCCTTAGAAATTATGTTAAAGAGCCTCAAAGAACCCTAACAGTAGTCATAGGAACACCGGCACAACCCTAGGATACTTAGGTTTTCTGTAGAATACTTAGAAAACCAATATAGGGTTCAAACAACACTTCCAGACGTCTAATTCCCAAATCAGACATCTGATAAAGCATTTTAAGACGTCTGACTGTTGTTTCAGACGTCTGATAACTGTTAGGCTGGACATAGCTAGTTCTGTCTGATGAAATCAGACGTCCAGACCTTAGTCCAGACGTCTGATGGACTTGCCAGACGTCCAGATAGTGGACCGTTGGCTAGCTTAGCAGGCACTCAAGATTATGACCGTTAGAGCCTTATCAGACGTCCTTAGGCCTTTCCAAACGTCTGATAAATGACCGTTTTGCCTCGGCTGACCCAAAATCTCTTCTCAGAGATTTTCTAGCCGTTGCAACGTTTGGAAATCAATTCCCACAGTAAAAGTAGGTTTCCAGACGTCCAGGCATAGTGCTAGACGTCCTATATGTCGTCTGATCGACTTGAACAAAAACCCTGTTTAGATCTGATTCAAGTCAGGAGGAAACCCGCATAGAATCAGACGTCTGACATTGAAATCAGACGTCTTAAAGTGGCCTTCCAGACGTCTGATGCAAGAGTTAGACGTCTGATAACCCTGTCAAATGTAATCATTATCCTGATTTCGGCCTGATTCTCTTGGGCTTTGTTCCCAACGTCTATACAACCCTTCCTAAGCCTTCCAAAGCCTTCGTAAGGCCTCTATAAATAGAGGGGAACCCTTGCAACACAAATACGCACTTAGAAAAACACAACACACACCTAGAGAGACCAAGATACACAAGAAACAAGTTGTATTACACTTTCCACTCTCTTGTGTCCTAGCTAGCTCTTGCTCTCCAAGCTCAAGCACCATTCTCTTGAGAGCATCAAGCTGTTGCGCACCCGCTCTCCCCCCGTAGTTCACGAGAGCGAAGTTACGCCGTCGCGTGGCTCACGCACCGCGTCATCGTCGACGCACTCCTAGCAAAGGGGAGTTTCCTTATTCCTATAGAAGCTAGGTTCTTAATTACTTTGTTGGCTCTATAGGACCTGTTGTTTTCTTTTATCTTTGTTATTTTGTTGGGTATTCGCTTTGCGAATTCCCGTCTCCTTCGTGGGACAAAATCCTTCTCGTGGAGAGAAGGGGTTGAGGAACGCTACCCTCGTACTTGTAGCGTGGTTGTACTGAGGTTGAATCACCCTCGTTTTAAGTGATTCGGTTTAGTGGATTTTGATCAACTAGGTTGATCGGAAAATCCTAACTCGAGAGGGTTAGGTGGTGGTTTTCACCCGGTTTGGGTTTCCACCTAAAAATTACTTGTGCACATTTTGTGATTGCTTATTTTGTGAGATTGCTTTATATATTTTATTTCCGCAATTATTACGTCACCCCCTCCTAGTAGGGAACTTCAAGTACTAGCTACCCCACGGGCCCCGGGGTTCTGCTAGCCTCCTTCACCGACTTGTTAGGCCCACTAGGGCAAACCAGGGTAGTCAGGAGAGGGTGCGCGGACTGTGGAGGGGCAAGGCCACGGTTTGGTTACTGTGGAGGGGTTGGACCCCTGTTATTGAGAGGGCTCTGCCCTGGTTCCGTGCTGTGCTTTGGGCGCACCCGTTAACGGAAACGACTGACCGCGTGCCAGTGCGGGCTAGCTACCTGTGCGTTTATTGCGCGTGCCGTAGTCACCGTTACGTCTGTCAGTGACCTTGGGGTGGTTGACTGAGGGTAGGATCACCACGGGGGACTCTCCCGGCCAGGAGAGCACCACGTGCTACTTCTACTTTTGGAAAAGACTGCAATCAAGATCGTTCCCACGAGGACATTCGAGATCAAGTAAAGGATCTGAGAAATAAATGAAATAGTGAGAAAAATTGAAAGATGTGAATAAAGGAAGTAATAGAACATAACAGCTACTGTACACTCTACTGTTGCCTTTAGTTAGTTTGCCACTCTACTCAGCGTTTTGCGGACGTGTTACACTCGTTACCTTTTTCAGGACCAGGTGTTGAGCAGCCAGGGTCGGCGGCTGCAGAGGACGCTGGGCCGAGTAGGGTCCAGTAGAGTTACCACAGCCTTTTGTACCTCTTTTGTTTCTGTTCTAGTGAGTAGTTTTTGTTTCCGCTGTACCTTCTTTACCTGCAGTTCTTGTTATATGATAAATGTTGTTTTACTGTTGTGGTGGTACCTACTGTAGTAGTTTCTTTCCTTACTGCTGTACTTTCTTACTGTTAGTTATATTCATGCTGAATGTGGTTTATTTTACTGTCTTTTGGTTACTTCCTCGTTGGACGACTAGGTCTTGGGATTAGTCGAGTCGGTCCGGTTCTCGTGCCTCGTAGGGACTCGGGAACCGGGTCGTTACAATTAGAGCTCAGCTAGATCTGAATCTTTCTCTGATAGTAGCAGCAACTCCACTGTCTGTTAATTCTTTTAAGTGATGGAGCTGAAAATCTTAAGTGAATTCTAATCTTGTATGTGGATTCCTAGGTTGGTTTTGTGTGATATCTACTTGTTAAAAGCATTTATGTATTGTACTAGGCTTTAACTTGTATTACAAAGCTTGGAGATCTGTAGAAATCTTTGTCAGTAGCTGGGAGATGGAAGATCACTGTCCGAATTATTGAATGGCTGATTCAAGCAGTTCCTGAGTCTCTTTTAAGTGTGAATGAGTCCTCCAATAGCATTTAGAGATAGTTTCATGTTTAGAAAGCATTCATGTACTTGGATTTTAATTTGATCTAAAAGCATTTTTAATCTTTGTTAAAAATCTTTGTAGTTAATTGAACTGTTAACTGTCTAAATTGTGCATTCATGTTTAATTCAATGATTAATTCTTGTTTGAGTGTGAATATGATCTTTAGTAATGTCAGTATGTTAAATCTTTTATTTCCAACATATTTACATAAGTTTTAAGGCTTGTCATCAATTTCTGATCATTGTTTAGCCTTTTTCCAGCTTTATTACTATAAATAGAATGACAAATACAAAAATACTGTAAATAGATAAAATAAAAGTGTACTGAGTGAGAGTTGAGTGTGTTGAACTTTTGTGTGTAGTTAGATTTAGATTTCCAGGTGCTTAGCTTGTAGATAATGCCAGCAGAAGTTTAGGATTACCTATAGTTTAGAAATAAAAGACTAAAACCAAAAATCCAAAAAGAATTTTTTCCTTTCACTTTCTTATCATTTCATCTCCTTTGTTCTCTTTATGAACACAAAAACAAAATATGAAATCTGAAAAATCAAAAAATTCATAAAAATACCTATGTATGTAGTGTAAATAGTGTAATATTGTATATTATGCTAAGTTATTTGTCTATATGTGTGAGTGCATGCGGAGTCTAAAGGATCAAAGTATACACTAGAAGGGGGTGAATAATGTAATGTCAATATCTATTTGTGAATCAAAAATATCATTTACCATAGATCAAAAATTAAATATGCACAGACCAAAAGAGATAGCATATGGATTTAGAGTGGAAACCTTTGTAGGTAAAAATCACTACTGAAGCCTCTCAGCTTAGGATTTTTCTGACTAGTCAATGCTAGTCCAATCCATTAACATACCACTCGAATAAGGGTGGCACAACCACTTACACAACGTCCTCTCTTTTCACACCTGACTAGGAGAAGAACGACAACAACAGGACTTCCAAAGTAACTTGGATCCCAAATCAAGAACAACAGGAATATAAAGTATATAACAAAAATTCTATTGAACCTTGGTAAAATTGTTACGACCCGGTTCCCGGATCCTTATAGGACCTGAGTTCAGCTTGCCTCGACTGATTCTAAGACCTAGTCGTCCAACAAGAAATAACCAAAAGCAGGAAAATAAACCACATTCACACATGCAATATAACTAAGCAGAAGAAAAGTACGAAGCAGAAAAGAAAGTAGAACAACTGTCTCAGTACATGCCACCACAATAACAACAGAAAGCGTAAAGGAAACAGAAGTAGCAGGAACAGTAAACTAAGTGTCCATTTCTTACTACAACAGTAGGATAAACAAAGTGCTGAAAGAACTACAGCTGGGCTTGGCTGGGCCTAGCACCCTCTGCAGACGGAAACTCGGGCTACTCAACTCCTGATCCTGAACAGGGGATGAAAAGACAAAGTCACCGAATGCTGAGTAGAGTGCTGTTTGTATTGTTTAAGTACAAGTACAGTAAAAACAATAACAGATTTATTTCCTATTTCTATTTATCTCATTTATGTATTTCTGTTTCATCTATTTCTCAAAGTACTAAGGTATTTCTTGATCTTGCATGTTCCTCGTGAGAATGATCTTGATTGCAGACTTTTCCGTAGAGTAGAAGGTACACGTGATGCTCTCTTGGCCAGGAGAGTCCCCCGTGGTAGTCCTACACCCAGTCAACCACCCCGAGGTCACTATCGAGATGTAGCAGCGACTATGGCATGCGTGATAAGCGTACGAGTAGCTACCCCGCACTGACACGCGGTCAGTCATTTCCACTAGCGGGTACGCCAAAAGTACAGTATGAAATAGTATAGGGCCTTGCCCTCACAGAACAGGGATCTCTCCCCTCAGAACCAAATAGGGGTCTTGCCCCTCCACAGTTCGCACACCCTCGTCTGACTACCCTGGTTTGCCCAAAGGGCCTAACAAGGTCGGTGTAGGGTGGCTAGCTGAACCCCGAGCCCTGTGGGGTGGCTAGCTCCCTCCATACACTAGTAGCTCGCCTCGGTACCACATACGCGAGGGCCAACAGGAGTTGGTGTAGAGTGGCCAATCCTAACCCTGGGTCTCAACCCAAGGGAGGCTAGCTCCACTCTACACTAAAAGGGGACAGTTTCTCTCTTTGGTACCATGTACACAAGGGCCAACACACTTCCCGTCTACATTCCAGATTTCATTTATCCACAGAAGTTCTACTCCTATTTCCCCGTAAGGTTCATGCTCATGTTCACCTCATTTATCCAGATCTAGATCTCATGTTTCATAATTCGTTCCTTATCCATATACAGGCAGCTCATGTTTCCATAATTCAATTCTCGAAAACATACAACTGGTGGTTTCACAGGCAATTTCTCAATTATATACAGGAAGCTCGTATTTTAACATGCATCTCGTAATTATATTAAAGGCATTTGCTAGCAATTTATCTTAACCATGCATTCAAGTAAAAAGTATAGCTCAAACAAGCTCGTTCATTTTCTACCCTAGGGTTCATTCCATATCTTAGAGTTCAATCCGACTATTCCAACCAAGTACATTCTTATTTAAATATTAACAACTGAGTTAAACCACTCTATCAGATATCACGGGAGGAATGGGGGCCTGTGCCGAAGATCTTGTCGTCTTCGCGGGCCTCGAACACTCTACTGGCTGCTAACCTATACCAGTGACCAATATACATTAGACGAGTTCAAAATAGTAGATACTCAACACAAATATGTAGAGGAACTCAAGTAGAAAACAACGGTACTTCATTTGCGGAATTCTGATTTTGTTTGGGCTTTAAATATGCCAAAAATTCGATTTCTGATCAAAATTAGACGTCTGGGACTAATCCTAGATGTCTTAAAAGATGCCAAAAACTCACCTTGTGTTTCCTACGGCTGATCAGACATCTAGACTCCCTCTGCGACCGTCTGGGGACAGTTCCAGACGTCGGACAAGGTCTTCGATCATCTGGAAGCACCTCCGGACCTCTGGTGATGTGATCAGACGTCCAAAACTACATGGGAAAGCATACCGCGCACCTTCCCAAAGCCTGCACCTATGTATGGTCGCTTGCAGGTGCAACGTTAGCTGACATCCCTGTGCTATGATATGCATGGTGTAGAAAGATACATACCTCATGATATCACATGCTTTTAGACGTCCGACCTCAGCTCCGAACGTCTGGGTGCCTTGCCAGTCGTCTGGACTTCACTCTAGATGTTTGATCCTGGAAAACTTCCAGTATCAGAACCTCCTCATAGCTCGCTCCGCCCACGGCGTCAGCTCCAGCCACTGTAGGAACTTGAGCAGGTCCTCGTCGACGTCCTTTCCTCTCCTACGAGCTCCTCCTTGAGCTCCACGAGCTCTCGTGGTTGCCTTCCTCCTCCCCCACTCTCACTCCCTCTCACTCTCTCTCTCTCGCTCCTCCCCGCTCTCCCTTCGCTGGCTCCTTTCTTGCCGAGGTTGCAAACAAAGGTGAAGGGGAACATGGCTGGTAGGAGAAGGTGGAGGTGGCGGTGGCTGGGTGATGTGAGGAGGAGAGGAGAAGGGAGCAGGTTTATATAGGAGAGGGGTTAGGGTTCTGGGGTGAAGGAGAGAGAGAGGGAGCAGCCTCTGCGCGCCGCCCGTGGGTAGAGAGCAAAGCGCAGTACGAAAAACTCACTTTCAGACGTCCGGGAATGTGTCCAGACGTTTGGACAGACGTCTGACTGAAACTCCAGACATCTTAAATGGCCATAAATGTAACAGGTCATTACATCATAACAAACTTAAAGGAAGTTTCGTCCCCGAAACTTGAGCTAGCCAGGGTACGGGAAAAGGAACGTAAAAACGCATAACAAACTTAACGAGGACCGAAGTAGGTCCGAAAGGACGTACCCTCAAAAAGTTCTGGGTACCGCTCTCTCATCGTCGCCTCAGGCTCCCAAGTCACCTCCTCGTACCGCTGGCTTCTCCATAGGACCTTCACTAGTGGTACCAACTTCCGTCTCAGACTTCGGATGACTTTGTCTAGTATCTATACTGGTCTCTCGTGGTAGATCAGGTCGTCATCGACCTCGATGCTCTCGTGGCTCAGAACGTGATTGGGATCAGCGACATACATCCTGAGGTTGGACATGTGGAACATGTCGTGCACTCCAGAAAACTGGGGAGGAAGGGCAAGTCGGTAAGCAACGGGTCCCACCTGCTCTAGGACCTCAAAGGGCCCGACAAACCTTGGCACAAGCTTCCCTTTCACCCTAAAATGCTGTAGGCCCTTCATGGGTGAAACATGGAGGAAGACGTGATCCCTAACCTCGAACTACACCTCTCTGCGCTTCCGTTCAGCGTAGCTCTTTTGCCTGCTTCTGACAGTGCAGAGTTGTTTGTGAATCTGCTCTATCACCTCTTGACTCTGCTGGATTACCCTGGGACCAACCTCCTACTTGGTCCCCACCTCGACCCAACCAAGGGTGCAGTACACCTCCGTCCGTACAGAGCCTTGTAAGGTGCAATGCTGATGCTCGAGTGGTAACTGTTATTGCATGCAACCTCTGCCAGGGGCAAATGCTCCTCCTAGGAGCCTCTCCAGTCTAGTACACAGGCGCGCAAAAGGTCCTCAAGTGTCTGAATGGTGTGTTCCGACTGTCTGTCCGTCTGGGGGTGGTAAGCGATACTGAACCTCAAACGCGTCCCTAAGGCCTGCTGAAACTCAGCCCAGAACTGGGAAGTAAAATGGGTATCCCTGTCGGATACAATCTCACGTGGAACTCCATGCAGGTGCACCACATCTTGGATGTATCTCTCTGCTAACCGATCTGGTCCAAAGGTGACTCGGATCGACAAGAAACGCACCATCTTCGTCAACCTGTTTACTATCACCCAGACTACGTCGTGTCCTTACTGGGTAACTAGTAGACCCACCACCAAGTCTATGGTGATGCTCTCCCACTTCCACTCTGGCACAGGATGTGGCTGCAACGGCCCTGCAGGCCTCTAATGCTCGACATTCACCTGCTGGCATACTAAACACTGTTGCACAAACTCACCAACATCCCGCTTCATCCCTCTCCACCAAAAGTCATGTCACAAATCATGGTACATCTTTGTGTTCTCGGGATGTATGGTGAACCTAGACCCATGCACCTCAGTTAGGAGCTCTCTCAACAACTTCTCATCCCTAAGAATGCATAAGCGTCCCCTCATGAGCAGTATCTCTCCTAAAAAGGAAAAGTCTCCTGGGTCCCCTGTCAACACCCTGTCTCACAGCGTCTGTAAGTACGGATCTGTCATCTACCCTTCGATGATGCAGTCTATTAGCTCTGGTCATGTCTGTCACGTCATTGTCACTGTCCCACAATACCCTTGTGATTCCCGGGGTCGCCAACTGCCCAACTCTTCCATGAGTCTCCAACTCTGCGCTTGTAAACTGGCCAAGTGGGCGGGTGCCTTCCGACTCAAGGCGTCAGCCACCACATTGGCCTTCCCTGGGTGGTAGGAGATGCTGCAGTTGTAGTCCTTCAGGAGCTCTAACCAACGTCTCTGTCTCATGTTAAGCTCCTTCTGGTCAAACAAGTACTTGAAGCTCTTATGATCCGTGAAAATCTTGAAAGTCTCACCGTAGAGGTAGTGCCTCCATGTCTTCAGCGTGAAGACAATAGCTGCCAGCTCTAAGTCATGGGTAGGGTAGCTATGCTCATGGGGCTTCAGTTGCCGCGAAGTGTAAGCGACAATGTGACCCCGCTACAAGAGCACACCCCCTAACCCCTGCAACGAAGTGTCGGTGTAAACCACAAATCGCCACTACTATCTGGAATGGTAAGCACAGGAGCTAAAGTCAGTCTCTCCTTCAACTCTTGAAAACACGCCTCGCACTCATCTGTCCAGGCAAAGGGCACGTCCTTCTGAGTCAGCTAGGTCATAAGATGTGCAATATGAGAGAATCATCTGATAAACCGCTGATAGTAACCTGCAAATCCCAAAAAGCTACGTATCTCTGTCACTGTGCATTGCCTCTCTGATGCATACTCGAATAGGCTTTTTTAATATGGTGATATCGAAATGAGTATAGTGAGTTAACCTAAATCGAGTCTACACTAGTTTCACAAAATTTTTAACTTGGCCTACTTGATTTTATCTTGATCACTTTTAGGCCCAGGGTCGATCTTAGGGAGGCGGAGATTAGAAGATTGCAAAGTTCCTGCGCCTTTCCTAAAAGGTATCTCTTCCTTGCGTTTATTATGTTTTTGGTTTTCTTGATTTTTAGGTTTTTTTTTCTGATAAACTTGTCCTTGAGGCACACCCTCAAATTGGTCCTTGGCTATACGCTAGAATACAATGAATCCTGTCTCGCCACATGAGAGATCGTGTTCCTGTAAATTAAGATTTATCTTTTCTGTTTTATACTTTTTTAGTCTTTTTAGTGGCAAGAAGAAAAGACAAATTGAAAGCAAAATAGAATGCAACAA
The DNA here is from genome assembly GCA_037157565.1 of Thalassia testudinum. NCBI lineage: Eukaryota > Viridiplantae > Streptophyta > Magnoliopsida > Alismatales > Hydrocharitaceae > Thalassia > Thalassia testudinum. The sequence goes on along the minus strand of JAZHRO010000025.1, from coordinate 148,402,618 downwards.
ATGAAATGAAAAGAAATACTTAGCTTAGTATATCTATATCTGTATATATAGTAGATATAGAATATATATATATATTTATATAGATGTTAATAAATAGGGGTGAAAATGGAGATGTGGATGGGATGTAGCACGGTGTCAAATTTGTCCACGTCTAGCAAGACGCAACCAACACGACTAAGTATCGTGTGGAGTGTAGAGAGGATGTGTGTGAGTGTGGGTGGAAGCGCTTGCTTTGCACGGGTATCGGGGAATATTAGCAACTGGTGCTAATATTCCCATGATACGATGTGCGGTGGAGGGGTGAGTGCACGAGTATGTGGGTAGTATATGTGAGGTGTGTATTGGAGAATGTGGGTGTGTGGATATATAAGTATATATGTATATATCTATATAAGTAGCTATAACTATATAGATGCGTATATACATGTATAGGAATATATATATATATAATTACGTATGTATAAATATTTAAGGGTGAGGGTGTGTGAGTATATATATATATATGTATATGTATCCGTGTAGGTGTGAGTGTTTGTGAGTGTGTGTGTGTGTGCGCTGGAGGGGATGGAGGCAGCTATTTAAGATGTTTGCAGTGCAGAGGCGTTGTCTGGAGGCACAGGCGCGTGGGCGCACAAGCAAAGGTGAATGCACGCGCGGAACGGGTGAGCGTAACACACGCGCTACGCGGGAGCGTGGCGATGATCGGCTGGAGCGAGTGCGGGCGAGGAGAGAGAGCGACGTAGCCACCGGCTAAGTGAGAAACGAGCCAGTGGCTACAGTGTTGTGAAGACCACACGCTACAGTGCGCTACAGTGCGCGCGTGGTTTGGCGACCGGCTGGAGTTGGTTTGGCGCTTGATCGGCGCTGTGGAGCGCCTGCGCGCGTGGAAGGAAGCCCCGAGCGGTCTGCTTGGGTAGGCGGTCACCGACTAGAGGTGCGCAGATGTGTTGGAGGTACGCGGAGGGCGTGAGCTTCAGAGCTTAGAGCCTTGCATTAATGGCGGAGGAGAAGAATAGCAACAAAACGAAAAAGGAAAGAAAAAATGCAAATAAAAAAACGAAGCAAGAAACCACCACGCCCACCTGCTCACGATGGAGCTGGGTGGTGGTGGAACTCACAGTGTACCATAAAATGACTTTTCTCCCAAGAAAGCACGAGGTTCACATCAATACATCTCCGAAAGATGCAGGTCAGGTTGGCTTGACAATCATCAAATGAAGGTCCGAAGACCAAAAAGTCATCCATGAAGACCTCAAGAAAGTCACCCACCATATCATGAAATATTGCCAGCATACATCTCTGGAAGGTTGCTGGCGCATTACAAAGTCCGAATGGCATCCTTCTAAATGCGAAGGTGCCAAAGGGGCAGGTGAAGGTGGTTTTCTCTTGGTCCCGGGGATCAATGGACACCTGGTTATATCAAGAGAATCCATCCAGGAAATAGAAAAATTTATTTCTCGCTAACTGCTCCAGGATTTGGTCAATAAAAGGTAGCAGAAAATGGTCTTTCTTTGTTGCAGCATTTAGTTTCCTATAATCTACACACACTCTCCAAGATGTAGGAGTGCGTGTAGGGATGGATTCGCCCCTGTCATTGACACGGATGGTGAGTCCTGCCTTTTTAGGCACGACATGAATCGGGCTCACCTAGGGGCTGTCGCTGATCGGGTAGATTATACCTGCATCTAGCCACTTAATGATTTCCTTTCTAATGACTTCCCGCATGTTAGGGTTGAGACGTCGCTGCATCTTGCGGGAAGGTTGAGCCTCCTCCTCCGTATATATACTGTGAGTGCAGTAGGAGGGGCTAATGCCAGTTAAGTCAGATAAGGACCATCCAATGGCTGCCTTGTGTTCCATGAGGACCTTCATTAGCTTGCACTCTTGCTCCTTGGTCAGTTTTGAACTAATAATTATGGGGAGCGTTTCATTTGGCCCAAGAAAAGCATATTTGAGCGTGTCAGGCAGTGCTTTCAGCTCGGGAGTGGATGGTGAAAGATCTGGCATTTCTTGGGACGAGAGTGTCCCAAGCGGATCAGAAGAAAGAACGATAGGAGAAAGAAGTTGGCCCTCAGATTGGCCAAGAAGAGGGGCATCTTGGATTGATGGATCCAAGAAAGGAGAGCCCCAGTGATCAGCACTTGGGCTCAAGGTCCCAGTGTGGAGTCGCATGTCCGCCTGATTTGGCGGGAAAGAAAGGGTAATCCGATCTTCAAGAGGGTGGACCGGAGATGAGTAGCCCGGATATGACTCAGACCACTAGGTGTGGGAAGCGGAGAAAACCTCGTTAGGAGTCTGGTCAGGAGAAGGTAAGGGTAAGGGGAGGGGTAGGGAAATGTCACAATGTATGTCAGTTAGGCGATGGTCTGTGTTTAGGGACAATCCACAGTAGTCAAAATAGGTCCCTATTAGTCTGATACACACGCTGACGGCCATGTCCTCGTCAGACGTGCCATCCTTGATGCAATTACAATCAAAATTCTTGGCGGCCTTGAAGATGTTCAGCTTGAGCTTCTCAGAGCCAATGGCGATCTTAATGCAACCCGACTCACAGTCGATATGGGTAAGGGCTGTGGCCAAGAAAGGTCGACCAAGGATGATCAGACAATCAGAAAGTGAGTTAGGAACTTCCATATCCAAAATAAGAAAGTCAACAGGAAAACAGAGACTGTTGACCCTAACCACCACGTCTTCCACCACACCCTTCGGGATTTTGATAGAACGATCTGCCAACTGCAATGTGACAGGGGTGGGTTTCAGATTTCCTAAGGCAAATTTCTCGAGCATGATGGTTGGTATAAGGTTGATGGAAGATCCTAGATCAAGCAAAGCACAGTTAAAATTGCAGCCTTGGATGCTACATGAAATAAGCGGTGTGCCTGGATCTTTCTGCTTCGATGGTAGATTTAACAGTATAGCACAGCTCGCATGAGACGAGAGGACCACTGGATTCTTTATTTTCTTTGACTGTCGCCTGGGTGTAGTGTAGTCTTTGAAGAATCGGGCGACAGTTGGTATATGGTCGATAGCCTCCAATAGGGGTACTTTGATCTCAACATCCCTGAATAAATTACGCAGGTTATCAAAGGCTTGCATATTCTTTTTCTTGCCTTTTGGCTCCCTCAGTAGAGCCTTAGGGAATGGGATCGCTTCTGGCACCAGTTTTGGCGTATCATCCTCACAAGAATGCAGTGCGCCTCCTAGTTAAGAGGGCGATGAAGAAAATGGGCTAGAATCAGGTCGAGGCGGATCGACGATTTGCTTCCCACTCCTCGTATTAATCGCATTGGACGTCGCAGGTCCAGTAGGATCATAAGGTGGAGGAGGGTTTACAATAGGGACATAAGGGTGATGCGCTGTTGCCAGATTAGCCTGGAATCCTGGTGGAGTGCTCGGAGCTTGCAAAATCTGATGAACCTGCTCTTGAGAAGGTCGTACCTGTGGTTGTGGACCACGGGGTACAAAATTTCATGGGTTAGGAACAGGTTGGGCTAGAAGAGTGCCCTGAGATCGAGTCGTTATGTGTAGTTGACTGATCTCAGCATTCTGCTGCGCCAATTGGTGCTGAAGAGAGGTCATGTTTTCTTCATGCCGCTTGGACATTTCCATCATCATTCGCATCAATTTCTCAAGAGAACTTGATGCGTGTTTTGTTTGAGGTGCGCAAGGACCCGATGGCATATTTGTCACAGGATTATACTGGGCCCTTGGAATGACGGGTGAGAATAGTCGCATTGGTGCACTAGTGGGGTTTTGGTGCTGTGGGTTACTGGACCATGCAAAATTAGGATGATTTCTCCACCTTAGGTTATGAGTAGCCGAGAATGGGTTGTTCCCTAAAGCACAAGCATCTTCTAGGCCAGAAGACGAGTTCGCATGCGTATATGCATCCGAGCACACTGAGGCTTGGCCCTCTGTGTCAAAATACTGGCTTGCAGAAGCCAAGTCCACATTGCTTACCGAATCACTCGACGCGATACTCAGTAAGGATGGTCTCACAGGATTCTTGGGAATCATCCTGGTATTGGAAGGATTAAGGTTGTGACGGAGTGATGGAGTGGAGGTGTTTGCCATAGAGCAGGTAGGGTTGGCCAGAAGCTCGTCCAGCTTTTTGTGCACGACGGAGACTTCATCCAATTTTTGTGCAATTAAGTTAAGATCTGTTGATGAATGGGAGGGTCTCGTGTCAACTTCGTGAACATTGCGGGGCATGCTGGTACGATTAAAGGCGACAATGGAGGCATTGTTCATTGAGTTTTCACTCATGTTCTCAAATAATTCACATGCTCCATTCTCGTCTTTATTCATAAAGTTCCCTTCGCAGGAAGCGTCAGCGATCTGTCGCAAAGTCTCATTTAGCCCATAATAGAAGATTTGGGCTATATGCCACTTTGGAAGACCATGGTGCGGGCACTTCCTTAGGAGGTCATTATACCTCTCCCAAGCCTCATGAAATTGCTCGCCGTTCTGTTGCACGAATGAAGTTATAGCCCAACGAAGTGCATTGGCTTGCCCGATTGGGAAGAATTTCTTGAGAAATGCTGTGCGCATCTCTTCCCAAGAATGGATGGTTCTCCCATGGGTGCACAACCAGTGCGACGCTTTGTCCCGCAATGAAAAATAGGAACATTTTCACAAGGACAATTGATATCCCGATGTTTCTTGGTTTAACAGTTTCAACTAATCGGGTTAAGTCTTCCAAATGAAGAAAGTGATCTTCACTTGCAAGACCATGGAAGTGAAAGTTAATTAGGCCAATGACATTAGGTTTTAATTCAAAATTGTCCCCACCCATGGGGACCCGAATTTGCCCAATGGTCTTTGTAGCAGCGGGATTTTAATAAGAACAAAGAGACCTGGGTTCCTCCCTTTCAGGGGGAGGGTGATTCATTTCCTTCAATGTTTCCCTTATAACCTCGATTTGTTCATTATACAGTGCCATTTGGGCTTGGAGGCGGGTTAGAGGGTCTACGGCTCCATCACCACCTGGTGGGATTGGAGGGGGGCAGTTTCCTACCTTCGGATTTGGGGGTGGGCGTGCAGCCATGTTTGTGGAGGAGGATGACGATTCACCAGTTTCTATCCTTCTAGAATTATCGGACAATTCAAGCAATTTAGGGTTTTGTGACCTCCTCCCAAACATGCACTACTGCAGGAAGAATTGGGGAGATGGGAAGAGAAAGGGTATGAGAGAAAAAATGCCATAAGGATACACTTGATGACAAATCAAAGCAATCAATTTCCTAACCTCTACAATGTGCCCTTAGACCTAAAGATCTAAGTTACCTACTATCACAACCTACGGAACCAAATGAGAGCACCACGAAACCATCGAGCCAGATTGAAAGGCCGTTTGCCCCGGTCTTAGACACCCGATAGCACACGGGAACCCACACCGGCACGTAGGCGCTACACGTAGGTAAGTAGACCTCCAATCCTTAAGAGGGGACAAGTTGCTACTAGTTTTAATTTATAGGCTTAGGATTAAGGGCTCCAGGAATGTAAAGGGTGTTGTATACATGTAATGCCCAAGTGCGTTAATTTTAAGAGTGTGTAAATCAAGCATGCAATGGGAAAATCTCCCCGAATTGAAGTTTTAGATGGTGAATGGCTTTTAGAATTTTAACCTTAAGTAGTATGGATTTTAGGATTCCATTGGATTACCAATTCAACCAATCTATGGATTTTCAGAAAATATAAGTTTTCTATGCCCAACAAACCCTTCTTCAATGTGAATTAGTTAGTGCATGCTAAAAATGCAATGGGCTTCCCTAGATGGAAATTTCTAGGTGTGGATGCACGAGTCAATTTTAGCTTAATGTGAGAGGGAGACAACACGCTCAATTCAAGTGCTCCCAATCATTAAAATTATAATCCACACAAGGCTCAACCACCAAAATGATGTAAAAATGAAAATGTTGGGGTTGAAATATTCAGGATCGAATCTAAGGTAGATGTAAAGTCGTGGTGGGGTTGGAATCAACTCAATTCCAAGACTCCCCACCAAAAAAATGTGATCCCAAAATGCTAATAAATGAGGCAAGGAAGGATGGCAATCACTCAATTTTTATCTTGCCTCTAAGAAGACTTTACACAGCGAAAAAGGCAATGATGTGCGCGTGCGCGTGTGTTTGGAAGTGTTGTTATAGTTTGCACTTGCAACGCCGGTTTTAAGGTAAAGAAACGGATGTGAGTCCGAGTGTCAGTCTCAGGTTGGCGTAAAAACCAGATTCTTCGTCACTTATTGTCACGAAAATCATGGGGTTTTGCTTGCGAAAAAGTGCGGGTGAAAAGCGAGAGAGAGAGAGATTAGGGTTAGAATTGTTTCATTCGCAGCATGCAACTTGAATAGAAAATAGAGCAAGCAATTGAATAGAAAACAACTTCATTAATCATGCAACTTTAGTTCATAATTACAACATTAGATAAATGCTTGAACATAAGTAGAGTAAAGCTTAAAAGAAGGGAAGAAAGAGGGAGAGAGGTAGGGTGGCGAGGCAGCCATGGTGGTGGAGAGGGCTCCGTCGGCGGTTCGTCGTCTCTGGCAATTACAAAAGGGCTTAAAGGTAGCTGGAGGGGGGTAGAGTAGTTGCAAGTGGAGTGAATGCCTTGAATGGGTGGTTGGAAGGGGTTTAAATAGGGAGAAGGGTTTTCCAAATGAAGAAGGGGTTTTAGCGACATTTGGGACATCGCTAAAACCCTTCCCAAAATGTCGGTGAAGACCCCTGTCCTCCGGTTGCTCGCCCGCAGCCATGCTTCCTCGCGCCCGATCCGTGTGCGCATGCCATAAGCCATCCGATCGAAGATCGGACGACTAGGATCTCGGGTGAGGCACTCGCCTGGATAGCACCCTTGCGCTCGCGTCATCGCGCGCGTCTGGCCAAGGCGCATCTGCGGGTGCCACGTCTCGCGATCTTGTCCGTCCACTGCTGATCGAGCAGCCCACTTTCTCCCACGTGCGTTGTCATCTCCGCAATTCAGCTCTGCACGACTCGAGCTCGCATTGCGTGAGCGCGAGCGTGCGCTCCAACCGCTGCGCTACGCTGTTGCTTTGTCACGGTAAGTGCGAGCGTGTACGCGGTTCTCAGCCGTTCGATCAGAGATCGACGGTTGAGATCTGTTCTCCGGGTGAAGGTGGAAGCGGGCGGCGATCTGGACATGGTGAGCGGGCACCACATGGCGCGCCGTGGGCCGTTGATCATCAGATTAACGGTCAGAACTTCTTGGACCCATTGTAGGAGCTCCGGATGTCGGATTTGGCCGATTTTGAGTTCGTTGGACTCCGTTCGTCACTCTGAATCCATCCGTGTGGTCTGATTGCTCATCTGAGGCCTGCTTTGATAAGTGCTCATACAAATGGCCATTAATACTGTTTTATAAGCAATCTTGACGTATGATGCATGCAATGCTCCCATTCTACTTATGTTGTGTTATCTGTGCCTTTTATTCTTAAGATGGGCCCTATTAACAAAATAATCACTCCAAGATGCAGTGTTATCAAGCAAGAATCAAGATTCCTGGATTTTCGCTATGCAAAGTTTGCGAGAAACCAAGGGGCAGTGGGGGTGATAGCAAACAATCAACAAGTGGATTTTAGTCCACTTGCCCCAAGAAACTCCCAAGAAGTGTTTTTAGGTTTTTGGAATTTTTAGATTTTTTTTCTCTTTTGTTTCAAGGTGACAAGATGACCTAAGTTACTATGTGGAAGACACCTACCTCCTCAACAACGTGGGCGAAGCTTCAATTGCAGCACCGGTGATTTCACACTCTCGCACCCACCTTGGATTTGCCAATGTCTCCGACCTCCTCTACATGTCTCCTCCTTGCAACAAGTACACTTGCACACAAACAAACAAAACACTCGTGAAGAGAAGGGTGGGAGAAGAGAAAATCAAAGGAAGATAGTAGAAACTTACTTCAAATATCGCCTCCTTGGCAACGATGCCAGAAAAGCGTGATGCGTACTCGAATAGGCTTTATTAATATGGTGATATTAATGTCGAAATGAGTATAGTGAGTTAACCTAAATCGAGTTTACACCAGTTTCACAAAATTTTTAACCTGGCCTACTAGATTTTATCTTGATCACTTTTAGGTCCAGGGTCGATCTCAGGGAGGTAAGGATTAGGAGATTGCAAAGTTCCTGTGCCTTTCCTAAAATGTATCTCTTCCTTGCGTTTATTATGTTTTTGGTTTTCTTGATTTTTAGGTTTTTTTTCCTCCAGTAAACTTGTCCTTGAGGCACACCCTCAAATAGGTCCTTGGCTATACGCCAAAATACAATGAATCCTATCTCGCCACATGCGACACCGTGTGCCTGCAAATCAAGATTTATCTTTTCTGTTTTATACTTTTTTAGTCTTTTTAGTGGCAAGAAGAAAAGACAAATTGAAAGCAAAATAGAATGCAACAAAACAAATGAAAAGAAATACTTAGCTTAGTTTATCTATATTTGTAGATATAGTAGATATAGAATATATATATTTATATAGATGTTAATAAATAGGGGTGAAAATGGAGATGTGGATGGGATGTAGCACGGTGTCAAATTTGTCCACGTCTAGCAAGATGCAACCAACACGACTAAGTATCGTGTGGAGTGTAGAGAGGATGTGTGTGAGTGTGGGTGGAAGCGCTTGCTTTGCACGGGTATCGGGGAATATCAGCAACTGGTGCTAATATTCCCACGATACGATGTGCGGTGGAGGGGTGAGTGCACGAGTATGTGGGTAGTATATGTGAGGTGTGTATTGGAGAATGTGGGTGTGTGGATATATAAGTATATATGTATATTTCTATATAAGTAGCTATAACTATATAGATGCGTATATATATATATGTATATATATATATATATATATATATATGCGTGTAGGTGTGAGTGTGTGTATCAGGGTGTGTGTGTGTGCGCTGGAGGGGATGGAGGCAGCCGTTTAAGACGTCTGCAGTGTAGAGGCGTCGTCTGGAGGCACACGCGCGCGGGTGCACAAGCGAAGGTGAATGTGCGCATGGAGCGGGTGAGCGCAACACACGCGCTGTGCAGGAGCACGGGCGATGATAGGCTGGAGTGGGTGTAGGCGAGGAGAGAGAGCGACGTAGCCACCGGCTAAGTAAGAAACAAACCGGTGGCTATAGTGTCACGCAAAGCACGTGCTACAGTGTGCTACAGTGCACGCGTGGTCTGGCGACAGGCTGGAGGCGGTTTGGCGTACGACCGGTGCTGTGGAGCGCCTGCCCGCGCGGAAGGAAGCCTTGAGCGGTCTGCTTGGGCAAGCGGTGACTGACTGGAGGTGTCCAGATGTGCTGAAGGTGCGCGGAGGGCGTGAGCTTCAGAGCTTGGAGCCCTGCATTAATGGCAGAGGAGAAGAATAGCAACAAAATGAAAAAGGAAAGAAAAAATTCAAATAAAAAAATGAAGCAAGAAACTGCCATGCCCACCTGCTCACGACGGTGCAGGGTGGTGGTGGAACTCACAGTGGTGGTCTGAGACCACTGTGAGCTTTCTCCTGCACACGGTGTGCCTCTTCTCAACTTGTGAGAAGAGGAACTTGTATGGAGAGGGAGAGGCAAGGAGAGTGGCCAGTGGTGGGTGAGGTGTTGCCTGAGGGTGGTGATGGGTCTGTATGAAGGTGGGATTCGGCCGCTATAGCAAGGGGAGTGCAAGGTCTTTTATAGAGGGCGAGCACGCCTCTACCCATGTTGCTAGGAGAAGCGGCGAGGAGAGGTGCACACCATGCCCTGCAATCGCATGGGAATGAAATGGTGAAATTGCAATGCCACACTCAAGGAAAATGTTAATAATGGAAGTGGATTGGATGGCCATTTATTCTCACTCTCTTCTCCTCTTTATAAATGCATGCAGGTGTATATTTACAAATGAAAGTATGGCTACATAAGATGCATGGGTAATGCTAGGAAATAACATAAGATGGCATATTTATTGGTGTATCTTGCTATGCAATCACTCTCCCACCTAAGTACGATCTCAGCCTTGGCTGGATCCACAGCCAAACCATCCCCTGAAATCACGTGGCCCAAGAAAGTCACCTGCCTCAACCAAAACTCGCACTTGCTGTACTTGGCATACAGCCTGTGTTGCCTCAAGGTATCCAGGATCATGCGCAAATGCTATCTATGCTGCGCTTGATCTTGCGAGTAAACGAGTACATCATTGACGAACACCACCACAAACTGGTCTAAGTGCGGTTGAGAAACATGGTTCATTAAATTAATAAAGGCAGTGGGGGCATTGGTTTTCCAAACAGCATGACCAAGAACTCGTAGTGCCCGTACTAGGTATGGAAATCTGTCTTGGAGACGTCGGTCTCCTTGATCCTCAACTGATGGTAGTCCGACCTCAGATCTATCTTGGAGAACACTGTGGTGTCTAGCAATTGGTCGAAGAGGTCATCAATCCTCGGCAGCGGATACTTGTTCTTGATGGTGACCCTATTCAGCTATTGGTAGTCGACACAAAGTCGCAAGGTACCGTCCTTCTTCTTCACAAAAAGTACAAAGGCTCCCCACGGGGATGCACCGGGCCTCATAAAGCCCTTCTCCAACAGGTTTTTTAGCTATGACTTGAGCTCTCGCAGCTCAAGCGGTGCCATTTGGTACTGTGCAGTAGAAATGGGGCTAGTCCCCGGTACCAGTGAGATCTCAAACTCAATCTCACGCTTAGGCGGTAGTCTTGGCAGCTCCTCTGGAAAAACATCGGGGTACTCGCAAACCATCGGGATACTCTGAAAGTCAGCCACGGGACAAGGCTTGGCCACTACACAGGCCAAAAAGCCCTCACACCCCTGGCTCAAAAGCCTGGCCGCCCGAAGCACAGAGATTCACCTGAAACCTCCGTCCACCGGTTGTCCGTGAAACTCAAAGGAAGGAAACTCCGGTATGGAGAAAACGATCTTCCTCCTAAAATAGTCCACCAGGGCATGATAGGCGGACAACCAGTCCATCCCTAGGATCACGCCAAAATCCTCCATCTGTATCACAATCAGGTCAGTGGGGAGGCTGTGTCCCCCTATACTGACCTCATAGTCTGTGTAGACCTCCTCGGCTACAAACAACTAGCCACCTGGCCTTCTGATCACAAACAGATCCTCTAACAGTACACTACCCTGCCTCAAACTAACTGCAAAACTCGTAGCGACGAAGGAGTGCGTGGTGCCGGAATCAAAAAGTACGTACACTAATCTGCCAGAAGCAGTAACCATACCTTCCACCACTGAACTTGAAGCCCTGGTGTCTCTATGTGTCAGGGCGTTGATACGCCCCTCAGCTCTCGGTGTAAACGAAGCAGCTACACTCTGGGTCGGGTGAGCAGCTGCTGGCCGGTACCCTCCTCGTGATTGCTGTCCTCCTCCACGCGTCTGGTGACCATGACCACCATCTCGGCCTCTAGCGCTCGGTGCGAGGAGCATTTGCTGTGCTCCGGCCCTAGATGGGTAGTCCCTCATGATGTGGCCCGGCTGAACACACTGGTAGCAGAGGGGTACACGTCCTCCTCCCTCTGTGGGTCCCTGCTGGCAGCTGGGTGGGGGTCCGGTGCTGGCAACTGGCCCCTGTCTGGGGCCCCCAGAGGCCACTGATGGCCCCGCAAAATGAGATGGCTCTCCTGCGGGCACCGTGTGCCTCCTCTCGTGACAGCCCTGAGAGTGCTCTAGCTAGTAGGGCCTCTTCCGTCCGCTGTCAGTGTCTCGCGCGGCCAGGTTGGTCTCCTCGTAAGTCATGGCTGCCTCGACCACACGAGAGAAAGTGGGTAGCTTTAGGGATTTGACATGCCCCTGAATAGTAGGTCGAAGCCCCTCAGTAAACCTCCACAGGCACTCCTCCTCAGTAGACGCAGCTGTCGAGGCAAAACATGACAGCTCCAGAAAATACGTGCGGTACGCGCTAACTGTCATCATCCCCTGGCGGAGAGTGTGGAACTCCCACCTCCTTTGGTCTTGCCAGGTCTGCGAAAAGTACTGCTCGTAGAAGAGAGCCACGAACCGGTCCACATCGGCTCTCTCCCCTCCTGGCCTCTGATTGCCCTCCACCACTTATGTGTTGCGCTCTCTAGCTGGTACGTCGCAAGACCACGCGACACTCCGTGGGAGGGTGAAGGGTGTCGAATACCTTCTCTATCTACTCCAGTCAGTCCTCTACCTCAGACGGGTCCTCATCCCCCTTGAAGGAGGGGGGCTTCAGCTTCCAGAACTGTCCGAAAAGCTCGTGGTGCAGCTGCAATGGGGGAACGAGTATGCCTCCGGGCAAGGAAGGCTCATGCTCGGAAGTGTCAGAGTGCGGTAGGGGTGGTGGAGGACCACCCCCTCCCCCTCCTGCTCGTCTGGCACTGTGACGGTCTCTCTGTCCCACCGAGGACTCCCCCTTCACGTCCTCAGGGAGAGGTGCCCGTGGAGGTTGGTGGAGCTCCTCTCGCACGATGTCTCTGATCAGCTGGGTGAGATCCTGGGCTTGAACTCCTGGGAGAAGAGGTGGGTCAATTGGTACCTTAGGTCCGGCACGTCCACCCCTCCAACCTCGTCCACGACCGCGACCACGGCCTACCTTGAGCACTCCCTGATGAGGCATCTCCTGCAAGAAGACGCGAAAGATAGAACAAGAGTGTCAACAATACTGAATTACATCGAGAAAAAGACTCGAAAATGTATATCAAAGTGATACGTGACAGTGGCTATCCTAGTGATAAGCACGTGAGTAGTTATTCTCAAGCCAATTGGTTCATTTCTCGAGATGACCTTGCTCTGATACCATCTTGTTATGACTCGGTTCCCGGATCCCTACAGAACCCAAGTCCAACTCGCCTCCACTAATCCTAAGACCTAGTCGTCCAACAAGAAATAACTAAAAGCAGGAAAATAAACCACATTCACACATGCAATATAACTAAGTAGAAGAAAAGTACGAAGCAGTAAAGAAAGTAGAACAGTTGTCTCAGTACATGCCACCACAACAACAACAGAAAGCGGAAAGGAAACAGAAGTAGCAGGAACAGTAAACTAAGTGTCCATTTCTTACTATAGCAGTAAGATAAATAAAAGTGCTGAAAGAACTACGGCTCAGCTTGGTTGGGCCCAGCACCCTCTGTAGCTGGAAACTTGGGCTGCTCAACTCCTGATCCTGAATAGGGTACGAAAAGACAAAGTCAGCGAATGTTGAGTAGAGTGGTGTTTATATTATTTAAGTACAGGTACAGTAAAAACAATAACAGATTTATTTCCCATTTTTATTTATCTCATTTATGTACTTATGTTTCATCTATTTTTTAAAGTACCCAGGTATTTCTTGATCTTGCATGTTCCTCGTGGGAACGATCTTGATTGCAATCTTTTCCATAGAGTAGAAGGTACACGTGGTGCTCTCTTGGCTGGGAGAGTCCCCCGTGGTAGTCCTACACTCAGTCAACTACCCCGAGGTCACTGTCGAGACGTAGCTGTGACTACGACACACTTGATAAGCACACGGGTAGCTACCTCTCACTGACACGCGGTCAGTTGTTTCCGCTAGCGGGTATGCCCAAAGTACAGCATGGAATAGTATAGGGCCTTGCCCTCACAGAACAGGGGTCTCGCCCCTCAGATCCAAACAGGGGTCTCCCCTCTCCACAGTCCACGCACCCTCGTCTGACTACCCCGGTTTGCCCAGAGGGCCTAACAAAGTCTGTGTAGGCTGGCTAGTTGAACCCCGGGCCCCGTGGGGTGGTTAACTCCCTCCATACATTAGTAGCTCGCCTCGGTACCACGTACGCGAGGGCCAACAGGAGTTGGTGTAGAGTGGCCAATCCTAACCCTGGGTCTCAACCCAAGGGAGGCTAGCTCCACTCTACACTAAAAGGGGACAGTTTCTCTCCTTGGTACCACGTACACAAGGGCCAACACACTTCCCGTCTACATTCCAGATTCCATTTATCCACAGAAGTTCTACTCCTATTTCCTCGTAGGGTTCATGCTCATGTTCACCTCATTTATGATCTCATGTTTCATAATTCGTTCCTTATCCATATACAGGCAGCTCATGTTTCCATAATTCAATTCTCGAAAACATACAACTGGTGGTTTCACAGGCAATTTCTCAATTATATACAGGCAGCTCGTATTTTAACATGCATCTCGTAATTATATTAAAGGCATTTGCTAGCAATTTATCTTAACCATGCATTCAAGTAAAAAGTATAGCTCAAACAAGCTCGTTCATTTTCTACCCTAGGGTTCATTCCATATCTTAGAGTTCAATCCGACTATTCCAACCAAGTACATTCTTATTTAAATATTAACAACTGAGTTAAACCACTCTATCGGATATCACGGGAGGAATGGGGGCCCGTGTTGTAGATCTTGTCATCTCCGTGATCCTTGAACATGCCACTGGCTGGTAACCTGTACTAGCGACTAATATACATTAGATGAGCTCAAAACAGTAGATACTCAACATGAATACATAGAGGAACTCAAGTAGAAAATAACGGTACTTCGTTTGCAGAAATCCGATTTCGTTTGGGCCTTAAACAGGCCAAAAATGTGGTTTCTGATCAAAATCAGACATCTGGGACTAATCCCAGACGTCTTAAAAGACGTCAAAAACTCACCTTGTGTTTCCTACGACTGATCAAATGTCCAGACTCCCTCTGTGACCGTCTGAGGACAGTTCCAGACATCGGACAAGGTCTTTGGTAGTTTGGAAGCACCTCCGGATGTCTGGTGATGTGATCAGACGTCTAAAAGTGCATGGGAAAGCGTACCGCACGCCTTCCCAAAGCCTGCACCAGCTTATGGTCGCCTGCAAGCACAACGTCAGCCGACAGCCCTTGCGCTATGATATGCATGGCGTAGGAAGATATATATCTCGCGATATCACGTGCTTTAGACATCCGGCCTCAGCTCCGGACGTTTGGGTGCCTCGCCACTCATCTCGACTTCACTCAAGATGTCTGATACTGGAAAGCTTCCAGTATCAGAACCTCCTCGCAGCTCGCTCTGCTTGCTCCTCCACCCACGGCGGTAGCTCCAACCGCTGCAGGAGCTTGAGCAGCTCCTCGCTGACGTCCTTTCCTCTCCTACGAGATCCTTCTTGAGCTCCACAAGCTCCCGCGGTTGCCTTCCTCCTCGCCCGCTCTCACTCTCTTGCACTCTCTCTCTCTCTCTCACTCCTGCCCACTCTCCCTTCACCGGCTCCTTTCTTGCCGAGGCTGCAGCAGAGGCGGAGGGGAACGTGGCTGGCAGGAGAAGGTGGAGGTGGCGGTCGCTGGGTGATGTGAGAAGGAGAGGAGAGGAGAAGGGAGGGGGTTTATATAGGAGAGGGGTTAGGGTTCGGGGGTGAAGGAGAGAGAGAGGGAGCGGCCTCTGCGTGCCACCCGCACGTAGAGTGCAAAGCGTAGTTCGAAAAACTCACTTTCAGATGTCTGGGAATGTGCCCAGACGTCTGGACAGACGTCTGACTGAAACTCCAGATGTCTTAAATGGCTAAAATTGTAACGGGTCATTACAAAAATAGAACAAACCAAGCTTTTCCAATTAGTAAAGAATTGTGTTTTGAATCGTAGAAATCGCAGGCGTAGAGGTGCGAAAGCACTAGGAAAAATATGAGAGTTTTGCTTGTAGAAAACTCTTGAGGTGTGTTTTGAAATGGAGGGTCGAGTGTCCCATTTATAGGTGTTTTTTGATCTCTTTTGGAAATACTGAAAATATGACTTTGTTCTATCAAAACTTAGTATTAGTCGATTAAAATGACTTTTGGTCGATTAATTAAATGGTTTGATCGATTAAAATTGGGATTTGATAGACTTTTCAAGCTCAGGGAAAATTTGATCATTAGAGGTCTTTGATCGATTAAATAAAATTTGTTGGTCGATCAATTTAAATGTTGGTCGATCAACTGTATGAAGATCTTAGGTTTAAAGGAAAAATTTAGGTTTAGCGAGTTTGAAAGCACATCGATTGTTATATTCTAAAGTTACTTACATAATTCTAGGCTTAATAAAGATTAAAAAAGTCTTCAATATCATCATCTGGAGTTTGATTCCACTTGATAAGGACATCATGTCTAGATTTGGCTGGAGATATCCTGATTAATCCACAATAAAAATATAATTTTGTTACGTCAAATCTTTGATATCAACAAAATGTAGATAAATTATGTATATATTGTATAGATATTATTTATATGTAAATAAGTTATAATGTATATTTATCCTAAGTTATATTGTACAGTATTGTATACATGTATATTAAGAAGATAACTTATGATACAAGTATATAACTTATGTATATATATTTATGTACTATATGTGTATAGTATATATATCAATAAATCTAATTAAGTTAAAACCCTTAATTATAATAATCAATAAGTATAATAGCCTAATTATATCTTAAATAATTAATGTACATAGTTGTATAGGTTATACATAAGTAATTTAAGCCGTAATGTACATATTTGATACCTTATGTAAATACATATTTATAATTATAATTCAATTAAATAAAATTATTTAATGGGTAGTCCTATATGTTAATTAAGTTATTATAACCTTAATTTAATATGACCTATAATTAACCCTTAATTATTAACTTAATCTTCTAATAAAACCACTACCTATAGCCAATGTTGAGCATAGTTGATAAGCGCTCACAATAGTGCCACATGGGGCGTGTAGGAAGCACCGTTGCAATATTTCAATAATTGCTCCTCGTAGGCTCGTCGAGCAACTACTACACCCTACGGGGTGTGATTAGCATATGCACGTGTGTGTGTGTGTGGGCCCATTTGGGCGGGCCTACGAGTGTCAGGGGTGGTATTTGTGGCCTTGTCCCTCCCTCATAGGTGGGCCACTATGCAATTGTTGATCCGACCCTCTTGGCTGTAGATTCAATTTGAGTGGCCCACATTCTTTTTAGGCTAAGTGATGAGCTTAAGAAACAAAAAATTAGGCTAAGTGTTGTGAGTAATTGCTAATCTTAAGTTTAAACTAAGTGTCTATTGTGTATAATATAAGCTAAGAATATATGTGTATTTTTGCCTTTGTATACATAGTTTTTGAGGTAAGTGTTATTCTCATTTTATTTTTCATTTATAGAATTGTATATAGTTAATTAGTTATAACTAAATAAAACACTTATGTATATAGATATAAAGTGTACATAACTTAGTTTAGATTAGAACTAGCTTTTATGCCTTTATTTTGTAGATATTTTTGAGGCATTAAGGTACCAACATCCATTCCTTTAATTTAACATGGTTATAATTGACTTAGCTTGTATATAAATTGACTTGATTAACATTTTGTGCATGGATTCTAACTGATTCTTTTGAAAATAACTTTTGTATTTTTGGAATAAAAGATTGATTTTTGATTATATAGAGTGATGTATATCAATAACTGCCTCCCAGTGAACGACTTAAAATAAAATCAGTAAGAAAATTATATATAAATAAAATGACATATGTTTGGATTGCACACTATACTACGTTAACGATTGTGACATTAATTAACCCTAATTAGCTTACTCTTTGGATGGTACATCAGTTCGCCCTTATGTTGACCTTGGGATAGAAAAGGGCAGAGAGAATGCTACCAATCTTTAGTAAGACAAATTTGAAAATAGAGTCCAATAGAGCGAAAAGATATTCTAATGCCTTAGTGAAAAGTTGGAGTTTAACTTGGTTACCCATTTGATGAGTCACTTTTTCACACACTAGATGCTTAACTTTCAATTTTGATTCGAACCTTAGGCAGATTGACAGAGCCATAAAAAGTTGCCCTTGACACCCAAGTGTAAGGCTAATAGAGTCTCTGATTGGATTTAAGTGGTCCATATTTGAGTCGACACTGTGGAACTATTAAGTCATTGTCATTAAAATTTTGTGTACAATTCCTTTTGACTTGGTGAAAATCGATGTCTTCTAATTTTTCTTAGCTTAGATTCGTGTTTTGATTTTTTGCTTGATTTTTGCCTTAGTTTTGCTCAAGGGCTAGCAAAAGATAAGCATGGGAGTGTGATGAATCTCTATTTAATTACTTAATACATGCCTAACTATTATTAGTTTCAGAGTAATTTTAGGTCCAATTGCATTAGATTATGTTAGCTTAGTCATTCTTGCACTATTTTGTAAATATTGCAATTTTACGATTTTTTTGCAATATTTCTATTATCTATGTCTAATACCTTGATGTATTCTTTTGTATCTTTGCAGGTATCAAGTATGACTGTATTGGAGTTCTACATCAAAGTTGAATAAAATAAGCTTACATATTTCAATTGGGTCCATCTAACATATCTAGCCAGGCCTAACCCAATTAGCCTAGCCTAACCTACTTAGGCTGGCTGGCCTTGCACCCTCCACCTTATCCATATGTGGTCGGCCATCATCTAGCCTTAATCCCTATAATCAAATCATCAACCAATGCACTTAAACATCTTTCTAAAACCAAAGCCTTATCCCTTCCTCTCCCTCCTAAATTTATATTAAAAAACCCAACAACCCTTCGTTGCCCATATCCCTTCATATTTAAGCCTCTTTGGCCAACCACCTTGATCCTTACAAGACTGCTATGGTTGGTCATATTAATTGAATCCTAACCCTACATCTTTGCCTACAATGCATCTCCACCCTCCATTAATTTCCAACTAACCCTAAGCCCACCTAATCCCAACACACACCCTTCTTAAATCCTAGCCTTCCATTCCCTACACTTCATCTTGTCAATCCATGATCCATAATTCAAAGCCAAGCTTTTCCACCAACCATATGCTACCATACTTCCTATAAAAAGACCTAGTGGTTGGCCATTCAAAGGGAGTTCCACCTTTGGACGTCCCCCTTGGGGGCTTCCTCCTCCTCCTCCTTCTTATTCCTTCCCTCTATCCTTCATGGTCTTCTTCACCATGGGCACGAGACTCTCATAGCCCAAGGGATCACTGTGCTAGCCTTTGGCATGGTTTCTGCACAGCGACACTCTCTTCTCCAACTCTATCCTGAAATTACACTAGAGGGGGGTGAATAGTGAATTTAGAAAATATTGCAAGAGAAAAATACAATAATAAAAAGAGGCATAAGATTTTTAGGTGGAAACCCAAACCGGGTGAAAACTACCACCTAAGCCAATCCCTTGACTTAGGATTTTCGATCACAAAGTGATCAATCCACTAACCACACTACTTAAATGAGGGTAGTGTACCTTAATTACAAATTTCACATCCGATCCCTAAATGGAGGTTTCTCCCTTCACAATGAAGAGACAGGGATCCGACAGGTTGGATACCCAAACTGTAGTAATAGAATAAGAATGAAACAACACCTATAGAACACCCCAAAATATTAATGACTTCCTTATCTATTAAGCATAAAAAGAACTCCCTGAGAATCAGCAGAATGAAGTGCACTGGGAGTGTTGATTTGCCCTTTAATCGAAGTGTTGGCCCAGCACAAGGGCAATAGGAAGCAAAGAGTAGTGAGCAAGTGATTTTCTAAGGAAATTGAATCTTAAGAGGTGTGTTTTGCCTAAGAGGGGCTGTAGTCTATTTATAGGAAAGTTTGAAACCTTCAAGAAGGCTTGGGAGAGATTTCCTAGCCGTTGGAGGCAAGTCCCAAGAGATTGGGACGAAATCCAACACAAATCAAAGCAATCGTGAATTTGACAGCAATATTAGACGTCTAATTTTTGGTTCAGATGTCTTGTAAGACGTCTGCGTACAATTATGGATGTCTGATTCTATTAGTCAGGCTTACTATTTTCATCGGATTGAAACAGGGACATTTGATATATTCATATAAGACGTTTGATAAAAATATTAGACGTCTAATTATAAGCGGATTCGTTACTATTTTGACTAGATCCAAACAGGGTTCTAGATTTTAAGAAACATACGTCAGTATGGACGTCTGCCAGATTTCCTAGACGTCTGGAAAAATAATAATGACATGCCTCGTTAATCTAAGAGTTGAACTTTGGTTTCTAATAAGATTACACAAAAATAAATGGGCAACGGTCCATTGATAGACGTTTGGTGATATGTCCAAACATCTAAAAGTGTATTTGCCCGTTATAACAGAGAGAAAATGGGCACTTGAGTCTAACGGTTGGTTTAAGGATGTCCAAGCTATGTATTCGACATCTGGATAAGGCTATGGACGTCTGATAGAAGGTTGCTTCGACTGATGCCTAAGATGTCAGAATGTAAAGGCAATGCTATAGGCAATTAGACGTCTGAAATAATGATCATATGTCTTAAGGTTGAATATTAGATGTCTGATAGTTGTTATGGACGTCTGATTTGTGCTTAGTATTATGTTTTTGTTTCTAATTTATCCTAAGTGTAGAGAGCCTAAGTTAGCTATTTATAAGTTATGTTTGGGGGCTCTTTACAACATCTCTAGAATCCAATAAAATAAAGATTACAACCTTTGAAAGTTTACATAAAAAGCCTATGACCTATGATAACACTTATGCTAATCTAGTCTTCACACTTTTAATCCTCCGACTTGGAAAATCCCATGAAACTTGCAATTGTGTTATTACATAGAAAAATATGATATGCTTATGTTTTATTTCTTTTTCTTTATTTTGTAAAATCATCAAAATATTATTTATGAGGGGTTACACATCCTTCTCTACTTTCGAGCTCCTTCGTGGCCATCCCATCCTCCATGTCTCTCAGCTTTGGATTCTTCTTCATTTTCTTTTTTTTTTGATTTCTTGCTTTCTTGATATAAAACTTGAGTATATGATTAATAATATTGGTTAGTTTGGTGCTATCTAATTGTCTTATGATTGCATGTTAGCCTAATTTAGTTAGTCTGTAACTAAATCGTTTGCCTCCCTGTGTTCAACTCAAACTCACTGTATTTCATTCTATTCGATTTGCAAATTCAATTTATTTTGACTTGATTTTTGTGCTACAATGATCTCTTAATGTATATTCACAAAAAACGAACATCAATTAGCGTAAGCTTTGAGTAGTTTTACTTGATAATGATCAAAAGAGAGTTACAAGAACTTTATGAAATTGATGTCTGCATTTGTATCGACTAAACTATTATAAAACAAACAAAACATAGGAAACATTCCAAAATTCAACTAGAAATCTAAAGATAATATCAAGCATACATATGGTTGGTGATGAGTACACTTCGGTGAACTATAATTAAGCCTAAGGTTGGAAGTTCCTGCACATTAGGATGCATTTTCATATGCATTTAGATATAAATAATTGCATGAGTAACAAAATAGAGTTGTATGCAGCTCCTTTTAGTATGCATAGTCTTATACACCTTAAATATTTATGCACGTGAAATAATTTTATATCTACCTTCTTTTTTTAGCATGCTAGCAATCTATTATGACTTTGAATTAACATTTCTATTTCTTTTACATAGGACCTAGGTGGAGCAAATAATGCACATCACTAGGAAAATGGTGAAGCAGCCTGGACACGAGCGCAATTCTTCCCTCTCTAAATATGGTGGTCGCCACCTTTGGTGTGATTCCACCATAAGTAGTGATCATCCTTGTTGTGCTTGCCATTTGAAGAGGATGTTTCAAAGGTGACTTGACATTCTTTTGGAAGGCCATTAACACATCCTTAAAATGTGGATCCAAGATCCACATTTCAAGGGGAACACCATTGGAGAGAGTCCTCATCATTCACGTCCTCTCTACCACTTCTCCTCCACCAACGCAAGAAGAAGGGAGAAGAAGAGAGGATGTGCCCTCTTCTTCTTCCTCCTCTCCACTACCATGGCATAACATCCTTCATGACCATCGTGCATCACCGCGTACACCATGCATCGCCGCGTACTCATTGTGTCTACTACGTTGTGGAGATTTCCTCCACAGTCTCCATTTCCATCAGCTCGGTGGTGACAACGCTGAGTCCCCGCATCGTGACCGCAACCACATCTTCGACCATCATCGCGCTTCGCATGGCCAACGGGGGGATGCCCTCTTCTAGTTTTCTTTCCTTCGCTTTTGTCTCATCCTCTTGTGAACGTGTAGTTTCAAGATTAAATAATAATTAGTTAATGTTATTTGCCTTCCTTGTGGATCGACACCCACATCTATACGTGGTTATATTTTTAATGTTTTGATTCAATTGGTTCGCTACTGCAATGATGACTCCTTGTATTTTCTTTAGCATAATCGATCGATCAGGTAGCCATCAAAGAGATCCTCCAATCTTGGCTTCTCCTTATCAAGAGTTGTTGGTGTTACATTAGATGCATTGGATCATCTACAAGTTCATTGGTCCTTCAGCAACTAAAATATCTATGGTGATTTAAAATGCACAAATAGATTACATATGTTTCCCTATAGATTTAAGTTCAAATTGACATGCATGAACAACTGCAACCTGTCATAGGAGAGATGGGATTTGGAGATCTTACGTATCTGAAAAACGTGAGGTTGCAAAGGTACCTGAGAGAGTCCAATGACCAAGAAGAGCGTTGGTAGGCAAATCTTATGAATGTGTAGTCACTTGTAGGTGTTAGACTATGAATATTCAAAATTAGAGATGATTTGGAAGTGCCACTATGGTTAAGAGAATTACATGAAAGGTGTTACGACCCGATTCCCGAATCCCTACGAGACACGAGAATCGGACCGACTCGACTGATCCAAGACCTAGTCGTCCAACGAGAAAGTAACCAAAAAGCAGTAAAATAAACCACATTCTCCGTGCAAGTAACTAACAGTAACAAAAGTACACTAGTAAAGAAAAGAACTACTGCAGTACATACCATCACAACAGTAGAGAATTAAAAATAGGTACAGAAATATGAAGTTTACAATAAAAGAGTACAAAGATGTAACAGAATACTCACTACTACAGGAAAACGGGTCGACAAAAGTACAACTACTGGGCTCTATTAGGCCCAGCACCCTCCGCAGCTGTAGGCTCTGGCTGCTCAACACCTGGACCTGAAAAAGGTGGTAAGTATGACACGTCAGTGAAACGCTGAGTAGAGTGGCAATCAGCTAGCTAAGAAAAACAGTAAAGGTGGACAGGTAGCTGCTGTTTTTAATTTCTTTCTTTATTTATCTATTTACTCTTTCTTGGTTTATTTCTTATGTCTTTCTCTTGATCTCGAATGTTCCTCGTGGGAACGATCTTGATTGCAGTCTTTTCCGAAAAGTAGTAGTACATGGTGCTCTCCTGGCTGGGAGAGTCTCTCGTGGTGGTCCTACCTTCAGTCAACCACCCCAAGGTCACTAACAGACGTAACGGTGACTACGGCACGTGCGATAAACGCATGGGTAGCTACCCCGCACTGGCATGCGGTCAGTCGTTTCCGTTAGCGGGTGCGCTCAAAGCACAGCACGGAACCAATATAGGGCAGAGCCCTCTCAGTAACAGGGGTCCAGCCCCTCCACAATAACTAAACAGGGGTCTTGCCCCTCCACAGTCCGCGCACTCTCGCCTGACTACCCTGGTT
Organism: Thalassia testudinum; assembly: GCA_037157565.1. Classification (NCBI taxonomy): domain Eukaryota; kingdom Viridiplantae; phylum Streptophyta; class Magnoliopsida; order Alismatales; family Hydrocharitaceae; genus Thalassia; species Thalassia testudinum. The sequence continues at coordinate 148,379,179 of JAZHRO010000025.1, read as the reverse complement.
TGCCCAGTGGGCCTAACAAGTCGGTGTAGGACGGATAGCTGAACCTTAGGGCCTATGGGGTGGCTAGATCCCTCCCTACACTAGTAGCTCTCCCCGGTACGGTGTATGCGAGGGCCAAAAGTCGGTACAAAGTGACCCAACCCCGGGTCCCCCCTCTGCACTAAGAGGTAACATGTGCTTCCCTTGGTACTACGTACCCAAGAGATAACACACTTTCCCATTCACTTTTCCAGTTCCATTCCATCTATTTCCAGGAGTTCTACTCCTAATTCCTCGTAGGGTTCATGCTCATGCTTCTCGGGCCAAGCCATACTAGGTTTCATCATTTCAGGTTTATCCGCATGTAGTACGGGTTTCCAACATTCAAACTTCTTTTCCTTTCCACTTTATATACAAGTAGCTCGTATTTAATTTCAACCAACAGAAATTATATGTAACAGTTACTAACAACAGTACTCTACATTTCACAGGCAGCTATTATTCAATTACAAGCAATTATCATTATTCTATCTACTTATCCAAGATTGCAATTCGAGCATTCAAGACATTCGTTTCAGTGTTTCTGTTCCTAGGATTCATGCCACACCCTAGGACCTATCATTCAATCTAGTTTTCAGGTCCTAGGATTCATGCCATAACTTAGGATCTATCATTCAATCTAGTTTTCAAATCCTAGGATTCATGCCATACCCTAGGATTTATCATTCAATCTAATCTTCAAGTCCTAGGAGTTATGCCATAACCTTGGATCTATCATTCAATCTAGTTTTCAGGTCCTAGGATTCATGCCATACCCTAGGATCTCTCATTCAATCTAGTTTTCAGGTCCTAGGATTCATGCCATACCCTAGGATCTATTATTTATTTCAGATATGCATTAATGTTTGTAATTAACTAAGGGAAGCCACTCTACCCGCAAAATCGGGAGTAATGGGGGCTGATTGGCAGGTCCACGTGGCTCCGCAACCCCCAAGTCTGCAATAGAACGAGGCCTAACATAAGGATCAACCACAAGGAACCACTCAGAATAGGGTAAAAGTATTTCAAACAAGTAAAGGAACTTGTACGAAGACAAACAAAATCTTAAATGCGGAAAACAGACCTTGAAAGGATCCTAAACGAGTCAAAAATGACAAATCTGACTTAAATCAGACGTCTGGAACTTCTTCCAGACGTCTTAAAAGGAACCCAAAGCCATACCTCACTCTGCGTTGCTCCTCAGATGTCCAGGGATCCTGCTGAACCGTCTGGACCTAGTTCTAGACGTCCGACCACCTCTCCGGACGTCTGGAAACACTCTCCGCCGTTTGGTGCCTTGCCCAGACGTCTGACCCGCGTGGGAGGGCGTGTCCCGCACCTTCCCGAAGCGAATTCTGCATGCGTATGCAAAAATCCCTCAGCAAGGCACGCGACAGAGCTTTAGCGGAATGGCCTGCATGGCCGTATCTGCAAAAAGAAAGATATAGGCACATTACGTACCTATCAGTCGTCTGGAGCTTCCTCCAGACGTCACTCGCGTCGTTTGGATGTAGGTCCAGACTCTGATTCTGGGAAAAATTCCCAGAATCAGAACCTCCTCCGTCTTCTTCTCGCTGCGCGCAGTCGCGCCGCGCTCGTCCGCCTGCTGGTCGAGCTGTAGCAGCACCAGGGAACCCTCCCCAGCATAACGCTCCGCCTTGCGCATGCTGGCAGGCCTCGAGCTTCTTCGGCGAGCACTCTCTCCCTCACGGCATGCGCACTCTCTTCTCTTCCCTCTTGCTGCACTTCTCTCCGCCGCTGCACTCGCCCGCAGTTGTTGCTCGCTCTCACCCTCACTGAAGGACGACGGGGGATGGAGGGATGTGGGGGGCGAGCGAGGGAGAGGGAAGGGGGGTATTTGTAGGCGTGGGGAAAAAGAGTCTGTAGGTCTGCAAGGCGCACAGACTGACGGTCGTACGCACGCAAAAATTTATTTCCAGACGTCTGGGAAGGTGTCCAGACGTCTGACTAGACGTCTGGACCAACTCCTAGACATCTTAAGGTGTATTGATGTCATGGGTCTTAACAACATAACAAACTCAAAGGAAGTTTCGTCCTCGAAACTTACACTAACTAGGGTGCGGAAAAAGAACAACATACGCATAACAAACTCAAAGAGGACTGAAGCCAGTCCGAAAAGATGTACCCTCAAAGAGCTCTGGGTACCGTTCCCGTATCGCCGCCTCAGGCTCCCAGGTAGCCTCCTCGTACCGTTGGCTCCTCCACAAGACCTTCACCAGGGGTACTTGCTTCCGTCTCAGACTCCAGACGGCTCTGTCGAGAATCTGCACTGGCCGCTCGGGGTAGGTCAGGTCGTCACCCACCTCGACGCTCTCGTGGCTCAGAATGTGACTGGGATCGATGATGTACTTCCTGAGGTTGGACACGTGGAACACGTCGTGCACACCAGAAAGTTGGGGAGGGAGGGTAAGCCTGTAAGCAACGGTCCAACCCGCTCCAGGACCTTAAAGGGTCCCACGAACCTCGGCACGAGCTTCCCTCTTACCCCAAACTACTGCAGGCCCTTCATGGGCGAAACGCGAAGGAAGACGTGGTCCCCAACCTCAACTGCACCTCTCTGCGTTTCCGATTTGCATAGCTCTTCTGTCTGCTCCTGACAGTGTGGAGTCGCCTGTGAATTTGCTCGATCACCTCTTGACTCTGCCGAATTAGCCTGGGGCCAACCTCCCACTTGGTCCCCACCTCAACCCAACTTAAGGGTGTCATACACCTCTGTCCATACAGAGCCTCGTAGGGTGCCATGCCGATGCTCGAGTGATAATTGTTATTATATGCCAACTCCGCCAGGGGCAAGTGCTCCTCCCAAGAGCTCCTCCAGTCCAGTACACAAGCACGCAAAAGGTCCTCTAGTGTCTGTATCGTGCGCTTAGACTGTCCGTCTGTCTGGGGGTGGTATGCCGTACTAAACCTCAATCGTATCCCCAAGGCCTGCTGAAACTCAGCCCAAAACTGGGACGTAAAACGGGTATCCCGATCGGATACGATCTCCCGCGAAACTCCGTGTAGACGTACCACGTCGCGGATATACCTCTCTGCCAACTGTGCTGGTCCCAAGGTGACTCAGATCGGCAAGAAACGTGCCGTCTTCGTCAATCTGTCAACGATCACCCAGACTGCGCCGTGTCCTCGCTGGGTAACGGGCAAGCCCACCACTAAGTCCATGGCGATGCTCTACCACTTCCACTCTGGCACTGGAAGTGGCTGCAATGGCCCTGCAGGCCTCTGATGTTCGGCCTTCACCTGCTAGCACATTAAACACTGCTATACGAATTCACCTACATCCTGCTTCATTCCCCTCCACCAAAAGTCGCGTCTCAAATCATGGTACATCCTTGTGTTTCCGGGATGTATGGTGAACCTGGAACCGTATGCCTCGGTCAGGAGATCTCTTAACAGCTCCTCGTCCCTGGGAACGCACAAACGTCCCCTCAAGCGCAGTACCTGGTCTGTAAAAGAGAAGTCCCCAGGGTCTCCTGACAGTACCCTGTCATGCAATGAATGCAAGTACGGGTCGGCCATTTGTCCTGTGATGATGCGGTCTTTCAGCTCTGGCCTCATCTGTCGTGTCACAGTCACTGCTCCACAGTGCCCCAGTAACTCTAAGGGTCACCAACTACCCATCTCCTCCATGAGGATCCAACTCTACGCCTGTAAACTGGCCAGGTGGGCGGGCGCCTTCTGGCTCAAGGCGTCAACGACCACGTTGGCCTTTCGCGGGTGGTAGGAAACACTGCAGTCATAGTCCTTCAGGAGCTCCGACCAACGTCTCTGTCTCATGTTGAGCTCCTTTTGATCAAACAAGTATCTGAGGCTCTTATGATCTGTGAAAATCTCAAAGGTCTCACCGTACAAGTAGTGCCTCAAAGTCTTCAGTGCGAAGACGACAGCTGCTAGCTCCAGGTCGTGGGTGGGGTAGCTATGCTCATGGGGCTTCAGTTGCCGCGAAGCGTAAGCGACAACGTGACCCCTTTGCATGAGCACACCCCCTAAACCTTACAAAGAGGAGTCCGTGTACACAATGAACCCGCCACTACTGTCTGGGATGGTGAGCACAGGAGCCGAAGTCAGCCTCTCCTTCAGCTCCTGAAAACACGCCTCACAAGCGTCTGTCCAAGAAAAGGGCACGTCCTTCCAGGTCAGCTGTGTCATAGGACGTGTAATCTGCGAGAAGCCCTTGATAAACTGCCTGTAGTAGCCTACTAGTCCCAAGAAACTGCGGATCTCAGTAACAGTACGCGGTCTCTCCCACCTGAGCACTGCCTCAACCTTGGTTGGGTCCACAGCCAAGCCACATGACCCAAGAAGGTCACCTCCCTCAACCAGAACTCTCACTTGCTGTATTTGGCGTACAGCCTACGTCATCTCAGTGTGTCCAAAACCATCTGCAAGTGCTGTCCGTGCTGCGTCTGACCTTGAGAGTAGATGAGCACATCATCAATGAATACCACCATGAACTGGTCCAAGTACGGTTTGAACACCCGGTTCATCAAGTCCATGAAGGCAGCGGGGGCATTGGTCAGCCCAAACGGCATGACCAAAAACTCGTAGTGTCCGTACCGGGTGCGGAAAGCTGTCTTGGAGGCGTTTGCCTCCTTGATCCTCAATTGGTGGTATCTAGACCTCAAGTTTATCTTGGAGAATACCGTGGCACCTCGCAACTGGTCAAACAAGTCGTCAATCCTTGGCAGCGGATACCTGTTCTTGATGGTAACCCTATTCAGCTGTCTGTAGTCCACACGAAGGCGTAGGGTACCATCCTTCTTCTTCACGAACAATACCGGATCTCCCCACGGAGATGCACTGGGCCTCACAAAGCCCTTTTTCCAGAAGGTCCTGCAACTGAGACTTGAGCTCTCGCAGCTTAAGTGGTGCCATCATGTACGGTGCTGTAGAGATGGGGCTGGTTCCCGGTACCAGTGAGATCTCAAACTCGATCTCACTCTCGGGCGGTAGTCTTGGCAACTCATCTGGGAACACGTTGGGGTACTCTCTAACCACTGTGATACTCTGAAAGTCTGCCATAGGGTTAGGCTCCGCCACCACACAAGCTAGGAAGCCCTTACACCCCTGGCTCAAAAGTCTCATCGCCCGAAGTGCAGAAATGCACCTGAAGCCTCCGTCCACTGGCTGCCCGTGGAACTCAAAAGAAGGCAACTCCGGTATGGAGAAGATGATCTTCCTCTCAAAGCAGTCCACCAAGGCGTGGTAAGCAGGCAGCCAGTCCATCCCCAGAATCACGCCCAAGTGCCCCCATTGGTATCACGAACAGGTCAGCGGGGGGTGAGGGGTGGCGTTCCCAACACTGACCCCACAACCCGTACTACCTCCCCAGCTACAAACAGTTGGCCGCCTAGGTTTCTGATTACCACTAATCCCCTAATGGAGTGCTATTGGACTCCAGAGTAGCAAACAACTCGTGGGGCAAGAAGGTCCATCGTACTAGAAACATGAATTATGTACTCCAAAAAGACCAAACCTTGTAACCATACCTGTCGCCGTACAAACTGAAGCTATGATGTCTCTGCGAGTCACGACGTTGCGACACTCCTCGGTACTGGGAGCGGACAAAACAGGTAGGCCCGGGGCGGAGCTAGTGACAGTTGGCCGGTATCCTCCTCGTGGCGGCTGTCCTCCCTCACGCACCTGGAACCCACGACCACCCGACTGGCCCTCCGTGCTCGAAGTGGTAAGAGTCTGCTGTGCTCTAGCCCTAGACGGGCAGTCCCTTCTGAAATGGCCTGGCTAGCCACATTGGTAGTAGAGGGGGACCCGACTCCCTCTCTCAGTAGGTCCCTGCTGGCGGCTGGGCGGGGGTCCAGTGCTGACAACTGGCCCCTGTTGGGGCCCCCCAGAGGCTACTGACGGCCCCGCAAAGTGCGACGACTCTCCTGCGGGCGTCGCGTGCCTCCCTCGAGCTCTCCTAACCCGCCTAGTGTGAAGGCGAAAATCTCATTCCATGATAAACTCCCTTGTCGTACCCTCGGAAGAGAGATGAGGGGGGTGGCGAAGTGGGTGGAAGCTGAAATTCTTCTCGAACCACCTCTCGGATCAAATGAACGAGGTCCAGAGACGGTATGCTCAGGAGAAGAGAAGGGGTAGTATGTACTCCAAGCTCGACATGTCTATCCCGCGGGCCTCGACCTCAGCCGTGCCCGCGGCCCACCCTCCTGGTTCCACGTCGAGGCATCTCCTGCAAGGAGATGCAAACACAAAATAGGAAGACGCCAAATCTAGCTGATACTCAACAAAACAACCTCAGAACGGAAGTCAAAAGGTACGTTGGGGTGGTTACTCTAGTTACAAGCACGTGAATTGGTTATTTTTCCAGCTAGTTGGTTTACCTCTCAGGACGACCTTGCTTTGATACCATCTTGTTACGACTTGATTTCGGAATCCCTACAAGACACAAGAATTGGACTGACTCAACTGATCCCAAGACCCAGTCGTCCAACGAGAAAGTAACCAAAAAGTAGTAAAATAAACCACATTCTCCATGCAAGTAACTAACAGTAACAAAAGTACAGCAGTAAAGAAAAGAACTACTATAGTACATACTACTACAACAGTAGAGAATTAAAAACAGGTACAGAAATATGAAGTTTATAATAAAAGAGTACAAAGGTGTAACCGAATACTCACTACTATAGGAAAACGGGTCAACAAAAGTACGACTACTAGGCTCTACTGGGCCCAGCACCCTCCACAGCCGTAAGCTCTGGCTGCTCAACACCTGGACTTGAAAAAGGTGGTAAGTACGACACGTCAGCGAAACACTGAGTAGAGTGGCAACCAGCTAGCTAAGAAAAATAGTAAAGGTGGACAGGTAGCTGCTGTTTTTAATTTCTTTCTTTATTTATCTATTTACTCTTTCTTGGTTTATTTCTTAGGTCTTTCTCTTGATCTTGAATGTTCCTCGTAGGAACGATCTTGATTGCAGTCTTTTCCGAAAAGGAGTAGTACGTGGTGCTCTCCTGGCTGGGAGAGTCCCTCGTGGTGGTCCTACCCTCAGTCAACCACCCCATGGTCACTGACAGACGTAACGGTGACTACGGCACCTGCGATAAATGCACGGGTAGCTACCCTGCACTGGCACGCGGTCAGTCGTTTCCGTTAACGGGTGCGCTCAAAGCACAGCACGGAACTAATATAGGGCAGAGCCCTCTCAGTAACAGGGGTCTAGCCCCTCCACAGTAACCAAACAGGGGTCTTGCCTCTCCACAATCTGTGCACCCTCGCCTGACTACCCTGGTTTGCCCAGTGGGCCTAACAAGTCAGTGTAGGACGGATAGCTGAACCCCGGGGCCCGTGGGGTGGCTAGCTCCCTCCCTACACTAGTAGCTCTCCTCGGTAAGGTATACGCGAGGGCCAAAAGTCAGTACAAAGTGGCCAAACCTAACCCCGGGTCCCTAGGGCGGCTGGCTCCCCTCTGCACTAAGAGGTAACATGTACTTCCCTTGGTACTACGTACCCAAGAGACAACACACTTTCCCATGCGCTTTTCCAGTTCCATTCCATCTATTTCCAAGAGTTCTACTCCTAATTCCCTGTAGGGTTCATGCTCATGTTTCTCGAACCAAGCCATATTAGGTTTCATCATTTCAATTTTATCCGCATATAGTACGGGTTTCCAACATTCAAACTTCTTTTCCTTTCCACTTTATATACAAGTATCTCGTATTTAATTTCAACCAACAGAAATTATATGTAACAGTTACTAACAACAGTACTCTACATTTCACAGGCAGCTATTATTCAATTACAAGCAATTATCATTATTCTATCTACTTATCCAAGACTGCAATTCGAGCATTCAAGACATTCGTTTCAGTGTTTCTATTCCTAGGATTCATGCCACACCCTAGGACCTATCATTCAATCTAGTTTTCAGGTCCTAGGATTCATGCCATAACTTAGGATCTATCATTCAATCTAGTTTTCAAATCCTAGGATTCATGCCATACCCTAGGATCTATCATTCAATCTAATCTTCAAGTCCTAGGAGTTATGCCATAACCTAGGATCTATCATTCAATCTAGTTTTCAGGTCCTAGGATTCATGCCATACCCTAGGATCTCTCATTCAATCTAGTTTTCAAGTCCTAGGATTCATGTCATACCCTAGGATCTATTATTTATTTCAGATATGCATTAATGTTTGTAATTAACTAAGGTAAACCACTCTACCCGCAAAATTGGGAGTAATGGGGGCGTGATCGGCAGGTTCGCGTGCCTCCGCAACCCCCAAGTCTGCAACAGAACGAGGTCCTAACATAAGGATCAACCACAAGGAACCACTTAGAACAGGGTAAAAGTATTTCAAACAAGTAAAGGAACTTGTACGAAGACAAACGAAATCTTCAACGCGGAAAACATACCTCGAACGGATCCTAAATGGGTCAAAAACGACAAATATGACTCAAATCAAACGTTTGGAACATCTTCTAGACATCTTAAAAAGAACCCAAAGCCATACCTCACTCTGCGTTGCTCCTCGGACGTCCAGGGATTCTGCTGAACCGTCTGGACCTAGTTCCAGACGTCCGACCACATCTCCAGACGTTTGGAAACTCTCTCCGCCGTATGGTGTCTTGCCTAGACGTCTGACCCGCGTGGGAGGGCGTGTCTCGCGCCTTCTTGAAGCGAATTCTGCCCGCGTACGCAAAAATCCCTCAGCAAGGCATGCGACAGAGCTTTAGCGGAATGGCCTGCATGGTCGTATCTGCAAAAAGAAAGATATAGGCACATTACGTACCTATTAGTCGTCTGGATGTTGGTCCAGACGTCTGATTCTGGGAAAAATTCCCAGAATCAGAACCTCCTCCGTCTTCTTCCCGCTGCGCACGGCCACACTGCGCTCGTCCGCCCGCTGGTCAAGCTGCAATAGCACTGGGGAACCCTCCCCAGCATAACGCTCCGCCTTGCGCACGTCGGTAGGCCTTGAGCTGCTTCGGCGAGCGGTCTCTCCCTCACGGCACGCGCACTCTCTTCTCTTCCCTCTCGCTGCACTTCTCTCCGCCGCTACACTCGCCCGCAGTTGTTGCTCGCTCTCACCCTCGTTGAAGGACGACGGGGGATGGAGGGATGTGGGGTGGCGAACGGGGGAGAGGGAAGGGGGGTATTTGTAGGCATGGGGAAAAAGCGTTTGCAGGTCTGCGAGGGAAGAAGGAAGAGAAGAGGGCGGCGGGGGCTCAGTCTGCGCGCGGCACGCACGCAAACTCGCGGTCGTACGCATGCAAAAATTTATTTCCAAACGTCTGGGAAGGTGTCCAGACATCTGACCAGATGTCTGCACAAACTCCCAGATGTCTTAAGGTGTATTGATGTCACGGGTCTTAGCAAAAGGTTTTTGGATGAGTTAATGATGATAGTAATAAAAAATCCACAAGGGATAAGCATGTTGCATCTAACTAGCATGTGGAATGACAACTAGCTTAGCAACATCAGTATTGTGATTTTGGAAAGAATAAACTTTCCAACATTAAAAGTTTGAGATACCTATGAAATCATTTCCATAGCTGAAGTATTTTCAAGCATTTTTTTAAAAGAATTTTTACACAGATGTCATTGAAAACAATCGAAATTATTGTTTTGCCACTGGGTTACAAATATTGTTATTATTGCCATTGTAAAACTTTCGCCATTAATGTAAATGCTATCGCATTCTTTCTCCATTAGTGCATTAACTAAGGTTAGGAAAATTTAACTCAAATTATGTTAAAAGTGCTAATCTTGAAGGAAAATGTACAATAGTGATTTAATCTATCTATGGGAATGGATCAGATGGCTAGGACTCTTTAGGGATGTGAAGCTCCTCCTTCCTCTTCCTTATTCCTCTTCCCTCCTCTCGGCCTCTCCATCGTCGACGTCAGCCAGGTCCTCGATGACGAGGTCAAGCTCTTCCTCCCTATCCATCACCTCCTCCTCCCTCATTCTCTCTCTCTCTCTACTTTGCCCCATTGCCCAACTCTTCCCGCTGTCCCAAACTTGATTTGGGTCCTCATATTTCGATCTCAAATCCCCATAGGTTGCCCAAGATTGAATCTTGGTCACTAAGGTTCACCCTACGCTCGCGACTGTTGGTGCAAGGGCATCACGATTGGTAATTTTGATGATAACAAAACACTTGTATTTAACATTTGCATTTGAAGAATAAGATTTCAGGTTATTTGCAAATGGATACAAGTTTGAAGGTGAAGTGCAAAGAGCTCGCATCCATGGTGGATTGGAGGAGCTTGTTGGAGGAGAAGAAGCTTCGCGTGGAGTGACAGCTTGAAGATAAGAAGAATGGGATAGATGTTCTTTTGTCTTGTACTCTGTAATTGTTGTTTTTGTTTGTTGCTCTTTATTTTCTTAGAGTACTTGTTAAAAAGCCTAAAGTAACAATACAGTAGTCCTAGGAACACTTACACAACCCTAGGATACTTAGACATTTCGTAGAGAACTTAGAAAACCAATATAGGCATCAGACGACCTGATCAAACATCCAATCTGGAAATTAGACGTCTGATCCTTGACTTTAAGACGTCTAACTGTTAGATCAGATGTCCAAAAACACTTAGGCTAGAAACCACTCTCTATCTGCCATGTTTAAAAGTCCATCCCGTAGTCCAGACATCTTAGCAGACGTCTAATGACATTGCCAGACGTCCAATTAGTGAAATGTTGGCTTAAAATATAATCGTTGAGGATTGACCCTTAACCTTTTATCATACGTCTGTAGAGGATCTCAGACATCTGATAAATAGACATTAGCCCTTGATCAAGCTAAAATCACTTATCATAAGAGATATAGCCGTTTATGCTTTGGGAAATCCATTCCCGCAGTAATCTAGGTTTCCAGACATCCAAACCTAGTGCCAGACGTTCAATAAGACGTCTGACCGACTTTCACAAGAACCCTATTTAGGGCTGACTCAAGTCAGTAAGGAAACCCATCTAGGATTAGACGTCTGATTTAGTTTCCAGACGTCTTAAAAGTTATTTCCAGACATCTAATAACCCTGTCAGAATCATTAATGACCCTGATTCTGGCCCAATGTGCCTTGGGTTTGTTTCCAATGGCTAAGAAGCCTTCCAAGTCCTTCCAAAGCCTTCCTAGGGCATTTATAAATAGAGAGGGAGCCCTCCTTTGTTAGATGCACCAAGAAATATCATTTTCACATCCATTTCTGTCATAGAGAAGTTATTCTCAAGAGAAGTGATCTTGCTCTCCAAAGCCCCATTCGTCAAATCTGAGAGCTTCGATACTCTGCCAAGATCATGCCTAAGCACTTCCATCTAAGGGAAGTTCTTCTTTGCTTATAGAAGCTAGTTTTATTCACTTTACTTTGTGGCTCTATAGGATATTTGTATTTATTTTTGTTCGGGTATTCGATTTGCGAATTCCCGTCTCCTTCGCAAGACAAAAACCTTCTTGTGAAGAGAAGGGGTTTGAGGTACACTACCCTCGTTCAAAGTAGCGTCGGCTGTAAGAGGTTGAGCTACCCTTATTTAAGTATTTTGGTTAGTGGATTTGATCGACTTAGTCGATCAAGAAATCTTAAGTCGAGAGGCTTAGGTGGTGGTTTTTACCCGGATTTGGCTTTTCACCTAAAAATTTTTGTGTACTTGTGATTGTTGCCTTTTGTGTGATTGTTTATATAATTTTTGTTTTATTTTTCATATCACGCATATCTCACCCCCTCCCATAGATAAATTACAGTGGCCTCCCTACTTCTTATGGCCCTTCTAGCTTCCTTCCTGATCTCCTTCATCCTTGGCCAATTTACCTCGACCCTCGTGTGCATCTCATGCTCGACAGGGTCGTCGAGGCACTTGTGGATGCCATCTGTGTTGTCGCGCTAGCTCAGCGAGGCTGCGACACTCGAAGGCGAGGTAAGGCTGCTGCTCCTTCAGCTTCCACTTCTGCTTCATCGCCGTAAAATGGTTTGGCATCAATTGTGCCTTCTCTTTTGTTACGACTCGGTTCCCGAATCCCTACAGGACCTGAGACTGTCTCGCCTCAACTAATTACAAGATCCAGTCATCCAACAAAAAATAACCGAAAAGCAGGAAAATGAACCACATTCACTATGCAATGTAACTAACAGTAAAAGCGTACAAGTAGTAAAGGAAAGAATGGCTGCTAATTCAGTACATACCACCACAACAACCGGAAAGTAGAACAAAAGCAACAGTAACAGGTACAGTAAACAAAAGTCTGAAACTCACTATAGCAGAAAGAGAGTACAACAACAGTACGAAAAACTACGGCTGGGCTCGATTGGGTCTAGCACCCTCTGTAGTCGGTAACTCGGGCTGCTCAACTCCTGGACTTGAACAGTGTTATGAGAAAACGAAGTCAGCGAACATTAAGTAGAGTGTTAACCAAACTATCTAAAGCAGTACAAACTAGCAAGTATATTTATCCTTTTCCAGTTATTTAATTTTACAGGTAATTTCTTTTCACCCCATTGGTTTACTTTTAGATTTCTTTCTTGATCTTATATGTTCCTCGTGGGAACGATCTTGATTGCAGTCTTTTCCGAAGAGTAGAAAGTACACGTGGTGCTCTCCTGGCCGGGAGAGTCTCCCGTGGTAGTCCTACACCCAGTCAACCACCCCAAGGTCACTGTCTAGACGTAGCGGTGACTACGGCACGTGTGATAAGCGCACGAGTAGCTACCCCGCACTGACATGCGATCAGTCGTTTCCACTAGCAGGTACGCCCAAAGTACAGCACGGAACAGTACAGGGCCTAGCCCTCTCAGAAATAGGGGTCTAGCCCCACAGAACCAAACAGGGGTCTCGCCCCTCCATGGTCCGCGCACCCTCGTCTTATTACCCCGATTTGTCCAGAGGGCCAAAAAAGTCAGTGTAGGTTGGCTAGCTTAACCCCGGGCCCCGTGGGGTGGCTAGTTCCCTCCCTACACTAGTAGCTCACCTCGGTACTGCGTACGTGAGGGCCGATAGGAGTTGGTGTAGAGTGGCCAATCCTAATCCCGAGTCACAACCCACGGGAGGCTAGCTCCGCTCTACACTAAAGGGGACAATTGCTCTCCTTGGTACCACGTACACAAGGACCAGCACACTTCCCGTCTACCATTCCAGGTTTCATCATTCACCATTCATTTCTCATTATACACAGGCAGCTCGTATTTCCACAATTTAATACATGCAACAAGTGATATCATAGGTAATTGTTTAGTTATCTCAGGCAACTCATATTCTAACAGGCAGCTCGTATTTATTTATAGACACTTGCTAACCATTTAGCTCATTCATGTATATACAATTACAATTATGCAGAATAATTGGTTCAGCCATTTCTCTGTTCTAGGGTTTATGCCACATCTTAGGTTTCCAGTTGATTAGCTTTCATAGATGCATTCATATTTATTAAATATAACAGGGGTGGACCACTTTACCAGACAATCTGGGAGTATTGGGGGCTCGAACTGCAGGCCCACATGCCTCTGCAAGCCCTAGATACGCAACAGGTCGAAGTGCTATACCAAGGAACACACTACAATGGAAGATTCAGAATAGTGTATGAAGGCCTCTAATATGTAGAGAAACTCACAAGGAAACCACAGATACTTTGTTTGCGTAAAACGGATTCCGATCGGACCCCAAACGGGTCAAAAACGTGTCTGTAGACCCAAATCAAACGTTTGGAAACAAGTCCAGACGTCTTAAAAGTCACAGAGACTCACCTCAAGCTCCTGTGATGATCTTAGACATCCAGGACTCCACCGCGACCATCTGGAAGCAATTCCAGACGTCTAACCAGTCCTCCGATCATCTGGTAAGCTGTCCAGACGTTTGAAGGGCATGGAACGACGTGCCGCGCACCTTCCCAAAGCTGCTCCTGCGTACGACAGAGTAGCTCACCACTTTTAGCCAAGCAAATCACACTGCGGTGCGGCCTGTATGGCCGTAACCGCAAGGAAGACGTACCTTCGCGATACACCGGCTTTCAGACGTCTGGTGTTGACTCCAGACGTCCAACCAGTCGTCCAGAAGACCCTCCGTACGTTTGATACTGGAGAAACTCCAGTACCAGACCGTGCTCCTGCACCTCTCGCCGCGCTCCGCCGCGGCTCCTTTCGCTCCGCTGCAGCTCCGATTGTTGCAGAAGGTCGGGGACGATGCCTCGGCGCTCTCCTTCTCCTGCACACGCCGCGGTGGCCATGCGGACCTTCAACGAGCTTCCACGAAGCTCGGGACCTTGGCTCTCTCCTCCTCATGCACACTCCTCGCTCTCGCTCTCGCTCTCTCGCTCGCGCGTCCCTGCTCACTACAGTGGAGTGGAAGGTGGTGGTAGTGGTGGAGTGGAGAGGAGAGGAAGGGGGTCACTTTTATAAGCTGGGGGGTTAGGGTTCGGCGGGGAAAAAGGAGGGAGGAGAGAGAAGGAGGGTCTGTGCATTGCCTACGTGCAGAACCAATAGTGCGTACAGAATTTTCAATTTTCCAGACATCCGGAAAGGGGTCCAGACATCTGGCTAGACGTCTGACTGGCACTTCAGACGACTTAAAAGGCTCAGAACAGAATGGGTCTTTACATCTTTGTTGCGCACCATTGCCTTCTTCTTCTGATTCTACTTTGGCTTTTCACCATAACCGAGAGAGAGAGAGAGAGTTGGGGGGTAGGAGTGAAGGAGGAGGTGGTTTAGTGAACCACCGGAGTTGGGGAGGGGAGGGGGAAAGCGGTGGTTTTTTTGATTTTGCTTATTATTGTTGTTGCTGTTACTTTTGCTGCAAATGTTGTCATTATTGTTGTTATTGCTACTCTTGTTGTTGTTGCTGTTGTTTCTGCTGTTAATGTTATCGTTGTTGTTGATGTTGTTGTTGCTATCGGTGGTGTTGTTATTGCTACTTTGGCAGTGATGAGAACCTCATCATGAGCCATAACTAGCTCATTTTGACCCAATACAAAGGATAAAAGCTCCTACATATCTCAAGGAAAAGCTTAACTCAGAGAATTCTGAGTTTGAGAAGAAAACAAGTCATAAGGGGTAAAAGTGCAATTTTACCAGTATAATCTGCATACAGGGTAATTCAGGGCCCAAACATAGGTCAAAACAGCTTAATAAGAATAAAAGTGGGATGAGATGATCTAGCAAGGGCTACAGCACTTCCAAGGAACCAAATGATAATCTGTAACCCTAAAACAACCCACTTCAATTCACAAGGTTCGAGGCAAAGTAAAAATAGAATAAACCCTCTAAAATTCATAGAAAAATAATCTCTAGGGTTTAGAACCTTCAATTTGGCCTTTAGAACCCATTTTGACCTACATTGAGAACCATGCCCAATTAATAACTTAATTTGGGTTTTTGCGCAAATTGACCGGTCAAACAAGGTTTAATATGAAAATAAAATTCACCATCAGATTCCTTAGGTCCTAATTAGTCATGTATAAAAACTTGAGCCTAAGAAGAAACCTCCTTGACCGACTTCACACTTTGGTCCTCATATATTTACTCTTTGGCCCTCAACTTTTGAACCCTCGCATTTTGGCCCCTAACTCTCCTTCGTTCTTTACAAACAGGTCCCTCCTGCAAAACCCTGCCAGCACCATGCTCCGGCGACCTTGCGCGGAGCATGGCGCCGCGCAGGGTGAGGTGGAGGACCTGGCAAGTGTACCGGGGGTGCCCTGCGTCGTCAGCCGTCGCAGGAGCACCCCCATGGTCATTGTAGCCCCCCATACCGGCCGTGCGAACGCACGGACGGTATGGGTTCGTATTCCGACCATTCTCCGGCGAGGGAGACACGTCGTCTCCCTCCGCCTTCCTCCCTGCTTCAACCCTATAAATACCCCCCGCCGCTCCACCGACCAAAGCAGCCTGGATCTGACGGAGAAAACCCCCAGCTTTCTTCTCTTCTTTCTCCGGCAGACGCTCACCAGCTCCGGCGACTTCCTCCCCCTCCACCTCTTCGCTCTGCCGCACTACCAGCAGCAGAGACTTCCTCCCCTGCTCTTCCCGCGCCACGCCGCACCCAGCTGGCGCCTCTCCAGCCCTCTGCTCGCCGCCGCCCCTCTCCCTGAGCATCGTCTTCTCCGGCGACAGTCGATACGACTGTCGCCCTGTTCCTCCCCCTTCGTCCCTGCAGTTAAGTTAGACCTACTCCCCTTCTCCTCCTCTTTCTTTCCCCGCTTTCGATTTAGTCAATTAAGCCCTCTACCGACCCTGTTCACCCTCACCCTCTCCGCCTCCGACCACCCTCCGGCGAGCCGCTCCCATCACCTCAGCGACCCACACGGCTCGCCGACCACCGCAGAACCTCCGCCTCCTCACCCTGATCCTCTTCCGCCCCTCCACTTCCCACCAAACACCCTCTGCAGATCCACCGAACACACCCACTCCCTCGCTCACAGTTTGACCTAGGACGACCTGATAGCTCCATCTCGCCCCCTGCAGACCCCCTGACCACCTTCGCCGTGCCACGGCGAAGGTCCCCCGCCTGTCTGATTTGGCCGAGAGGCCGTTCTATTGATTTCAGGTTCCAGGCCTTGACCGCCATTGGCGAGGAAGCTCGAAGCTTGCTTGAGGTTGCTCCAAGCCTAGATATCCCAGGTTGAAGAGCCACGGCCAGCGCGAAAGAGTCTTGCGCACACACCCTGGCCCTCAATTGGAGTTGCGCGCCTCAACAGCTGATGCAATTGGAAGCACCATCCCTGCTGCAGGCGTGAGAGAAAAGGGGTGCGCGGATAGTCCCACCTCGGAACCTTCTGAAGCCACACACCCACATAAATTGCAAAAGTGCCACCATCTGTTTGCCTCAGTTACCACGGGGTGAGGTCCCTCTCACCCGACCCGACCCGACTCGGCCTCGTCCGTGACCACGCTCCGCGGACCTGGCCCGACCCGATTAGACTGACCTGCACTCCTCGCCCACCACGCACGCCGGTGGGCCTGGACCCGGGCCTGACCCGAACCCGATTACCCGATAGCGCTCTGGGAGAGCTTCCGAAGAGTGATTTCAGAGAGAGAGATACGCGGGGGAGGGGGGTAGAGTAGGTTTTTGCCTCTTGACGAAAAAAAACTCTGAAGTGTGCAGGCCAAAGAAGAAGAAGCAGACAGGCTGAAGAAGAAGGAAGAGCAACGGCCATCGCGAAAGAAGAAAAAGAGAGGTCAAGGCAGGTGAAGCCAAAGAAGAAGAAGGAATGAAGAGAAGCAAGAAGCAAGAAAAGAAGAAGAAGACATGAAGAGAAGCAAGAAGCAAGAAAAGAAGAAGACGATCTGACGAAAAAGAAAGAAAGGAAACAAGGAAGAACAGAAGAAGAAGAGCACGAGGGGAAGATCTGAAGAAAGCAGAAGAAGAAGAAGAAGAAGAAGAAGAAGAAGAACAGGAAGAACCAAAGACAAAGAGGAAGAAAGAAGAAAAGAAGAAGAAGCCAAATTTTCATCTCTCTCTCTCTCTCTCTCTTTATTTTTGTAATAGAACTTGTATATCTCTAGAATACAACTTGCTCCCTGAGTTCGACCTCGGGAACTCTTTTATTTTTCCGAGTAAAAAATTTTATATGAAACGTTGGTAACAACCGGCTTTACTACAACGATATAACTGAAAGCCGACGTTATCATATCATTTTGGCGCCGTTGCCGGGGAGCAACGGCTATTCTAGAGGTAAACATTCCTGTATCTTTTAATTTCTGATAATCTCCTCTCTTTTGTGCAGCTACAGGAACTCAAGAAGACAAGCAACCACACAACCACTCCGAAGACAGGTAAATCTTTTCTCTCACTATTAACCCCTACACTCTAAAGAGAAAGAAAAGAAAAGAACAAAGCAATATAGGGCTAACCTGTCTTCCATACTTAGTAACCATAAAAAGTTGCATGTTTTCAACTCATCACTCCTGCACACTATTAAGGGTATTTAAGGGCTAACACATTCTTGCTTGAGCCCTAAATTGCCCAACAAAGAGTTAAATGGACCAAGTAGAGCCAACATAAGGTCAAACATTAGGATTTCAGTAGAGACACACCCCTTAATCAAGAATTGAGGAAATCCTAAAGAGGTGTGCCCAAGCCATTGATTGAAAATAATTAACCAGAAAAATCCTAAACAATTGGCTCTCTCTAAACACTTGAACCCTAAAAGACAGGACCTAAAAGCTCTTAAAGAAAACAATAGGTAAAGTTGACCCCTTGGGTTAACCAACCTTAAATTAGGTCATTATTTGCACTTAAAAAGACTAAAGTTCAAGTGAAACCTTAAGCACCCTGATCTTAAAATTGGTAGACTTAAGAGGTCAAGATCCCCATTCTGGTCTACCTGGAACCGCAGTGACAAGAGAGGTCGGGTGGGGGAAACCCTGTAACCCGTGGGGACGCTCTACCGTGTAGGGGTCTTCGCGGGACTCTCCCTCTCTGGCTGCCCAGGTAATTCTCAGGTGGACGATCTTTCTGATCAAGGGGTCCATCTGCCCCGCACCTCTATAGTCACCCAACACATTTTTGGGTGTCTTGATTGGGTCCAGCACCTTCTAAACTTACCTCTCCCAACTGTGCATGTACGGAAGGAGGTCTCTAAGACCACCCTTAAGACCTCCTTTAGAAATTCACTCTCGTCAAGGCCAAGCCTCGACGCCCGTGTTTGTGCAGCAACACCCTCACATTATTCTCTCTTCTGATTCAGAACCAAGTTCTTCTTCTTCCCCCATCATGGCTCAGCCAGTTGAGGAAGAAAATAATCTGGAACACCAGCTCCAGCGACTCAATGACCTCTTCCAAAACTTCGTGCACCCACCACAGCGTCCTATGATGCGGGACCACTACAATCCTGCTGCGGTGGCCATTGAGCCTCGAGTTAGAATCCCGATTGGAGGACCTGATTCCGAACTAAAGCCCAACATGATTCATGCTATACCTAAATTCCATGGGCTTAATTCTGAAGATCCCTTCCAGCACATCAAACAGCTTAAGCATCTGGCCCACACTTTTGGATCAGATGCGCAAAATCGGGATATTCTTCTCATGAAGATGTTCTCCTTTTCTCTTATGGACAAGGCCGCCCATTGGTATCAAACTCAGACCCGGCCGATCAACACTTGGGAAGAACTTCAATCCGAGTTTTTGAAAAAGTTCTTTCCCGTTGGTCGGACCAACGCCTTGCGCCATCAGATTACACACTTCACTCAACAATCAGGAGAACCTCTCCATGAGGCATGGGATCGTTTTCAGGATCTCATGAGGAAGTGCCCCCATCACGGAGTTCCTAAATGGGAACAAGTCCAATCTTTTTACCAGGGACTCCGTGAGGACATCCGCCTTTTCGTCAATGCAACCTGCGGAGGAAACATCATGGGTCAACATGAAGACACCGTATGGGAGATTCTCGAAAACATGTGCGAGAACTCCATCAACAATGACTCCATGGGATTATTCGACAGGACGAATACCCGCGCAGCGACGAATCTTAAGGGAGCACATGAGACGCAGGGCCTGTCCGCATCAGTCGACCTGGAATTAATGGCCAGTCGATTGGACAAGGTCTCAATTATTGAAAAGAAGGTGGATGAGCTGACTCAGCACTTGCAGCGAGCCACCTCTGCGCGTAACTCCTTTGCACAACCTCCTTCCACACAGGAGACTGTGCAAAACATCCTACACCGATCCTCCCCTGGGATGGATCCATATCCATCCCCATCTGATTCTTGGACTGGAAGATCATCCGATCCTTTCTTCACCAGCCGGGGGAACTCCATTCCCCCTTTCCCTGATTCTCAGGAGGTTCCTCAGACCTGCGAGGACCTCAACGCCATCCAGAACGACCCATTCTCCAACACTTACAACCCTGGATGGCGAAACCATCCCAATTTTCAGTGGGCGGGAAATTCTCAAACCCAAAGACCACCTTTTCAGTCCCGCCCACAGCCCTCTCATCACTACCAGCCGCCTCAGCCTCGGCCTAACCCTACTTATCCATCAGGGCCAAATCAAGATCAAATGTCCTTAATCCTTCAGACTCTGGCTGACATTCAAAAATCGAATGCGGCCATTCAAAAACAGCACAAGGACGAGCTTACTGAAGTTAAAACTCAGCTGGCCCAGTTGGCAAATTCTCGCCAGCCAGGCACACTCCCTTCCCAACCCCTTCCTAACCCAAATAACGTGCCAACCCAGAAGCGCGTTATGAATCCAAATTTAGGCCACGCTCAATGGATTTATCAGGCCCCTACTGCCCCATCTCCAGACGAGATGGAAGCCTCTACTTCTCGTACGGGATTTCAGCAGCAGCCACCCCTCCTACCAAATCCAAACCAAAATCAGGCCGGATTAAATTCTGTAACAACACGTAGTGGTAAGACAACTCAGGACCCGCGTTATCCAAACCAATCCCAGCCTGATAACCATGACCCTAGGATAATTATCCAAGGTACCGCTGTTCCAGACCCACAACCTGGACCTATCCTAGAGGAACCAACCAAGATCCCGTTTCCCGAAGCCCTGACCAAGGGAAAGAAGACCACCAAACCCGTGGCCCCTGAGGAGGACCTGGTCAAGCTCTTTGAGCAGGTCCACATAAACATCCCCTTGATGGATGCAATCCGCCACGTACCAGCTTACGCACGATTTCTAAAGAATATATGTACACCCCAGCGTAAGCCGCGAACCAAGGGAGGGAGCCCAATTGTTCTGTCAGAGCAAGCCAGCTCTGTAATCCTTAGTAGACTCCCACCCAAGGCAAAAGATCCTGGAACTCCCCTGATCTCCTGTAAGATAGGTGGTACCCAATTTGACAGAGCATTGTTAGACTTAGGTGCATCTATAAATCTGATACCCACATCCTTACTTGACCATCTGGAAGAATCTGAGCTGAAACCAACTGAGGTGACATTACAATTAGCAGATCGATCTATAAAGTCACCAAAAGGGATTCTCGAGGATGTTATCGTAAGAGTGCGGGATTTCTATTTTCCAGTGGACTTTATAGTCTTAGACATGGATGCACCTGAGAACCCTAGGGATACACCAATCATTCTAGGGAGACCTTTCTTGGCTACTGCTAGAGCCAACATCAGCTGTGAGGAGGGCCAAATAGAGCTTAAGTTTGGAGATCAAACACTGAAAATTGATATATTTAAGGCCCAACAAGGAATTAATTGCGGCGTCATCGAGCAAATTTGTGACATCAAGACTTTGGTTGATGAATCACACCTCCAGAATGACTTGAGTATGCCTCATCAACCACAGAAGGATCTTGACCCGCAAACAGAGGAGTCCAATCCGGATGTCAACAACCCAGTAACTCCCACCCTTGAACCTCACATCTATACTGAACCACCCGCTGCTGCTGAAAACCCCATCCTTGAACTGAAACCCCTTCCTGCTCATTTGAAATACATCTTTTTGGGTTCTAATCAGACCCTTCCTGTGATCATCAATTCCAACCTCAATCCTGAACAGGAATCCCGTCTGATTGTTGTCCTCCAGCAACATCGCAGAGCCATCGGATGGACCCTCGATGATTTGACTGGAATAAGTCCCTCTTATTGTACTCATCATATCTATTCAGAAGAGGGCACACGACCTTCTCGTGAAATGCAGAGACGCTTAAACCCCAATCTGCAGGAGGTCGTGAAAAAGGAGATCATCAAGTGGTTAGATGCCGGGATCATCTACCCGATCTCCGATAGTCGTTGGGTGAGCCCGATTCAGGTCGTGCCTAAGAAGGCAGGACTCACCACTATAACGACTGAGACCGGAGAAATCATTCCTACCCGATTAGCCAACTCGTGGAGAGTCTGTATAGATTACCGTCGACTCAATTCCTCCACGAAGAAGGATCATTTCCCACTACCCTTCATTGATCAAATTCTCGAAAAATTAGCGGGAAATAGGTTCTTCTGCTTCCTTGACGGGTACTCCGGTTATAACCAGGTGGCAATCCATCCTGAGGACCAAGAAAAGACCACATTCACCTGCCCCTTCGGAACATACGCTTTCCGAAGGATGCCTTTCGGTCTTTGCAATGCACCCGCTACTTTTCAGCGATGCATGCTTGCCATATTCTCAGATATGGTAGGTGATTATCTGGAAGTCTTCATGGATGACTTTTCAGTTTTCGGAGCATCATTCGACGATTGCCTCCAACACTTGGTCCAGATACTCAGGCGGTGCATCGACGTGAATTTGGTTCTTTCCTGGGAAAAGAGCCATTTCATGGTGCCTGAGGGAATTGTCCTGGGACACTCAATTTCGGAGAAAGGTATCCAAGTGGATCGAGCTAAGGTTAATCTGATTTCTCGCCTTCCTATGCCTAGCTCGATCAGGGACATCCGATCCTTTTTAGGGCATGTCGGTTTTTATCGACGATTTATCCCTGATTTTTCAAAAATCGCACGCCCCCTGACCACTCTTCTCTCCAAGGATGTTCCCTTCGAAATCTCCAAGGAATGCACTCAAGCATTTGAAATCCTGCGTGACCGAGTCACCCAAGCCCCGATCCTACAGTCCCCTGATTGGTCTCAACCCTTTGAGATCATGTGTGATGCATCCGACTTCGCTGTAGGAGCGGTTTTGGGGCAGAAAAATGACAAGAAACCTGTGGTCATTTACTACGCCAGCAAAACACTCGATGAGGCTCAGCGTAACTATACAGTTACTGAGAAAGAGCTGCTAGCTGTAGTATTTGCCCTAGAGAAGTTCAGATCATACCTTCTGGGTTCCCATGTCATCATATACTCGGATCACACGGCTGTGAGGCATCTCCTTGCAAAGAAGGACGCGAAGCCTCGATTGATCCGATGGATCTTGCTGTTGCAAGAATTTGACCTCGAGATTCGCGATAAAGCGGGAAAACAAAACGTGGTAGCTGATCACTTGTCCCGTCTTCCTTCTGAAATGATAGACCCTTCCGGACCCATCACTGAGCATTTTCCCGATGAGCACCTGCTGACTATTGGTACTAGCCTTCCATGGTTTGCTAATATTGTAAATTACTTGGCATCTCATCAGACCCCGTCCGATTGGCCGAAGGCCAAGAAAGACAAATTACGCTCCGATGCCAAGTATTACATTTGGGAAGACCCGTACCTCTTCCGCATAGGTGCCGATCAGATCATCCGGAGATGTGTCCCGGAAGGGGAAGTCAACAATATCCTCTCTTTCTGCCATGACCAGGCATGCGGTGGCCATTTTGCCGGGCATAAAACCGCATCAAAAGTCCTCCAGTGCGGCTTTTACTGGCCCACACTGTTCAAAGACGCATACAGTCATTGCAAGGCATGCAGTCGTTGCCAGACTTTGGGCAACATGAGCCATCGCGACATGATGCCTATGCAACCGATTCTAGTATGCGAAATCTTTGATGTTTGGGGGATTGATTTTATGGGCCCCTTTCCTATTTCGGATGGTTTCGAATACATTCTGTTGGCTGTGGACTACGTGTCCAAATGGATCGAAGCCATACCGACCCGAACCTGTGATCACAAAATCGTTCTCAAATTCATTCATCAACACATTTTCTCAAGGTTCGGGATTCCTCGTGCAATAATCTCTGATGGGGGGACCCATTTCACAAATGCTCAGTTTAGGTCACTGATGACCAAATACGGGGTGTCTCACCGAATCTCTACTCCTTACCACCCCCAAACTAATGGTCTAGCTGAGCTGTCGAATCGGGAGATCAAGAAAATCCTGCAGGTCACTGTTCGACCTGACAGGAAGGACTGGTCGTCCCGACTTCCGGAAGCATTGTGGGCCTATAGGACCGCCCACAAGACCCAATTGGGCATGTCTCCCTTTAGATTGGTGTACGGAAAGGCATGCCACCTTCCCGTCGAACTGGAGCATAAAGCCTATTGGGCAGTACGGAACTGTAATCTAGATCTTTCCAAGGCTGGGACCCACAGAAAACTCCAAATCAGCGAGATCGATGAATTGCGCATAGACGCGTACGAGAACTCGCAAATCTACAAGGAGCGGGTTAAAGCCTTCCACGACAAACACATCTCAAGAAAGATCTTCCATCCTGGTCAAAAGGTCCTACTCTTTGATGCCCGACTCAAACTCTTCCCAGGAAAACTGAGATCTAAGTGGGTCGGACCATATTTGGTCCGACAGGTTTTTGGAAATGGAGCAATCGAAATCAGTCCACTCAGCCACGATTCTGAACCTTTCATCGTGAATGGTCAAAGACTCAAGCCGTTCATTGATGTAACTTCTACTAATTTGGCTGAGGCATCTTATATCCTCCGTTCCCCTTGAGCTTATTGCGCCCAGCTGATGGCGTAAAACTCAGCGCTTAACGGGAGGCAGCCCGTCATTCTCTTTGAAAACCTGAAACTTGTTCTGACACCTTTCAGCACTCGAAGTTCACCCTTATAGACAGCCGACCCCAACTCAGATGTTCGCATCTGAAATTTGAAATCGTCCGCAAAAAATTCAACCCGACCCATCCACTCACCCAAATTTCTGTCTTAAGGAATGAACTAAGACCCCCTAGGTTACAATGAGGACATTGCAAATCTTAGGCATGGGGGGGTAGGAAAGTGCAAAAACTTGTAAGAAAAGGTTTCAAACAAAAAATTCACATATGCCAAAAATACCATAAAAATTAAAAAAATTTTTCGAAAAAGAATAAGAGGAAAAGAGGAGAAGGAAACTTTTGTGAAGGAGAGAACAAACAAAATGAAAAAGGAGCACAAAATTATGAAAAAAAAAGAGTGATAGTCATTAGTAAGAAACTAAGGAATTAACCTAAGTTCTAGACCTCATTCAAGAAAATAACTGAAAAGTGCACAATAAGATTAGTAAGAATGCAAACCTTAGGCATTCTTGAATAGACTCTTAGTACTCATTAAGATCTGGACACTCCTCAAGAGGTTGAGGAAAATGAAAAGCTGAAGTATTAGGTCTAAGGCTTAGGAAGTATTCGGCCTCGTTAACTAATTTTTGGTTTACGGGACTCAGTAACCTAAGCACCCTAATCTCACACACAGCCTGGTTCAGTAAGCGTAAAAATCAGAATCACGCAGAAGCGTCGCAAAAATCTGAAAAGAACACCTAGAATAGGAATGGCCGATCAACACAAGTTGATTTGGACGAGTTCCCAGCGCGGAGAGGCGGGAAATCCCCTCGAAGATGCGTAACAAAATATCATCTCCTCGGTGCTTGTCTCTTAGGATATTTACATATCCTACGGGGGGCATGTAAGCACTCTGCTGGTTCAGATTCCATGGATGGCATTATCTCGAAGTGTCAATTGCCAGGGTCTGGATTCGGCCACGGAATACCATGGATGGGATTATCTCGAAATCTCAATAGCCAGGGTTCCGGGGGTTGCCATGGGCGGTGCTATCTCGAAGCATCGATCGCCAGGAACCCTTGAGGATTGATGATGGGAGCAAGGAATCTGATACAGACCGTGTTGAAAAGCCAATCCTAGGCTAGAACTAAAAAGAAAAAGAGAGAGAAAACTCTCCAAACAGAAAAACTTTCTATCTCTCTCTTACAAAACGCACTGCGAACTGGGCCAGGGCTAAAATCATTTCAAGCACGGGTGCTTTAACCACGAAGTCCAATAAACCTTAGGTTAGTTCTTGCGGGCCTTAAAAACCTTTGCTAAAAGACTGAGGCTAAGGCTAGACAGATTTGGATCTTGATTGGTACTAGAGTATCTTTTAGGCCTATGGTCAGCATCCTAACCTAATCTATGCTCAAATAAAAAGGCACTTATCTAAAACCATTGAAAACTTCATGGTCTAGAACAAGGGTTGAAACCTTAAGTTTTTTTTGCTAAGGGACTAGCAAAAGCTAGGCATGGGGGTATGATGAGAACCTCATCATGAGCCATAACTAGCTCATTTTGACCCAATACAAAGGATAAAAGCTCCTACATATCTCAAGGAAAAGCTTAACTCAGAGAATTCTGAGTTTGAGAAGAAAACAAGTCATAAGGGGTAAAAGTGCAATTTTACCAGTATAATCTGCATACAGGGTAATTCAGGGCCCAAACATAGGTCAAAACAGCTTAATAAGAATAAAAGTGGGATGAGATGATCTAGCAAGGGCTACAGCACTTCCAAGGAACCAAATGATAATCTGTAACCCTAAAACAACCCACTTCAATTCACAAGGTTCGAGGCAAAGTAAAAATAGAATAAACCCTCTAAAATTCATAGAAAAATAATCTCTAGGGTTTAGAACCTTCAATTTGGCCTTTAGAACCCATTTTGACCTACATTGAGAACCATGCCCAATTAATAACTTAATTTGGGTTTTTGCGCAAATTGACCGGTCAAACAAGGTTTAATATGAAAATAAAATTCACCATCAGATTCCTTAGGTCCTAATTAGTCATGTATAAAAACTTGAGCCTAAGAAGAAACCTCCTTGACCGACTTCACACTTTGGTCCTCATATATTTACTCTTTGGCCCTCAACTTTTGAACCCTCGCATTTTGGCCCCTAACTCTCCTTCGTTCTTTACAAACAGGTCCCTCCTGCAAAACCCTGCCAGCACCATGCTCCGGCGACCTTGCGCGGAGCATGGCGCCGCGCAGGGTGAGGTGGAGGACCTGGCAAGTGTACCGGGGGTGCCCTGCGTCGTCAGCCGTCGCAGGAGCACCCCCATGGTCATTGTAGCCCCCCATACCGGCCGTGCGAACGCACGGACGGTATGGGTTCGTATTCCGACCATTCTCCGGCGAGGGAGACACGTCGTCTCCCTCCGCCTTCCTCCCTGCTTCAACCCTATAAATACCCCCCGCCGCTCCACCGACCAAAGCAGCCTGGATCTGACGGAGAAAACCCCCAGCTTTCTTCTCTTCTTTCTCCGGCAGACGCTCACCAGCTCCGGCGACTTCCTCCCCCTCCACCTCTTCGCTCTGCCGCACTACCAGCAGCAGAGACTTCCTCCCCTGCTCTTCCCGCGCCACGCCGCACCCAGCTGGCGCCTCTCCAGCCCTCTGCTCGCCGCCGCCCCTCTCCCTGAGCATCGTCTTCTCCGGCGACAGTCGATACGACTGTCGCCCTGTTCCTCCCCCTTCGTCCCTGCAGTTAAGTTAGACCTACTCCCCTTCTCCTCCTCTTTCTTTCCCCGCTTTCGATTTAGTCAATTAAGCCCTCTACCGACCCTGTTCACCCTCACCCTCTCCGCCTCCGACCACCCTCCGGCGAGCCGCTCCCATCACCTCAGCGACCCACACGGCTCGCCGACCACCGCAGAACCTCCGCCTCCTCACCCTGATCCTCTTCCGCCCCTCCACTTCCCACCAAACACCCTCTGCAGATCCACCGAACACACCCACTCCCTCGCTCACAGTTTGACCTAGGACGACCTGATAGCTCCATCTCGCCCCCTGCAGACCCCCTGACCACCTTCGCCGTGCCACGGCGAAGGTCCCCCGCCTGTCTGATTTGGCCGAGAGGCCGTTCTATTGATTTCAGGTTCCAGGCCTTGACCGCCATTGGCGAGGAAGCTCGAAGCTTGCTTGAGGTTGCTCCAAGCCTAGATATCCCAGGTTGAAGAGCCACGGCCAGCGCGAAAGAGTCTTGCGCACACACCCTGGCCCTCAATTGGAGTTGCGCGCCTCAACAGCTGATGCAATTGGAAGCACCATCCCTGCTGCAGGCGTGAGAGAAAAGGGGTGCGCGGATAGTCCCACCTCGGAACCTTCTGAAGCCACACACCCACATAAATTGCAAAAGTGCCACCATCTGTTTGCCTCAGTTACCACGGGGTGAGGTCCCTCTCACCCGACCCGACCCGACTCGGCCTCGTCCGTGACCACGCTCCGCGGACCTGGCCCGACCCGATTAGACTGACCTGCACTCCTCGCCCACCACGCACGCCGGTGGGCCTGGACCCGGGCCTGACCCGAACCCGATTACCCGATAGCGCTCTGGGAGAGCTTCCGAAGAGTGATTTCAGAGAGAGAGATACGCGGGGGAGGGGGGTAGAGTAGGTTTTTGCCTCTTGACGAAAAAAAACTCTGAAGTGTGCAGGCCAAAGAAGAAGAAGCAGACAGGCTGAAGAAGAAGGAAGAGCAACGGCCATCGCGAAAGAAGAAAAAGAGAGGTCAAGGCAGGTGAAGCCAAAGAAGAAGAAGGAATGAAGAGAAGCAAGAAGCAAGAAAAGAAGAAGAAGACATGAAGAGAAGCAAGAAGCAAGAAAAGAAGAAGACGATCTGACGAAAAAGAAAGAAAGGAAACAAGGAAGAACAGAAGAAGAAGAGCACGAGGGGAAGATCTGAAGAAAGCAGAAGAAGAAGAAGAAGAAGAAGAAGAAGAAGAAGAAGAACAGGAAGAACCAAAGACAAAGAGGAAGAAAGAAGAAAAGAAGAAGAAGCCAAATTTTCATCTCTCTCTCTCTCTCTCTTTATTTTTGTAATAGAACTTGTATATCTCTAGAATACAACTTGCTCCCTGAGTTCGACCTCGGGAACTCTTTTATTTTTCCGAGTAAAAAATTTTATATGAAACGTTGGTAACAACCGGCTTTACTACAACGATATAACTGAAAGCCGACGTTATCATATCAGGCAGCGATGATGTTTATGGTGTCGAGAGGAGGGTCGAGACGAGGCTGGGGTGGAAGGAGGGAAAGGGGAACCTAACGTCCATGAACTCAAATTAGATAGGCATTAACCTAAGCGGCATTTCCGCAAAAGGGTCATAGTTTTTAGTGGCATTAATAGTAATATTTGCAACCAAGTGGCAAAAAAATAATATCAATACCTTTTAGTGACATCTGTGTAAAAATTTCTTTTTTGAAATATTATTTCATAGTATTTGTGATGATATGAACAATAGCAATGAACCATCGAAAAGGAATGAGCAAGTAGTATATGGTTGACTCATTGAATTATAATAGCTAGTTTAGGAATATATACACACTTGATTCAAGAAAGAACATATTTCCAAAAAAAAAATCTAATAGAAAAAAGAAGGTTGGAATAGGGAAAAGGACATGCTATCTAGAAAGGTCCTTATCTAAAGGGATGGGAGAAACTTATGAGGTAAATCACACGTTCCAACATTCATCAAGAGTAAATATTTGTTACTTTTTCTCAGAGGTAATGTTTTGGACTCAATTATCTTACAAATTATTGAGGAACTTTATAGTTTTTAGACAATCACGTTAGAAGCTATTTTGATAATTTTAGTAATGCCTATTTTTTAAGGAACACAATGTTTCTCCGAGATATAAAATCACAATTTTTTCTATTACTTATGCTAATTTTCCACTTCTCCTAAACCATAGTTTCAATATACTACGGATAGCCAAAAAAACACAAAAAAAAAAGGAGTCAAAAACGCAAATTCGGAATGTGGCGCACCCTTGTAGGTCATGTTTCCCTCTTGGATCTTGTGGTGTAGGTCCCATGCGGTAGAACAAATATTGCCTTTATTCCACTTGCTAAAGTAAATATAAATATCTGCTGCATCACATTAAAATAGACACACATGACCACATATTAAATCTTTAGATTGACACCACCACTCACATGTAAAGCAAAATACAAGGCAACATCCTGATAACAAGAATGATAAGGAAATATATACCTAAAAGATATGCCCCCATAAATGGCCGTAACTAAGTTGATCTGGATCCTAGAGGCCACCATCAAGGATCCTTGGATGGCTCTCATGATCTAGAGAAACCTCTGCACATCAACAAAACGTATATCATCATATGGTCAAATGCAAAAGGGTAATCGACAGTTGAGCAATGTAAGTGATCGGTTGGACTTGGATTTATTTTGATTCTTCTTAATATACTTAACTCCTTGAAATTTAAAATCACACTATAAAAAGATAAAGAGTAAATGTTTACCATAAAATGCCTCCTGGTTATATGGGATTTCTTGAAGAGAAAAGTCATGGATTATGGGATATGATTGGAATCACATAGGCAAAACAATCACCAACTCCTGTAGGATTAGAGTGTTAATCCCAGTGACAAACAACAAAGCCTCAACCACTCTTAATTTTCCAGTTCTGCATTAATTAACATATGGCGGGGAGTCGATCGATGTTGTTGGGCCATTACGAGGTTGCCTATTGATGTTTGTTTTCATTTTGTATAGGTTGTTTGCCACAATGTTTGGTTTTGTTGTTACTTGTGTGTTGTGGCAGTGTTCCTTTCTTTTTCTTTTTTCCCTTAGATTGTTATTTTGCTGGGGATCACGTGTGACTCTGGATTTTTCGATCAAGTTTCCTGTTGTTTTTCGACATTTTGGTTGATTTATACGATTAACTCGTAGGTGTAATCTTCGAGATTCATCTCGCTGACGTCTTGTCATTTTACGAGCATGGGGTCATCTTCTTTTGGGGGGTCGTTCGATTCCCATTCTCGTGACGCATCTCTTTTACTTTTTCCTTTATTTCGTGTTTAGTTTTTTGTGTTTTGTGTTCTCCATATTTGCAAAACATTTTTTCGATTCATAGGAGAGGATTTTCCTTTCTTCCTTTACGACTACTTATAATTGGTTCTTTCCCTTTTTAACGAAAATATTTTCCTAAAGAAAAAAAAGAACATATGATCAAGTAATTTAAAAAAGAGTTGATGTCATATATGACATGAGACTAGTATCAAGAATTTGCCAATTTATTCTGGGAATCATATTTTTACATAAGATCTTTCTCTATTGAAAAAAAATATATACACATACAGTAACAATCTAAAACTAACCTTTTTCGTAAAGGAATCTAAATATAAAGGTAAAATCCAAATAAAAGCTAAATCCCAAGTGTTGGACTTTTATTACAACTTGTCTAAGATTATCATTACATAAATAACTTCAACTGACTATATAATGATCACTTCCTAAGGTGGGCTCTTTTTATCCTTTCGTTATCATGAGGAACCGGTCTAGATCATACGATCGTTGGATATTTCAAGACCATTATTGGCAAGTGATTTTTTTTTGAAAAATTGCAACTAATTTCAAAAAACCCAAAACTAAAATTTGAAAACTTAGATTCAAAAGTTCTTACAAAGGTTTAGCTTTCAGGTAGCTTTAAGAACCCAATAAGCCAAGACCAGATTCTCACAAAAACACTTTCACAAACATGAATGAGAATTGCTTCCATGGTACTCACATCCTAACAACAAGCATGGTGGGTATCATCATTGTAGTCCCAAGATACAACACAATGCTGGAAACCCAAAGTAATGTCCTCCCCTATAAACAACAACCAACACCAAAGAATTCTAGAAGAACATCACTGCTTGTATTTTAAATCTTTCATCTAACATAGATGCCATGTGCAAATCATAGAATTTTGCATTACCATCTAGCGTTTGAGCATCTACGACCTTGAAGCAGTGAAGTGGTAGTGAACCTGAAAGATTGTCATACCACATGAAAATCCTACCTAGAAGAGAATTACAGGATATGAGAAAATTGCATCTAAATGTAAAAAGGAAATACTGCTACTTGAAACATACAAAGAGAAGATAATATTCTTGAGTATATAATATTAACCGATAGCTTAATGTTAGGTAAATGCTATTCAGAGCTGATAATATTGTCGTAAGTTTCTTTATGCTTTCTTGTCGTTTCCATTGGTGGAGGCTTCAGAGATTTCTTTCTTTTACAATACAATCATCTCAACAACATGAACCTATAAATAGAAGACAAAGAACCCAAGAAAATCTACATCAATGCAAATTGCAAATAAAAGGCAAACACTAGTCAGTTGTCTACACTCATGCAAGAACAACAAAGCAAATTGTAAATGAACTTATAATTAAAATGACTATCGAACTGATGCAAGAAATGAAAGAACATTAATATTGCAATAATGGAACTCTAATGGATAATTCCACCAATGAATTAGCATATAGAAATACTTTTAATAATCCAAAGTAGCTATCAGAAAAATCTAAACAAGGATATCATTGTCAAAAGACTCCAGTAGAATGATGCAAATCATTAGCTAGGATCCTAGGAGTGGCAGTAATTCCAAGACTCTAGAAACTAAGCTGGATCCAAAATTTAAGAGTCCAATTTATACCTTTTTAGACAATAGGTTACTAATCTAATTCTATAGGTCAAGTTGAAAGCAACTGCAATTAGAATGTAAAAGATATGCTTAGACAAGAAATCCAAAATACTCGGTAACACTATAATTCTCTATCTCTGACTCAATGTGACTAATTTTCAAGGCCAATTTTACATAATTAATATAATAAAGGATATAATTCAATCTTGGTTAAATTAAGAAGAATTAATGTAAAATTGGTTAATTTTGTTGTTTTAACATGCAAATACAAGTGTAGATTAACCAATGGATGAATCTACAATTAATTGAAGGTTAAATAAGCTTAAAGCTCAAATAAGTGAACTTACATGGACCAATTTAGGGTTTATCTTAAAAATGAAAATCAATTCATATTTAAAAATTCTAATTTTAGCCTCACTTAAATTCAAAGGATTCTGATAGAAATAAATGTAATTTAAACATTCTAAAAATCATTAAAAAATATTCCTTAAGATTTAAAACATTCAAATTTACAAAATGAACCTATTTTATCCTAAGGCAACAACTAAGGTTAATATTTAATACATTTTGAATTAAAAAGTAAATTAACCAACCAAACTTTATCAAAATTCAAAATTGAAGTCACCAATAGATTTCTTATGTTCAAATTAGGTTACCAAAAAAATTTGAGATCAATTGAACTTCATATTAATCTACTTTGCATATTGACACTTAACTTTTGAATTCCTTACATTTTGGTCTAAATTTATTTCTTTATGGTCCTTGATGTTAGCCTTCTTCTTCCTAGCAGAGAACGCAGTAGCAACTTCTTGCTTGAGGAGCTTTTGGTGCAAGTTTGGAATGCCTAAATCTCGCATCATATGTGACCAAATCCCACCAAGGTCTAAGGATCAATCCTACCAAATTTGGTGGGATTGATCCGTTGCGGTGACCCAAGTGGTGGGTTTGGTTACTTTGATGGTGGTGGCACTGTGGTTTGCACCTCGTAGGGAAGAGGGAGGAGAAGTCAAGTTTGAGTAGTTGACTTGCTCGACTCGCTCCTTTCTTCTCGAGAATCCATACATCCCTTATCAGTGTATGGACAACTATCTCTTGAGCACAAGTTGAGGTTTGGCCTCAATGGGAAAATGGAGCACCTAACAACGCATCTTCACAGTTTTTTGCTTTTCTACGAGATCACCCCTTTACTTCACTTCTGGGGTGATGGAGGGATTGTATCATTCGAGATGGTGGCATTGATCCTTAGACCAAGGCAAATCTGAAAAATACATTTTCGAGTGCTTTTAGTGGCAAGAACGACCTTCATCTAGGCCGCACGTTTGGGATGAAAACCCATTAATTGTGCCACTCAAATCCTGCAATTTAATGCGAATTGATGTGTAGATCACCTCTTTATAAACCCAAGATCATTCCCCTGCATGGGCATGCTCAATTGGCATGACCAATCCCTTCTTCCTCCAGCCATCACCATTGAAGCACCTTGGAGCTTCCTTACCTCAATCGTCTACCACTCTATCATCGTAACTGATAGAGGGCTTTTCTTCCTCATCATCACACGAAGCTTCATGTGAAGTTTTGTGTCCCAACTCCCGTTCAATTGCTCGAATTCCCTCCCCCTTCTTCGCTGGTGTGCTTGCCAACGCCCCACGTTGTCCCTCTCCCTTTCGTCAAATTAACATAGGGCTTTTGCTTAGTGTAATTAGGTGTAGCTTTAGGTTAATTTAATTTGAATTTCATAGCCGTTTACACCCTCAACCATTCCCCCCCATTAGAGGCTGAAAGGACCTTCATTGCCTAGCCATTCCACGCATCCAGCGACTAACTTGCATATTTCTTTGAGAAATTGAGGATTGGTTTTATTTTTTGAATATTTGGGGTTTTTAATGGAATATTATGTTAAAACATTATTGACTTGGTATATTTAGTGTTTAATTACATTATTTTTTGATTATCTTCAATTAAGCACTAATTAAAATATAATTTTCTTGAACACATTGTGAAATTGTGTGATTAATCGTTTGAACTAGATTTATACTTAAAAGTTTAAATTAATCACATTTAGTACCTGAGCTTGAGATTTTTGATAGTAATCGATGCTATGGCCAAGTGACCAACGCCTATTGCCTTAGGCTATCTAGAAAGACACGAAACCTCAGGATAACGGGCCCAAGAGAAGAATATCATTTTAAGGGTCTAAATTTTGCTGAAAATCTGACAGAGTTTCCTCTATTTTATTGTGTTTTTTCCCGATTTACCATACCTACAAGGGGAGCCTGTGCACCATATAACGAAATAAACAAGGTTGGTATACCCCATGCTCATATCACATAAGCATAAAAACACACAATAGCGGACACACCTTGCGTTGCAATCATAACCACAAAAGAAATATAGAGCATATGCTATTTTGGGCACACCCAGCCATAATGTTCTATATACGACCATGCCATCAGAAAAATATTTGCATTACACCCTTTTTAAAACTTATTGTAAGAGAAAAGTAAAACACAAATTACTAGTTCCCCACTTTTCTACTTGCATACCAGTCAAACACCCCAGGTCAGTATCCGATCATGACATGTGTGCAAAACCAATGGCAGCACATGCCAGCAAGAGAAGATGAGTCACGTGCTGAATAGGACGACGTGACCTCTTGTTTTGAAAATTTTGTTAACAACATAGCACGAGCTAAAAGGCTTAGTAGGACATAATTGGGGAGCAAGGAAAAGGAAAAGAGAAGCCACTGAGTTGGCCACCTTGTAGAGTGTGCATTCCCGGTTGGGTGCAGTTTACTTATTCTTTTCCCTTAATATCTAACTTTGTCCTTTTCCCCTTTAGTTCCTTTAATTAAAAAAAACCACGTGACAAGAAGGCTCGCCTACTATGTCTGGCAAGCCACAATGCTTGTCGAGAATGACTCCTTCCTGAAGTCTTTCTAGGAAACCACCTAGTCTAGTAATTAATAGCTGCCAACAGCTAGTAACAAGTTTCTTAATGTCGAAACGACAAGAATCATCACCTTGCAATTAGTGTATTCTAGTTGTGAATCTCGGGAGGTTTGTAGTGTGAGAAACCTCTCCTTGCACCTCGGAGAGATATCTCCACCCTGAATCTTCCCTCTGTAATCACCCACTGCTCCTCAAAACGAACGGTTGCTGGGTTGGCGGTTCTCAACTTTAACATGTGTGGAGACACTCAATACACGCGCTAGCCTCTTTAGCCCCGACATCTTATTATGGGAAACACTTGAGTCCATGACGTGA
Source organism: Thalassia testudinum (assembly GCA_037157565.1). NCBI lineage: Eukaryota > Viridiplantae > Streptophyta > Magnoliopsida > Alismatales > Hydrocharitaceae > Thalassia > Thalassia testudinum. The sequence goes on along the minus strand of JAZHRO010000025.1, from coordinate 148,343,930 downwards.
TCAATTCGAAAATAACTCACTTGCAAGTCGATATTTACCTTTGCGGCATTGGGAATTCTCTCCAATTGCCACGGGGCTCGATTCCGGAGTCCCCACTAGATTTTGCTCAATCTTCTCCACTACAGGCCTCTTCGGGATCCGGGACCTTTTCCTCTAGGAGCCCACCCGTGGTCACATTCCATTTTCTTTTCTCCCATACCTCTAGGTCTACTTGATACCTATTCCCAATTCCAATCAGGTTCTACTTGTGATATCACGCCTGGGTTGATCAAGTTCAACCAGTCAACCCATTAAGTCTAGGGTCGCACCCCTCCGAGTAGCAGCAAACTGGGCAGGGTCACTACCGACTTCCTGTGCACTCTGGTTCATTCCTCATTCGATCACATCCTTGATGGATTGACCCGAAGTTGTAACTCTTGAGCTCTCAAGTGTGCGTCGAAGGGCCACAAAGACTTTTAGGGCTATTTAGCGAGCCCACATCCTTACTTGCATACACAAAAATTTCGAATCTCTTAAAATTCAAGATTATTATTTAGCCATGCTATATCAAGAATGATCCACCGAATTTGCTCGAGTAAATAATGAAAAACTGCGAAGTGCTTTGAAAGGTTAGCAACATGCTTTACGGCCATTTAAGGTTCACATGAGACTCGACAAATTGATATTGACCTCATTTTTCTTCGTGGCTTGAATTATTATTTTACTAATTATTAAAAACACATGTAACCCTTAGAGAAAATAATTTTAAAGGCTCACGAGACAAAGAAACAAGTGGAGCATGAGAAACTTGCAGAAATCAACTCATTTATAGCTTGAAAATTGTCGTCTAGTGAAAAGAAAGAAAATAAAAACATTATAATTCACATTACTAACCACAGGGGTTGCACATGTGCACCTCCCTTTTTCCTCTCACATGTGCACACTCACATTTGGAACATGAACCCACATCATGTGCATCACAACAGGCATTTGCTACATGTACCTTGATTAGACCCTTAGGTCTAATCCCCTCCATATTGCGAGTTCCCACGAACTCGGCTTTCACCCAAATTTTCAAGTGATTTCCTAACCTAGGATTTATAATATCACATCATAAAAATGAAAGAACTAGATTTAGGGAAGGGACAACCCTACCTTCCTCTGCAAGTCAGCTTCCTTTCGATCGCTTCCGGCGAGGACTCATGCTTGGCTTGACCCTAAGTACTCCCTGCGACCACAACACCCAAGACTCCGTCACTGTACGTGGTCTCTCCCACCTGAGTACAACCTCAACCTTGGCTAGGTTCACAACCAAACCATCCCCTGAGATCACGTGGCCCAAGAAAGTCACCTGCCTCAACCAAAACTCTCACTTGCTATACTTGGCATACAACCTGCATCGCCTCAAAGTGTCCAGAATCATCCGTAGATGCTGCTCGTGCTGTGCCTGATCCCGCGAGTAAACAAGTACATCATCGATGAACACCACCACAAACTGATCCAAGTACGGTATTGAAACCCAGTTCATCAAATCCATAAAAGCAGCGGGGGCGTTGGTCAACCTAAACGGCATGACCAAGAACTCGTAGTGCCCGTACCAGGTACGGAAAGCTGTCTTGGAGACATCGGTCTCCCTGATCCTCAACTAGTGGTAGCCTGACCTCAGATCTATCTTGGAGAATACTGTGACATCTCTCAACTGGTCAAAAAGGTCATCAATCCTCGGCAGCGGATATTTGTTTTTGATGGTGAACCTATTCAGCTGTCTGTAGTCAACACAAAGTCACATGGTACCATCCTTCTTCTTCACAAACAACACAGAGGCTCCCCACGGGGATGCGCTGGGCCTCACAAAGCCCTTCTCCAGCAGGTCCTGTAGCTGTGACTTAAGCTCTCCCAGCTCAAGTGGTGCCATTCGGTACGGTGCAGTAGAAATGGGGCTGGTCCCCGGTACCAGTGAGATCTCAAACTCAATCTCACGCTTGGGTGGTAGTCCTTGCAGCTCCTCTGGAAACACGTCGGGGTACTCACAAACCATCGGAATGCTCTGAAAGTCAGCTACGAGGATAGGCTCTGCCACTACACAGGCTAGAAAGCCCTCACACCCCTGGCTCAAAAGCCTCATTGCCCAAAGCGTAGAGATGCATTTGAAACCTCCATCCACCGGCTGTCCGTGAAACTCAAAGGGAGGCAACTTCGGTATGGAGAAGACGATCTTCCTCCCGAAACAGTCCACCAAGGCGTGGTAGGCAGACAGCCAGTCCAACCCTAGAATCATGCCAAAATCCTCCATCGGAATCACAATCAGGTCAGCGAAGAGGCTGTGTCCCCTTATACTGACCTCGCAATCCATGTAGACCTCTTCAACTACAAACAACTGGCCACCTGGGCCTTTGATCACAAATGGATCCTCTAACAGTACACTATCCTGCCCCAAACTGACGACAAAATTTGCAGTAACAAAAGAGTGTGTGGCGCCGGAATCAAAAAGTATGTACACTAATCTACCAGAAACGGTAACCATACCTTCCACCACTGAACCGGAAGCCTTGGCGTCTCTGTGTGTCAGGGCATTGATATGCCCCTCAGCTCTCGGTGCAGACGAAGCAGCTACACTCTGGGTCGGGTGAGAAGCCGCTGGTCGGTACTCTCCTTGTGATTGCTGCCCTCCCCCACGTGCCTGGGGACCACGACCACCAGCTCGGCCTCCAGCGCTCGGTGCAGGGAGTAGATGCTGTGCTCTAGCCCTAGATGGGTAGTCCCTCCTGATGTGGCCCGACTGGCCACACTGGTAGCAGAGGGAAACTCGACTCCCTCCCTCGGTAGGTCCCTGCTGACGGTAGGGCGGGGGTCCAGTGCTGGCAGCTGGTCCCTATTTGGGGCCCCCAAAGGCCACTGACGGCCCCGCAAAATGAGACGGCTCTCTTACGGGTGCCGTGTGCCTCCTCTCTCGACAACCCTGAGGGTACTCTAGTTGGTAAGGCCTCTTCCGTCCGCTGTCGGTGTCTCGCGCGACTAGGTTGCTCTCCTCGTAGGTCATGGCTGCCTCAACTACTCGTGAGAAGGTGGGCAGCTTCAGGGGTTTGACATACCCTTGAATAGCAGGTCGGAGCCCCTCAGTAAACCTCCACAAGCGCTCCTCCTCTATAGCCACGATTGTCGAAGCAAAATGTGACAGCTCTAGGAAGCGCGTACAATACGCACTGACAGTCATTGTCCCCTGGCGGAGAGTGTGGAACTCCCGCCTCCTCTGGTTTTGCCAAGTCTGCGGAAAGTATTGCTTGTAGAAGAGGGTCACGAACTGGTCCCACGTCGGCTCTCCCCTCTCCTGGCCCCTGACTGCCCTCTACCACCTGTGTGCCGTGCTCTCTAGCTGGTACGTGGCAAAGGCCATGCGGCACTCTGCAGGGGGGCGAAGGGTGTCAAACACCTTCTCTATCTACTCCAGCCAATCCTCTGCCTCAGACGGGTCCTCATCCCCCTTAAAGGAGGGGGGCTTCAGCTTCTAGAACTGTCCGAAAAGCTCGTGATGCAGCTGTAGTGGGGGAACGAGCACACCTCCAGGCAAGGATGGCTCGTGCTCGGAAGTGTCAGAGTGCGATGGGGCAGGTGGAGGACCACCCCCCTCACCCTCCTGCTCGTCCAGCGTTGCGGCGGTCTCTCTGTCCCACCGAGGACTCCCCCTCCATGTCCTCAGGGAGAGGTGCCTGTGGTGATTGGTGGAGCTCCTCTCTCACTATGTCTTAGATCAGCTGGGCGAGATCCTGGGCCTGAATGCCCGGAAGAAGAGATGGGTCAACTGGCACCTCAAGCCCAGCACGTCTGCCCCTCCGACCTCGTTCGCGGCTGTGATCGCGGCTTGCCTCGAGAACTCCCCGATGAGGCATCTCCTGCAAGAAGACGCGAAAGACAACAAAAGGGTCAACGCTATCGAATTTCTTCGAAAAAGGACTCAGAACAAATATCAAAGTGATACGTTGTGGTGGCTACCCTAGTTACATGCACGTGAATGGTTATTCTCAAGCCCATTGGTTCATTTCTCGAGACGACCTTGCTCTGATACCATCTTGTTACGACCCGATTCCCGGATCCCTACAGGACCCGAGACTGGCTCGCTTCGACTAATCTCAAGACCCAGTCGTCTAGCAAGAAATAACCAAAAAATAGGAAAGTAAACTACATTCACACATGAAATATAACTAAACAGTAAAAACGTATAAAGTAGTAAAGGAAAGTAAAACTGCTGTTCCAATACATACCAGCACAACAACAGAGACAACGGAAACGAAAGTAATAGTAAGAACAGTAGCTAAAAGTCTGAAACTCACTACAACAGTAAGGCGGTACAACAAAGAAGCGTAGAAAAACTACAGCTGGGCTCGACTGGGCCGAGTACCCTCCGCAACCGGAAGCTCAGGCTGCTCAACTCCTAGACCTGAACAGTGTTATGAAAAAGATAGAGTCAGTGAATGCTGAGTAAAGTGGTATCTATACTATCTAAAGCAGTAAAAGCAACAGGTTTAATTCTCTTTCTAGTTATTTTATTTTATATGTATTTCCTTTCTATTTTCCACCCATTTTCCTCAAACTTTCATATTCTCTTGATCTTGCATGTTCCTCATGGGAACGATCTTGATTGCAGTCTTTTTCGAAGAGTAGAAGGTACACGTGGTGCTCTCCTAGCCGGGAGAGTCTCCCGTGGTAGTCCTACACCTAGTCAACCACCCCGAGGTCACTGTCAAGACGTAGCGGTGACTACGGCACTCACGATAAGTGCACTGGTAGCTACCCCGCACTGACACACGGTCAGTCGTTTCCGCTAGCGGGTATGCCCAAAGTACAGCACGGAACAGTATAGGGCCTAGCCCTCTCTGTTAAGACCCGTGTTATTAAGCCTTTTTAAGACGTCTGTACTTTAGGTCAAACGTCTGGTAAGACGTCTGGACTAAGGGTCAGAAGTCAACTTGCAAGACGTCTAGACTCATTCCCAGACGTCCGAAAATCAAAATTTTCGTGTACGAGCTCGCGTCTGCACGCAGACAGTACACGTCCATCGTTTCTCCTTCTTCTCTCTCCTTTCGCCCAACGAAAACCCTAACCCCACACCTTATATAAACCCCCTCCTCTCCCTCACACCACCCCCACTTTCAGCCACTTCCTTCCTCTACCCTCCAGTGAGAGCAGTCGAGCGAGAGCGGTGGAGAGAAGGAGAAACGTGAGAGGAGAGGAGGAGTAGCGTGAGAAAAAGAGGAGAGAAGGCCTGCGAGCTCGCGTGAGAGCTCGCCGGTGAGCTCACAGCCGGTTGGCATGTGCGCAAGGCGGAAGGAGTGCATCGGGGAGGTCCTCCTCGACACTGCTGCAGCCGGAGCAGCAGGTGAGTGGGCATGGTGCAACCACGCGCGGCGCGAGAAGGCGGGAGCGGGTTCTGGTTTTGGGATTTTCCCAGAATCAGACGTCTGAGGTGATCGCCAGATGACATTGCAGACGTCTGGAGGTGGTGCCAGACGTCTGAGGAGGAGGCTTCGCGAAGGTACGTCTCCTTTGCGGATACGGCCATGCAGGCCGCTCCGTCGAGACACTGTTCCTTGCCTTTTTGAGAAGATTTCGGTTGATTCGCGCAGGTGTTGCTTCGAGAAGGAACGGGACACGCCCTCCCACGCACTTCAGACGTCTGGGCGAGGCACCAGACGACGGGAAGCGTTTCCAGATGCCCAGAGAAGTGGTCGGACGTCTTGAACTGGGTCCAGACGGTCCAGCGGAGTTCCTGGACATCTGAGGAGTAGCGTAGGACTGAGGTATGGCTTTGGACTCTTTTAAGATGTCTGGAAGGTGTTCCAGACATCTGATTTGAGTCAGAATCACTATTTTTGACCCGTTTAGGGTCCGTTTGTGGTTCGATTTCTTCAATTGAGATACCGATGTTTCCCGTATGATTTCCTCTACTTGTTGGAATACTTTCTATACTGTTCTGAGTATTCTCTTGTGATTGATCCTTGTGATAGGACCATGTTCCATTGCGGGTTTGGGGCTTGCTGAGGCACGTGAGCCTGCCGTTCAAGCCCCCATTACTCTTGGGTTTACTGATAGAGTGGCTTCCGCTAAATTTAATTACAACCTAATTTCATGTGTGGAATGAATGATTAGAACCTAGGATATGACATGAATCCTAGGACTAGAAATACTGGATTGTCTGTATTGAATGAATGAATTGCAATCTTGAATGAGTAGATAGAATTGTAACAATTGCCTGTAAATGGATAACAGTTGCCTGCGAACTATATAGTATTTGTGTTAGTTAACTGTTGAATGTAACCTTTCTGTCATACCCATGGAATGACATAAAATGAGCTGCATGTATATAATTTGGAAATGGAAAGGTGAATGTTGGAACCACGAGCTATCTGTGAATAAACTGAATATGAAATAGAGTTACAAATTGCATGTGTATAACCTGAGAATGGAAATAGAAATGATGAAACCTGGTATGGCTGGCCTGAGAAATATGAGCATGAACCCTATGGGGAATTAGGAGTAGAGCTTTTTGAAATAAATGGAATGAAACTGGGAATGTGAGTGGGGAAGTGAGCTGGCCATTGAGTACGGAGTACCAAGTAGAGAGACTGTCCCCTTGTTTAGTGTAGAGCGGAGCTAGCTGCCCTTGGGTTGGGACCCAGGGTTAGGATTGACCACTCTGTACCGACTTCTTGGCCCTCGCGTACACAGTACTGGGGAGAGTTACTAGTGTAGGGAGAGAGCTAGCCACCCCACAGGGCCCGAGGTTTAGCTAGCCACCTTACACCGACTTGTTAGGCCCACTGGGCAAACCAGGGTAGTGAGGCGAGGGTGCACGGACTGTGGAGGGGCGAGACCCCTGTTTGGTTTTTAGGGGCTAGACCCCTGTTACTGAGAGGGCTATGCCCTATACTGGTTCTGTGCTGTGCTTTGGGCGCACCTGCTAACGGAAATGACTGACTGCGTGCTAGTGCGAGGTAGCTACCCGTGCGTTTATCGCACATGCCGTAGTCACCGTTACGTCTGCCCGTGACCTTGGGGCGGTTGACTGGGTGTAGGACCACCACGGGGGACTCTCTCGACTAGGAGAGTACCATGTGATACTTCTACTCTTCGGAAAAGACTGCAATCAAGATCATTCCCACGGGGAGCATTCGAGATCAAGAAAGAAACCTGATAATCAAACCATGTGGTGAAAGAAAGAATAATTAGTTAAAGAAAGAAAGAAATTAGAAAACAACAGTTACCTGTCCACCTTGACTGCTTTAGTAGTTTGTTGCCACTCTACTCAGCGTTCGCTGACGTTTTGTACTCATAACCCTTCTCAGGTCCAGGTGTTGAGCAGCCAGGGCCTACGGCTGCAGATGGTGCTGGGCCCAGTAGAGCCTAGTAGTTGTAGCTCTTTTCATACTTGTTTGTAGTAGTGAGTAGCTTCTTGTACCTTTATATTCTATAATCTTTCATTCTGCACTTTATATTCTTGTACCCATTTACTTTTCTACTGTTGTGGTGGTGTGTACTATAGTAGTTTTACTTCTTTACTGTTGTACTTTTGTTACTGTTAGTTGCTTAGCATGGTGAATGTGGTTTACTTTACTGCTTTTTTGTTACTTTCTCGTTGGACGACTGGGTCTTGGGATCAGTCGAGTCGGTCCGGTCTCGTGTCCTGTAGGGATTTGGGAACCGAGTCGTAACAAGATGGTATCAGAGGAAGATCGTCCCGAGAAGTGAACCAACTAGCTGGAAAATAACCAATTCACGTGCTTGAAACTAGAGTAACCACCACAATGTACCTTTTGATATCCGTTTTGAGGTTCTTTTGTTGAATGTCTGTGGAATTGACGTCTTTCTATTCTGTGTTTGCGTCTCCTAGCAGGAGATGCCTCGACGTGGAGTTAATGAGGCGGGCCGCGGATGCAGCCAAGGTCAAGGTCGGAGGGGCAGACATGTAGAGCCCGACGTCTCAATTGACCAGCCACTACTTCTAGGCGTTCAGGTCCAGGACCTCGCCCAGCTGATACGGGAGATCGTACGAGAGGAGCTCCACCTGCCTCCACGGGCGCCTCTCCCTGGGGCCGCGAAGGGGGAGTCCTTTGTGGGACAGGGAGACAGACGCATCGCTGGACGTGGGGTAGGGGGTGGCCCTCCACTGCCCCCATCATCCTCTGACACTTCCGAGCACGAGCCCTCCGTGCCTGGAGGCGTACTAGCTTCCCCACTTCAGTGCCACTACGAGCTTTCCGGATAGTTTTGGAAGCTGAAGCCCCCCTCCTTCAAGGGGGATGAGGACTCGACCGAGGCAGAGGACTGGCTCGAGCAGATTGAGAAGGTGTTTGACACCCTTCGCCCCCTGCAGAGTGCCACGTGGCCTTTGTCATGTACCAGCTGGAGAGCGCGGCACACAGGTGGATGGCGGTCAGAGGTCAGGAGAGGGCCGAGTCGACTTGGGACCAGTTTGTCACCCGCTTCTGCGAGCAGTACTTTCCCCAGATGTGACAGGATCAGAGGAGGCGGGAGTTCCACACTCTCCGCCAGGGGATGATGACCGTGAGCGCGTATCGTACGCGTTTTCTGGAGCTGTCTCGTTTCGCCGCGACAGCTTTAGCTATTGAGGAGGAGCGCCTGTGGAGGTTCACTGAGGGGCTCCGACCTGCTATTCAGGTGTATGTCAAACCCTTGAAGCTGCCTACGTTCTCGAGAGTGGTGGAGGTAGTTATGACATATGAGGAGGCCAACCCGGCTGCACGTGACATTGACAGCGGACGGAAGAGGCCCTACCAGCCAGACTATTCACAAGGCCGGCGAGAGAGGAGGCATGTGGTGCCTGCAGGAGAGCCGTTACGCTTTGCAGGGCCGTCAGTGGCCTTTGGGGGCCCTTGACAGGGGCTAGCTGCCAGCACTGGACCCTCGCCCAGCCATTAGCAGGGACCTACCGAGGGCGGGAGTCGATTTCCCCTTTGCTACCAGTGTGGCCAGTCGGGCCACATCAGGAGGGACTGCCCGTCTAGGGCTGGAGGTTAGCAGATGCTCCTCGCATCGAGCACTGGAGGACGAGCAGGAGGCCGTGGTTCCCAGATGCGTGGGGGAGGTCAACAGTCGTGGGGAGGGTACCGGCCAGCAGCTACCCGTCCAATGGAGAGTGTGGTTGCTTCGTCCGCACCTAGAGCTGAAGGGCGTATTAATGCCCTGACACACAGAGACGCCAGAGCTTCAGGTTCAGTGGTGGCAAGTATGGTTACAGTTTCTGGCAGACTAGTTTACACACTTTTTGATTCCGACGCCACACACTCTTTTGTTGCTACTAGTTTTGCTGTTAGTTTGGGGCAAGACTGTGTGTTGTCAGAGGATCCGTTCGTGATCAGAGGTCCGGGTGGTCAGCTGTTTGTAGCTGAGGAGGTTTACACAGGCTGTGAGGTCAGTGTTGGGGGACACAGCCTCCCCGCTGATCTGATTATGATACCGATGGAGGACTTTGGCGTGATTCTTGGGATGGACTGGCTGTCCGCTTACCATGCCTTGGTAGACTATTTTGAGAGGAAGATCGTCTTCTCCATACCGGAGATGCCTTCTTTTGAGTTTCACGGACAGCCAGTGGACGGAGGTTTCAGGTGCATTTCTGCACTTCGGGCGACGAGACTTTTGGGCCAGGGGTGTGAGGGCTTTCTGGCTTGTGTAGTGGCAGAGCCCAGCCTTATGGCAGATTTTTAGAATATCCCGGTGGTCAGAGAGTACCCCGACGTGTTCCCAGAGGAGTTGCCAGGACTACCACCTGAGCGTGAGATCGAGTTTGAGATCTCACTGATACCAGGGACCAGCCCCATTTCTACAGCACCTTACAGGATGGCACCACTTGAGCTGCGAGAGCTCAAGTCCCAGTTGCAGGACCTTCTGGAGAAGGGCTTTGTGAGGCCCAGTACGTCTCCGTGGGGAGCCCCGAGAAGGGCTTTGTGTGGACTATAGACATCTGAATAGGGTTACCATCAAGAACAGGTATCCGCTGTCGAGGATTGACGACTTGTTTGACCAGTTGCAAGGTGCCACGGTCTTCTCCAAGATAGACTTGAGGTCTGGCTACCACCAATTGAGGATCAAGGAGACCAACGTCTCCAAGATAGCTTTCCGCACCTGATACGGACACTACGAGTTTTTGGTCATGCCGTTTGGGTTGACCAACGCCCCCGCTCCTTTCATAGATTTGATGAACCGGGTGTTCAGACCATACCTGGATTAGTTCGTGGTGGTATTTATTGATGATGTGCTCATCTACTCTCGGGATCAGGCACAGTATGGATAGCACTTGAGGATGGTTTTGGACACATTGAGACGACGTAGGCTGTATGCCAAGTACAGTAAGTGCGAGTTCTGGTTGAGGGAAGTGACCTTTCTAGGTCATGTGATATCGGGGGATGGTTTGGCTATGGATCCAGCTAAGGTTGAGGCAATGCTCAGGTGGGAGAGACCACGTACAGTGACAGAGATCTGCAGCTTCCTGGGATTGGCAAGTTACTACCGGTGGTTTATCAGGGGTTTCTCGCAGATTGCACGTCCTATGACGTAGTTGACCCGAAAGGACGTGCCCTTTTCTTGGACAGATGCTTGTGAGGCGTGTTTTCAGGAGCAGAAGAAGAGGCTGACTTCGGCTCCCATGCTTACCATTCCAGACAGCAGTGGAGGGTTCGTTGTGTACACTGACGCCTCTTTGCAGGGGTTAGGGGGTGTGCTCATGCAGCGGGGTCTCGTTGTCACTTACGCTTCGCGGTAACTGAAGCCCCATGAGCATAGCTACCCTACCCATGACCTAGAGCTGGCAGCTGTCGTCTTCACACTGAAGACTTGAAGGCACTACTTGTACGGTGAAACTTTTGAGATGTTCATAGATCATAAGAGCCTCAGGTACTTGTTTGATCAGAAGGAGCTCAACATGAGATAGAGACGTTGGTTAGATCTCTTGAAGGACTATGACTACAGCATTTCCTACCATCAAGGGAAGGCCAACGTGGTGGCTGACGCCTTGAGCCGGAAGGTGCCCGCCCACTTGGCCAGTTTACATGCACAGAGTTGGAGACTCGTGGAGGAGATGGGCAGTTGGAGACCCCTAGAGTTACTGGGGTACTGTGGGGCAGTGACTGTGACACGACAGACGAGGCCAAAGCTGATAGACCGCATCATCACAGGATAGATGGCAGACCTGTACCAGCTGTCGTTGCGTGACAGAGTACTGTCAGGGGACCCTGGAGACTTCTCCTTTATCGATGAGGTGCTGCGCATGAGGGGACGTTTGTGCGTTCCCCAGGATGAGGAGCTGTTGAGAGAACTCCTGACTGAGGCATATGGTTCCACATTCACCATACATCCCGGGAACACAAAGATGTATCATGATCTGAGATGTGACTTTTGGTGGAGGGGAATGAAGCGGGATGTAGGTGAATTCGTACAGCAGTGTTTGGTGTGCCAGTAGGTGAAGACCGAGCATCAGAGGTTTGCAGGGCCATTGCAGCCACTTCCAGTGGCAGAGTGGAAGTGGGAGAGCATCACCATGGACTTGGTGGTGGGCTTGCCCGTTACCCAGTGAGGACATGACGTAGTCTGGGTGATTGTAGACAGATTGACGAAGACGGCACGTTTCTTGCCGATCCGAGTCAGTTTGGGACCAGCACAGTTGGCAGAGAGGTATATCCGCGACATGGTACGTCTGCACGGAGTTCCGCGGGAGATTGTATCCAACCGGGATACCCATTTTACGTCCCAATTTTGGGCTGAGTTTCAGCAGGCTTTCGGGACACGGTTGAGGTTTAGTATGGCTTACCACCCCTAGACGGATGGACAGTCGGAGAGCACGATACAGACGCTGGAGGACCTTTTGCGTGCCTGTGTATTGGACTAGAGGGGCTCTTGGGAGGAGCACTTGCCCCTGGGGGAGTTTGCATATAATAACATCTATCACTCGAGCATCGGCATGGCACCCTACGAGGCTCTGTATGGATGAAGGTGTACTGCACCCTTGAGTTAGGTTGAGGTGGGGACCAAGTGGGAGGTTGGCCCCAGGCTGATCCGGCAGAGTCAAGAGGTGATTGAGCAGATTCACAGGCGACTTCGCACTGTCAGGAGTAGACAGAAGAGCTATGCGGACCCGAAGTGCAGAGAGGTGCAGTTTGAGGTTGGGGATCACGTCTTCCTTCGCGTTTCGCCCATGAAGGGCCTGCAGCATTTTAAGGTGAAAGGGAAGCTCACGCCGAGGTTTGTGGGGCCCTTTGAGGTCCTAGAGTGAGTTGGACCCGTTGCTAACAGGCTTGCCCTTCCACCCCAGCTTTCTAGTGTGCACGACATGTTCCACATGTCCAACCTCAAGAAGTACGTCACCGATCCTAGTCACGTTCTGAGCCACGAGAGCGTCGAGGTGGGTGACGACCTGACCTACCCCGAGCGACCAATGTAGATACTAGACAGAGCCGCCCGGAGTTTGAGACGGAAGCAGGTACCCCTGGTGAAGGTCTTGTGGAGGAGCCCGAGGTACGAAGAGGCTACCTGGGAGCCTGAGGCGGCGATGTGAGAGCGGTACCCAGAGCTCTTTGAGGGTATGTCTTTTCGAACCGGCTTCGGTCTTCTTTGAGTTTGTTATGCGTATGTTGTTCTTTTTCCACACCCTAGCTAGCTCAAGTTTCGGGGACGAAACTTCCTTTGAGTTTGTTATGTTGTTAAGACCTGTCTTATTAAGCCTTTTTAAGATGTCCGTACATTAGGTCAGACGTCTTGCAAGATGTCTGGACTGATTCCCAGACATTTGAAAATCAAAATTTTCGTGTACGAGCTCGCATCTGCGCGTGTGCTGCGCGCAGACAGTACATGTCCCACGTTTCTCCTTCTCTCTCCTTCTGCCTGATGAAAACCCTAACCCCACACCTTATATAAACCCCCTCCTCTCCCTCACACCACCCCCACTTTCAGCCACTTCCTTCCTCTACCCTCCAGCGAGAGTAGCCGAGCGAGAGCGGAGGAGAGAAGGAGCAACGTGAGAGGAGAGGAGGAGTAGCGTGAGAAAAAGAGGAGAGAAGGCTTGCAAGCTCGTGTGGGAGCTCGCCGGTGAGCTCACGGCCGGTCGGCATGTGCGCAAGGCGGAGGAGTGCATCGGGGAGGTCCTCCTCGACACTGCTGCAGCCGGAGCAACAGGTGAGTGGGCGTGGTGCAACCACGCGCGGCGCGAGAAGGCAGGAGCGGGTTCTGGTTTTGGGATTTTCCCAGAATCAGACGTCTGAGGTGACCGCCAGACGACATTGCAGACGTCTGGAGGTGGTGCCAGACGTCTGAGGAGGAGGCTTTGCGAAGGTACGTCTCCTTTGCGGATACGGCCATGCAGGCCGCTCCGCCGAGACACTGTTCCTTGCCTTTTTGAGAAGATTTCGGTTGATTCGCATAGGTGTTGCTTCGAGAAGGCACGGGACACGCCCTCCCACGCACTTCAGACGTCTGGGCGAGGCACCAGACGACGGGAAGCGTTTCCAGATATCCTGAGAGGTGGTCGGACGTCTGGAACTGGGTCCAGACGGTCCAGCGGAGTTCCTGGACATCTGAGGAGTAGCGTAGGACTGAGGTATGGCTTTGGACTCTTTTAAGATGTCTGGAAGGTGTTCCAGACATCTGATTTGAGTCAGAATCACTATTTTTGACCCGTTTAGGGTCCGTTTGTGGTTCGATTTCTTCAATTAAGATACCGATGTTTCCCATATGATTTCCTCTACTTGTTGGAATACTTTCTATACTGTTCTAAGTATTCTCTTGTGATTGATCCTTGTGATAGGACCATGTTCCATTGCAGGTTCGGGGCTTGCTGAGGCACGTAAGCCTGCCACTCAAGCCCCCATTACTCTTGGGTTTACTGATAGAGTGGCTTCCCCTAAATTTAATTACAACCTAATTTCATGTGTGGAATGAATGATTAGAACCTAGGATATGACATGAATCCTAGGACTAGAAATACTGGATTGTCTGTATTGAATGAATGAATTGCAATCTTGAATGAGTAGATAGAATGATAACAATTGCCTGTAAATGGATAACAGTTGCCTGTGAACTATATAGTATTTGTATTAGTTAACTGTTGAATGTAACCTTTCTGTCATACCCGGGGAATGACCTAAAATGAGCTGCATGTATATAATTTGGAAATGGAAAGGTGAATGTTGGAACCACGAGCTATCTGTGAATAAACTGAATATGAAATAGAGTTACAAATTGCATGTGTATAACCTGAGAATGGAAATAGAAATGATGAAACCTGGTATGGCTGGCCTGAGAAATATGAGCATGAACCCTATGGGGAATTAGGAGTAGAGCTTTTTGAAATAAATGGAATGGAACTGGGAATGTGAGTGGGGAAGTGAGCTGGCCCTTGAGTACGGAGTACCAAGGAGAGAGACTGTCCCCCTGTTTAGTGTAGAGCGGAGCTAGTCGCCCTTGGGTTGAGACCCAGGGTTAGGATTGACCACTCTGTACCGACCTCTTGGCCCTCGCGTACACAGTACCGGGGAGAGCTACTAGTGTAGGGAGAGTGCTAGCCACCCCACAGGACCCGGGGTTTAGCTAGCCACCTTACACCTACTTGTTAGGCCCACTGGGCAAACCAGGGTAGTCAGGCGAGGGTGCGTGGACTGTGGAGGGGCGAGACCCCTCTTTGGTTCTTAGGGGTTAGACCCCTATTACTGAGAGGGCTATGCCCTATATTGGTTCTGTGCTGTGCTTTGGGCGTTCCCGCTAACGGAAACGATTGACCGCGTGCTAGTGCGGGGTAGCTACCCGTGCATTTATCGCGCATGCCGTAGTCACCGTTACGTCTGTCCGTGACCTTGGTGTGGTTGGCTAGGTGTAGGACTACCACGGGCAACTCTCCCGGCCAGGAGAGCACCACGTGTTACTTCTACTCTTCGGAAAAGACTGCAATCAAGATCGTTCCCACGGGGAACATTCGAGATTAAGAAAGAGACCTGATAATCAAACCATGTGATGAAAGAAAGAATAATTAGTTAAAGAAAGAAATTAGAAAACAACATCCACCTGTCCACCTTTACTGCTTTAGTAGTTGGTTGCCACTCTACTCAACGTTCGCTGATGTTTTGTACTCATAACCCTTTTCAGGTCCAGGTGTTGAGCAGCCGGGGCCTACGGCTACAGAGGGTGCTGGGCCCAGTAGAGCCCAGTAGTTGTAGCTCTTTTCGTACTCGTTTGTAGTAATGAGTAGCTTCTTGTACCTTTATATTCTGTACTCTTTCGTTCTGCACTTTATATTCCTGTACTCGTTTACTTTTCTACTATTGTGGTGGTGTGTACTGTAGTAGTTTTATTTCTTTACTACTGTACTTTTGTTACTGTTAGTTGCTTAGCATGGTGAATGTGGTTTACTTTACTACTTTTTGGTTACTTTTTCGTTGGACGACTGGGTCTTGGGATCAATCGAGTCGGTCTGGTCTCGTGTCCTGTAGGGATTCGAGAACCGGGTTGTAACACTCTCTGAAACAGGGGTTTCGCCCCTCAGAATCAAACAGGGGTCTCACCCCTCCACAATCCGTGCACCCTCGTTTGAGTACCTCGGTTTGCCCAGAGGGCCTAACAAGTCGGTGTAGGGTGGTTAGCTGAACCTCGGACCCCGTGGGGTGGCTAGCTCCCGCCCTACACTAGTAGCTCGCCTCGGTACCGTGTACACGAGGGCCAATAGAAGTCGGTGTAAAGTGGCCAATCCTAACCCCGGGTCCCAACCCAAGGGTGGCTAGCTCCGCTTTACACAAAAAAGGGACAGTTGCTCTGATTAGTACTATGTACTCAAGGGCCAACACACTTCCCATCTACATTCCAGATTTCCATCTGATCACAGGAGCACTACCCCTAACTCCACGTAGGGTTCATGCTCATGTTTACCACATTATTCTGATCCGGATTCCATTATTCACAATTTAGTTCTCGTTTATATATAGACAGCTCGTGTTTCCATAATTCAATACATGCAACTGATGATTTTACAGGTAATTATTCTTTTATCTCAGGCAACTCATGATCTAACAGGCGGCTCACAACTATATCACGGGCAATTGCTAACAGTTTAACTTAATCATGTATAGAAATACAATCATGCAGTACAACAGGTTCATTCATTTCTTTGTTCTAGAGTTCATGCCACATCCTAGGGGTTCCAGTTGGCTAATTTCCCAAGCACATTCTTATTTAATATAATAAATAGAAGTAGACCACTCTACCAGACAATCCGGGAGTAATGGAGGCTTGAACCGCAGATCCAGGCGTCTCTACGAGTCCTAAACACGCAACAGGTTGAAACCCTATACTAGGGAATACATCACAAAGAGAAGATTTAGAACAGTGTACAAAGGTTTCTAATACATAGAGAAACTTGCAAGGAAACTACAGATACTTCGTTTGCGTAAAACGGATCTCGATCGGACCCCAAATGGGTTAAAAATGTGTCTACAGACCAAAATCAGACGTCTGGGAACAAGTCCAGACGTCTTCAACGATACAGATCCTCACCTCAAGTTCCTACGGTGTCCTCAGACGTCCAAGACTCCCCTGCGATCGTCTGAAGGCGGTTCCAGACATCAGACCACTCCTCCAGTTGTCTGGAAGCACCTCCGGTCGTCTGGTGAGCTGATCAGACGTCCGAAAGTGAGTGGGAGGGCGTTCCGCACTCCTTCCCAAGGCTGCTCCTGTGTACGACAGTGTAGCCACCCACAATCAGGTAGACATATCTTATGCGGTGTGGCCTGCATGGCTGTAACCGTGAAGAGAACGTACCTTCGCGATAAAGGAGCTTTCAGACGTCTGGTCCTGACTCCAGACGTCCAGGTGCTCCGCTAGTTGTCTGGACTTCGCTCTAGATGTCTGATACTGGAAAATTTCCAGTATCAGAACTCACTCCCAACGCTCTCCACCGCACTTCTCCCCCTTCCGCCACAGCTTCAGCTGCTGCAGGTCATCGAGGATGCCATTCCGAACTCCCTCCTCCTCTCGCACACGCCTGTGGTGGTCGTGCGAGCTCCGATGAGCTTCCATCGAAGCTCCCGACCTCGGCCTCCTCCTCCTCCTCCCGCACTCTCCTCATTCTCACGCTCTCCCTCGCTTGCCTCCTCTCGCTGCTCCCGCATGCTCTGAAGGTGGAGATGGTGGTGTGTGGAGTGGAGAGGAGAGGAGGGGAGGGTGGCTTTTTATAGAGGTTATGGGTTTAGGGTTCGGCAGGGAGAGGAGGAGAAAGGAGAGAGAGAAAAGGAGTTCTGTGCACCTGCCACGCACAGAGCGTAGAGCGCGTACAAAAATTTCATTTTCAGACGTTCGGGAAGGGGTCCAGACATCTGGAGAGACGTCTGACTAAGACTCCAGACGTCTTAAAAGGCTAAAAGTGGGAGGGGTCTTTACACCTACCGGTCGAGTAAAGAAAACAAACTTCAACACTCAAGCCCTGCAATCCACTATCCTAGTTGGCCATTAAGCCTAACCAAAGAGTCATAGGAAGGCCAACAACTCCCTAAACTATCCCAGAATGGTCTAGTAGACCAAAGCTACAGCCAAATCCGATGAGTAGCGGGCTGAAACCAGTTATCTGATTCCTTTAATTCCCAAAAAATCCGTCATACATATTATTTAATCATTTCCAGATAATTGTATCTTTCATTTTCATTCAAACCATCTTTAATACTTTCACATTATTAATTCCAGAATTAACCAATATTCACATTATCCTGCAACTTATTCATTTTCAAGAAATTTCCAATTTCTGATCGTGGTTTCAATCAAATCATTATTTAACAATCCTGATGATGTTAGTTTTACTAAAAATAGAGTTCCTTTTGTACATGCAATGATAAAGCCATATCCAACAAGCTTAATTGTTTTATAATTCATGAAAATTATCAAATAATTTGTTGTTGACTCCTTTTAATCCGTCAGTTAATATTATTACGTTGGTCATTTAGATTCCAAGTCAACAACTTGATTTTCATCATCAATATTTAATATTCCAGTACCCAGAGCAACAAGAAAAACACAAAACAGGTCTAATCCCAGCAAAAGGCAAGAACACACTAAATGATGTAATACATGAAGAAAATCACTATGTAGACAAATGTACTGAAAAAGAGAGAGACTACCTTATGTAACATCATCGGGGGGTCACGATGACTCTGCGTAAATAGGTCGGAGACTCTCAATACCATACATGTCTCCTAGATCTGCGCCTCAGAAATCGGATTAGAATCCACCTAATCCAACAATATGGATGTGTCTGGCACGCTCGAGAACCCCAAGATCTACTCCTAGATCACCTGATTCCATTCTCGGAGACCCTCAATCTGTGCAAAACAATTATGATCGTCACATGTTAAGTAACACATTAATTCCCTTTACAGGGACCTATACGTAATAATGAAAACTTATAAAATTTTAAAACGTAATTTTGTTAACTCTTCAACCAACCTCTTCTCCCCCGCTCTTCTTCGTTCGCTCGGTCTCTCTCTCGATGCGCCGCCATGGACACCCTCGAGCAGTCCGTCGAGCTCGCTCACTCCGACGCAAGCCACATCCGGCGACTTCGCTGGACCCCCATCCGACGCCAGAGGCCCTTCCACGGCCCCATCCTTCTCCTTCTCTCTCTCTCTCCGCCACTCATCCTCCCTTTGTGTTGGGTGCTTGACCCATGCATGCCGGTGCCTCGTGGCAGCCCTCGCCGTCACTGGTCATCTCCGACCGTTCTCCTTCTTCCCCTTGGCCTCGACTTCTCTCTCTCTCCCTCGTTTCTTTTTCTTCCTCGCGTGGACTCCTCGCGCGTGCACTGTTTACGCGAGGAACCCATGCACGCCGGCCTCCTCTCGCTCTGTCTTCCACAATGTTCCTGCTCGACACCAGTCCTCAGCGCTCCGGCGAACTCACCTTTTTCTGGTGACCCTCGCCTCCCCCTTCGGTCCTCTTCTTCCCTGCCTTGGTCTCTCCTTCAACGTCTTCTTCTTTCTCTGCCTTTCTCTCAATCTCCCTCTCTCCGTCTCTCTCTCTCTTTATTCCTTATCTCTCTCCCTCTCTCTCTCTTACATTCGCGTGCATGGGAAAAACGGGGAAGGGGTTTGGGTTTTATATAAGGGTAGGGAAGACGGTGGGAGGGGGCGTAAGGAGTAGGGTTAGAAATAATTAAATAATTAGAAACCAATCAAAAATATATAAATTATTATTACCTATAATTATAAGCAATCCCGTAATTAATTCAAATAAATTTTGATTTTGACAAAACATGTATCATCGGAATCGTTATGAGATAAGGAATCCAAAAAAATTTTGTGGATTTCCAAACAAAGGTCATTTGCAAAATGCAATCCCTAAGGTAGATCGCTTGCGACTTTGTTCGCAATTTACACATGTCTTGCACATCCGATGTTCGATCGCCACATGAAACATATCGTAGAAATCCTCGTGACATTAAAAAGTTAATGGTACTTTCGGATCGTCGATACGAGATCTAGACTGCAAAAATGAAAAACACATGGGTTTTCCAACTAATTATGCATTTTAAATTTGTGTAGGCTCCAATTTGCATTCGAAAAGTGTCGATGGGTTTATCTTGACACGCTCAGTCTGAAATGACTCAAACATCCAGGTTCGGGACGTTACACCTGTCACGCCCGCCCACACTCTCCCCTTTATCACCGGTTAAGGGAGGAACTTAGCCGGTTACAATTGCAACTACTAGTCATGCATCCCGCACCCTCTTCTTTCCATCGGCTAGAGCAACATAAGATCAGGTGAGCCTCACCTTGCGCGCCTCTTCTTCAACCAGCTGTCACGATCATGCAATTGGCAAGTTCTTCACCTAGCTAGTTGTGCATCCTCACCACACTGCTCGCACACCCAGCAATCAGAGTAACCTTGGTAGCTTAACTTTATTCCGCGGCTGATGAGGTGTGGCTCATCATATCTAAAATGCCCAAGTTAAACTAGAAATTAAGTTAAATACAATACAATTAACACATGAAATGGGTTGAGTGTAGGAAATAACAGAAATGACCTAAAATAACAAATTTGTGTTAAAAACACATAATTAGGTCATTAAAATAAGATATTCCATTCAAAACTATAATATGGTGATCCAATTGTAAATTGAACACATATTTTGATTCAAAAGTTCAAATCAAAGGTGAAATCATATTTTTAAATGTTCAATTATGCTTCAATGAAAACTTGGTTGCATTTGGACATCATTAGGACCTCGCATTCATGATATTACAAATAAGTCCTTCATCATTAACATTTTCATGCATATAAACCTATCAGGGACCTAATTGTAAGCTGCAGGGACCCACTTGTTACCTCGCAGGGATTGTGCCGCATCCTTTCTTGCCACTTATGGGTCTTTTCCTAAATGTTCTACCCCTTCGCCCATTTGGCCTTCCATGCAAAAACACCATTAGACCTGCAGCTCACGTGCTACAGTGCAACCGAAGAACACGAGAAATCTCAACCTTCCATCCCTTGCATCCTTGATCCTACAACCGGACCTAATCAAAGCTTCCCGCGCCTTTGTGCGTGGAATCACCACTAAACCCAGATCCAATCTAATGGGTCATCTTTGATTTGGTCACTTGCGCGCCTCTCTCTCTCCATCTCCATCGTCCAAGCCCTAAGCACTTGATCTAGCCATTACGGTGATTGTAATCACTGCATCACCTACTTAAGCTGCTCCTAAGCTCGCATGCAGGCCATCGACCTCCCCTCCTACTTTCTTGAGGCAATCCTTTCGTCCTCTCCAGCTCACTCTCCCCATGCACCTTTGTCCGACGCCCATAGCAGTGGAATTTACTTCTCTCTGACTCTCCTAACCACTAAGGACCACATAGCACCTAAGGGCAACATCGAGCTTCATTAGCAAGCTTTCAATCCACTGGAGATCCTCCCCCACATGTCGCTATAGCCACTAGCTGCAGATCTTCTCTACAGGTCCCATTTGTCCACTTAGATTAGGTTTTACATGCTTTCTAGAGTAGCTTAGATTAGTAATTAGTGTAGTTTAGATTAGCTTAGGAGTGGATCAGATGGCTGGATTCTTGGATATCATGGTTTAGCTAGGAGTAGATTAGTATAGAGCCACTTTGACCTCTCCAATCAATTCAGATTAGAGAGGAGTTTTCCACATTTTCACATTGATTCATACAACTCCCCTATCGTCTCATGATCACATTCACTGATTTCCCTCGAAGTTTTAATCGCATTTCACCCACCCATTGAAGCATCAATCAGATTTGATGCTCCATAGCATCTAGATTTGATTGAGCACTAATGTCACCTAGGGGGTCTCCTACACATTCCATAAATCCACAAAGACCCCCCGATCTGATTTGAATTGAATTAATTTGAATATTTACATCAGATTCGTTGGTTTTGCTGATTTGGGAATTTGTGATTGAAATTGAAGCCAATCTGATTTAAATGATCAAATTGAGTTTTCTTGTGTTTAACCAGTTTGAATGCAATGGGGTTAAGCTATTTTTAACTCAATTTTTTATCATTCAATATGCTTTTGCCTAATTTTTAATCGCAAAGATTATTTTTTGAAATGAGAATCAGATACACTAATTCGAGGTTCAAGCAATGATCCAACTGATTTTCACGTGTCACCTAGAACTCCTGTACACCAATCAATGGTGTGCATAAACTCTAGAAGAATAATTCATTTAGGTGATTCAAAAGCAAAGGCTTAACTGAGCAACATCTGATTTTTGTAAACTAGGTGATTTTCTGAGCTCAAATTTGACTTTAATCTAATATGTATGAGTTTAATGAGGTATGAAATGCTTAATGAGTGTCTGAGAAGATTTTTTTAAGCTAATTTGAGTACCTAAGTTAACCTATTTCCCTTATGTTGTCTATAACATAAGAAAATAGATTAATTAAGGTCTCTTATATTTTCTTTGGATCTCGGATTTGAATGGTAGAGTTTTTAGACTTTCTAACGAAGATGGGAAATATCAAATTTGAATACTCATATTGAATGCTTTGACTTGCTCTTATGGGAGAATGGATTCAATCAGACCAGACTTGGAAAGGTCTGGTTTCAGTTTTCTTAGTAATTGCAGCAGATATTGCTATTGGGTAATTGAGCACAAGTAGCTATTGGTTGCTGAAATGGCTGCAACATTGTATTAAGCCATCTGATATTTTGTGACATCATCTGGACACCTTCAGCAGCACCTGAGCTACTGTTGTAAGCTATATTTGCAGAAGCTTAGCAGCTGCCTTAGCTGCTGAACTTGAGCTTTCTACTGGGATGTATGAAGAGCTAATGTATACTGTAATGTAGGAGTTCAAGTACAAGCATTCCTATATCTGAAATGGATATTAATTTAGTTTGAATTTCTTGGTAATGCTCATTAGATTCATTTTCAGCTTATTTCATGTGTATAACTGTCCAAATTGAGCACTTTAATGAAATGCATTGTGAAAATCATGTTTAAATGCTCAATCATCTCCCATGTTAAGTGTTAAGTGTTTATGAATGCTTAAACTGATTATCAAACCATTAGAATAGAATTCTAGGCCTTAAGTTTCTTATTCAAACATCCTTTAAGGCCTAAAATGTGTTAACTTGCACATAAATAAAAATTTATTAAAAAATTACAAAAAAATAAAATAAACCTACCTTGAGTAAGATCAAGTATTTCTTTAAGTGTATGCCAAATTTCAATATAATCTGAACTCCTAATTAGGTAGAACATACCAGCCGACGGTTCAGTATACCATAAAATTTAATACAGAACCTAACTCAAAAATCACAAAAAAAAACCTCTCTCTCTCATCTTATTCTTTTTCTCTCATCTCATAATGCTCTTATACCTATAAAAGTCATAAAAATCAGAAAATCATCAAAAACAACAAAAAATATCCTATATATTATGTATAAACTTGTATATATAAATTAAAGCTAAGCTAAGCATATATATTGTATAATATGTATAAAATGTATATAATTAACTTATAACAGTATTCTATATATTAAATTAAATATTTAAATGATTTATTATATATATCTATTGTATAATTATCTATTAATTTATATTAATTAAATGTATCATAACCTAAGTAATTATATAAACCTATTTATATGTACATAACTATGTCTAATATTATATATACATATTTAACCATGAAATATATATTGTATAATACTTGTAAGTTGATTTAATTATATATTTACAGTAGGTAATTAAGTTATTAGGTTAATTAGGTAATTTATTAACTTAAAATAAAATAAATTAGTAATTTAATATAATACTGAAGTAAGTTATAATATACACTTGTATATTAAGTATTTTCAACCTATTTATAACGTATTTATAGTTACTATAGTATTTATAGCTTATTTTTATGTAAAACTATCTAAAACGTGTATTTAAATATGAATTAATTAAAATAAATTTTCTAAAATATATTAAAAATGTATAATAAATAATTTATTATGTGAATTAACTCTGTATAAGTCAATTTTATGATTAATTAACCAATTTGTACTTTAATTAACAAATTAAACTTTAATTTAATGTATACAAACAACCAACTTTAGCCAATTTTTTTATATATTTAAATAACTTATTTTGTAAACTATTTGTACAATTAGGTAGTCCTATATAAAGGTTTGTACTCCTATAATTTAATTTTAATTTAAAATAATTTATGATCCTAAAATTGAGGGCTAAAAACCTACAATCAAAATGCAGCCGTCAGTGTAGAGCGTTCAATTTGGCACTGGCAATTAGCACCACATCATGTGTTGAGGGGTGGCTTAAGTGGTACAAAACGAATTCATGCGCTTGGCTACTCAGCTATCATGAGTGCCGGGTGCCGAACCCATTACTCCTCTCGCTGATCTGCTACTGAACAAATGTTTGTACAATGTAGGTCGGGGGCCTGCACTGTAGCTAGGCCAGTATGGGCCTAATATTGGGCCTGGAATCAGATTTACATGAACCTAATAATAAACTAGGACTGGCTGCTTGTAGAGATTTGGTCCCACTCTTATGGGGGTGCTGTGTATGCCTCGAACGTGGCTGGTCCACCCACTTAAAGCTTAAATTTTTGATAAGTGAACAGTAGTTGAACCATGTTTAAATGAGAAAGAGAGAGGCCCTCAAATGACTGTGTTGAGAAGGAAAAGAAAGGAAGAGAGTAGCCGTTGAGTGGCTAAGTCTTGGTGTTTGTGAGTGCTTGTGTGTGTTTGCGTATGTGTGTGTGTATGTACGTATGTATGTACAATGTAATTATAAGTATATATAGTATAAGCATATAGTATAGTATATGTATATAAATAATATAAATAAATACTTGTAAATATGTATACGTATACGGTAGTATATCTGTATATATGCAAGTAAAGTAGTATAGATATGTTTGAGTGCTTATATATTTAAATAAGCAAGCGCTTTAGCGACAGATAAATTCATCACTGTACTAAGGCTACAACGACGCATGTATATGTTACTGTATATGTAATATATGTTACTATAGATATTAGTATGTTAATATAATTTAGTATAGTAGATATTAGTAATTATTTTTGTATCTACACTTAGGTATTACATATATTAGTTGTATATAATTAACATGATGTAGTATTAACTAGTTTTTAATTCTTGTTTAGTTGTGCATATGTTTAAGGTAATGTAGTGAATAGTAATTGATTTTTTTGTACATAATTAACCAATTCTTTTATTTATTAATTAATTCATTCATCTTGTAAATAAAGTTAACATTTTTGGGATAAAAGAACATTTTTTGACTTAAAGAGTGATGTTTATCAATAACTGTCTCCGAGTGAACGACGTGGAATGAATCAGTAAAAATTATAATAAATAAAAATAACACAACATCGATTTTTATTTATGATAACATATATTACAACAATGACACATAGTTCAATTTTTTTAGTACAAGTCAACCGTCAACGATCATATTTTGGATGTCATTGATAGAGATAAAAATCCAAACATAATACTTTGTTATGATTATTGATGTTGTTTATGTCAACGACTTTGGTGGAATAAAGTTACGTAGAGGCAGATGGGGGAGGAGTAGATGTGAGTTAACACGGGAACCAAACGCCACATAAGGGATGAGGTGACGATGTGGTCGGGAGCACGACAGCATAGATGACAACGCATGTTTTGAGTAGCTACCGAGGGTTAGTGCAAGTGGTGTTGTAAAAGTCACATTTGCCGCAATTTTTTCTTTTCCTTAAATGGCGCCTACCGGTGTAGGATTGAAATAGATTATCCGTGTAGGACATTTATTTTGTAGTAAATTGATCATGACTCAAAATGTTTAGTGGCTTGTACGTGCCAAAACTTGATGGAGCGATTTAATGGTTATATATATATGACAATTTTTTTGGTATATGCATATTATCAACGTTTGAATGTAAGATAATGCTTCCCGTGGATGACTTGGTTGGTAATATCTTTATATCACTTATGTGAGAATAGGATTGTCAGTTGATTCTTGTTAATGTTGGATTTATCCAAAAGTCTTGGAGTTGAAGCACTTATAATTTTTTAGAGTTTACCTCACAGAAGGATTCCTCGTCCCAAATGAAAAAATAAATAAAAAAACAAAACAACGTAAGATAATCCTTCTAATCGAATCAGTGTTGATGGGAACTTTTTGAATTATATGATATGGATTCTTCAATGATTTGGATCGGAAGTTCAGGTTGGCCAACCAATTTGACGCTCGGCAGCTTTTGGCCTGGTTGTTGCATTCAAACAGCCGTGGTTAATTTGTTTTTCTATTTTCAACAAGAGAATGGCTGTCAGCTAAAGAATAGAACAAAATAAAAAGAATCTTACTGATAATATTACTTTGTTCAGACACATCACTTAAAAAAAAATTCTCTTAGATATTTATTTTCTAAACAACCAGATGGCTACAATATTATCTAGATGTTTAATTAAAATTAACATCAAATAAAATTTGTCGTGACATATCAGATACATAATAATAAGTTCAAATTGAACATCTCAAAATGATATTTGAAGATAGGTTTTAGTCCATATTTATCTTGATTAAATAATCCATTAGTTATAATTAATCTTTACGAAATAAGTTCCCACAAGTGTCTTTTTTTTTTCTTAGGGTGGTTGTTCATGCACCATTCAAGAGATTAAATATCAAAGGTGATCGAACCTTTTAACTGATCGGAGGATTCGACTGATCTAAGTAATCACACTAAGAAGAATTGATAATCGAAGTTTACCACGAAATGGTGTACGTTTAGGGGAAAAGTGATGCACCTAAATATTCACTAATCAGGAACATGAATATAATCTCTTTTTCTCCTGAATTACCTGAGAGAGGGTCTTGAGAGCCTTTTTTAGCTATTTATAGTGCTGGGATTAGTCCTTTTGTGAGATTTTC